>JAZGTN010000024.1:0-600000 GCA_037783415.1 Leptasterias polaris | reverse complement strand
TTGTTTGTTTTGCAGTCCGGCCAAAGATCTCCATGTCTACCCGTCAACAAGTAGATGTCCAAGACCAGCTTATAAAAAAACACCTGCACTCTCCAGTAAAAGGTAAAGTCCCCAAAAGTATTCTTTAAAAATTTACCCCTGGTCACAAATTGAGCTCTGTAATATAATTATTTGTGTAGAATGCATGTCGTAGCTTTTGAAATTAATAATTGTCATTTTCTTTTAGCATTTCAATTCATTTCAAATTTATTAAATCAGTGATCTTGGAATGGTTTTTGTAGGCAATCATTTCAGAAGTGAAAGGCTAGGTTGTTTTTGTGTGTGTAGGGGTTATAAAAGATTTGGGGAAAGTCCCTGAGGATGCTTCATGTTAAACACAAGTATGAATACAGGTTCTTAACTTTTTGTAATTTATATTTTGGTATGTTGTTTGCTGGATAAGTTTCATTTTTAGAGAGAGAGTTCATTGATAATAAAGTTCATACCTGCACCAATCCTCATGAGAACACTCACAGCGTTTGGCATCCTTCAAAAGCATTTTCAATGATATAGATTGCAAAAATCAAAATAGTCCTGAAATGCATGAATTCCTCCAAATACTTTTTAGCTCCTTACTGAATTTTCTTAACTTATTCTAGTATGAACATATAACAATACTACAAATGTAAAAGCAAGTAATCTGAACCTAACTGGAATTTTTTAATGATGGGTAATGTTCTTAACACTAAATGTCACAAATTGTTCATTTTATTTGTATTTCAGTCAGGCTTAGCATCTCCAAAAACATCTACTGCCAATAAGTAGATGTCCAAGACCAGGCTGTGATGAAGGAGCTGCACTCTCAGTAGAGGTGAATTCCCCCAAAGTAAACTTTTATTATTTACCCCTGGCCCCAAGCTCTGTAATAATAGTGCAAAATGCCAATGTTGCTTTTGTTTTTGCTTAAGTTAACAAAGTCATTTTCTTGTAGCATTACAATTCATTCAAATATATTGTTATGATCTGTTTGGCCACAATTTCTGAGTTGGAGTGTTGGGTTTTTTGTTTTGTTTTCTTCACGTTTTAAAGATTTTTGAGGAAAGTCCCAAAGGATGTTAAACACAAATATATTATAAATTAGTAACTTTTGGCAATTTAAACTTTGGTATTTTATTTGCTAGATAATAAGACAAGTTCCGAGATCGCGAGAGAGCTAAGAGAACTGTCACAGACATTTGGCATCCTTCAAAATCATTGTTGTGTATTTTGATTTCAATGATCAAAATAATCCTGAAATGCATGAATTCCTCCAAACACTTTTTTGGCTGCTTACCGAATTGTTTTCTTAATTCATTCTAGTATGAAATTATAACAATAATTCAAAGGTAAAAGCAAGTAATCTGAACCTAACTGGATTTTTAAATAATGGTATTGTTCTTAACACTAAATGTCACAAATTGTGCATTTTATTTGTATTGCAGTCAGGCTTAGCATCTCCAAAGACGTCTACCCATCAACAAGATGTCCAAGACCATGCTGTGATGAAGGAGCTGCACTCTCAAGTAAAAGGTGAATTTCCAAAAAGAATACTTTTTTTGTTTACCCCTTGTCCCAAATGGCTCTCTGTATATACAGTGCAAAATGACAATGTTGGTTTTGTTTATGCTTATGTTAATATTAATCATTTTTTGTAGCATTCCAATTCATTCAAAGACATTGGTATGCTCTGTTTGGCAATCATATCAGAGTTGAATGGCTGGGTTGTGTGTTATTTTCTGGAAGCCAAATCAAAAAGACTGGAGGCAACTAACAAGATCAATCTAAAGAAACCTTTAGTGTCAACAGCCTCTTGCTGATGAGAAACAATCAATTGGGCATACACATTGGAGTTTGTGAGCACCTTCCCCCTACCCCTGGCCCCATTAGACATGTTTAGACCAAGTCTGATTGGATCTGTATGGACTGCATTACAACTCTTTTCGCACAAACACACAACCCTTTACCTCCTTACCTTCAGAACAAGCTGACTATGGGTCAGTTTTTGAGGCTGGGGATGCAATATCTATAATTATCTCTGATGAGTTTTGCAACACGAAAGAAGGTACCTGACAACAGGTTTGTGTGGACATGCCATCTTCCACTGTTGCTACAAGTTTTTTTGTCATGCCTACCCTCAAACATTCATCAATCCATGGGACCCCAGTGTTTTCCACCAGGGCCCAATTTCTTAGAGCTGCTTAACGGCCGATTCTGTGCTTAAGTGCGAGTTTCTATTTCAAAGCGCTGCTAACCGTAAGCACACGAAAAGGCATGCTAACCTTCCGGTGCTTATTGCACGAAAATGTATGGCGTAACAATGTAAATCCACGGTGAACGCGCAAAGGGCCGCTTTTTTTCTTGCTAACCTGTGAAAAACGCTTATGCTTAAGCAAATTTTTCTGCTACAGTTCGGTACTAAAATATGCTTACCGTTAAGCAGCTCTATAAAATTGGGCCCTGTACATAGGATAAGAAAATAAAAGTTAAAAATCAAGTAAAAGACAATGGTGACTGTAAAAACAAAAAACTTGGAATCTGCACATTGCAATTTTTTTCTTTTCTGACATTTGTTATCCTTAAACTTTACCTTTCAGATGCCAGAGACAAAGCTAGTAGTTACCAGAAATCAAATGCAAATGGAATCATCTCTACTGACATCTTGAATGCTACAGGGTATAAGGGAGAGCAACGTGTATGTAAACTTCAGTATCATCAGTGGTTTAACAGATCAGGTTTAGCTTGAATTATTTACATAAAATATGTGTGTTGGAGTGCAATCAAGAATGACTAACATGAGGGGCAGCTAGATAGTGGTAGCGCCCTCTAACAGTGACCAATGATTTTTTTGTTTACTTTGCGATGATAACCAATCTTTGTGAAGAATCAATGAAACTGAAAAGTTAATTATCGGCCATGACTTGTAAGTTCGTAAAAATCTTGACTCTTTTCGAGTAACATCGATGATTAATAAACAATCAATTTTGTAAACGGGCGCTGCAGAGATTGAACATCGATGCATCGATTAATCCATGCCAAAAAGCAGCCTCGCTTTAGAATAGTATCATTTAATACTGGAACTGTGATAATAAAATAAAGAAATTATCTCAGTTGCAATAAATTTAATTTAATCAGTGTGTTCAAACATTAGATTGATACCCAATTCTACTTGGTAGTAGCTAAATAAATTTAATTTCAGTGTAAACTTTGTTATTATAAAAACCACTTTATCAGACCTAAGAAATTTAATTTGATTGTTAATTTATTTAAGATGCGTGTGTCGTAAAAAAACTACTCTTTTATTATGGTTTTTAGTCTTAATTGTCTTTACTGTTACTTTTATTTTTTTAAATATTTTGTTATATTTTAACTATTTCAATGCTATTTCAATAAATGTAAACGGGTAGAAAAAGTCTTGTTATGTGGTAATGTTGTATTTTTTTAAAAGAAATGTTAACAATGCCTTGAAGGAATAAATGTACGTGGGTAAAAAAAAGTCTTGTTATCTGACCTAACGTTTCATTAAATTTCTCTGCACGCTTGGTTTTTTTTAAAAAGAAGTTTTAACAATGCCTTGAAGGAATAAATGTACGCGGGTAAAAAAAAGTCTTGTTATCTGACCTAACGTTTCATTAAATTTCTCTGCACGCTTGTTTTTTTTAAACAATGCCTTGAATGAATAAATGTACGCGGGTAAAAAAAAAGTCTTGTTATCTGACCTAATGTTTCATTAAATTTCTCTGCACGCTTTTTTTTTAAAACAATGCCTTGAATGAATAAATGTACAAGGGTAAAAAAAAGTCTTGTTATCTGACCTAACGTTTCATTAAATTTCTCTGCACGCTTGTTTTTTTTTTAAAAGAAATTTTAACAATGCCTTGAAGGAATAAATGTACGCGGGTAAAAAAAAGTCTTGTTATCTGACCTAACGTTTCATTAAATTTCTCTGCATGCTTTAAAAAAAAAAAGAAATTATAACAATGCCTTGAAGGAATAAATGTACTCGGGTAAAAAAAAGTCTTGTTATCTGACCTAACGTTTAATTAAATTTCTCTGCACGCTTGTTTTTTTTAAACAATGCCTTGAATGAATAAATGTACTCGGGTAAAAAAAAGTCTTGTTATCTGACCTAACGTTTCATTAAATTTCTCTGCACGCTTGTTTTTTTTAAACAATGCCTTGAATGAATAAATGTACTCGGGTAAAAAAAAGTCTTGTTATCTGACCTAACGTTTCATTAAATTTCTCTGCACGCTTGTATTTTTTTAACAATGCCTTGAATGAATAAATGTACTCGGGTAAAAAAAAGTCTTGTTATCTGACCTAACGTTTCATTAAATTTCTCTGCACGCTTGTTTTTTTTTTAAAAGAAATTTTAACAATGCCTTGAAGGAATAAATGTACACGGATAAAAAAAAGTCTTGTTATCTGACCTAACGTTTCATTAAATTTCTCTGCATGCTTGGTTTTTTTTTTAAGAAATTTTAACAATACCTTGAAGGAATAAATGTACACGGGTAAAACAAAGTCTTGTTATATGGTAAAGTTTCATTGAATTTCTCTTAATGTATTTAATAAGTATTTGGCATGGGTAGATCTGTTAGTCACTGTAGACATTTTTGTTGGGTTCCATTTGCATCAGGTTAGATTTGTTACGTGGCTTTTGGTGCGGGGTATAGGCTCAAATCAGATCTCTATGTCTTGCTAAATACTTGTAACCACAACACAAAGTAAGGGGAATGAACACATTTCTTGCTACATGTATAGAATCATTTTATTTGATAACTCCACATAATATAAACAATATAATTCAAACATTATCAGAGCATTTTTTTAATTTGAAATTAAATAAGTCTAAAGAGATAAAAACTTAAAATCATTGGAAGAATTGATATTTTCTGCACTTCCTGTACACATTTCTTTTTGAAGACTGTCTGATTTATTAGAAGCTAAGCTAGTGTAACTTCATCATTAATTGGACATGTTTTATCACAATCACATTTAATGTTTTGTCACAGATTTTGTGCTAATTATGCATATATTCATTGTGTGACAAAGTCAATTTATTCAATTCCAACTAAGAAAACAATAATTAAACTAGGTATTCATGTCAAGAAACTATACCAAACAAAACTTTTAGTTTTTTAGAAATTAGGCCTATATGTACAAAGGGCACTTCCATTGGAAAATCTTTAAGTCTCTTGAAATTTTTTGAAGGGGCACCAAGGCCAAGACCCGGGGCAACAAAGGTCATGACCTCCGGGTAATTCCAGGTCTGTAAATACCATAAATGTGTCACAGCCTTGATAAGGTCACCAATTACCCAATGGACCAATTTGAGATCTCTAGGTCAAAATCTCATCTAATTCTTTATAAAACAGCCCACTTTTTTATGTTAGTGTGAAAAAGTATATGTACCTCTGTTATTACCCTCAACTAACAAAATTGTGATTGGTAGACATTGGGTTGATGGTAGGCACTAGCAGGTCTCAGGAATCGTCTTTTTGTGACAAGTAAACATCATTTAAAGATAACACCTGCAAAATACAAAGGAATGAAATCTTTTTTACATAAGGCCAGACATATGTATTTCAACAAGGTACAATTTAAATGGAATGGGACTTATAAAATTGTCATTTTAATTTTTTAAGTATTCATAGGAAATGTTAAAAGCTGATGAAGTATTAGAATGAGAAACAATCGTCATTCTCTTTCTGGAGGTCTGTGTACAAATGAATTCTATAACACATTTTTAAGGGGATGGTACTTTTACTTGTTGGATTCTTTTACAATTGTACAAGAAGCTACTTTCAATGATTTTGTTTTTTAAACAAATGAAATCATTGACCACAACAGCATATAGGTTTTCATTAAATCTACCAAAAGATTACATCCCTACTATGTGCATAATATCTTTTGCATTCTGAACAAAGAAGCTTTCTAAACGACAGCTTTTCAGAATAATTTACTTCCAACCATTATGTTATGTTGGTTATTACTATGTACACAAAATGTGTACTCCTATAACTTGTAACAAGTGTTTATAAATTTACCATCTGATTGTTGACTTTAGTGCACAGACATTCTAAAAGACACGTTTTCAGAAGAAGTAATTTCCAACCATTATTTCATGTTGGTTATTACTTATGTACACATGTACACCCTATAGCTTGTAACTTGTAAGTGTTTATAAATTTACCATCTAATTGTTGATTTCAGTGCACAGACATCCACTTCGTTGATTGACGGGTCGATTTTCAGTTTTACTAGCTCTGTAAAAATAAAAGGAACAAATTATTTAATTTTATCTTTTTGGACTGGAAACAACAGTCCTCTTTGTGTATTTTTGAAATGATTTTGTTATTCAAATCAAAATTCAATGTGATCAACTATAGGGGTAACAGTCTCATACATAGCAAGGTTTGCATGGTGACAATTATTTAAGGATATTATTTGTGTTTACCCTTACAGTGTTGTGTGTTAATCACTGTATACTGGGTACTTTCCTGGACATACTGGCATTACTCAGTTGGGATTCAAACCCACGACCTTTGACATTCTAGAGCAGGTGTCTTACCCCTAGACCACTGAGCTTGCCAGTAGCTATAGAGGCAGTTTGAATTGCAGTTTGAATTTTGATGGATGTAAATTTGCATCAGGGATGATGAATATTGTTAGTGTTTTACCCATGGATCCATGTGTGTTATAAACTGGATACGTGGATCTTTCCCCATTCCCCCGGCATATTACTCAGGTTTGACGTACCTTTGATGTAGGCCTCTCATATCTAAACTGTGATGAGTAGACATATTGGGCTGATGGTAGGCACTAGCAGGAATCAGGAATCTTCTTTTTGTGACAGTTCAACATCATCTACAGAAGACACCTTCAAAATACAAACAAATGAAATATTTTTTACATGAAGCCAAATATGTATTTTTTACAAGGTACAGTTTGAATAGGACCTTTAAAATTGTCATTTGAGATTTTCAAACATTCAAAGTACTCATTAAAGGCAGGGTAAACTTTTGGTAATTGTCAAAGACCAGTATCCTTACTTGGTTTATCTCAACAAAATACATGACATAACAAAACTGTGAAAACTTGGCCGGGGTCATTGAAGTTGCAACAAGAAAATAATGAAAGGAAAATAAAACCTTGTTGTATAGAATTGTGTGCTTTCAGATGCCTGTGATGAAAGGCTGCATGCCTGAAGCCTTTCTCTGAGTCAAATGGTTTTGCTGAAAATTACCCCTTCTAACAAAACAATGTTTTATAATATCAGCAGCTCTCCAGTGCTCTATACCAAGTAAGTTTTTATGGTCATTCACTTGTGGAGTGATTATCAAAAGTGTACCCTGCTTTTAAAGTTTTAAAAGATGATTGATGTCTAACCATGGGAAACAATTTATCATTCTCTGTGTAGAAACTACTAATTTTACAAAGGGATGGTATTTCAGATGATTTCTCCAAAAGCTTTTGTTCCAAGAAAAAATTGATCAAACCAGCAAAGGGTTGTCGCTAAACCGACACATTATTAGCAGTCTTTAAAAAACAAATTTAAAAGTAATTTACATACAAGGGAAGGCTATATAAAAGACATCTACTTGAAAATGTTATTTCAACTAGTATTTCATGTTTGATATTACTTAGTATAATGTACACTGTGTTTAGAAATTTACCATCTGAAGGTTGCTTTACTATGCACACATATCCACTGTGTTGATTGGAGTATCTCTTTTCAGCTGCATTAGCTCTGTAAAAGCAAAATAACAAATGATTTAATTTTATTATATAAAAACAGTCCCTTTTTGATGGTTTTTAGAAATGATGCAGTGATTAAAAACAAATTTAATGTGATCGATTGAGGTAACAGTCTCATATAATGCAAGATTTGCATTTTGCAAAGATTGAAGGCTTTCAAAGTTTTGGCCAATAAGCACCCCACATTAACGGTAGTCTTGAGACTGTTGTCTAGCAAAGTTGGTTAGTGTAAAACAAAAGAAACAATTGGGGCTCAAGACAATTAATTCAATCTATTCAAAAAAAAATTCAACTTAGAAAATAAAGTCAAAAGGAATAAAAAGGCGGCTTTAAAGTACAACTGCACAAGCCAATGGTTTTAGCGAGTTTGATTTGGGGGTAGAACCTTCATATTACATAATTGTTTGAAAGAAAGTTTTTATTCAAAAAGATCTCATAATTTCAGAGTAAGAATTTATCGCAAATTGGTAGTCAGAATAAGCTTCCGAACCCAGTCAAAAGGTTCTGTCTATTTCTGGGCTATTATATTATAAGGGGTGAGAAACTCATGTCCAAAACCAATTTTGGGAGATAGTTAGTTTGTTTTTTCATAAAATGTCAACCCCCCCCCCCCCCCTCCGTATAATCGCCTCCTTGGTCCCCAGCCGGATAGCAGAACAAATCGAAACCTTGGAGGACCTCCCAAAATAGCTTTGAACCCCAACGAACCACTGTTACACTA
This sequence comes from Leptasterias polaris, assembly GCA_037783415.1. Taxonomy (NCBI): domain Eukaryota; kingdom Metazoa; phylum Echinodermata; class Asteroidea; order Forcipulatida; family Asteriidae; genus Leptasterias; species Leptasterias polaris. The sequence continues at coordinate 591,500 of JAZGTN010000024.1, read as the reverse complement.
CAGAGAATGGGGTGCAGACTCAAGGATGAATTTCCAAGATTTGCACTCGCATGTCACCCTCACTTGTCAGAAGTGATCTGACGACCCTTGGAAAATCACCATTATCACTATCAAACTAGGAACTCACCATCACGCTTTTGTGGTAGTTGTGTCCTTGGAACTCGGGGAAAAACGTGAACTTCGATGAAGAGTACAGCGCGGAGGGAGACGTGTTGACAGCAACCATGTTTGTGTTTATTATGATCTGCTCGTGTCACATGATCAAACAACACGGCATTTAAACTCATTTGAATAACAAAGCAGTTTCGTTCTATTTGAAGAATCATCATTTTGGTTGGTCGTGGACAGGTTTCTTGCATCTAAGTTACAACCATATAAAAAAAAGTCTCAAGTGAATTGCGGCATGACATGTAGCTTCAAATTGCAGAGACAAAAAACTATAGAGCAAAATTTTTATTGGGGTGCATCTATTTCCAATTCCTTGGTGGTATTCTCTGTTCGCCCATATCCTGGGTCAAAACGGCAATTTTCTTATTACTGAGGGGGTTTTCTCGTTTGTTTCAAAAGTGACTTTGACGGACGGTGGTGGTTGTGTTTTTGAAAACTTATGACAAACTGAACTGTGGTGGTTGGTGGAAGGGAACAAAAAAATATGAAAGAAAGAAAATCATTTCCAAATTGGAACCACATTCCAAGAGGAATGTGAATCTATCTAGCATGCAAAGGAACCCTTTAAAGGGTAAAAGGGAAAAATAAATTTTTCGCAATAAAAAAAAAACATCTTCAAAGTTTACAAATAAGTGTAATAAGCTTTAATTACATTAAAAACGGCTTTTCGGTACTCATCCATCCCGAAAAAGCATAAATTTTAACAGTTTTCCAAATATGCCAAACCCCCTCCATAAGAAAATTGCCATTTTGACCCAGGATATGAGCGATTTCCTACACGGATATTTTGTACACAGCCTATGGAGCCTGGTGGATCCGCTATATGACTATATTCCTGTGCCCATTGCTTGTGCACAGTCTATGGAGCCTTGTGGACCCATGATATGGCTATATTCCTGTGCCCATTGCTTGTGCACAGTCTATGCGCCGGGGTGGACCCGTAATATGGACATATTCCTGTGCCCATTGCTTGTGCACAGTCTATGCGCCGGGGTGGACCCGTGATATGGACATATTCCTGTGCCCATTGCTTGTGCACAGTCTATGCGCCGGGGTGGATCCGTGATATGGGCATATTCCTGTGCCCATTGCTTGTGCATAGTCTATGCGCCGGGGTGGACCCGTGATATGGGCATATTCCTGTGCCCAATGCTTTAAGCACTGTGTATGGGGACACGGCGTCTAAGAATTTTTCCATATCTTGGATCCACCAGGCTCCATAGGCCGTGTACAAAATAACTGCATAGGATTTCGCTCATATCCTGGGTCAAAACGTGATTTTTCATGTGGTGGGGGTTTCGCGTTTGTTTCAAAAGTGACTTTTGGGGTTCAAAATTAACAGAAAACGAGTTTTTTGATGTTTTACCCTGCCCCGAGATCTTAAACTCTGAGAATGTTATGGTTTTAAATTTTGTTTTGAGGTTTTTTTCTGCCATTATTTTTTGCAACCAAGGAAGGTCCTGGTTGTGTTTTTCAAACTATGACAAACTGAATGAACTTGGAACCTTACCTTGCTCCTTAGGCCGTGCACATTTTGAATTAAAACAAGTGTTTTTAGATGAATTGAAAAGGGTTTAAAAGGCTTTTTGGAGGTTCATTAGACTTTGTTATATTTTTATGTAAGAACTTTGAAAATAAATCAATGTTTTATTATTTTGTTCATCACTTGTGGTTTTTTTTCTTGCAAACAATTTGGGTCCCACCAGTTGTCAAATTTTGAGATCGATATTTGAGATGATTCTGCATTGTATTTGATTTTGTTTTTCTACTAACTTTGTCAATGATAAAAACTCATCACTAATGGAAAACAGATTCATCTCGCTTGATTCCATCTTTTTGCAAACTATTCGATGACACTAAACTTTCCCAAACCAAAGCCTTTTCACCGTGTACACCCCAAAGTTCAACTCGTAACCCAAGTTTCAACCTAGTTTGACCTACCTACCCCCTAGGTCTTCCTTCTCTCGTACCCAGTGGGCAATGCATTCAAACCAGACGGTTTGTTGGGGGATTTTTTTTTATGGGGGGGGGGGGGGGGGGGGCAAGGCAAAGTCATAACTGGGGGCTACTTTTTTGAACCAAACTACTCATTTGTGCACATTGTTTAAAATATAATTTTTAGGGGGATTGGGAAAGGTTCTAAGCAGGGGGCTTTTCGCCACCTTGCTCCCTCCCTTGTTAAACCACTGCTCGTAGGCGTACTCTGATGCTTTTATACTGCTTAACCGTGAATGCTTTATATTTCAGTGCTGCACATGTGGCCTAAAATACAGGGGTTATCAACAAGGATCACCCTGTACCCAAATGCTTATCAACCTGGTGGCAGCCCGAGGGTCTCTCCTTGTAAAATGTGTTGTACCCCAGGGCTTCCGCTCCCCTTTATACCCAAAAGATAAACCACCCTGTACCCAAAGTCTTACTTTTTTAAAAGAAATTTTAACAATGCCTTGAAGGAATAAATGTACGCGGGTAAAAAAAAGTCTTGTTATCTGACCTAACGTTTCATTAAATTTCTCTGCACGCTTGTTTTTTTAAAACAATGCCTTGAATGAATAAATAATGTACGCGGGTAAAAAAAAGTCTTGTTATCTGACCTAACGTTTCATTAAATTTCTCTGCACGCTTGTTTTTTTTAAACAATGCCTTGAATGAATAAATGTACGCGGGTAAAAAAAAGTCTTGTTATCTGACCTAACGTTATTAAATTTCTCTGCACGCTTGTTTTTTTTGTAACAATGCCTTGAAGGAATAAATGTATGCGGGTAAAAAAAAGTCTTGTTATCTGACCTAACGTTTCAATAAATTTCTCTGCACGCATGTTTTTTTTAAAAAGAATGTTAACAATGCCTTGAAGGAATAAATGTACGTGGGTAAAAAAAGTCTTGTTATCTGACCTAACGTTTCAATAAATTTCTCTGCACGCTTGTTTTTTTAAAAGAAATTTTAACAATGCCTTGAAGGAATAAATGTACATGGGTAAAAAAAAGTCTTGTTATCTGACCTAACGTTTCAATAAATTTCTCTGCACGCTTTTTTTTTTTTAAAAGAAATTTTAACAATGCCTTGAAGGAATAAATGTACGTGGGTAAAAAAAGTCTTGTTATCTGACCTAACGTTTCAATAAATTTCTCTGCACGCTTGTTTTTTTAAAAAGAAATTTTAACAATGCCTTGAAGGAATAAATGTACGCGGGTAAAAAAAAGTCTTGTTATGTGGTAAAGTTTCATATGATTTCACTGCAGGGTGGTATTAATTTAAAGGAAATTTTAACAAAGTATTAAATAAGTACTTGGCATGGGTAGAAAAAAGTCTTGTTATGTGGTAAGTCTTGTCTTTTTCTTTTGATGCCAAGGAGATTAAAATTGATAGGGTATAGATCAGTTAGTCACTGTAGCCATTTTTGTTGGGTTCCCTAAGGTTTACTAAGAACCTATCTATTTTATTTGCGTCAGGTTAGATTTGGTGCGGGGTATAGGCTCAAATCAGATCTCTATGTCTTGCTAAATACTTGTAACCACAACACAAAGTAAGGGGAATGAACAAATTTCTTGCTACATGTATAGAATCATTTTATTTGATAACTCCACATAATATAAACAATATCATTCAAACATTATTGGTATCAGAGCATTCTTTTTAATTTAAAATTAAATAAGTCTAAAGAGATAAAAACTTAAAATCATTGGAAGAATTGATATTTTCTGCACTTCCTGTACACATTTCTTTTTGAAGACTGTCTGATTTATTAGAAGCTAAGCTAGTGTAACTTCATCATTAATTGGGCATGTTTATGCAATTATGCATATATTCATTGTGTGACCAGTTTTTCTAATACACGCTTATAATGATTAATAATGCTTATTAATATTAGAGAGAAATACTAATAAGGACCACTGATTCTGATGTAAGATTTGTAACATTATGCTTTGTTAATGAATAATTTCTTTTTGGAAAAGTCAATTTATTCAATTCAACTAAGAAAAAACTAATTAAACTAGGTATTCACGTCAAGAAACTATACCAAACAAAACTTGTAGTTTTTTTGAAATTATATGTACAAAATGATTTTGATTTTGGTTAATCAAAATGACACCTACTATCTAGTAAAACCTGAAACCTCTTGGGATTATTTACAGGCCTGGAATTTCATCTTTGAGAGGGCATCGCAATTTTCATTTTGCAAAGGGCACTTCCATTGGAAAATCTTTAAGTCTCTTGAAAGATTTTGAAGGGGCACCAAGGCCATGACCATGGACAACAAAGGTCATGACCTCCGTATAATTCCAGGCCTGTAATAACCATAAATGTGTTACAGCCGTTAAAAGGTCACCAATTACCCAATGGACCAATTTGAGATTTCCATCTCAAAATCTCATCCAATTCTTCATAAAACAGCCCACTTTTTGATGTTGGTGTGATCAAGTATATGTAACCCGACAGGGGTTTTACATACCTCTGTTGTTACCCTCAAATAACAAAATTGTGATGGGTAGATATTAGGCTAAGGATAGGCACTATAGCAGGTCTCAAGAATCGTCTTTTTGTGACAAGTAAACATCATCTAAAGATAACACCTGCAAAATACAAAGGAATGAAATCTTTTTTACATGAGGCCAGACATATGTATATGTATTCTATTAAACAATTTAAAGGGATGGTACTTTTACTTTTACTTTCACAATAAGCCATTTGCGAGTTAAATTTGAATAATGTCTGGTACAATGACTTGTTTAGTCACAAGTTACCGCTTAAATTTGAATTCCTCAGACTATCGAGACAGTTGCTATGTCACATGGTTCGGGGCAAGCTTTTGTATAGCAACCTCCAGATGAGCAAACCCTGGTACCATTGTGTCATACACATCCATTCAGAATTGTGTATGGGTGTTCACCGTCTCTTACGTAACTAAGCAAAAGCTTGCCCCTAATCATGTGACATAGCAACTGTCTCGATAGTCTGAGGAATTCAAATTTAAGCGGTAACTTGTGACTAAACAAGTCATTGTACCAGACATTATTCAAATGTAACTCGCAAATGGCTTATTGTACAAGTAGCTACTTTCCATGAAATAATTTGATTTTTTTAGCAAATCAAATCATTGACCACAACAGCATAATAGGTTTGTCATTAAAACTTATATTATGTGCGTAATATCTTTTGCATTCTGAACAAAGAAAGCTTTCTAAACGACAGCTTTTCAGAAGAATTTACTTCCAACCATTATTTCATGTTGGTTATTACTTATGTACACGTGTACACTTTATAACTTGTAACAAGTGTTTATAAATTTACCATCTGATTGTTGACTTCAGTGCACAGACATCCGCTTTGTTGGACGGGTCTTGATTCAGCTTTACTAACTCTGTAAAAGTAAAATGAACAAATGATTAATGTTATAATTTTAGACTGGAAATAACAGTCCTCTTTGTGTATTTTTGAAATGATTTTGTTATTCAAATCAAATCCAATGTGATCAACTATAGGGGTAACAGTCTCATACATAGCAAGGTTCTGTTGACAATTATTTCAGGATATTATTTGTGTTTACCCATACACAAATTGTGTGTTAACCACTGAATATTCATTATTGGGTACTTCCCCCCCGAGTCCTGTGAAAACAATTCCTGGACATACCGGGATATTACTCGGTTGGGATTCGAACCTATGACATTTGCCAATTCTAGAGTAGATGTCTTACCACTAGACCATCGAGCTTGCTAGAGGCAGTTTGAAATGCGATTTGAATTTTGATGGATGTACATGTGCATCAGGAATAAAGAATGTTGCATGTGTTAATACCAATGGATCGATGTGTGTTTAAAGCAATGTATACTCAGAACTTTCCCAAATATTACTCAGGTTTGACGTACCTTTGTTGTAAGCCTCTCATATCTAAACTGTGATGGGTGGACATTGGGCTGATGATAAGCACTAGCAGGTCCCAGGAATCTTCTTTTTGTGACAGGTCAACATCATCTACAGATGACACCTTCAAAATACAAACAAATGAAATCTTGTTTACATGAAGCCAAACAAATATGTATTTTAACAAGTTACAGTTTGAATAGGACCTTTAAAATTGTCCTTTGAGATTTCCAAGCATTCAAAGTACACATTAAAGGCAGGGTAAACTTTTGGTAATTGTCACAGACCAGTATCCTTACTTGGTGTATCTCAACAAAATACATGACTTAACAAAACTGTGAAAACTTGGGGTCATTGAAGTTGCAACAAGAAAATAATGAAAGGAAAAGAAGACCTTGTTGTATAGAATTGTGTGCTTTCAGATGCCTGTGATGAAAGGCTGCATGCCTGAAGCCTTTCTCTGAGTCAAATGGTTTTGCTGAAAATTACCCCTTCTAACAAAACAATGTTTTATAATATCAGCAGCTCTCCAGTGCTCTATACCAAGTAAGTTTTTATGGTCATTCACTTGTGGAGTGATTATCAAAAGTGTACCCTGCTTTTAAAAGATGATTGATGTCTAACCATGGGAAACAATTGGGAACTATTTTAGCAGATCTAAATGTTGATCAAACCAGCAAAGGGTTGTCGCTAAAACTGACAAAATATTACCAGTCTTTAAAAAAATATTTAAAAGTAATTTACATACAAGGGAAGGCTATCTAAAAGACATCTATTTGTAAAAGTTATTTCAACAAGTTCTTCATGTTTGATATTACTTAGTTTATGTAAACTGTGTTTAAAAATTTACCATCTGAAGGTTGCTTTACTATGCACACATATCCACTGTGTTGATTGGAGTATCTCTTTTCAGCTGCATTAGCTCTGTAAAGCAAAATTAACAAATGATTTAAGAAAATTAAGTCAAAAGGAATGGAAAGACCAATAACAAACTTTTCTTCAATGTTTTTAGCCAGTTTGATTTGGGGGTAGAACCTTTATGTTACAGAATTTTTTGAAAGCAATACAGTTTTGATTAAAAAAGGCCTCATAATTTCATAGTGTGAATTTGTCATAAAGTGGGCAGTCACAATAAGCTTCCCAACCCAGTCAGAAGGTTCTGTCTATTTCTGGGCTAGTATTATATAATAGGTGAGAAACCCATACCCAAAACCCATTTTTGGGGGATATTTGGTTTGTTTTTGATAAAATGTCACCCCCACCCTGGATAATCGCCTCCTTGGTCCACCTTGTTGGGCTGTAATGGCTCTCTTTTAACATCGGTCTCATAACACTCACCATTACAGCCCACCATCCATACATGTCTTAAACGCGAAGTTTTAAAAGTACGAGCAAGTCGTACCTCTTTGATCGGAAATTTCTCCCACTTATAAACATCTGTTCCTTACATCTGAGGAATTTTTATGCTACATTCCAGGGCTCACCAGATGATGACTTCATCCAGAATTGATGTTTTGAAAATGGCAAAAAAAAAACGGTGTACAAAAATTACATTGAAGTTCGTCGTGCCTGCGGGCTGCCATCTTACTTATGACTCGCTGCCTGTTAATCGTGAGATAGTCAGGGAGCCCGGCAAATCGCAAACAGTGCAGGTGAGTGTGAGTGCAAGAAACTACCGGGGCTAGTCAAAGAATAGTAGTGGCTCCAAAGTGGAGCTCAGTCAAACAAGCGGATTTGCTTAATAGTGTATAAAACAAGAGTCTTCACGGAAGACTTTTGAGAACAATTTGTCTCAAAAGTACCGGTGATGGTTGCCAAGTTTTAATAAAATGAACAGTCAAATTTGGATCTAATATCAAACCAAACTGACTCATCTCTGGATCAACTCTCGACTCTTATGATGATCTGAACCACACTGACTCTAAGATGGACCAAGACTGGCTCTAATATCAAACCAAACTGACTCATCTCTGGATCAACTCTCGACTCTTATGGTGATCTGAACCACACTGACTCTAAGATGGACCAAGACTGGCTCTAATAGCAAACCAAACTGACCCATCTCTGGATCAAGTCTTGACTCTTATGTTGATCTGAACCACACTGACTCTAAGATGGACCAAGACTGGCTCTAATATCAAACCAAACTGACTCATCTCTGGATCAACTCTCAACTCTTATGATGATCTGAACCACACAGACTCTAAGATGGACCAAGACTGGCTCTAATATCAAACCAAACTGACCCATCTCTGGATCAACTCTTGACTCCTATGTTGATCTGAACAACACTCACTCTAAGATGGATCAAGACTGGCTCTAATAGCAAACCAAACTGACCCATCTCTGGATCAACTCTTGACTCTTGTTGATCTGAACAACACTGACTCTAAGATAGACCAAGACTGGCTCTAATAGCAAACCACTAACTGACCCATCTCTAGATCAACTCTAACCCTGATATGGATCAAGACTGACCTGTAATCGTCTCTCTTTCTTCTCCAATCTCTCATACTTCCGCTTGAGGAGCAGTAGTTCCCCTTTGATCTGTCCCACTTCATCCGGCCCATCACCCTCTGGGACCATGGAGCCGATGTGAGCCTTCCTCCCAGAATCCTGCATGTTCTCCATCTGCCGCAGCTCCTTTAAAGTACAAAACAAACGAGGTATATTTCAAATTTAATGGATGAGAAAATTGAAAAGCGTCTTGAAGTTGTGATAAGCACTGTATACGCAGTGGGTTGCGAAACCTTAGGAAAACTGAAGTCCCATAGAATCCCGTCCAAGCAGTGGAAAGCACTGAGTGTGCAGTGGTTATCACACATCGGTAATACGTCTGCGAAATGATCAAACTTTCTGTGCTAGCTTTCTCATTATACAAATTTCGCAAATGCTATTGTTTATGAATCCCTGAGTGTGACATTAAAGTGCACCTCAGGCACAGCTGGCCTAATAATAATAATAGCTAGTTCTTATATAGCGCATTTTACAATAACGTATCAACGCGATTCACATTAGTGCCCTGGTCATTGAGCCAATAAACATTCCTTTAATCTTTCTCAGCTCTGAGGGGAGTATACAGCCCTGGGCTGCCGTGGCGCTCTGAAGCTTTTTAATACACAATATCAACCTCTATCCTCACAGGTACCCATTTATACCCCTGGGTGAAGAGAAGCAATCATAGTAAAGCATCTTGCTCAAGGACACAAGTGTCTGACCGGGATTCAAATCCACACTCCGATGACATAACCACCAGAACATGAATTTGATGCTCTTAACCGCTCGGCCATGACACGTGCTTGGGCCGTGATATACTGTTTTTTTAGGGCCCCTTCGCACTATGCAGTAAAATAGCAACTGGCACCTCCCAGGCTTCTTCAGGCAAGAGACTACAGCTGAGAATCCCCAACATGAATCTTCCTCAGTGCTGCTTGTACTATAAAGAGCGGGTGAGGGCGTAAACCCTCATGAATCTTCCTCAGTGCTGCTTGTGCTATACAGAGCAGATGAGGGCATAAACCCTCATGAATCTTCCTCAGTGCTGCTTGTACTATAAAGAGCAGATGAGGGCGTAAACCCTCAGGGCTGGAATTTCATCTATGAGAGAGCAAGGCCATCTTCACTCTTCATGGAGCCCTTACATTGGATAAACTTTAAAGTTAATGGGAAACTTTTGATGGGGCACGGAGACCAGAAACCAGAACAATACAGAGGTCATGGCCTCCGGGTAATTCCAGGCCATAGTCTGAGAGGAGCTTTGACCATAGATATCATTATCAATGAAATAAATAATGAAGGAAAACTGCCCCCCATGCAAGCACAAGTTGCAGTCTATGGACGGTGATGATGATCACCAATTCCTTCAGTACATTTTTTTCCTCCAGCATATAGGGTTGGGTATTTTTCAGAAATTTTAACTGCATCTATTTTTTTTTTTTTATTATCTGAGACACCATTGCTGTCTCACAAATAATACCAACCTTTGTTGTGAGTTTAGAGATGAGCTTAGAGTCTGGGGCCGAGTCGATCTGTTTGCCGTACATACTGAACTTGATGCTGGAGTTCTCAAAGTAGGCCAAGACGTCTTCGGTGACACTCGGAATGGAGACGATCCTGCTGTGGTTCCACTCCGGCGACAGCATGTCCTTGATCTCACTGGTCCAGGTAAACTCTTGCTCATTGTAGCACTTGTACTTCACTTTCAGCCCCTTGGAGAAACGGGACTTGTGTACCTCACCGTTACGGATGGACACCTTCAAGAAAATTAAATTTAGTTTTGTTTTTTGAAATGCTATTATGACAAGAATCACAATAGAGTCTACCGCTGCATTAGCGTTTTTTAAGTGGTTGTAACTTTTTCTTTAAGTACATGAAACCATCTAAATGTATTTCACTAGAGTCCCTGCCTGATTGCATGGGTTTTCCCTGGATTAATTCTCTTCACAGGGCTTGGCTATACTGTGATTAATTTCGCTTTTCTGAGAGTCTTTGGCTTCACAACCAGAATTAATAAATGAAATGAAATTAAATAACTCACCCTGAAATGGTAGGGTTTACCCAGGAGCTCATTTGGTTCGTCCACAAAGTCGTCTTCTTCAATAGACTGTGCAAGTCTCGTGCGACCGTATCGGAGCGAGAAAACACGTCAGTTGAAGAACATACATTTTGCTGAAATCAAATCATTGTTTTTAAATTAGATCTATGAAAAAATCTGACCAACAAAAATAATAATTACAATTTGTATAATATGAGTTTCTTTCATAATAAACTCAAAAAAAGTGTGCAAATTTTTTTTTTAACAAACTAAAAACTTTGGGACAAGGATGTTTATTTGATCTTAACTTTTTAGGAACCCCTTTTGTAACGCCTGAGTACGTGCATCCACTAAAAGCAGGTTTAAACGCAGACGCGCAATGATCGCACGAGCGTAGAATTAACGCGTGACACAGTTTAAAGAGGACACTGACGCCTCGACAACCGTAGACTGCAATGAAAAGGCTTAGCGTCTGGCACTTACACTGTCTGGTGATTATCATCGCGCGACCAAAACATATTTTGGTAATCGGAGGTGGGCACAAAATTCTTAATTTTTTGCAATTAACCGGAAGCAAAGGTCAAGCTTAAAGGCACTGAACACGTTTGGTAATTACTCAAAATATATATTAGCATAAAAACTTACTTGGTAACCAGCAACGGAGAGCTGTTGATAGTATTGAACATTGTGAGAAACCACTCCCTCTGAAGTAACGTAGTTTTTGAGAAAGAGGTAGGCCTAACTTCTCACTAAAATAATAAAAGACTTCATGCATGAAGCCTTTTATTAGCATCTGAAAGCACACAAAATTGTGCAACAAGGCTGTTTTTTCTTTCTTTATTTTCTTGCAACTTCGATGACTGCATGATTCAGCCCAAATTTTCATAGGTTTGTTATTTTATGAATATGTTGGAATACACCGAATGACAATACTGGTCTTTGATAATTACCAAACATGTTCAGTGCCTTTAATTCTTGGGTTTTCTTCGTTGTATTGTTAAATTGATTTTACTTTCATATTTTTTATCACTAGTATTACATTCCCAACCAAGGGCGTCGATGGGTGGGGGACGGGGGGACATGTCCCTCCCACTTTTTAGACTGGGGGGGGGGGGGGGGGGACACAGCATATCAGATGTCCCCCCCCCACTTTTTGATTGACTGTTCATTAGAAATATGCAACAACATTTTCTTGATTTAATATTTCATTACAATTTTTGTTCAAGTAAAAGAATAGCGAACAAACGATGAAATGTTTTCTTCATTTTCATATTTTTTTCTGATGGACCACGCACAGAATGGTATTTTGGGCCCATTTCCGTTTCTATAATACAGACAATAGATGACACGTATCGTCCAAGACATGAACGCCAAAATCCCGCTTACATACCTTGTTAGCATTCAAGTTATGCGTCGTTTGTGTATGCTATAATGTACGGTACACGATCCCTCCACAAAGGAAGTATGTGTGTGCGCACACGTGCAAATGTGTTTCATTTTGTTACAATCGCACAACGCACAAAATGTAGTAAAATCCATTAAAATAAATAGGAGCAGTTTGGGCCATGACAAGATTTGTCGAAGAAGCAATATTTTGTTTTTTTGAAGAACTACAAGCTGACACACGATAAACGCCAGACTCCCGAAGCATATTAAAAATGTGGGGTGCAAATAATGTAAGATGTATTTTTTCAAGACTTGCTCAACCGTACCCCCTACTTTTCAGTAGCGATCGACGCCCTTGTTCCCAACAACATATTTGATTTTCATGGTCATAAAGTACGTTAAACTAAAATAATAGACGAAACAAAATCTTGGTAACGTAAAACTCCATATGGTTGAGGGACCATCTTTTATCTTGTTGCATGTAACAAAAAAAAATTCTTTTCTCTTTACTTAAAAAGTATGAATGAATGAATGAATAAATGAGAAATTAAACCTACTGAACTTCTAGGATGATGAATTTACAGACTTTGTACATCACTACAAACGAAAAACTAGACTAATCTTCAGGAAAGTTTAAAGAGGGGCTGCAAGGTCAATTTCAGTTTTGTGATGCACTCATTTTCCACTAGATAAGAGTCCTTATAAGAGTGGGAAAGAAATCACAAATAGTCTGGTCACATTTTACCCAAATCAAACTTTGAACTGCTTTGCTCATAGGTGAACAGGGACTCCAACAAAGATGGCGGCAGTTTGGTTTACAAACAATCCACGCTGGTTGACATGGACGGCCGATTGTTAGAACAAAATTAAATCGTGTTAACAGATGTTGTGACCAAGTGCAACATTTTCTGCAAACTTTCAATTTAAATAAAAGACCTGCCATGATTGGTTGCTATGTTTTCAACAAGTTCAACACTATTTTTGAATATTTGTGTAACATTGTTACAAACTGTGGCTATCTGTTTTTACTTTGCATTTATGGCTTTCTATAATTGTCCAACCTCGGTTGGCAACAACTTGGGGTGTGACGTTGCAAGAGAAAGGTCTATATCTTCACCTTGAAGTCGGTAACTGTGACCTTCCCATCAAAGTCCAGGTTGAAGCCCAGACTCTGGAGGAAGGTGTTTGCAGTGCCGATTAAGACGTCCTCGGCTGGCTCCCAGAAGGGATCCTCCTCCTTTGGGATGTTCATGATTCCCTCGTCACCATCGATGTATCTTTGGTACAGATCCTAAAGGATGAGATATGATATTAATAGCGTATCGTCACATCAGTGTAAATACGTCAGACGTGGAGTTTTGTAATAATGAGAATACACTGTTCCGGGTGGGAGCAGCTGTAGGAACTCCCTTCTAAAATATCCAGGGCCCAAAATCATGGCTCTGCTTACCGTAAGCAAAGAACAGGTTAGCAGTTTTTTTTTGCTGGTGCGCTTGCTTAGTCCACGTTACTATAGGCATTCTATGCTTACACAGCTAGTGCAGAAATTCTGCACTTGCTCGGTAAGCGGAGAATGATGATCACAAGCAAGCGCAGAATTCGGCGGTAAGCAGAGCCATGAAATTGGGCCCAGCTCTCAGTGGGCAAAGCTAGTCTCAAGTTCATATTTTGTCTATTGTTTCCTAAACCATGTCTTGATGGGTTTGTGCAGATGTCCATTTGGGTGTTCCTTGAATGATCCCAGGGTGTTTTCTATTGGCATTTGGAAAGGAAGGAAGGGTTTAACTAAAGGGAGAAAACTCCATTCCCATCTCAAATATCTTCTTCTTAATGTTAGAATTACAGGGTGATACAGAAGGGCTTCACTTTTATAGAGATAATAATTTTTATAAGTTGTTCCCAGTGGGCCAATTTTATAAAACCAATGTACAGTTAGAACTACTGGGCTAGAGAGAAGGGTTAAACATTACTTCCAAACTAAACAACGTACCTGGACAACGTAGCGACGATTGATAAACTTCCCTCTCTCCCACAGCCAACTATTACGATTCAGAAGGTCCTTCATCTTTACCATACTCTGGAAAAGTAAAGTAACAAAAAACAAATAAAAAAACATAGTAAATACAAACAAACTACATCAAATCTGTTCTAATATGCAGGTTTTTCCAGAGTCCAAAAAGTCAAGGGACATTTTGTGCACAGTTATCTGTCAATTCCTACGTTGGACGATTCCACGTCAATGTTATGAGGAATCCTGTGCTGAATGTGGCACACAGTTTGATCATCCAAATCTGGAGAGTTTGAAAAAATTTAATTTAGCATAAATAATACAAATGTCGCAAACCTATTCAGACGTTAATCCCTCTGGCCAGGGACTGGGTTTTAATGAGCCCTTCAGCCAGAGCGTTACCTCTTGTGTACTGGCATATTCATGATTTTATTCAATCCTTTTGATAGAATTCATAGAGTATGAAGCCGCCGGGATCCGGGGGTTTCGGCGGGAATTTGAGGTTAGTTAAAGAGGGCCTCCCTGAAGTCATCGTGTGGGAGCCCACCCACGGCAGGCGCGGTCCCGGAAGACCCACCAAGACCATGCTCAAGACCCTGATCGAGGATGCAGGAGTAAACAACAAGGAGGAGCTAATCAGTTGTATGCAGGATAGAGTTGTGTGGCGTGTCAGACATCGAGCCCGACTCAAACATGCGGCAACGCGAAAACTTGGGTCGACTGAGTGAGTGAGTGAGTAATAAGTGAACTCCCACCTTTTGTCAGGTTCCCGCCTGCCGTCAATCCCCTCGCCTCGGCCAACTCCTTCTGGGCAAACTCCCACTCAATGTTTCTGGGCGTCCCCTCCTGTGCCTTGGGGTTGATGGGGTTGATGGGGTTGATGGGGTTGTGGAAGACAAACATATGATTGGAGCCGAACATGATGCGGTCCAGATGTTCCAAATTGCGAGCCTCGGTCAGGGGAAGCCCGTTGACTTTGATCTTGCAGCTGGAACTGTAAGGCTTGAGGGTGATCTCACTGTTAGCGTTGGTGATGATGGCGTGCTTTTTGGAGATGCTAAACAAATGAGATAATGACTTGATCAGCACAGATATTAAAATAAAGTAAAATACCAAATAAACCTAAAAAATGTTACCCTCTTTTGCTTGGCCCTCACATTTAATTTGTTCCCTCTAAATTATCGCCAATGTCTTCTTTTCTTGCGATGATATTGTATTCCCAAACTTTATTGGTTGAATTTGTGATTTTGTTTCTCTTTGATACAATGGATTCCTTTTGTTTATATTCTTTTTTAATGAGAGATCGCCTGACACGGACGGCCACTTCAAGGTGAGGGCTACACTTAACTGATTTGGGCTATCGACCCAAATCAACTGCCACCTTGGGCACATTGCCAACACCTACACCTGGGGCTGAAACAGGGTTACCCCCTTCACAGTCTGTAAGGATGAAGGCATGGGTATCATCTACTAAGAACCTGGCTGGTAGAGCAGAATGCACTACCTTCCCCAAAACGCAGTGGAAACTTATATCCCCTGATTCAGTGAAACAGTTGCGCCGAAGCTTTACGTTATCGTTCAATACCCGAGGCTACTCAGCATCACGGTTGGCTGAGGGTCGGCATCTTTGCGTCCGATCGTCGTCTCGCTGGCCGCCATGAAGTGAAAGACCACATTGCTCAGCATGACGTCCTCGTTCAAGTTGGCAAAGAAAGGTTCTTTGTTCTTGCGGGATTGCATAACAGCCTTGTTATTCAAACCACTTGGGTCCTCTATACTTGTTGTTGGGCATGCTGAAGTCCAAGAGAAATACAGGGAGGGCAAGAAGTCAGAATATGTGAGAAAGGGTTCGACCTTCATTTCTTTAAGGCACTTTCTTGAAGACTCTGTTGGCTTGTTATTTAACTTCTTATAATCTGACAGCGTTTAAAAAACTACAGACATTTATAAGGTGCTTTTAACCAATATCTGCCTCACTACAGAATTGCCCGTAGAACAAACAAACACTGTTAGCGCCTAACTATGGGAAAACCCGCAGATGAGTCTGTCTTTCTACTCAAACTACTAGTGGTATGAGATGGGAAACACGGCAAAATATATATCTCATTAAAGAGAATGAGGTGCTCTTTCCAACGGTATACAGTTTGTTGGGATGTTTAGTTGCAAGGCAGTAAATAATGAACGTTTATTGTAATGCAGCAGCAGGACACAAGTGTCATGACTTGGATTCGAACCCAATCTCCATTGACTCTGCCATCGGTTCACGAGTTCGATGGGTGTTGGCCAGGACACCGGCATTTTATAAGTTCATTTTTTTAAAGATGTTCTCTTGTCATTTTTATGGGGATTGAATTTGAAGACAGATGCAAAAACTACAGGAAGTTTGAATACTTGGGCTGAATTTTGTTCACTGGCCCTTGGGTATCTTAATTAGAATTTGGCCCACAGACCACTGATAAGGGGACAAACGACTGATTCAGAATTTTGTGAATGTGCTACTACACTCATGCTTGTTCGCCTGGATTGGGGCATTGTTCAAAATAGTAAGCCCTTCTTGATTTGTTGTTTGTATTTTCTTTTCATAGTTTTCTATCAAAGTAAAGTAGAGTATTGATAAAAACAGATTCCCAGGTTGTATCGTAAACTTGGGTGTGATCACTGGTTACACAGCAGTTTAAGGTTGAATGGCTTCTGACTGGCACCACCGCACAAAAATATTGACAAAATGTGGACACCGCAAGCATTAGGGCTGGATAGCCAAGTTGGCAGCGCACCAGAGGTCGGAGGTTCAAATCACGTCTTTGTCAATTTGTCTTTGTTCACCCAAAGTTGCACAATTATCATCATCTCTATGCAAGCAAAGAAATCACCGTTTCCTTAATTTGTTTCTTCATAGCACAGCAAAATTAGTTGTTTTTCTGTTTTGTTTCTGGGGTTCGGGGTTGAAAGGAGTTTTTAGAAGGGAGGGTTTTGGATGTCTTACCTTTTTGTCCCAGTCAAAGTCCTCCATGGCTTCTTGGTTGGCCGACAGCTGGGCTTTTATCTCCTCCATCATTTCCTTCCTCATTCTCTCTTTCTCTGTGGAAGTTAACAAATGCAATCAAATAAGACTACATGCATTTCATCTAAAATGGACACTTCATTTTTAAAGAGGAAGGGAAATGCCCAATTCAATTTCAAACTTTTCCAATAGATAGAGTCCTCATGTGAATGGGGAAAAAGTTACAAGTCTGTTACCTCATGTTAAAATGGTGTAAATTACCATTGTTATTCAGTACCCTGCTAGTGCAAAAATTGTCGACATCCAAAAACATCTGATGACATCATTCTGAGTAAAATGGGTCTCTACATTTTTGTATGAGGGTGTTTAAGAAGAATTTGGTGCTTCACTTATAATACTTATCAGGCTTGGAATTCACGCAGACCATGGCCTTTAATGCACTGGTCCTTGCCTTGGAGGGAGACTACACTGGATAATGATTGAAAGCTGTCTCTAAAGTGTTAATCATTTTGCTTAAAAAGTAGAAACAACCAACCAAGTTTTCCGTGAATTAAAAGAAGCAAAGTGAACCCACCTTCCAGGGTCATGTTCACACCGCCTGGGTCGGCTGATGACGGAAGTGTCCCTCCAGACATTGCAGTCTTGAGTCTCTCATTCTCCTCTCGGAGCTCTCTGATCAGATGAGAACAGGATTGCCATTTTCTCCGATCGACTTGACAAAAAACGTAAATATTCAGCACAAAACAAAATCGTGAGTACATTTAAATACCTGATGTTGCATCTTAGACATATCAAGAAGCCAGTAGGCATTTTTAAAGCTATTTTGTTGGGTATTTTTGTCGTTCTGAGGCATTTTTTGTGGCTTCCGTATTCAAAATGATGCGATATCAGGGAATGCTGTGCTTGCATGTAACGCATTCCTGGGGCGCTAGATACAACCAATGATGTCAAAATTTCAAAAAAGGAGTACAGCGCCCCAGTTACTGGGTCTGTAAATACCTAAGTTACAATGAACAACACACCAGTCTGTTTAAACAGCCTTTTCTGGTAAGCATTTTTTGCCATGTTTAACAATGACCTCTAACAATGTTCAATATCCTCTTTAGCAAAATAAAGGATTCAGAAGGAGGATTGCTGATCACAGGGTCAGGCATTCCATTCCAATCTTGTCTTAATTAATATTTATTATAGGTAGGTGATGTTTTGTCCACTCCAAGTGGACGTGGTAGTATAAGTATCAGTCACTGCGAATCTGTCGACAGGGCTCTGAGCAAGTTCATCTCGGGAAGAGTAACAATCTTGCAAACGTTTGAATCAATTTTAACAGTGATTTGTTTTCCTTATGAAACATACCGTGTAAAACTCCGATCACCTCCATCTTGGAAATATCTCTTTCATGTACAACGACGTCTTAGCATGGTCTTAGTCTTAGCATGGTCTTAGTCATGAGGGGAAGCCCCGTGTGTACGACAAGGCGCACGCCTCTGACTGACTCTGGGTGGCGCTCTTACACATCAACTCTTGAATACACCGATCCATTAAGCCACGCCCATTTCTCATTGACCAATCACAACCGCGAAATCTGATCCCCATTTGAGCCGTTTGGTGATCTTTGCACTAATGGTGATCGGGTTTCGCGGCTGAGATTGGTCGACTCGTAAGGAGGCGGGGCTTAATGGATCGATCTATTGTGCACGTGTCTTATGTCATGCAGGGTTTTCCCCTCACATTGCTACATGTAAAAGCTCAAACAAGTTTGGCCTTGTTGTAGACAAACGCATTAACATTTTCCTTTATTTTCTTCAGATTTCGAATCAGTGACTTATTCTTAATTCCTTAATTTTTTCACCATAAAGAATAATTGACTGCCCTTTAGGTGCACTACTCTAAATAGACCAACATCCAATTGCGCCAAGCTGATTATCATAATTTGTAAACCTACAGTATATTTTGAATTATAACGTTTTGGGGGTCATGCAACTAATAGATTGTGTAACTATAAGATGTCACAAACTGGGGTTCTGTGTTTCAACTTTTGAAGAGATTTGATAAATTTGGGCTTTAAAGTTGGTCCGATTTAACTTGGGAATTGGAGGAGTGCCTCATGAAAATTGGCAGCAAGTCGGTTTGGGAAAAAGCACATTTTTCGGGGGTGGTTTTTTCTTGGGTAATTAGCAAAATTCCAAACGGCTGACCTGACAAGAATTGAAAAGAAATCTGAGGTTTAGTTGTCCAAAAATATGTTTGGTTGGTTTTCAAGAGGCTGAGAGACTTTAAAATATTTGTTGAGTATTTTTGAATATTTGTTTGAAATAACCTCCTTTGACAATGTTTGAAGTAATGTAGTTTTAGAGAAAGAGGTAATTTTTCACATACAAATTCGAATCTAAGAAAAGCTTCAAGCATAAATTGCCTTTCTAAGGCAGCTGCCATGCAAGGGTGTTTTTTATATTACTATTTTCTTGCAACTTCTGTGTCCAATTGAGCCCAAGTTTTCACAGGTTTGTTATTTTATGCATATGTTGGGATACACCCAGTGAGGAAACTGGTCTTTGACACGTTCCAAAAGTATACCCAGCCATTAAGGGGCACATGATTTGCAGCACCAAATATAAGAAACGGCAAGTGTTCTGTGATCTGATTATTTGACATTGCATTGTTTTATTTTAAAGCTTATTCAACAGTCCTCGGGCAAAACAATTCAACAAAGACGATTGAAAATCCCTATGTACATAAATCAGGGTATGTTTATTGACAAAATTATATATAATTGCACAATTTCTTATCTCTGTAGTTAGTTACCTAGACTACATATGTGTAGTCAAACCTAACAATTCAAAAATGATCAAAAAATAAAAACTCTTGTTTGATTTTGGAAAATATTGTTAATTATACTTCTTTTGAAGACTTATATTCCTTAAAATCTTCTGGTGTCAACGAAAAATGCTTCTAAAAACTCAAATCAGTGACAATTTGACTAGAATATTAAAAATAAATCAGCCTTTTTTCATTAATAAAGTTGTATTATGGCCATTCACCCTTTTCCCCCAAAATCTTAAGCAGAAATAAGTAGCTACAGTATACATGTATAGTCTTATCTGACAAATTACGACAGCAGTTTTTACATGTTTCAAAGATGTGAATCAGAAATTGTTTCAAATCTAAACCCCAAACAATCTAATGCAGGTAATTAAAAAGTGGAATCCTTGTAAAGAATCCAGCGGTTTAAGTAAAGTGATATTTCTGACATTCTAGTTTACAGCTCTGTGTAAATTCTGAATAAAAACAGTTAATTCTTCACCCTAGAAGTACCGGTAAGTGTTTAAGTCGTCCATCAATTAGACTTGTATCTAGCGATTAGACTGGTGTCCATCAATTAGACTGGTGTCCTTCAAGTAGACTTGTGTCCAGCACAGTGGTATAACTGGGGGGCGGGGGGTGGTTATCAAACTCCCTTGATAACATTCCAAAAAATTGAACTATCATATTCATGTGTTTCTTATTATTATACTAAAAAATGTAGACCGTAGGCTAAGCATTATTGTATATGATGTACACTTTCTTTACAGCCTGTGATGAGGTTACCTTTTAGATACGTCATGCGCTAATTACATGTATGACACAGTCTGTTGTTATTAATATTAACAATAAATTAACATTCCACTTTTTAGTCTTCATACAAAAAGTGAAGTTATTTCATAAATACTTTGCGCTAATCATGAAAAAATTACATGCGTTTCCTTAGAAATTGCTCTATGCACAGTTCACTGATAGCGAGGTCACACTGGCATTGTGAGGTCATCGCTTGTGATTATACCAAAGAAATAGAACACAGAGAATGCCGAGCTCGAAAGACCCTTGATGAGAAAGGCTAATTGTTGTCTGTCTGGTGTGTACGCCCTCTATGTCAGCTGTGGCAATAGAGTAGCAATAACTATGTGACATGTACATGCAGGCTAAAATTATCCAGATCAACAATTGGGAAAACTTAAACTTTCTATATACAACTTAAATGCCTCAATGCACAGATACCAATCTCTATTTCAATGTATCTTATCCAACAGCATGCCGAGGCTACATATCCCTATAATAAGGTCAAACCACAAGAAGGTCAAATACATAGGTCAAACCCTCATCTCGGGTCAAATACATACATGTGCAAGTAATGCACAAAACGTCCATTTACATCATAGGTCATCCTAGTACAATTTCAGTACAATTGAATACATTTCATTCTACTCTTGTGATACTCATTTTGTTTTCATGTGTTAATGTTTCCGTAAAGATATCTTTCTGTCAGAAACCATTATAGAATATATTCACATACACCAGTTTGTTTTTAAACAGAGAAAGAATACTTCAAACCTTTTGGAGCAGTTTTTCCTTCTAAGTTGTAACTATAATTGTTCTTTACAGTGTCGTAGTCAAGACATTGAAGTCCGAGACTAAAACCGACACTTCCCCATATAAGGGGGAGACCAAAACCAGAACTTCCAAAGATATCGAGACAAGAGACCTCGACCCAATTTCATGGCTCTGCTTACCATAGGCAAGGAATCATAAGCAAAGAATCAGCGCTATACCGACAAATGACAGAAGCAGGGAATTTCACACTTACACAGTAAGCAGAGAATGTTGCAAGCACAGAATTTGGCAGTAAGCAGAGCCATAAATTTGGGCCAGGTCTCGGAATAACAACATTTTAATTGGTTCTATAACATTATGTCCTTCTGCAATAAGATTAATATACACATTGTGATGCATACAAAAAACTTACAAAAAAAACAAAAACAACTTTTAGCATGATTCCAAAATTGTTTCCTTGAGATCTCAAACATCCATTCTTAAAGGACTTAAGAAGTAGTACTTCTCACATTACATTTTATGGGCTTTAACGAATGGTTTGAGATTACTAAAGTGTACTATTTTTCTGAGTTTATTTAAGAGTATCAAGTTATAAACCACAAGGAAAAATGACTGTGTAAACCTTTTAAATGATTTGGGGTTGAACAAAGATAAAACTGACTAGAGTGGGATTAGAACCAACTACCTCCGGTTTAACGTGCCGGTGCTCTACCATCTGGGCCAAATATTAAGAGATTTGCCCACAGAAATTAAGCGCATGAAGTTACATCATTAGGTTGTATGTTGTATCGCATCCACATTGTATGGATTGCAATCAATGGCATGTGCACTTCTCAAATTTGTCCCATTTTAAGGGGAGGGGGGATTGCACCCTTATTTGTTTTAATTTTGTGCAAGCTTTGCATCAGTAGGTTTATAAACGCATATTTCATAGTTTAAACTGGAAAGAAATACCAATTTATATGACCTTCAAAACAGTTCAGAAGAATCACTGTACACCAATTCAGACTACCAAATACAAAATGTCAATGGGGAGATTTCTTCATTTGCTGTGCACCTTGCACCTTGCACCTTGGTCATCAGTCCACGGCAAATGGAGTTTGTTAAATCCTCCACTCTCAACAGCATGACCGTGAGTTTCCTTCGAAACTCTAGCTTGACTAGCCTTTTTCTTCTTGACTCCGATCTGCACAGCTCAAATATATAGTGTATGTATCTGTCCACACTGCACTCATTACAGGCTAACAACTATACATACGTGAGTTTTCTTTCCTCTGTGTTCGAGTACATACAAATATACGCATCTCCGAGAAGGCGTTTCATGAGTTCAGGCAGTTGTTTGTTCTCAGACGATTCAACGTTCTTTGGATCCACCCAGCTCCGCAAATCCTTCAGGTGTGTTATTTGTGGGATGTTGTAGCCCTGTTGATCACCTATGTAAGAAGAGGGCAACCATCAAGGTTAGTCAATTGAAAACTTCATACATGAAATCAACTTTTGTTGTCTTCATTTGCATACCCTTTAATGAATCAACAAAACTTTCCAAGAATTCAAACACTAAATGCACTGCAGTTGTACACCTATTTCACATTTTTTGCTGTTGTGGTTTTTGATGAAATAAAACATTGTTAGAGTGTGCCACATTTTCTTAAAAACTAAAATAACATGCTTGATGTCCAACCAGTTACATTTCTGAGAGTTCTACATGTAAGTTAGAAAACAACACTTAGTTATAAACATTGTACATAAAACATAGTATTTAAGTTTATTTTTATATCATGGAATGTAGTTTTTTTAAATTATATTATTGGATTGGTATGCTTCAAAGTTATTCCTTACTCAAAAAAGTAGGTACACACTTTTCACTTTTTGAAAGGAAGGTTTGACTTCTTGAAAGCAAGCTTATCTGAGCCTACAAGTCATTTACAGCTACAATCTCGGCCATATCTCGTTGGACCTCCGCTCCTTGGTCCCCGTTCAATGTTGGCTCTCATTGCACGGTCTGCGCTCCAGCTTGAGTTAACAACATTGAGCGGGGGAACTGGGGAGGGTTACATGTGGCAAAAGTCTAGTATTGCTTTTGGTCAGCGTATCCCGCATTTTTGCTTGTGCGCGTGCATACTCCATGTTACTAGGCATTCTTTGCTTACACAGCTAGCGTAGAAATTCGACGCTTGCACATTAAGCGGAGAATAGTGAGAATAGCAGAATGCAGCGGTAAGCAGAGCCATTAATATGGGCCAGGTCTCGAGACCAACAACATGAAAAATGACTTCACCTTGTCTGTCTGCCATGCTGTCGAAGAACACCCATTCCGAATCAGTCTCCCTCCCCGCTTTGACGAACGAGACATAGTGACTTGTCCTGATGCAGATGATGGCAAACAGATCCATCAGTTTAGGTTTGAGCATCATCTGGCGGTGCACTTCAACTGACTCTTCGTCGTAACCCTTATCCATTGTGACGGCGTAAAACTCTTTCAAGAAAATGTCCGGCGTGACGAGGTCTGTGGGTTTGTGGTTGGATCGTTTTGTGCTATGCGTCTAGATCAGAGAAGAGTGGGTTGAATTGCATGTAAGTTACAAACCAATAAGTGTGGGACGAGACTAACCAAAATTATTTAAAATTTACCCAATCCGTTTCCCTTGTGGTTTTATACTTGATACTTAATACGAACATTTATAATCACTAAGATAATTATATCTTATGAATGAGTTCATAAGATGCTTCACTGTAATTGCTTTGACCTTCAGGATGAGACATTAAGCTAAAGGTCCTGTGTACTAGTAATGGTAGTGCACATTAGAGAACCAAGAACACTTAGCATGGACGAGTAAAGGTTAACCCTGGTGTTTCCGGTTCACATACATGTGTAGCAAGCACCCTTGTTTCCAGGTTTCCTCAGGCTTGCAAGCTACAGTGATTAAGGTTCACTCATGAGGCATCCTTGGTTTCATCACCAGAAATATATACAATAATAATAATCCTGCAATCTGTGGAACCCATATGTGAATCGTCAGAGGTACATGCTGATAATACTAAACATCATGAACAGTCAGTTTTCAGACCGATACGTGAAGTTTGGTTCTAAGGAGTGCAATAACCTCCCCTTCATATGTCAAGGCGAGCAGTTTAAAGCTCTCATCATGTTTCTTGAAATGGAGGACTCAAAACCAGTGTTACAAGAGATGGCTGTGTTTTATTTATGTTTGCTTCTTAAAAATTGTTGCTTTTGGTTTTGTTTGTTAATATTTCACAATATGACTTACCATGGCAAAGCAATCCGGACAGTAATTATGGATTTGTACACTTTCAGATATACTCTTGCTGGATTTACAGGGTTTACATTCGTACACAGCAAGATTTCCACACACCATACACTGCCTGGGATCTGCACACACAAGAATTGACAACAATTAGAACAATGAAACTTTCAAATGGACCGTGCAAGTCTCGCACTAATTTGAAAACAATTTGGGATCATTTTGATTCCACGTTACATTGCTGTAATGCGTGAAAGAAACAAACTAAAGTGCTTTCTTCTTCTTCTTTCTAGCCTATTTCACTGCACTGTAGGAGGCTCTTCACTAATTCTCCATTTCACTCTATCCTGAGCTGTCTGTTGGCAAGCAATGCCCCTATACCTACCTGGTGCTTTAATGGGTCCCGATGTTCGCGAGACTTGCACAGTCTATACTGATGCTAAGACTTTAAAGAAAAAAAAGCTTTGTTTTTCCTGTTAGTCTGTCAAGTATGTATGTACATGAGCATACAAAAAGCAAGCTGTGTGGCAAAGTTAGATGACTTGGATTTGGTTGGAGATTCCAATGCAGATAAGAATTGTTCAAAGGGGAAAAAGTAGAGCTAAATATAATCCTAAATGTAGCGGTCACCGGAAATTGTTATAGAAATTAGCCCACCCCCTATAAATTTTTGGTTTCTAATCAGTTCTTCAAGTTTGAACTGTTTCATGCTATAATACAGAGCCAGCATGAAACAGCCGTAGTGCACCTGGGAGACCACAGGGACTTGTGAGTTGGCAGTGTTTGTCTTCAAGTCATTCTGATGAATGACTGGAATAATACAACAAGCTTATAGTACAGAGCAACCGACTCATTTGTTCCCTGTTTCCTTTCATCTTTCACCAAAAGTCATACCGGGTGTTACATAAATGATAGGTGCAGTTTCAAACATTTGCTGGCAACATCCATTCAAAAGATTAACAAATAAAAGCTTACACTTTGGGTGACCAATGAGGAAGGTAGTGAGATGGGCCTGGGCCTAAATTCATGGCAGCTCTTACTGCCTCTGTCAGCGTTCAATCAACACAAACTCAATCACAGTAACAGACTGTGATGATTACATAAATGGATGTCAAGGTACAAGCAGCCGAGTGTACTAAAGGAATCTAAATTCCTTATTACAACTTTAACCGTTGGCCATTCAAACAAAGGAGCACTTTGCTTACGTTCTTCTAGAATGTTGGTGATGTCCAGTTGAAGAGAGGGCACAATGCGTTTGTACATTTTGTATTCTTTGCCGAACCGTGGCATCTGTACGATGAGACAAGATGGAACCTATGGAAAGAAGATTAAACAACTTGTGTAAATAAATGTAGCCAAGAATTAGTTGTTTAAAAAAAATGATTTTTTCAATGAGATATTGCCTAACATCACAAGGCCAAACAGCCACTTCAAGGTGAGGGCTACACTTAGGGCTGTCGACCCACATCAACTGTCACCAGGGGCATGTTGCCACCTTTTGTATAGCGCATATTGCAAAAAGCCAATAAGAGCTTAAACATAAAACAAAAATTCACAAAACTAAGTAATAGGGTATATAAAGAAACATAAGAACAAAGAATTAACGATCACAGAAGGCTAACTTAAACAAATGAGTTTTCAACCTGGACTTAAATGTATCAACATCGTGAGAAGTGCGAATATTGAGGGGGAAGATTGTGCCATAGGCTCTTAATTTTAAGGGTAAATATGTGGTATCTGTCTCTTCAGTCTTCTGTCTTTGTACCTAATCAAAATTATCTAATCCGAGTGAGACCAATTTTTAATAATGATCTTTTCCATAATCATATCATCAATAAATGTGAAAATGGCAAAAATCAACGATGATGCCTTTTATTTCACTTACTTCGGTGAGCTTGAGGTCATTGTCTTGAAACGACTGCAGCAGTAGTTGCTCCACTGTAGGCACTCCAAAGGACTCATCTTTGTCCATGAAGATTTGGTAAATGTTGGAGTGATCCACTTCCTTGCTGGCTCCGTGTCTAAAGTTTTTTAACCAAAATGTAACGAGAGTTATGAACATGGCATTTGAGTATGAAACCAGGCTTTCTGCCTGTTCCCACCCAGCCATTCTAGCTACAGTGAGATATTCTTTTCTCACATACCGTACCTTTCTCCTTGCCTAGCTAGGTTACTCATCAGAAATATCAATTCCTACAACCGCCTGAGTTTTCTGGTCTCAATTTCCTTATTTAGATTCCAATGCTGACATATTTTTTTAAAATGTGCATTTACACAACACATGGAACCAACAGCTTTATGTCCCATCTGAAGGATAAAGCAATAATAAGTGTCTTGCTTATAGTGTCAAGACTGGGACTTAAGCCCACACGCTGCTGATCAGGACCCAATTTCATGGCTCTGCTTACCGCCGAATTATGAGCTTGCAATCACCATTCTTCTCTTACAGAGCAAGCGCCAAGTTTCTGCGTCAGCTTTGTAGGCAAAAAATGCCAAGTATTATGTACAATGTGCACAAGCAAACATTCTGTGAAATACGCTTGACATAAAGCGTGGAATTCCCTGCTTTCCTAAACGCTGATTTTTTACGTACGGTAAGCAGAGCCATAAAATTGGGCCCTGAAGCACCAGAGCTTGAGTCGGGTTTGCTTGACCGCTCAGCCATGACAAGGCAATAGAAGTGTAATAATGTACTCTGTAATCTCAGGTACATTGTACTCTTACCTAATGTTAAGCAGTGGTTTGTACTTGAATACCTCGGAGAGCAGTGTATGCAGGAATTCTTTCGGATCTTTCTCTTGATCCATCAAGCCTTTGGTGGTGCCAAGGTTGTCTAGATGTTCTCTCAGTTGAAGCACTCGATCCGCTCTCACAAAACCATTCCTATGTAAAAAAAAAAAAAACAACAACAAAAACAAGGGTGAGAGTCACTGCAAACAAGAATGTATGAAACTTAGATCCAGATCTTAGGAGGTACATTGAGATGATGGCATGTCCCTCTTTTGATCACCCCAGGAGTTATAGATTCCAAGGAGCTTTTGGAAACAGTATCCTCAATGCTAGAGAACTAGAGCAATGAGCCCAGACTTAATCAATGACGGGAAAAAATCCCTCCCCACAGTAGTGTGGGTAGGGTCTACGAACAATACTTACCTGTAGAGAAACTACATTTGCATATTTCCCAAGCCGACAGGCACAAACGCTAAGACTTTTACACACAATAGCGCCCCCTGTTGACTCCCCCATAATGCCCCGCAGCATAGGCGCCACGTGAGCTTCCTCTTTTCTTGTGCGCGCAACATTTACACAGGGGGGATGCTCTACAGGTAAGTATATCATTCGTAGACCCTACCCACATTACTGTGGGGAGGGAGTCTACGTCACGCTACTTACCTGTAGAGCAACTACATTTGCATAGACTAGCACCGAAGAAAAGGCGGTGGGTATGCAAGATGCTACTGCATGAAAGAATGGGGCGTTACCTACCTAGGGGGTAGGCCTGTGTGAGCAACGCTCCGAGAGGAGTGAGACTCACCGCGCCCCACGCACGTGTATATTATAAGGATAATATAATCAACAGACCGTGGCTGGCACGGTCTTCATAGAAACAACAAATTCTAAAACGAAAACTGCTCGCTCGACGACCGTGCGTACGATCGTCGAGGGAGGGAGGTGAAAAAGGTGACATTGGATTCTGGGAGAATAGGATTCCTGGAGGACCTTTGAAGGACTGGAGAATCCAATGGACTGGAAGGAGCCATCCATCAACTCAGGGAAAAGGGGGGTATCATAGTCATTGGGATGATCCAGGCTGTACCTGAGGAAATGAGTCACAGGGGTGTCAATCAGATAAGCAAAAAAGGTCAATAAAACACGTGTAGCTACAGAGAATAGCGATCACGTGTGAAAAAATTTATACAATATATAGTGCATATAATATAGACCAATATAATCAGATAGGAAGGGAATGAAAAGCAAACTCACCTGGACCTCTGGTGGGTTGCCATCGTATTGACTAGTGCCGGGATGGCGCTGCAGCTGCCTTCAAAACAGCTCTGCCAGCGGCACCATCAGACTGGATACCATCCTTCAAGTAGCACTCTGTGAAGGTTTTAGCAGACTTCCAAGCTGCCGCCTGGATGAGGTCTGTCATGGGTACGCCCCGGAAAAAGGCCCACGAAGACGTGGCCGCCCTGACTTCATGGGCGCAGACTGAGGCCGCAGTGTCTCCTGGCCATTCGGGAAGGGCCAAACAGATGGCTGTTACAATCCATCAAGAGACAGAATCACGGGATGCTGGACCATGTGGCGGGACTGTAGAGACAAACAATTGCTTGCCGGAGCCCAGCAGGTTCCCAACGAATATGGCCCAACTCCAGAGATAGAGAATGGAGTTCGCTACGGCGTCTGGAGGTGGCAACCGCCAATAGAAAGGCTAATTTAAGCGTCAGTTGTAGGAGTGACGCGCCAGTGATCATTGGTTCAAACGGAGCCTTGGAAAGGGCCGTTAACACCTGGAAAAGGTCCCACAAAGGGACAAGTTTACGAGACGGGGGGCAGTCTACAAACATGCCCTTGACGAGATGACCCAGAGCCTGATTATTGGAGACTGAAGAGCCATCAGAGAAACCATGGTGAATGGCTCCGATGGCTGAACGGTAATTTTTAACAGTTGCTGTTGACAGGCCACTTTCATAAAGATACAAAAGGAAGTCGCCTATTGTCCCCACAGAAGAATGGGCTGGACGGCCAGTGCGCCGTTTGCACCATCGATAAAAATGTCATAATCGGCCCGAGTTGACGCTCTATGGCTGTGGGCGGCAACAAGTGCAAGAGAATCACGGGGCGGTGCACCAGAAGTCCGATCAGTCTGGCAAACCACGGCTGGCGAGGCCAGAATAGGGCCACAAGGAGAATCATGCAATTCTCTTGCTCGATCTTCGTCAGGACCTGAGCGAGGAGGGACAGCGGCAGAAAGGCCTAAGCGAACAGCCCGTCCCAAGGAATCAACAGAGCATCTGTCTGCCAAGCGTTAGGATTGTAGCAGTAGGTCGGCAAATGGTTGTTGAGAGCCGTGGCAAAAAGGTCAATGTGTGGTCGGTCGATCAGGGAAAAGATCGACTGCGCAACTGACGGAAGTAGGGACCATTCCATCGGGATGACACGACCCTTGGAAAGGGCGTCGGCAAGGCCGTTCTCCTCGCCTGGGAGATGCACCGCCAACAGGGTAACTCTGTTTAGGATGCACCAGTGAAGTAGCTCCCAAGCCAGTGCGCATAGTCGCGCTGACAGGGTGTCCCCCTGGTGATTGATGTAGGCCACCACTGTCCTGTTGTCGCAGCAAATGCGAACGGCCCGACCGGAGGCCGAGGGAAGGAAGTGTTTGAGGGTGGTATCCCAAAGCCCTGCTACTTGGCGGGGGGACAGGGTGGCTTCCCAGTCGGTCAGCGATGTGTCTGTCGTGATCGTGACTACTGGTTATGGCTGACAGAATGCACAGCCTTTCGTGAGATTGACAGGGTCTATCCACCAGTGCAGATTGGGGATGAGCCATGATTTTGTCGAGACTATATGGTCGATATGGTCCCGGCTGGACCGGAAAAAGGACAGCAAGTGGAGCTGGATAGGGTGCATGCGCAACCAGCAAAACTCCACTATGTCCACTATGCTTGCCATAAGACCCAGCAAGTGGAGCCAAGCGCGGGCTGGGGCCCTTTTGACGGACAGAAAAAGCGCGACACACTGCCCGTCGGCCGCAGGTTCTAGTGACCGGCCGAGGACAATCCAGTCGTCGATGTACATAAACACTACCAGGCCGCGCCTTCGTAGTGCTGCCTCGATCACCCTGTCCACACGAGTGAAGACGCATGGGGAGGTGGAGAGGCCAAAGGGGAGCGTTGTGAATTCATACATGATGTTCTTGTACACAAACCGGAGAAACTGGTGATGATCCGGGTGGATCGGCACATGCAGGTATGTGCTTTGAGGTCGAGAGTCGCCGCCCACGTGTGAGGGCCGACAGACTCGAGGACGGTTTTTAAAGTTTCCATTCGGAAACGACGCGGTTTTATGAACTTGTTGAGGGGCTTGAGATAGAGGATCGGGCGCCAAGCACCGGGTTCTTTTTGGGGAACGAGGAAAAACGATGACGTGAAACCGACACGCGTGGCTACGAGTGGAGTCACGCGAATCGCACGTTTCGAGACAAGAGATATTATTTCCTCCTCGATGCAGAGGGGATCTGCGTCCAGTTTGGTTTGGCTGTCCACTTTGGTTTAGCTGTAGGGGCCGACTTGGCACCCTGAGCGGACGGTCTCTTGAGATTAATCTTGTCCGTAGCATCGATGCGCCTGGCCTCTGCTTTCCATGGACTCCTGGAATTTCCCGGCGAAGAGGTCACTTCCGAAGTGAGGAAGAGCATCGAAACGCTTGTGCGCACCCTCCGACGGGAGGAAGAGCGCATCCAAAACGGGTAGCGGTGGCAAAAGTCGACACACGGGCGAACTGCTCTAGTAACGTGCGGAGACCAAGGTCTAGGCCCCAGTCGGCTGCCAATTTGTCCTTTGCTGAGTCAGGCAGGGCCGGCGGAGAGAAAAAGGACTCGAAGTCTGCTACCGGGAAACGGTAATATGACAATTCCCATTTTCGGTAAGGTTTCCAGGATGCCTCACACGCTATAGCGTTGATCCGGTCTGTACACATCTGGTCCAGCAGGAGCAAAACTGGTCCGGGTTGTGATCCGGTCGCAGCCGAGGGGCTGGATCGTCTGGTTGCGGAAGCTGAAGGACGCGGATCATGTCACGCTGCACCAGTCGCAGTTCGGTTTCAGAAATAAAAAGCCGCTGCAGCTGGGCCACCTCGTCCCCATCCAGATCTCCGGCCGAGTCACCCGAGGCCGACTGATGGGACGAATGTGAGGCTCGGGCCTCCATCGGCCCCAAGTGCTGGGTGGGGGCCTGCGAAGCCGGTGACAGGATATTGTCACCGGTCCGGGCCCCCGAGTAAGCGGATTGTCCCGGGGAGAAGAATTTCTCCCCGTTAAGGTCGGTCTCGCTCCCTGCCAAAATGTTCTTACTCATCTTATAAATATACATGTATAAATAAACAATAATAAATAAAAAACAATAAATAACTATAAAAATACTCTCTTACTCAGCATTAAAAGTGTCTTTTGACGGAGCTCACAGAAACATGTTTGGTGACTGTGGGCGCTAAGAGAAAAGAGGAAGCTCTTGGACGCCTATGCCGCGGGGCATCATGGGGGAGTCAACAGGGGGCGCTATTGTGTGTAAAAGTCTTAGCGTTTGCGCCTGCCAGCTCGGGAAATATGCAAATGTAGTTGCTCTACAGGTAAGTAGAGTGACGTAGACAAAGCAGTGTTTGTTTTCAAAAGTCTGAATTCAGATAAAAGGGGGGTTTGGGGGGAGGGGGCTTCACAGTCTACCAGTATATTTTATATTTAGCTGAAGTACTGAACCCTACATCTATGTATTATGGAGCTGATGGTGTGGGTATGATGTTATTATATTCCTGAGCATGTACAGCCTAAATCAGCATTCTCCTATAACATGGGCTCGCTGGCCAAATGCCACTAAAACACCTTAGGACCAGTCAAACTTCACTCTCAGTAGTCTGGCTGGCTAGTTCAGTGTCGAAAAGCTTCCCTATTTAGTATAAAGTAAAGACTAGTGGAAAACAAGAATGGTGTGTTGACAAACACAAATGCCCTGCTGAGATTAACCTCATCTGGAGTTATCGCTTAGAAAAAATTTCTTTTGTTTTAGCCATAACCTTGACATTTGACAAGGGGGTTCAAAAACAATAGGCTTCTGGAGGATCCCGAGATCAATCCATACATCAAGTTTGGAGTTGATATGCCAAGTCCTTCTTGAGTTATAACTCGGACAAAATTTCTTTTGTTTTAGCCATAATGACCTTGACATTTGTTGTATGGGATCCAAAAACAATAGGCTTCTGGCGAATGCCAAGACCAATCCACACACTAAGTTTGGAGTTGATATGCCAAGTCCTTCTTGAGTTATCGCTCAGACAACATTTATTTTATTTTGTTTTAGCCATAATGACATTGACATTTGTTGTATGGGATCCAAAAACAATAGGCTTCTGGCGAATGCCAAGACCAATCCACACACTAAGTTTGGAGTTAATATGCCAAGTCCTTCTTGAGTAGTCGCTCGGACAATGATTGCAAACACACACACACACACCCCCGTATAGGTTTGTTTATGGTGTAAACCGAAGACTTCTCTTTGTTCTCCCATTGTTTGGACAGTTTTTTTTAGCGACGTCCCCATTGGTTTTGTACAACAAAATAGAGGACGTCCTCGGTGCGACTTTTTCCTGGATCCCTTTTGTTAAAGGCCTCTTAAAGTCCTCGGTTTGAATGCGTGGACATGCCCGCACGCATACACGCACACAAACACACGGAAGGACAAGGCAAACACTATATGCCCTTTCGACTTGCTTTGCCGGCGGGGCATAAAAATGGCAGACTACTAAAATGACAAGCTACATGTAACTAGTCCCAAAGACTACGGCTAGCCACTGAAAAAGTTCACAGGAAACCCGGTAAATACGTGCAGGTTTTCTGACTGATTTGAATAAAAGTATCACATTACACTACTTATCAACATACATACATTACTCTTTAATCTTTGATCTCATTAGAGGACAAGGGGGCCCAGGGTTCTGTTTTCCCCCTACCTCAAGTAAAGCCACTGACTTGAACTTACTGTCTTAGTGGATTAACAATGCTCTCTCTGAGTATCTTCTGTACATCGGCATACAAGGGGAGATCACTCTGCCCTGCTGTGCGCTTCAAGAGTGGATCGAACACAGTGTTATAGGCAAACATACTGAACAGCGTGGTGTCGAGGTAGCAGGAGTTCTGATCCCCCTGTATTCCCTTCTGCATTCCCACAAACTCCCTCTTTAAACTTGGAGGTGGATCAATGTACCCCGGCACCTCCGGTGAGGAAAACCCGCCAAAATCTGTCCAAGGGAGGTAAACAAAACAAAAAAACATCACAATTAACCACCACAACTCTTCTTCTTTTCTTTAAATTTTGTTTACATGAAAGATTGCCTAACATCACAAGGCCAAGGACGGCCAATTCAAGGTGAGGGCTACACTTAACCCAAAACGACTGGCACCAGGGGCACGTTGCCACCTGATCCTGGGGCTGAAACAGGGTTACATGTACCCCCTTCACAGTACGTAAGGATGTAGGCATGGGTATTATTCACTAGGATGCCTGGCTGGTAGAGCAAAAAGCTACCTTCCAGACTTTTTACAAAGCAATCATGGTTAAATGCCTTGCTCAAGGGCACAAGTGTCACTGCCGGGTATCAAACCCACACTC
Source organism: Leptasterias polaris (assembly GCA_037783415.1). Classification (NCBI taxonomy): domain Eukaryota; kingdom Metazoa; phylum Echinodermata; class Asteroidea; order Forcipulatida; family Asteriidae; genus Leptasterias; species Leptasterias polaris. The sequence continues at coordinate 557,527 of JAZGTN010000024.1, read as the reverse complement.
TAATGCTGCAAAACACCGCGCTTGGGTCTGGTGAACTAGCCTGATCGCCCACAACACCCCACAGTAGTAGTAGTTGTAGTAGTAGTTAGTAGTAGCTGGCAGACGTTGGTCGCGGACGACAATGTCAAATTCAGAAGAATCCATCAAGGACATTTTCCTCTTCTCATCTCATTATCAGTTTGTTGAGGAATGTGTCTCATCCCATCATGCAACATAGACTTCCAGCTGGATCTGTTGCTAGCAAACTGTGGCCATGACCTAGTGGGATTTTGGAAGTCTACCAAACCTCTCCACAAAACATCCTTGAAAACTCTCTCTCTGCATTACACTTAAAAGGCCATGTCACACGAGGCAATTTGGTTTTCAGGCAACTGGTTTCAGGCAATCTCCAAGAGGAAAAAGCAAATCACATTTCACTTTCACATGCAATTTTCACATGGCTACTCAGAAAGTGGCAAGAAATCAGCTCTTGTGCCACCAAAGTGTTCCTTTTCCATGCTGTATAATGGGTCTTTCTAAAGTCTATTAAAATTGCAAAACATACTAGTTTATGTAGTCCACAGCTACCTTTCTGTTATTCTGCAATAAATACAAATCTATTTCCACTGTGATATCGCACAATTTTACACCATAAGATTGAATGAACATGAAAAATCCTTTAAAAATGGATACAAATTTTCATTTGATGTTAGTACCAACAGTTAGTACCAACAGGTAGTACCAACAGGTAGTACCAACAGTTAGCACCAAAGCACCAACAGTTAGCACCAACAGTTAGCACAAACAGTAATTACCAACAGTTAGTACAAACACTTAGAACCAACAGTTTGCACCAACAATTAGCACCACCAGTTAGCACCAACAATTAGTTCCAACTGTTAGCATCAACAGTTATTATCAACTTAGGTCAGGGAATAATGGTATTTTCTTGGATTATCCTTCTGGTAAAATGTTGACTACATTTGGTGATAGGGCTTTTTCTGTGGCAGCCCCTAAGCTTTGGAATGCGCTACCGTTTCATATACGTAGCGAACAGAAACTTACCTCTTTTAAATGTAATATAAAAACCCACCTTTTTAAAGCCACTTTTTAGTGTGTCTTTCATCTATGGTCACCTTGCCAGTTAGTTTAGATTTTTAGCATAGATAGGGTTAGAGGCGTCTCCTGAAAAGGTCAAAACATTACCGATGCCAGCAGGGATAGGCCTATGTAAAAAGTAACTATTAGTTCACTGTTGGCGGGACAGACGTATCCCCATACTTTTGTTTGGGCACTGGCCTGGTGATCAGTCTTTTTTCTTTGTCGTTTTCTTCCATTCTGTGCTTTTTAACATGTGTTCTGCGCCTTTGATCATTTTGTATGTAAGGGGTGCAATATAAATTTTTAATATTATATTATTATTATTACCAACAGTTAGTACCAACAGTTAGTACCAACAGTTAGTACCAACAGTTAGTACCAACAGTTAGTACCAACGGTTAATACCATCAGTTAGCACAATCACTTAGCACCAACAGTTAGTACCAACAGTTAGTACCAACAGTTAGTACAAGCAGTTAGTACCACAAGTTAGCACCAACAGTTAGCACCAACAATTAGCACCAACAGTTAGTACCAACAGTTAGTACCAACAGTTAGTACCAACAGTTAGTACCAACAGGTAGTACCAACAGTTAGCACCAACAGTTAGCACCAACAGTTAGCACCAACAGTTAGTACAAACAGTAATTACCAACAGTTAGCACCAACAGTTAGTACCAACAGTTAGTACCAACGGTTAATACCATCAGTTAGCACCAGCAGTTAGTACCAACAGTTAGTACAAACAGTTAGAACCAACAATTTGCACCAACAGTTAGTACCACAGTTAGTACTAGTCCCAACAGTTAGCAATAACAGTTAGTACCAACAGTTAGTACCAACAGTTAGTACCAACAGTTAGTACCAACGGTTAATAATAATAATAATAATAAATCATTTGTAGAGCGCAGAAACTATGTTTATATATTCTACTGCGCTTCAAGAGCTCTTAGATGCTATACCACTACACAATGCTATACAATTCAAAGCAACATAGTATAATTAAATCCATGTTTAAAACAAATAGGTTTTTACTTTAAATTTAAAGCCATCTAATGATTGAGACTTTCTAATGTCCACAGGTAGCTTATTCCATAATCTAGGAGCTGCACAAAGAAATGATCGATCACCTACAGTTACTTTTGTTCTAATTTGGGGATCTTCAATGCCAGTGTGTCTTGTGTACTACGAAGATTATGACCATGGGTTTGAGATTTAAAATCCAATAATTCAGTAATATAACTAGGAGCTTGACCATTAAGCGCTTTATAAACTATCATTAACATCTTAAATTCAATTCTTTGACGTATGGGCAACCAATGTAATTCTCTTAACAGTGGTGTTACATGAGCAAAGTTAGGGAGATTACAAATCAATCTTGCACATGTATTTTGAACCCGTTGCAACTTTGCTATCTGTAAGTTTGGTAATCCATACAATAGACTATTACAATAGTCTAATTTACTCGTAATGCATGCGTGGACGACAGTTTTCATGCTATCTTGATCAAAGTATTTACGAATGCGCCTCAGTTAATACCATTAGTTAGCACCAACACTTAGCACCAACAGTTAGCACCAACAGTTAGCACCAACAGTTAGCACCAACAGTTAGCACCAACAGTTAGCACCAACAGTTAGCACCAACAGTTAGCACCAACAGTTAGTACAAATAGTTAGTACCAACAGTTAGTACCAACAGGTAGTACCAACAGGTAGTACTGAGAGTTAGTACCAACAGTTGTGGGCCTTTTACCTTGGCTTGTTTGACACTTGGCTACTTTGAAGGTCTGGGACTGAGACGTGGACCGTGAATCAGGCCTGCACTGTGACATATGAACAAAGAGGGCTTTGTGAGGCTCACAATGAAAGCACCGCTGCTTGCCAAAGGTTCCATCCGTACCACCATTCGTCAAAGGAGTCTCCTACATTTCAAACAAACAATAACATTGATAACTTGCAGTTGTTATTCCCTTTAGGTTGGCTTTTATTTCCTCAAGCTTCAGACATGTAATCAGCAACTTTTTTTAGATGTCAGGTTTGCAGCATCTAGAACATCCCTTCGGATGTTCCTGCGTGTTGTGTAATGCAAGTAAAAGAACCCAGTGCACTTATCAAAAAGAGAAGGGGCTCACCCCGGTGCTCCTGGTTTGATCGCTGCATATTGCGCCACAGCATTTTGTAAACAATTACATTGTGCTATGTAAAGGAATGGGTCCCAAAACTTAGCACCACATACCTTGCAGGAAAATACTGACCGTTAAGCACCTTGAGTGTCACTAAGTGACGGATATGAGTGCTATACAAGGAGCCCTATTATTAGATCTCTGATGCTTACCGAACATTGGGTGAAATAGTAAACTTTTGTTAAATTTAATGGCAAAACTTACTTTGTAAGAAATACAGCAGCTTTAGGTAGTATAACGGTATTGGACAAATATATCACTTTTTGTTATCCAAAATTTGAATCTGAAAAGCGTTATGGCCATGTTTCTCAGACTGTGTATTCCTATGGGGAATATTCTTCCTGCATTGAATTATTTGCTTCGTTTTTTTGGTGATATCTCAAAAACGTGACAATTTTGACAGGTTAGTGTTGTTGTATGTTTACATTTATACAGGAGTAACACAATCAGTAGGCTCCAATTACCAAACGTATACAGCACCTTTAAATAGATGCATAGTACTTACAAGTTCAAATCCAACAACTGGGCTTACACTCTTGAATCCTTCTGGGATGCCGATCCATCGGATAACTCCATAGGATTTGGTTTGATGTGTGACCTCCACCATGGAGTTGACCTTCAGGTCGGGGTACGATATTTCCTCTACCGTGGAGAGATCGTCGATCAATGGGTGGCTCGCTTCCAGTGGATGTAATTCTTTGGTGGAAGCCTTGATGTCTTCAGTATTGTTGGAAGCTGCTGCATCAATGAGAAATAAGTGGTTCAATTTTAATTTTAATTTCAGTGTCTCTGTCGCTTATATCGTGGCCGAGTGGTCAAGCACATTGAACTCAAGTTCTGGTGGATCGTTCACCAAATGCAGGTTAAAAAATCCTGGTCCTTTGAACAAGAAACTTCCTATATAACAGTAAATGGGTACCTGTAAGGGTAGAGATTGTTTATGAATGGCACTGTTTATGCTGCTGCTAAGACAATTTGATCCGGAAATCTGAATGGAATGTTGTTGTTCTCTTGCTTGGATCTTTCTATCCAATTCTTGACATAGCTTCAAACATGGTGTAGTGCATCAGCTAGGACCTGTTGAAGGAAAATCGGACTTATTCTGATGGAATATTCAGGATTTTCATGATGTTTTCATTCGCCCTGCTAACAGTAAGTCTTGTATACACTTGGTCCGCTTATACTCCATTGGGCATTGATCACCAGGGACACAACAATGCTTGACTCTGCTTATTACGTCACTATGAATGAAAGTGTACAGCTTGATCGAACAAACTCAATGCCAGCTACTCTCCTGAACTTCTTGCATTAAAACCTAGCAACAACTTGTGTACATTGCCAACCCATGTATTCCATAATCTTAAGGACCTGGGAGTGCTTCATCTACGAAGTCGACGGGCTGGTTCTCACATCCGCCACCGTAAAATTAAGAACACTATTCCAAATGTCCGAAATGGTCTACAACCATCTATGTCACAACATAGTCCATCGCAAGACAATGAATCAAGCAATCTTAATGTAGCTCACTGGAATGTCCACTCTGCCTGCAATAAATCCCTGATCATCTGCGACTACATTATATCTCAGAACATCGACATAATGTTTCTATCAGAAACTTGGCTAGACTTTAATGATCAAGTAGTCATTAACGAGATAACCCCACCAGGGTTCATGTGCTTTAACATTCCACGCCCTGGGGACAAACATGGAGGTATTGCTGTCATATTTCGTGACGAGCTTCACTTGGTACATGTTCCAAGTAATAATTTTGAAGCTAGAACATTTGAGCATGCTCTTAATAATCTGATTCCACGCATCACCTCCACTTCGCAGTAATCTACAGACCTCCTCCATCTGTGAGAAACAAACTTAAGACATCTACATTTCTCGTTGACTTTGATAGGTTCATCGAATACATTGATGAATTACCTGGAAAATTAATCTGCCTCGGTGATTTTACTGTTCACTTTGACTGTCCTCACAAATCTGATACATCTCACGTCCACAACATACGGCCTCAAACAACTTGTTTCAGGCCCTACCCACAAACTAGGACATACTTTAGACGGCATTATCGTAAGATCTGATGATGATGAGCTGGTCAGTGATTGCACAATTGACATGAATGACGTCTCGGACCACGGTGTTATAAATTGCAAACTTCACTTCATTAAACCTCAACCCTTTCTCCTGGCAGCAAAATTCCGCTTTTTTCGTAAGATTGACCATGAAGCATTTGCCCGTGAACTATTGGATCGTCTCCATGATGTCACCTGTGAAGGCGACGTTGACACAGCCGTTGAAGAATTTAAATCTGCAATAAACCGTGCTTTAGACATCCATGCACCTTTGTTGACTTCTAAACCTAAGCCCAAACGCGTTAAACCAAAATGGTACAACAACGATGTTGATGACGCGAGACGCAGATGTCGTCAAGCGGAACGCAAGTGGCGGAGATCCAGACTAGACAGGGACCGCACCAACTATGAACAATCCAAACGCAAACTTGCTGAAGTGCTCGTCAAAGCCAAATCTGACTTCTACAGAGAGTCGTTGATAGGATCCACCCCATCGATCCAGGATTCACCTGCAGTTCTTGCTAACGCTTTCAGTAAATTTTTCACTGACAGAATTACGACTATCCGAGCTCATATGGATGACGTTCAAGCTGATTTAACGTCATCGCCTGGTACTCAAACACGCCATAAAAGTATTCAGTTCCCCATTTCAAGCTGATCACCGAAGAATACCTCCATAAAGTGATCAATAATTCAGCAACCAAATCGTGCCAACTTGACATAATTCCAACTTGGGTATTCAAAAAGCACACAGCTACATTCTTACCGAAGCTGACGGAGATCGTAAATATCTCACTGACATCAGGTGTTTTCCCAGAGTCATTCAAAAAGGCTGTCATCACTCCTAGCCTAAAAAAACCATCTCTTAATAAAGAAATACTTAAAAATTACCGCCCCATTTCTAATCTCCAGTACCTAGCCAAACTAATGGAAAAGATCGCCTGCGAACAACTAACCCAACACATCGTTCAACATCAGTTAGCAGAGCCTCTACAATCAGTCTACAGGCCCAATCACAGCACCGAGACTGCTCTGCTATGTGTACAAAACGACATCCTTAGAGCAATAGACAAAAACAACGCCATTTTCATGGTCATGCTTGGCCTTTCAGCCGCCTTTGATACCCTAGACCACCAAACGCTCCTGCAACGCTTCCATGACAAATTTGTTATAACTGGCACAGCGCTCGACTGGTTCACATCATACTTCAACAATCGCAAGAGTCGGGTTATCCTACCTGATGGTGTCACCTCCGATGAAACTGCTCTTCGTTTTGGAGTCCCCAAGGATCTGTAATACATGTAGGTCCTCAGGCTTTTACAATGTACCTGGCCCCAGTTGGTGATATTCTTCGTCAGTGTGAGGTCAAGCTTCACCTGTACGCAGATGACATCCAAATTTACGTGGAATTTGACCCCAAAATCCCCAATGATGCAGAATGTGGGCTGTTCAAGCTCTCAAAGTGCATCAGTAACGTTCAACACTGGATGTTAAGCAATAAAGTTTCAGCTAAACGAGGAGAAAACTGAATTTTTCATTGCCTCTTCAAGCTGTAACTACAAACATCTTGCCCATCTGACTCTCACTATAAACAACAGCACACGATCCAACCATCAACTTCCATCCGTAATCTTGGTGTTGTTTTCGACAGCACTATGTCGATGAGTGATCATGTCTTGTCAGTCTGCAAATCAGCTAACACCACCTCCGAAACATCAATAGAATCCGAAAGTACATTGACGCTGAAGCCTGTCACGCTGCTGTTCGGGCACTTGTACTGTCCAGATTGGACTACTGTAACTCTTTGTTAAATGGACTCAAACAATCTGATTTAATCAAGTTACAAAAGATACAAAATAGAGCATCTTGCGTCATCTTCTCCTACCCAAACCATGTTCCCTCTTCTCCACTGCTCAAACAGCTTCACTGGCTCCCCGTAGAAAAACGAATGTTTAAAACGGCCTTAATCATGTATAAGAGTGTGTCCGGTACTTTTCCCATATACATTTCCAACTAATTAGAAACCAGGGCTACGAAGAGCAATTTACGTTCACAGGGTAACTTGTATATTCCCCGCGTACCACCATAAAATCAGGAGACAGAGCATTTTCAGTTGCAGGCCCTAGGATGTGGAATTCCATTCCACACTCCATCAAAAGTTCTAGCTCAATTACCATGTTCAAAAGGTCACTGAAAACACACTTTTTTAATCAGTAGCTCTCGCCCGGCTTGGCCTGCACATTCACGTCCTAGAGAGACCGGCTTTTGCTGGACTCTCTTCTTCTGCCTCAATGCTGCGGGCTTGGGCTGGAAGTGGTTTCTGTTTTCACTCCCATTGTTGTAGATTTTCTTGTCATTCTCTGAGCGCTTTGCAACCCTAAGAAAAGCCGCTTTATAAATGGTGTTATTATTATTATTATTATTATTATGAATGACTAGCAACCTGTGCAGCAATTTGTCAACTGTTGCTGAGGGTGTTGCTAAGGCTGTCCTGTACTTCAACGCACAATGATGCAGCGATCTAGCCGTAGCCCTAGCCGCCACTTCAGACACGGCTTAAGAGGGTTAGCCTAGACAACGCCTAGGAAATTACAGAAGGGCCTTCTCGTCCTGTCAGTGCAACAAGGTCGTAACTCCAATTTTAGTTGTTTTTGCATAAATCACTTTTTAAGGTTTGAGGCGTTTTAAACAATCACTGGTTGTTTGAGACAAGTCCATTTGTGAAAAGGAATTATGAAGAATATTATAAAAACATTAAAAGTGATATCTACACTATTACCTTTAAAACAAGTTGAATGCCTTAACTACCATGATAATTGTAGATCTACAACCTTGTCTCACAGACACTGCACGCAGTTTTAGATTGGTCAAAAGGTTGTATCTTGGAGATACGACCTCGTTGCACTAACCTGTATCACATGCAATCGATGGGGAATAGTGTTATTTTTCTCAGTGCATCAAGGTCATACGCGATACGACTTTGTTGCTCGGAACACGTTAACGAATTATGACGTCATTTATTGTTAATGACCTGTATCTTTATAATTACTTTTTGGACGAAATTGTAACTTTTACAGGTTATTGTAGACAAAAATAAAGCACCTTTTGTATATAGATTCTAACTCAATTTCACCAAATACGATATACATGTAGGAGATATGACCTTGTTGCACTGATGCCACGATTTATAGACTCATATAGGTTGATGAGATTATTCAACCAGATAGTTTAAGCAATGACTGACTCTACACTGAAACCTCTGAACCCTTATTAACAGACCAATTTGTATTACACTCTTCAGTCTCCTGATGATGACATGACTAGAGCAAGCTAGGCGAAACGTTGAGACCTATTAAGAACACGCTCCGCGGCAGTGTAGTTAATAATGAGAAGTCCCCTTCGATCCACATAGCGAAAGTAGTAGTCCCGGTTGATTTCCCGCCCAGGTAGTAGTTTATAAGCAGGACAGTTCTTTTCAGAACTGAGAAGTCTCCCGAATTCTGAATATTCTACTCCGCAGCAGCAGAATAATTAGCAAGACAAGTTCTCAAAGAACATAACCTTTATACACATGTTAATGCTGTTACCGCAAACCAAATATACATAGATAGTTTAAGACGTGACTTACCCTCTGTCATCCTCATGATATCATCCAGTAGTTGAGTTTTGCCTCCTGTGTGTGCTATCACTTGATATAGTTCACTCATACCCCGCTTGCCTCTAGATCCACAACGCCTCCAGAGATCAAGCGCCTCAAATACCCTCTGCTGATTTGTTGATTTGAGATTTTCAATCTCAATAGTATCATAAGAAGATACATCTAGAGCCCTGACAACGTCTTTGAAGTCTACCTCTCTCGACACTTTCAGGAGAATTTCATTGGTCACCAGTTGATGAGCTGTGATTATTGGAATAAGGACAGAGTTTCAGTCAAACCCTGTCATGAACATTTTGCAAGAGGCATCTGCTGTACGATTATTCAACAAATACAGTGCACAGCAGTCAATCTCCATGAGACAGGGATGTGATAGGCTGTTGAATAAAAACCTGAACTCTGAGCGCAAAGCGCTAAAAATCTTGCGAGCTTGAAAAACTTGTGAGCGCAAAGCCCACTAATAACATTTATCTTTGGTTTTATAAGAGCCCTACAATCTGGAGCGTTGTGTATCGTTTTTATCTTCATTTTTTAATGAATTTGATCTTAAGTAAAGATAAAAAATACAAATAATTTCTTTTTTGAGGGGGGGAGGTGTTAAAAAACCTGATTTGTTTTTTTGGGGGGCAAATCAAACCCCGGATTTCCGGTTAAAAATGGAGAAATTACATCCCTGATGGTTCAGCAGACTGAACGTTTTGCAAAATGTTTAGGTACCGTAATTTCCTGCGGATAAGACGCGTCTTATCTGACATTTTAGACCACAAAATCATCACTGCGCCTTGTATTCCAGTGCGCCTTGTCTGATGTCGCTTAAGATCAAAATGCCCGTGGCCGACGTGCAAATAATCTAGGCCCTATTTAATGTAGCTGCGGTCAGGTTAATAATGCGGTCGCCAACCATCAACTCACCACGCATTGTTGACTTAGTACATATTGTTATGAGACCCTAATGCGTGTACATGTGGTTACGTGGGTACAGCACACGCTGTCAATAATTCTCTGTGTGTAAGTCCGTTGACCCAAGTGGGCGGCGCTAATCCGTTGTGAAGGATCTAGAATGATCTAGGAGGTTTGAAGTTAGTTTTAGTACTTTCCAGAAAACATCACAAATCCTTTATATACGGGCTGGGGATAAATCTTCGACAGGACACAAATACTCAGACTGGTGGAAGTACGACTTCTGTGATTGTTTTTCAACTCGTTGGAGGAGCTTGTGATAGAGTTCGCCTTTGACCGAGTGCAGTTAAAGAGCTTAATTAAATTCCGGAAAAGACATTTTCAAACTTAATCTACAGTTCGGTATTTTGGGGTCTTCTTCCCCATATTTTGTGGCGGGTGTCAGATTGTGTACCCGTTGTTGCTTCGTCTTCTTCTGGACATTTTGTCGGAGTGAGTTTACCCCGCGATAGCTCATAGTCACATCGGCAAAGAACTGATTTATCGCCCCTGGAGTTGATTGTTTTAGAGCCAGTGTATGTGATCCTCGCTGTATCTTCTGTTGCTGTGATCCTCGCCTGTATTTCATCCAGGTTGACGTATTAGCCCGTAAGATACTTATTTTGTATAAGAACCATTTTTAATGTACACTTGTTTCACGCAATCATTGTACGTTTGTTAAACCAAATCGGTAACTGAAGTGGTTGATAGTTTTATCATTAAATCACTTTGATTCTGTGTTCTTTACATCAGTGTCACCTTGTTTGATCTCTTTGTTGCATCTGAGGAAATTCAGGCTTTTTGAGTGATTTATATTCTCAACTCTCCAGACAATGTCGCCAGATTTTCATTCCGACAATGACGCAATGTGTTGAGCCGCCTTTGTGGCCACATGTCCCTATACATAACGACCGTGAATTCATTCCAACAATGCAGCAACGTGTTCATCCCTTCCTTTATGGCCGCGATTTCGTACCGAAAATACTGCATTCAGATTTATCTAAACGTTTGCCGAACGCATTCACCCAACCTCTATTGTGTGAACGGTGAACAACAGAAACCCCAATAATGTCACGTCCCCATCGGAATAGACTTGGTTCCAAGTCTGTGATCGTGGTTTTTAGTTGTCCTAATAGCCGATATATTATTGGCTGAAACAGCGCCCTCTTGTGGATAAACCTCCGTCATGAACCGAGTTAGAGCGCGTGATAGCCAATCTGCGGGGGAATTTTGCGTGGCCGATGCAGAGAAATAACCGCAGTCTCAGACTTGAAATCAAGTTTACCATCGGAATGGCAGGAGATTATTTTCAGAGCCGTATGGTAGCGCCCTCTGTTGAATAAACTCCCTTCAGCCCTGTGGTAGCGCCCTCTGTTGGTTAAACTCCCTTCAATTCCATGTGACACACGGGAGAAAGAATCGCCTGAAAACGCCGCTGAACGGTAGGTTGGTTTCAGTTTACAATGGACTTTTCTACATGGCTCTACATGTTTCAAGCACACGTGATTTCTATTTATTCACGTGTTGATTAGCGTGATACTTTTAGGGTAACAAAATGACCCCTTTTTGGCGATGTACCAATACGGTCTGCTATTTGCAGTCAAAGGTGCATGTAAGATCATGCGCCTTGTGCGGCAGTGCGCCTTGTCTGTTGACGCTTGATTTTTTGGGGGTAATTTCACGGCCCTGCGCCTTGTACGTCCCGCGTCTTATCCGCAGGAAATTACGGTACATCAAATGTCTGTTCTAATTGCAGCCACGAATTACAAAGATTTTCACAGGTTAGTTTCCAAATACACATGGTATCTCAGTATTTTTAGATCCCATAAGAGAGGGTCTCCAAGGGGTCACTCATTTTCCAATAGTTGGAGTCCTCATGGAAGTGGGGAAAGAAAATTACAAGTCTCTGACCTCACATTAAAATGGTGTTAAATGTCATTTTCATTTAATAGTCTTTCAGAGCGAAATTTGAAACAAGACATCATCAGATATCAACAGGAAGTGTGTCTGCACAATCCACAGAGGAATTTTTGCGTCTTGTCAAAATGGGTCAAATCAATGACTTTTTAACTTGAAATCATAAAAATTCAGAAATGTACACACCTATATTTGAAATGTGATGTCACTGGATGTTTTTGAATGTTGCGTGACATTTTACACCGCTTAAACATGAGCTTAGAGACTTGTCTTTTATCCCCTTTCTCGTCTTTTTTGAAAATTGAGTGCATACCTCAAAACTGAAATTCGACCATTGAGCCCCTCTTTAATTATAAAGAGCTGATGTATTTATAAGTTACAAATCAGCAACAGCAACAAAATAACTAAACTTGATCATCACTTACCTTTAGGTCTTGGCTCTCTATGTAAGTCATCACTCACGTCAATCAAGCACTGCTTTTGTTCCTTCAGTTCTGGTTTCCGGAAAACATTTGCTATGCTGTCCAGACCACACTCATCCAGTGCTCTTAATAGCTTTTCCAACCTATCAGACTGGTAGTCATGAAGCTCCCTCCATAACTTCAGCATCCTGAGGCCGCTGTCACTTCCTCCAGGAATGTCTTTGAGCTCTGCATCACTGAGACCCAAACATTCTCCTAGGACTTTCCATCTATCCTCGACTAACATTGCAATTTTGTCCAACATTTCATCGGTCACTCCTAAATATCAAACAGACATATAAGTTTGTGATTGAAACCCTAAAAAGTAGGTTCTGAAAAAGCCAGTTCTGAAAGGGCCAGTTCTAAAAGAACCAGTTCTGAAAGAACCAGTTATGAAAGAACCAGTTCTGAAAGAACCAGCTCTGAAAGAACCAGTTCAAAAAGAACAATTTCTAAAACAACCAGTTTTGAAAGAACCAGGGTGAGGCTTCTATGTGCATGCTCTTCCAATTTCCAGGAGAACCTCCTTCAACATTTAATTGTAAATGAGAAAAAACCCAAAGACAAGATATGATAACAACAAAAGCAATACTGGGTTCTTATATAGCGCACACATCCTGGTAGCTAGCTCAAGGTGATTTAAGACATTATTATCCCTGTTCATGAAACATTCCCAACTCAAGCTGCTCACATTATCCATGCTGAGGGGTTAACTCAACACAGCACCCTCGCTGCCCTTGCAGGTTCCCATTTATACACCTGGTTTAAGAGAAGCAATTTATGGTGGAGTGTCTTGCTCAAAGACACAAGTGTGCCTTCGAACCCACACTCCGACAAACAGGCCATCAGAAATTGAGTTCAATGTGCTAGACTGCTCAGCCATGACAAGTTACAATAATATACATGTGCGTACCTTGGACCAGGTCACTTGCAAGATCTTGCAGTCCAGTCTTCTTTAATCCTTTACACAGAGCCCCGAGAACATCAATGTTTCTGTCCTGTCTCTTCCTCCATAACAGAAGCATCTGGTACGGTTGCTTCTCCCTGGGGAATTTCTCCAAGTGACAAATATCGTTTAAAGACATTCCAAGACACTGGGCAAGTAACTTCCAATCGGTGTCAATTCTTACGGCGAAGGATGACACGATTTCATCATCAAGTCCTGTAGATCAAGAACCAGATGATAAACACAATGAACAAATAAATCGTTAAGGAGTCCTTGTGTGTTTGAGCAATATAGCCTGTGCCAAATTTAACACTGCTGTTTACCCGTCCGGTAAGCAAATGTTTGTGCTTACTTTATTAGAAAAAAAAAGTTTGCAAACATCTAAAAATGCTGCTACATGTACATGTAGACGTTGGATTCCAACTGCCTGTAGCCACCGGGCTAGCTCGGTGCTCTAGTGGTAAAACATCTTCTCTAGAAATGCAGAGGTCGTGGGTTTGAATCCCACCCGATTGATTTATCTGTGGATTTTTTTTCACAGAACTCAGGAAAGTACTGAGTATACAGCGCTTAATACACATCGGTGTCAGGGTAAATTTAACATTTGGATTAGAACTCTGGATCTGATATCTTACCCCTGGTCACTTTAAGCTCCAGTCGCCTTAATCCGCAGTTATGAAGGGCTCGGCTCAGCAATGTGATCTTGTCCGAGTTGTACGACTGTGCCATTCTCCAGGTGCCCAGCATCATGCGTACACGTGGTAAGAGATTGGGGTTGTTAGTCTCCATCCAGTCCAACTGGGCATCAGAGAAATTCAAATTGAAGCCTAAGAGCCGGCATTTTCCCTCAGTGATCTCATTGGATATCGTCATCAAAAGCTCCTCGTTTAATCCTGCAAGACGGTATTAATATTGTTAATCCGTCATATCACATGCACTTCATACATGTATAGCACTATTTATATCAAAGATCTTCTTCAAATAAGGCACTGAGGTGTCTTCAAGTGCTCATTATTTTTCATAAAGAGCTATGTTTGTAAGTGTAAGACCCATTTACATGTATATAGCATCTTGTAACGATTTACAAGGTGATGCGGTGACTGCTGTCAACCATGCCAGAAAACACAGGGGCAAACCACACAGGCACTACAGGCACTACAGTTTTACGTTCAATCCAAAGGATGCAGCAAGAATGGTTAAGTGTCTTGCTTAAGGACACAAGACCAGGACTCAGAGGCACCAGAGCTTGAGCTCGGTGCGCTTGACCGCTCAGCAATATCAAAAGTAAATTCAATTCTGCACTAAAACTGTCATAAACTGCACTCTACAAATTTATAAATTTACTGTCACCATGTTTGTCTGCTCCCCTGTCAACAATATCAATCATGACTAGTGATTTTTATTATGCCAAAATGGGACCCAACTATTTTCCTTCCAGCTTCGATTTGGTGACATTGGTTTGATTGGGAAAAAATTAAGATGGCTGCAACATGACAAATTTCCACATCACCGCTTGCATTGCCCACTTGCCGTTGTCCTACACAACAGAAACAAAGAATGCGTGGACAGACATGGATACATACATAGAGACATACCTTGCTCAAGTTCATTTGCCAAGGCGTGCAGATTGCATGCCCTGCAGGCATTTGCAAGTCTTAAAATCTTGTCAAATCCCGTCTTTCGCTTCAGCCAGATTCTCAGCATTTGCTCCGTCTTCTCTTTCTCAGAATCACACTTTCGGTCTATGTTATCCAAATCTTCATTGGTCAAGTACAGGTAGTATGCAATTGTTCTCCAATCTCGGTAAATTGCATTGGTCACTTCCTTCATCATGTCATCGTCCATATTTCCTAATTTTAGGAAAGAAATTTCCTTGCATTTATCTCAATGTGAAATCTGATGAATCGGGGGAGTGGAGTTGTAGGAAAATGAAAAGGTCTGGAAACTGAACATGAGCGAGCACAAAACCATAATCACAGAAGGAGCAGAAAATTTAGCTCACAAGTACATGTACGGAGAATATGTACATGTACAGTACAATGAACAATCAATACGACCTTTTCTGGTAAGCAGTGTCTATACATATTGATATTCAACGCACCTTTGTCCGAGAGACTATCTTTGGCCAGCTCGGTATCACTGTACCAATGTGCAGACTTGCTGGCCGAGGGCTCTGAGTCTGTTTTGCTGCTGAATTTACCCTTGATCTTGTTGACCAGACTGGATTTACCTTTGCCCTGCTCACTATAACTAGAGAGCATCGTTGAATCCTCCAACACTTCAAATTTATTATCTAAGGGTTTAATTCATGGAGAAACGAAACAAAATTTAGGGTTTTTTCGATTGAAAAAACAAAAATTAATGCGTCTGTGGCAATCAATTTCACCATATCAAAACTCAGTGAAGCATATTAGCAAACTGCTGAAGCATATTTGTTTTCAAATAAATTTGTAAATGTACTTGAATGCTTATCTTTGTGATCATTTTGGTCTTTCATAAGAGCAAAACTGTTTTTTATGCGTATGAGCGTAGCGAAGAAGCATGAAAACCTCTTGTTCTTAACGTTTAGGTACAAACTACTTTCCAACTGCCACTGGGACTACAGTAGAATTCTGCTATTAACATACATTTGGCTGTACAAAACATGATTGTTGGCTCCCGTTTTTTTGCACAAAACATATCGAACACCTGGCCGACGCCGTCGTGCAATTACCAGGGTAGAAGAATGTTTGTTAAAACTTATGTTTTAAGTAACACTTATTAAAATGTTGAACGAAATGTTTAGTTGCTTTTAAACTTAGTTAGTTTCCCATGGAATAGAAGAAACAGCCAACTGCTATCTTAGGTCTTGAACAAATTTGATCAAAGAATTACTTACTACGAAAATTCACATTTCTAATGGACCTTTACATTTCCACATGAGAGAGTGCAAAGTCCAGCCATATAATCGGAAGGTACCAGATCGAGCAAAAAGGTCAAAAGAGGGCGCCACAGATATGAAAACCACAAAAGGATCTTAGGATCACTCACAGTGTGCCACCCATTTAAAAATAACAATTGAAATGTAAAACTCTTTAATTACTTATTCTTCTTTTAAAAAAAATTAAGCTTTAAAACCATCAACATGGAAATCATCTTCGTTCAGGGTGCAGCAAATCGCTAAACCAAAAAGATTAAAGGATCTTGCAGAGTTTCATTATAGTGGCATTCTACTGTAGTACTGAAAATAGTCTGTACATTTTGCTCAATCACTTCAAGTCTTTACAGTTCCTCTGGGCCCAAATTTTTGAACCTTTTGAAGTAATTTGTTGTTGTTGAGAATTTACCGTTGTCACATTGAAACCCTGACTAAAAAAAGTTGATGACATACGTTCTCATAAAATGCACCCAGATTTGTTGTCTCTTCTGAGCAGTTTGGAATGTATTCCCATAAATAGGCCCGAACCTCGGCCATAAGCCACGGCCAATAATCGACCATGGGACTTGCCTCCCATATGCCAAATATAACGAACATAGCAGCCTATCGATCTCTCGCAATCCTTGTTTGAACAACAAACGGAGGAAGGTCTGGAATCAGCAATGACAAAATAACCCCCCGGGAAAAAGGGAAATTTCCGACATGAATTCCAGTGCCCTTTGCTCCTCTTTGCAGGAAAGATACAAAGTATAGCTAGCACAATAGGCGCATGCTTGTGGATGCTGCTTTGTACAAATTGAAGTTACCTAACATGTTAACGACCACCTTACGGAAAGTCAGGGTACGACTCACGTGAATATAATCAGGCGCACAACAATCTGGTGAAATAGATTGCGATGGAGCGCATGCAGTGGATTAATCAGACGACTAAGGACTCGATGAAAGTTCAACCTGGGTCAAGTCTAATATCTACCTGGTCAGGATTGGCAAATGTGAATTGCAAATCTGTGACTTGAGAGTATGCCATTCCAAACTAGAAACTTGGTTCATCTAACAGTATAATAAATATCTTGACTACAATCAATAGGTACTCTCCTCAACAAAATAGCTACAAAAGAAGGAAGTCAAACAAATAAATAAATAGATTTTTTACAATTATTGACAGCTAAAGTTGCATAGCCTATAATTTACACGAGTGGGATTGTTTGCAGTCAACAAATTTGGTTCTTTCTTCTAGCCATTCATAATTTGTTATGTCAATAAAACTCTGTTTGGAAACCCATATACATGTAAAGATGTTTTCTCACTGACATTTGAATTATTGGGTTGTATTTTTTATGGTCGTGGTTTCAGACTGCTTGAAACCCAATATGTAACGGCCGATCATTGACCCATGCCCAGTTGATTAGACAGCATCCTTGAGAGAGTTGAACAGCCTCCTGACAATGCAGTATAATCTCTCTTTACAAAATCTTGGCTGGTAGTGTGTAAGGAACAGGGCCCTATTTTATGGCTCTGCTTACCGCCAAATTCTGCGCTTGCGATACACACAGTTCTCCGCTTACCGAGCAAGCGCCGAATTTCTGCACTAGCTGTGTAAGCGTAGAATGCCTAGTAATGTGGACTACGCAAGCACACAAGCAAAAATTCCCCAATAACACGCAAAATACGCTTGACGTAAGCACGGAATTCGCTGCTTCCGCAAGCGCTGATTCTTTGCTTTCAGTCAGCAGAGCCATGAAATTGGGCCCAGGTCTTTGACAATGCCTGTAGGCACAAATCTATTTGAGTTTATCCATTCATTGTTTGCAGTGCCTTGACCAGGGCCACGGTACAATGAACTCAGGAACTCTGTGAAACAGTTACCTGTGTACACACCAGATGTGGCCTGCTGACATGACAATTGCCGAACACGCACATAAACTCAAACGCAAGTTTATAAGACTGCCGCTACAAGTTGCTGTAGAGTTTTTGCCGTTATTACGTCCTCCGAAGCCAACTGGTTCAAGCACAACAAACACAATAAATTTCAATTCTGCTTACCAAATTTGTTCTCCGACAATGACGCAATGTGTTGAGCCGCCTTTGTGGTCACATGTCCCTATACATAACGACTGTGAATTCATTCCAACAATGCAGCAACGTGTTCATCCCTTCCTTTATGGCCGCGATTTCGTACCAAAAATATTGCATTCAGATTTATCTAAACGTTTGCAGAACGCATTCACCCAACCTCTATTGTGTGAACGGTGAACAACAGAAACCCCAATAATGTCACGTCCCTATCGGAATAGACTTGGTTCCAAGTCTGTCACATCGTGGTTTTTAGTTGTCCTAATAGCCGATATATTATTGGCTGAAACAGCGCCCTCTTGTGGATAAACCTTCGTCATGAACCGAGTTAAAGCACGTGATAGCCAATCTGCGGGGGAATTTTGCGTGGCCGATGCAGAGAAATAACCGCAGTCTCAGACTTGAAATCAAATTTACCATCGGAATGGCAGGAGATTATTTTCAGAGCCGTATGGTAGCGCCCTCTGTTGAATAAACTCCCTTCAGCCCTGTGGTGGCGTCCTCTGTTGGTTAAACTCCCTTCAATTCCATGTGACACACGGGAGAAAGAATCTCCTGAAAATGCCGCTGAACGGTAGGTTGGTTTCAGTTTACAATGGACTTTTCTACATGGCTCTATATGTTTCAAGCACACGTGATTTCTATTTATTCACGTGTTGATTAGCGTGATACTTTTAGGGTAACAAAATGACCCCTTTTTGGCGATGTATCGATACGGTCTGCTGTTTGCAGTCAAAGGTGCATGTAAGATCATGCGCCTTGTGCGGCAGTGCGCCTTGTCTGTTGACGCTTGATTTTTGGGGGGTAATTTCACGGCCCTGCGCCTTGTACGCCCAGCGTCTTATCCGCAGGAAATTACAGTACATCAAATGTCTGTTCTAATTGCAGCCACGAATTACAAAGATTTTCACAGGTTAGTTTCCAAATACACATGGTATCTCAGTATTTTTAGATCCCATAAGAGAGGGTCTCCAAGGGTCACTCATTTTCCAATAGTTGGAGTCCTCATGGAAGTGAGGAAAGAAAATTACAAGTCTCTGACCTCACATTAAAATGGTGTTAAATGTCATTTTCATTTAATACTCTTTCAGAGCGAAATTTGAAACAAGACATCATTGGATATCAACAGGAAGTGTGTCTGCACAATCCACAGAGGAATTTTTGCGTCTTGTCAAAATGGGTCAAATCAATGACTTTTTAACTTGAAATCATAAAAATTCAGAAATGTACACACCTATATTTGAAATGTGATGTCACTGGATGTTTTTGAATGTTGCGTGACATTTTACACCGCTTAAACATGAGCTTAGAGACTTGTCTTTTATCCCCTTTCTCGTCTTTTTTGAAAATTGAGTGCCTACCTCAAAACTGAAATTCGACCATTGAGCCCCTCTTTAATTATAAAGAGCTGATGTATTTATAAGTTACAAATCAGCAACAGCAACAAAATAACTAAACTTGATCATCACTTACCTTTAGGTCTTGGCTCTCTCACGTCAATCAAGCGCTGCTTTTGTTCCTTCAGTTCTGGTTTCCGGAAAACATTTGCTATGCTGTCCAGACCACACTCATCCAGTGCTCTTAATAGCTTTTCCAACCTATCAGACTGGTAGTCATGAAGCTCCCTCCATAACTTCAGCATCCTGAGGCCGCTGTCACTTCCTCCAGGAATGTCTTTGAGCTCTGCATCACTGAGACCCAAACATTCTCCTAGGACTTTCCATCTATTCTCGACTAACATTGCAATTTTGTCCAACATTTCATCGGTCACTCCTAAACATCAAACAGACATATAAGTTTGTGATTGAAACCCTAAAAAGTAGGTTCTGAAAAAGCCAGTTCTGAAAGAGCCAGTTCTAAAAGAACCAGTTCTGAAAGAACCAGTTATGAAAAAACCAGTTCTGAAAGAACCAGCTCTGAAAGAACCAGTTCAAAAAGAACAATTTCTAAAACAACCAGTTTTGAAAGAACCAGGGTGAGGCTTCTATGTGCATGCTCTTCCAATTTCCAGGAGAACCTCCTTCAACATTTAATTGTAAATGAGAAAAAACCCAAAGACAAGGTATGATAACAATAAAAGCAATACTGGGTTCTTATATAGCGCACACATCCTGGTAGCTAGCTCAAGGTGATTTAAGACATTATTATCCCTGTTCATGAAACATTCCCAACTCAAGCTGCTCACATTATCCATGCTGAGGGGTTAACTCAACACAGCACCCTCGCTGCCCTTGCAGGTTCCCATTTATACACCTGGTTTAAGAGAAGCAATTTATGGTGGAGTGTCTTGCTCAAAGACACAAGTGTGCCTTTGAACCCACACTCCGACAAACAGGCCATCAGAAATTGAGTTCAATGTGCTAGACTGCTCAGCCATGACAAGTTACAATAATATACATGTGCGTACCTTGGACCAGGTCACTTGCAAGATCTTGCAGTCCAGTCTTCTTTAATCCTTTACACAGAGCCCCGAGAACATCAATGTTTCTGTCCTGTCTCTTCCTCCATAACAGAAGCATCTGGTACGGTTGCTTCTCCCTGGGGAATTTCTCCAAGTGACAAATATCGTTTAAAGACATTCCAAGACACTGGGCAAGTAACTTCCAATCGGTGTCAATTCTTACGGCGAAGGATGACACGATTTCATCATCAAGTCCTGTAGATCAAGAACCAGATGATAAACACAATGAACAAATAAATCGTTAAGGAGTCCTTGTGTGTTTGAGCAATATAGCCTGTGCCAAATTTAACACTGCTGTTTACCCGTCCGGTAAGCAAATGTTTGTGCTTACTTTATTAGAAAAAAAAAGTTTGCAAACATCTAAAAATGCTGCTACATGTACATGTAGACGTTGGATTCCAACTGCCTGTAGCCACCGGGCTAGCTCGGTGCTCTAGTGGTAAAACATCTTCTCTAGAAATGCAGAGGTCGTGGGTTTGAATCCCACCCGATTGATTTATCTGTGGATTTTTTTTCACAGAACTCAGGAAAGTACTGAGTATACAGCGCTTAATACACATCGGTGTCAGGGTAAATTTAACATTTGGATTAGAACTCTGGATCTGATATCTTACCCCTGGTCACTTTAAGCTCCAGTCGCCTTAATCCGCAGTTATGAAGGGCTCGGCTCAGCAATGTGATCTTGTCCGAGTTGTACGACTGCGCCATTCTCCAGGTGCCCAGCATCATGCGTACACGTGGTAAGAGATTGGGGTTGTTAGTCTCCATCCAGTCCAACTGGGCATCAGAGAAATTCAAATTGAAGCCTAAGAGCCGGCATTTTCCCTCAGTGATCTCATTGGATATCGTCATCAAAAGCTCCTCGTTTAATCCTGCAAGACGGTATTAATATTGTTAATCCGTCATATCACATGCACTTCATACATGTATAGCACTATTTATATCAAAGATCTTCTTCAAATAAGGCACTGAGGTGTCTTCAAGTGCTCATTATTTTTCATAAAGAGCTATGTTTGTAAGTGTAAGACCCATTTACATGTATATAGCATCTTGTAACGATTTACAAGGTGATGCGGTGACTGCTGTCAACCATGCCAGAAAACACAGGGGCAAACCACACAGGCACTACAGGCACTACAGTTTTACGTTCAATCCAAAGGATGCAGCAAGAATGGTTAAGTGTCTTGCTTAAGGACACAAGACCAGGACTCAGAGGCACCAGAGCTTGAGCTCGGTGCGCTTGACCGCTCAGCAATATCAAAAGTAAATTCAATTCTGCACTAAAACTGTCATAAACTGCACTCTACAAATTTATAAATTTACTGTCACCATGTTTGTCTGCTCCCCTGTCAACAATATCAATTATGACTAGTGATTTTTATTATGCCAAAATGGGACCCAACTATTTTCCTTCCAGCTTCGATTTGGTGACATTGGTTTGATTGGGAAAAAATTAAGATGGCTGCAACATGACAAATTTCCACATCACCGCTTGCATTGCCCACTTGCCGTTGTCCTACACAACAGAAACAAAGAATGCGTGGACAGACATGGATACATACATAGAGACATACCTTGCTCAAGTTCATTTGCCAAGGCGTGCAGATTGCATGCCCTGCAGGCATTTGCAAGTCTTAAAATCTTGTCAAATCCCGTCTTTCGCTTCAGCCAGATTCTCAGCATTTGCTCCGTCTTCTCTTTCTCAGAATCACACTTTCGGTCTATGTTATCCAAATCTTCATTGGTCAAGTAC
Source organism: Leptasterias polaris (assembly GCA_037783415.1). Classification (NCBI taxonomy): domain Eukaryota; kingdom Metazoa; phylum Echinodermata; class Asteroidea; order Forcipulatida; family Asteriidae; genus Leptasterias; species Leptasterias polaris. The sequence continues at coordinate 535,062 of JAZGTN010000024.1, read as the reverse complement.
AGGTAGTATGCAATTGTTCTCCAATCTCGGTAAATTGCATTGGTCACTTCCTTCATCATGTCATCGTCCATATTTCCTAATTTTAGGAAAGAAATTTCCTTGCATTTATCTCAATGTGAAATCTGATGAATCGGGGGAGTGGAGTTGTAGGAAAATGAAAAGGTCTGGAAACTGAACATGAGCGAGCACAAAACCATAATCACAGAAGGAGCAGAAAATTTAGCTCACAAGTACATGTACGGAGAATATGTACATGTACAGTACAATGAACAATCAATACGACCTTTTCTGGTAAGCAGTGTCTATACATATTGATATTCAACGCACCTTTGTCCGAGAGACTATCTTTGGCTAGCTCGGTATCACTGTACCAATGTGCAGACTTGCTGGCCGAGGGCTCTGAGTCTGTTTTGCTGCTGAATTTACCCTTGATCTTGTTGACCAGACTGGATTTTCCTTTGCCCTGCTCACTATAACTAGAGAGCATCGTTGAATCCTCCAACACTTCAAATTTATTATCTAAGGGTTTAATTCATGGAGAAACGAAACAAAATTTAGGGTTTTTTCGATTGAAAAAACAAAAATTAATGCGTCTGTGGCAATCAATTTCACCATATCAAAACTCAGTGAAGCATATTAGCAAACTGCTGAAGCATATTTGTTTTCAAATAAATTTGTAAATGTACTTGAATGCTTATCTTTGTGATCATTTTGGTCTTTCATAAGAGCAAAACTGTTTTTTATGCGTATGAGCGTAGCGAAGAAGCATGAAAACCTCTTGTTCTTAACGTTTAGGTACAAACTACTTTCCAACTGCCACTGGGACTACAGTAGAATTCTGCTATTAACATACATTTGGCTGTACAAAACATGATTGTTGGCTCCCGTTTTTTTGCACAAAACATATCGAACACCTGGCCGACGCCGTCGTGCAATTACCAGGGTAGAAGAATGTTTGTTAAAACTTATGTTTTAAGTAACACTTATTAAAATGTTGAACGAAATGTTTAGTTGCTTTTAAACTTAGTTAGTTTCCCATGGAATAGAAGAAACAGCCAACTGCTATCTTAGGTCTTGAACAAATTTGATCAAAGAATTACTTACTACGAAAATTCACATTTCTAATGGACCTTTACATTTCCACATGAGAGAGTGCAAAGTCCAGCCATATAATCGGAAGGTACCAGATCGAGCAAAAAGGTCAAAAGAGGGCGCCACAGATATGAAAACCACAAAAGGATCTTAGGATCACTCACAGTGTGCCACCCATTTAAAAATAACAATTGAAATGTAAAACTCTTTAATTACTTATTCTTCTTTTAAAAAAAATTAAGCTTTAAAACCATCAACATGGAAATCATCTTCGTTCAGGGTGCAGCAAATCGCTAAACCAAAAAGATTAAAGGATCTTGCAGAGTTTCATTATAGTGGCATTCTACTGTAGTACTGAAAATAGTCTGTACATTTTGCTCAATCACTTCAAGTCTTTACAGTTCCTCTGGGCCCAAATTTTTGAACCTTTTGAAGTAATTTGTTGTTGTTGAGAATTTACCGTTGTCACATTGAAACCCTGACTAAAAAAAGTTGATGACATACGTTCTCATAAAATGCACCCAGATTTGTTGTCTCTTCTGAGCAGTTTGGAATGTATTCCCATAAATAGGCCCGAACCTCGGCCATAAGCCACGGCCAATAATCGACCATGGGACTTGCCTCCCATATGCCAAATATAACGAACATAGCAGCCTATCGATCTCTCGCAATCCTTGTTTGAACAACAAACGGAGGAAGGTCTGGAATCAGCAATGACAAAATAACCCCCCGGGAAAAAGGGAAATTTCCGACATGAATTCCAGTGCCCTTTGCTCCTCTTTGCAGGAAAGATACAAAGTATAGCTAGCACAATAGGCGCATGCTTGTGGATGCTGCTTTGTACAAATTGAAGTTACCTAACATGTTAACGACCACCTTACGGAAAGTCAGGGTACGACTCACGTGAATATAATCAGGCGCACAACAATCTGGTGAAATAGATTGCGATGGAGCGCATGCAGTGGATTAATCAGACGACTAAGGACTCGATGAAAGTTCAACCTGGGTCAAGTCTAATATCTACCTGGTCAGGATTGGCAAATGTGAATTGCAAATCTGTGACTTGAGAGTATGCCATTCCAAACTAGAAACTTGGTTCATCTAACAGTATAATAAATATCTTGACTACAATCAATAGGTACTCTCCTCAACAAAATAGCTACAAAAGAAGGAAGTCAAACAAATAAATAAATAGATTTTTTACAATTATTGACAGCTAAAGTTGCATAGCCTATAATTTACACGAGTGGGATTGTTTGCAGTCAACAAATTTGGTTCTTTCTTCTAGCCATTCATAATTTGTTATGTCAATAAAACTCTGTTTGGAAACCCATATACATGTAAAGATGTTTTCTCACTGACATTTGAATTATTGGGTTGTATTTTTTATGGTCGTGGTTTCAGACTGCTTGAAACCCAATATGTAACGGCCGATCATTGACCCATGCCCAGTTGATTAGACAGCATCCTTGAGAGAGTTGAACAGCCTCCTGACAATGCAGTATAATCTCTCTTTACAAAATCTTGGCTGGTAGTGTGTAAGGAACAGGGCCCTATTTTATGGCTCTGCTTACCGCCAAATTCTGCGCTTGCGATACACACAGTTCTCCGCTTACCGAGCAAGCGCCGAATTTCTGCACTAGCTGTGTAAGCGTAGAATGCCTAGTAATGTGGACTACGCAAGCACACAAGCAAAAATTCCCCAATAACACGCAAAATACGCTTGACGTAAGCACGGAATTCGCTGCTTCCGCAAGCGCTGATTCTTTGCTTTCAGTCAGCAGAGCCATGAAATTGGGCCCAGGTCTTTGACAATGCCTGTAGGCACAAATCTATTTGAGTTTATCCATTCATTGTTTGCAGTGCCTTGACCAGGGCCACGGTACAATGAACTCAGGAACTCTGTGAAACAGTTACCTGTGTACACACCAGATGTGGCCTGCTGACATGACAATTGCCGAACACGCACATAAACTCAAACGCAAGTTTATAAGACTGCCGCTACAAGTTGCTGTAGAGTTTTTGCCGTTATTACGTCCTCCGAAGCCAACTGGTTCAAGCACAACAAACACAATAAATTTCAATTCTGCTTACCAAATTTGTTCTCCGACAATGACGCAATGTGTTGAGCCGCCTTTGTGGTCACATGTCCCTATACATAACGACTGTGAATTCATTCCAACAATGCAGCAACGTGTTCATCCCTTCCTTTATGGCCGCGATTTCGTACCAAAAATATTGCATTCAGATTTATCTAAACGTTTGCAGAACGCATTCACCCAACCTCTATTGTGTGAACGGTGAACAACAGAAACCCCAATAATGTCACGTCCCTATCGGAATAGACTTGGTTCCAAGTCTGTCACATCGTGGTTTTTAGTTGTCCTAATAGCCGATATATTATTGGCTGAAACAGCGCCCTCTTGTGGATAAACCTTTGTCATGAACCGAGTTAAAGCACGTGATAGCCAATCTGCGGGGGAATTTTGCGTGGCCGATGCAGAGAAATAACCGCAGTCTCAGACTTGAAATCAAATTTACCATCGGAATGGCAGGAGATTATTTTCAGAGCCGTATGGTAGCGCCCTCTGTTGAATAAACTCCCTTCAGCCCTGTGGTGGCGTCCTCTGTTGGTTAAACTCCCTTCAATTCCATGTGACACATGGGAGAAAGAATCTCCTGAAAATGCCGCTGAACGGTAGGTTGGTTTCAGTTTACAATGGACTTTTCTACATGGCTCTATATGTTTCAAGCACACGTGATTTCTATTTATTCACGTGTTGATTAGCGTGATACTTTTAGGGTAACAAAATGACCCCTTTTTGGCGATGTATCGATACGGTCTGCTGTTTGCAGTCAAAGATGCATGTAAGATCATGCGCCTTGTGCGGCAGTGCGCCTTGTCTGTTGACGCTTGATTTTTGGGGGGTAATTTCACGGCCCTGCGCCTTGTACGCCCAGCGTCTTATCCGCAGGAAATTACAGTACATCAAATGTCTGTTCTAATTGCAGCCACGAATTACAAAGATTTTCACAGGTTAGTTTCCAAATACACATGGTATCTCAGTATTTTTAGATCCCATAAGAGAGGGTCTCCAAGGGTCACTCATTTTCCAATAGTTGGAGTCCTCATGGAAGTGAGGAAAGAAAATTACAAGTCTCTGACCTCACATTAAAATGGTGTTAAATGTCATTTTCATTTAATACTCTTTCAGAGCGAAATTTGAAACAAGACATCATTGGATATCAACAGGAAGTGTGTCTGCACAATCCACAGAGGAATTTTTGCGTCTTGTCAAAATGGGTCAAATCAATGACTTTTTAACTTGAAATCATAAAAATTCAGAAATGTACACACCTATATTTGAAATGTGATGTCACTGGATGTTTTTGAATGTTGCGTGACATTTTACACCGCTTAAACATGAGCTTAGAGACTTGTCTTTTATCCCCTTTCTCGTCTTTTTTGAAAATTGAGTGCCTACCTCAAAACTGAAATTCGACCATTGAGCCCCTCTTTAATTATAAAGAGCTGATGTATTTATAAGTTACAAATCAGCAACAGCAACAAAATAACTAAACTTGATCATCACTTACCTTTAGGTCTTGGCTCTCTCACGTCAATCAAGCGCTGCTTTTGTTCCTTCAGTTCTGGTTTCCGGAAAACATTTGCTATGCTGTCCAGACCACACTCATCCAGTGCTCTTAATAGCTTTTCCAACCTATCAGACTGGTAGTCATGAAGCTCCCTCCATAACTTCAGCATCCTGAGGCCGCTGTCACTTCCTCCAGGAATGTCTTTGAGCTCTGCATCACTGAGACCCAAACATTCTCCTAGGACTTTCCATCTATTCTCGACTAACATTGCAATTTTGTCCAACATTTCATCGGTCACTCCTAAACATCAAACAGACATATAAGTTTGTGATTGAAACCCTAAAAAGTAGGTTCTGAAAAAGCCAGTTCTGAAAGAGCCAGTTCTAAAAGAACCAGTTCTGAAAGAACCAGTTATGAAAAAACCAGTTCTGAAAGAACCAGCTCTGAAAGAACCAGTTCAAAAAGAACAATTTCTAAAACAACCAGTTTTGAAAGAACCAGGGTGAGGCTTCTATGTGCATGCTCTTCCAATTTCCAGGAGAACCTCCTTCAACATTTAATTGTAAATGAGAAAAAACCCAAAGACAAGGTATGATAACAATAAAAGCAATACTGGGTTCTTATATAGCGCACACATCCTGGTAGCTAGCTCAAGGTGATTTAAGACATTATTATCCCTGTTCATGAAACATTCCCAACTCAAGCTGCTCACATTATCCATGCTGAGGGGTTAACTCAACACAGCACCCTCGCTGCCCTTGCAGGTTCCCATTTATACACCTGGTTTAAGAGAAGCAATTTATGGTGGAGTGTCCTGCTCAAAGACACAAGTGTGCCTTCGAACCCACACTCCGACAAACAGGCCATCAGAAATTGAGTTCAATGTGCTAGACTGCTCAGCCATGACAAGTTACAATAATATACATGTGTATGTGCGTACCTTGGACCAGGTCACTTGCAAGATCTTGCAGTCCAGTCTTCTTTAATCCTTTACACAGAGCCCCGAGAACATCAATGTTTCTGTCCTGTCTCTTCCTCCATAACAGAAGCATCTGGTACGGTTGCTTCTCCCTGGGGAATTTCTCTAAGTGACAAATATTGTTTACAGACATTCCAAGACACTGGGCAAGTACCTTCCAATCGGTGTCAATTCTTACGGCGAAGGATGACACGATTTCATCATCAAGTCCTGTAGATCAAGAACCAGATGATAAACACAATGAACAAATAAATCGTTAAGGAGTCCTTGTGTGTTTGAGCAATATAGCCTGTGCCAAATTTAACACTGCTGTTTACCCGTCTGGTAAGCAAATGTTTGTGCTTACTTTATTAGAAAAAAAAGTTTGCAAACATCTAAAAATGCTGCTACATGTACATGTAGACGTTGGATTCCAACTGCCTGTAGCCACCGGGCTAGCTCGGTGCTCTAGTGGTAAAACATCTTCTCTAGAAATGCAGAGGTCGTGGGTTTGAATCCCACCCGATTGATTTATCTGTGGATTTTTTTTCACAGAACTCAGGAAAGTACTGAGTATACAGCGCTTAATACACATCGGTGTCAGGGTAAATTTAACATTTGGATTAGAACTCTGGATCTGATATCTTACCCCTGGTCACTTTAAGCTCCAGTCGCCTTAATCCGCAGTTATGAAGGGCTCGGCTCAGCAATGTGATCTTGTCCGAGTTGTACGACTGCGCCATTCTCCAGGTGCCCAGCATCATGCGTACACGTGGTAAGAGATTGGGGTTGTTAGTCTCCATCCAGTCCAACTGGGCATCAGAGAAATTCAAATTGAAGCCTAAGAGCCGGCATTTTCCCTCAGTGATCTCATTGGATATCGTCATCAAAAGCTCCTCGTTTAATCCTGCAAGACGGTATTAATATTGTTAATCCGTCATATCACATGCACTTCATACATGTATAGCACTATTTATATCAAAGATCTTCTTCAAATAAGGCACTGAGGTGTCTTCAAGTGCTCATTATTTTTCATAAAGAGCTATGTTTGTAAGTGTAAGACCCATTTACATGTATATAGCATCTTGTAACGATTTACAAGGTGATGCGGTGACTGCTGTCAACCATGCCAGAAAACACAGGGGCAAACCACACAGGCACTACAGGCACTACAGTTTTACGTTCAATCCAAAGGATGCAGCAAGAATGGTTAAGTGTCTTGCTTAAGGACACAAGACCAGGACTCAGAGGCACCAGAGCTTGAGCTCGGTGCGCTTGACCGCTCAGCAATATCAAAAGTAAATTCAATTCTGCACTAAAACTGTCATAAACTGCACTCTACAAATTTATAAATTTACTGTCACCATGTTTGTCTGCTCCCCTGTCAACAATATCAATCATGACTAGTGATTTTTATTATGCCAAAATGGGACCCAACTATTTTCCTTCCAGCTTCGATTTGGTGACATTGGTTTGATTGGGAAAAAATTAAGATGGCTGCAACATGACAAATTTCCACATCACCGCTTGCATTGCCCACTTGCCATTGTCCTACACAACAGAAACAAAGAATGCGTGGATAGAAATTGATACATGCATAGAGACATACCTTGCTCAAGTTCATTTGCCAAGGCGTGCAGATTGCATGCCCTGCAGGCATTTGCAAGCTTTGAAATCTTGTCAAATCCTGTCTTTCGCTTCAGCCATGACAATGACAATGAATTTTATGACAATGAATTTTATTTCTCTGTACGGCCTCCACTGAGGCAAAAGAGAACTTTAAAATTACAGTATAAAAAGTAAATACCAAGGTTACAATTGCAATAAAATAAATTTATTTATAATTAAACAAGAAATATGATTAGATTAATTTAATTAAATAGATAAACAACAAAGTAAATAAAGTAGAGGCACCAATAAAAGGAACATGGGGGAAAAAAACTAAAACTTATCCATGATCTTAGAACAAAATGTAGCGAGGTTTTTGAGTTCTTTATAGTTGGTTGAGTTAAAGAGACACTTCATTTTAAAGGTGTTAGGCCTACGAATGTAATACGGCTTAAGATGCTTGGCTCTATCAGTGGATGTCGATGGGCATTCAAACAAGTAGTGAAATTCATCACCCAACTTGTCTTGTTGGCACAAGATGCAAACTCGACAATCCCTACTAATGTTTTGGAACCTACCAGTAACAATGGGCAGTCTGTGGTTACCACATCTGAATTTACATAAGCTGATGCGCTCTCGCGCATCAAGCTTAGTCAAATAACATTCAAATTCAAGCACTTCTTTAAAGATTCTATAGTTAACACAGTGGCTGTTTTGTTGAATTTGTGCATTCAGGGTTTGTGACCCGATATCAGATGACCTCAGGTTAATGGCATTTTTTAACCAAGTCCTATTTATCACAGTTTCGTTGTCCCAGAGGTTTGACATTCCTAGATTATCCAGGGTACTCTTGATCTTTTTCATCCAGGGTGAACAATAGACATTCTTATCATGGAGTGATTTAAGTAGTCTGTAAATTACATTGGTCAACTTGCATGTTTTACTATTGATAATATTACCCCAGAAATTTATCATTCTGTTGTTTACAATCCTGCTGAGACTAGTTCTGCCTAATTCGCCATACACCATACAGTTGGCTGTGCATTTATTCAATTTCAGCAAACGTTTACAGTACTTCAAATAGAAAGTTTCAATATGGCCAAGATCTTCAAAACCCCATATTTCACATCCAAAAAGCAGCACAGGGGTTACCAACTGATCGAAAAGTTCCAATTGTATATCAATAGGCAGACAAAGTTTCCTTGATTTAGTTATAAGGCTATACATTGCTTTCCTAGCCTGATCAACCTGTTTGGATTTGGCCTTATTGAACTTATTATTATAGTTGAAACAAGTTCCCAGGTAAACATAGTCGTCTACTACATCAATTTTAGAACCATCCATCTTAAATACAGGGTACTTTTTAACTTTTCCTCGTGAAAAAATAACCACATTAGTCTTACATGTATTTACAGTGAGGCCCCAAAGAACACAGTATTCATGAACAGCGTTCAAAGCTCTCTGAAGATCATCAGCAGTCTCTGCCATTATAATTGTATCGTCAGCATACAATAACGTGAATAATTTAAGAAAGACTTCAACATCGTCATCACTTAGGTGACAATTTATATCGTTGGATAAACCTTGTAACCCATTGTAATGTTTACTGATAAATTGCTCAAAGTCATTCAAATAAATAGCAAACAACAATGGGGAAAGGTTTTCACCTTGTCTTACCCCTATATTGCAGTCAAAAAAATTGGACTTTCCATGGTCATTGACAACACAAGATTTAGCTTGTTCATACATGTTATAAATAACAGTAATAATTTTCCCATTAATGCTAGTAGCAATTAACTTTGACCAAAGGTAAGTTCTATTAATAGTGTCAAAAGCCTTTCTGTAATCAATAAACGCACAATAAACTCGCTTTTTGTTGTTCAGATAAAGATCAATAATTGAGTGCAACACAAAACCATGATCCATTGTCGAATAACCTTCGCGAAACCCAGCTTGTTCTTCGCCAAGGGTTCCTGTGTTGTCTAAGAATACACGAAGTCGATCATTTATGACCGAGGTGAACAGTTTACCAATGCAACTAAGCAGGGTTATCCCCCTGTAGTTATCAGGATCAGATGGAGAACCCTTTTTCTTAAAAATTGGTTTAATTAGTCCAATGGTCCATTCTGATGGAACAATACCGGTTTCCAGGACAATATTAAACAATTTCACAATTAAGATCACAATACAGTCTGGGCTATTTTTAATAAACTCGTTAATGATATGATCATTACCACTTGCTTTGTTGTTTTTGAGTCTTTTTATTTGAGTCTTAATTTCTTTCTCAGAGAAGGCTCTGTTGATTTCTTCATTGATAGAATGATTGATTGTACGTGGGTCAAAATGTTGTGTTTTGTTTGAATCCGGATCTTGGTTGAGTTTACTGAAATACTCCATGAAAGTTTGAATATCGATGTCGCCTGACTTTTTATTCTGACTGCATGAAGCATTGTTTAAGATCTTCCAATAATCTTTTGGCTTGGAGCACTTCAAATTACGCAGTTTTTTAACAAAATCCTTATTAAATTGCTTCTTTGTCTTGACAATACTTTTCTTATAACGTTTGCTTATTTCAAGAAAAATATTCTTGGAATCATCAGTTTTGAATTTCTTGAGATTTCTCTTGGCTTTGAAATAATCAGATCTTAATTTTTCACAATTCTTGTCAAACCAGGGTTGATTGTGATTAACACGTTTGATTTTAGATGGACTTTTTCTTTTAATGATCTTAGCTACACCAGTACTCAGGGCTGGAGAAAGGAAAACTTTACACAAATTGCCTGCAAGTTTGTCAACTAACCCCTGATCCACATTTTCTGGGTTGACAGATTGAAGCAAATCATTAAAATTATCCAAGTCATCATTACTGAAACCACTTTGATACAGGCCCGATGCAGAATGGTCCCACTGAATTTTAAGTGAAGTGTTTGTTGATGGATGACTGTTGAACTCAGGCACAGTTGAAGTTGAGATTGATACATGCTTGAATTCAATATCTACGCAAATGGGGTTATGTTTGTCGGACATGAATTTGTCAAAAATGTCCACCTGAAAATTGGTAATTTTGGTCAACAACTCAGGGGAGGCAATAACATAATCAACGGTACTTGCATTATGGCACGTAAGATTGCCGGTACCAAAGTCATCACCAAAGCGGCCATTAACAACATGAACATCCAATGATTTACAGAGTTCTATCAATTTGTAACCATTGTTATTAGTGGCGGTATCACAATTGTGCCTGTCTACACAAATACCAAGAGATTTCAAATCTTCAACGGTGTTAACAAACATTGCATCATCAAAATAGTCACTACAGTCAGCATGAATAGGACAGTCAAAATCTACAAAATCACTCAAGTTACCAGTTCTAGCATTGAAGTCACCAACCAAACAAAGAGGAATGTTGAACATACATTTCAAATTCACACAGTCATCTGCAATATCTTCAAATACATCGTTTTTAAAATACTTTGAACCTTCATGTGGGACATATACAGCACCAACAATAAATTCAAAACCAAGAGCTTGCTTATCAATTTTAAGCCACATAACTGAGTTACAACTGGTCTCATTTAACACAATAACATTCTTGGCAAACTGTTTTTTTACCATAACACAAATACCGTGTACCCCACAAAATGGGTGATTTTTTTCTTTTTTAGTTGCACAGAAAGCTTGATGGTCCGGTAGCTTATCGGGGTCAACAGAGTCCGTTTTGGTTTCACTGCAGCAAATAATATCAAAGTCCTTTAAATAATTGTTAAGAATACCCTGCTCAAGTTTCTTATTTAAACCACAGACGTTTAGTCCAAGGATGCGAGCGGATTGATGTGCGGCTTGAGCATAGCAATGATCATGTTGGATTCCATACCACGGTTTTACTGGACCTGGTGGATCCTACAGTTCTAAATAAGACCCTGCTTGCCTGATTTTCTCTTCACTCCATCCGAGTTTGAACAGATCTTCTGCAGAGTCAACAGTTAGTTTCACTTCACGATCTTGATCCATTTTGATACAGAAGATTCGCCCTTCGATAGTCCACACCTTGATAATAGAGCTATCATTTCTTATCTCCCTGACAAGCTTGCCTCGGAGACGAGTTAAGTCATCATTGATGTAGGTGTTCTTATGCTCGCTTTTGTTCCTCAAGTTCTTTTTCTTCTTCATAAGTTCGGCTTTGGTGTTTCGTCTCACGAACTTTGCGATGATAGGTCTGGGTTTTCCATGTCCTCCTCCTGGCACTCGATGGCTCACACTGATGTCCTCCGGCTTCATATCGATACCAATGTCGTTGGCAAGCTTGATGACCAGATTGTTTGTGTCTTCCTGTGGCAATTCAGGGATCCCAAAGATCTTAACATTCTCCTTTCTGGAGTGCTGCTCTAATTTATCTATATCAAATTTTTGTATTTGAACTTCCTTCTTGACTTTACCGACGGCATCGTTGAATTTAGACAGCTGTTCGCTCTCCTTCTTCTCAAGGTCTGCTCTGATGTCAATCAGGATCATCTTCGCAGTTGCAGCCAGATTCAACAAATTTGGTTCTTTCTTCTAGCCATTCATAATTTGTTATGTCAATGAAACTCTGTTTGGAAACCCATATAAAGATGTTTTCTCACTGACATTTGAATTATTGGGTTGTATTTTTTATGGTCATGGTTTAAGACTGCTTGAAACCCAATATGTAACGGCCGATCATTGACCCATGCCCAGTTGATTAGACAGCATCCTTGAGAGAGATGAACAGCCTCCTGACAATGCAGTAATCTCTCTTTACAAAATCTTGGCTTGTAGTAGTGTGTAAGAAACAGGGCACAATTTTATGGCTCTGCTTACCGGCAAATTCTGCGCTTGCGATACACACAGTTCTCCGCTTACCGAGCAAGCGCCGAATTTCTGCACTAGCTGTGTAAGCGTAGAATGCCTAGTAATGTGGACTACGCAAGCACACAAGCAAAAATTCCCCAATAACACGTAAAATACGCTTGACGTAAGAACAGAATTTGCTGCTTCCGCAAGCGCTGATTCTTTGCTTTCAGTCAGCAGAGCCATGAAATTGGGCCCAGGTCTTTGACAATGCCTGTAGGCACAAATCTATTTGAGTTTATCCATTCATTGTTTGCAGTGCCTTGACCAGGGCCACGGTACAATGAACTCAGGAACTCTGTGAAACAGTTACCTGTGTACACACCAGATGTGGCCTGCTGACATGACAATTGCCGAACACGCACATAAACTCAAACGCAAGTTTATAAGACTGCCGCTACAAGTTGCTGTAGAGTTTTTGGCGTTATTACGTCCTCCGAAGCCAACTGGTTCAAGCACAACAAAAACAATAAATTTCATTTCTGCTTACCAAATTTGTTCTCCACGAGATCTTGTGGGATGATGTCCTCAACCCCTAGGTATTTGATGTTGGGTTTGGATTTGACAGAATAAGAACCTTGGTAGTCCGAGTAGCCTGGTTCATTCCTATCACTCCCAGACTAAAATTAAACATACATAAAATGAACAACTTAATTCTCTGCAACTAACTCTAACTGGTTTTGTTAAAAACAAATTATCACAATCAATATTTGTCACATTATCAACCACTGGTTTCTTCAACTCAGTCAGGAAAGCATCATAAAAATCACATAACCTGTGTGTATTGGTACATATTTATTCACTTTTTACCAGTATTCTGAAAAAACTTCCTTGCCGACCCACTGCATTTTTTTCAGAACTTGGAGCTACTTGAGTAACTGCAATGCCACCATTAAGGCGAAATTACTTCCATTCACTCATTATTGTTTTAAAGGCAAAGTATACGTTTGGTAATGACTCTGAAAATTAATGGCAATAAAAACTTACTTGGTTAAGAAGTACAGCAGCTTTGGGTAGTATAATGAATTTTGAGAAACTTTTAACTTCGAAGTACTACGGTTATGGACAAATATATAACTTTTTATTCCCCAAAATTTGAATCTGAGAAGCGTTTCTGTCAGAAACGCTTCTCAGACTGTTTATTCCTATGGGGAATATTCTTCCTGCGTGGAAATATTCGCTCCGGTTTTTTGGTGATATCTCAAAAACGCGACCACCTTTTGAAGTGAAATTTTCACAGGTTAGTTTTATTGTAAATGTACATATAGGATTAACACAATCAGTAGGCTCCAATTACCAAACGTATGCAGCACCTTTAAGAAAGGTATAATAATCTTTAAGTTATGAGATCGATTTTTTTAAAGCATTTTGAAAGGTTTACAAGATTCTGCGGCTCGATCTGCTGCCATCATACCAGAAATCTTAGAGGCAAACCCCTTCCTTTGATGCGTACCGAGTGCTTTTACCTGCATTTCATAACACACAAGATCAAGGGCTCTATGTCCTATTTGAGGGACAAACCAATTATGGTTAATTGTCTTGCTCCAAGACACAAGTGTCAAAGCCGGGACTCAACCCCACTCTCTGCTGATCAGAAACACCAGAGCTTGAGTTCAGACCGCGATGATGTCCCTGATCAGCTACAATGTTCATTTGAAGAGGAGCCAAACATGGAAAACAGTTTTATAAATGCAGGTTTGATGACATATGTTGATTTCATCACAATGTACTTACCATTTCGACAGTGAAGACAGGCTCTTTCCCGCCGGGCTGTATTATTATAGAGACTATTTTACCCTCTCTATAAGTACTTCCCACGTTACATAAAACAGTCATTCCTGTGCAGAACTCGCCAATAGATTCCATTTTATCTGGCCGATATGAAGACTTCAGTTTATGGAGATTTTCTTCTCCACATGGCGCAGAGTCAAGTCTGTCACAGGGGATAAGCTTTTGCACAGTTACAAAGAGTGCGGAGTCCGGAGGGGTGCTGAAAAAACGGGTGCTGAAAAATTTACCATCCGATGTCCCTTTTCCTTGGTATTCCCTGTCCTGAAAGAGAGGGATAACTTAATTATAAAGCTAAAGAAACAATTGAAAGGCACGTTATGTTTACAACTCAATATTATTTATCAAGTAATATTTGAAGCACACTAAGGGAAACAGCTTCCCTTGTTTTATTACTTGATATTTGAAATAAGAAGTCCCATCTCTTTAAGGTGATCCCTCTGCTGCCGCTTCCCAGGTTGTATCGTAAACTTGGTTGTATCGTAAACTTGGGTGTGATCCCTTGCTATACGGCAGCTAACGATTGTATGGCCTCTGACTAGCACCTCAATCAGATGATCAACTAATAGGGAGACAACCAATATTAGAACTAGATGCCTCAGTTGGTAGAGCACCAGCACAGTAGGTTGTCAGTTCAAACCCCGCTCTAGTAAATTTTTCTTTGTTTAAACCAGAATAAAATATTGTTTATTAAACCCATCTGTATCTTGATCATGTGAGTTAATATTTCAAAACAATTTTTGAAGTTGTTGTTTTTTGTTGTCGTGTTTTTTGGGGGGGGAGGAAGCACTTCTGTCCCTTGGTGGGAGCTTTATTGAAGAAAATGCTACATGTAACTACATGTATGCCACTTACTAATTCAACACCAAAAAAAGTTCCCGTGTCACATCCAGGCAAGATGCCAATATAACGTACAACACCTTTAAGTTTTTCCTGGTGTAACTTCACTCGAACTGAGCATCCTTCTTTTAAACTCAGTGCATAGGTGAGTAATGTTTTGTCCGGGTGGACGAGGTATCGCTGCGAATCTGTCGACAGGGCTCTGAGCAAGTTCATCTCGGGAAGAGTCACTCTAGCTACTTCAGAGCTTTTACATTCAAACTGCACATCATCACAAAGTTGCGAGACAAGGTAATGGCGGGGGCCACTCTCCAACCTCCTTCCCCGTCCTCTACTTTGAGGAAACTCAAAACCAGTCAAGAGTGATCCTCGAAGTATCTTCTTGGTTCGGGGGGCATTAAGTTTATTGAGTAATGAGCCTGGATTTTGGGCCTTTTGGGCTGTTGCCTCCTTGTCAACAAGAAGTACAAACAATATGGTTGACAAAGAGGGGGGTTCATTGTTCCTAACATGCTCCCCTCGGTGTAGTCTGTCTGCATTAGCTGACCTAATCCCGCCGCCGTGTGACTTCATGGCACCAGCTGTGCCACTGTACGAAGCCTTCGCCATGATGCTACTCTTGAGTTTACAGCCCTTTACATGTTAGTAGACCATCACTCCATACTTCAACCTGTAGAATAAACAGGCCGTTTTTAACATTACAATGAATAGCTGTTCACAAAACTGACATTAACATGTTGACAATGATTCCAACAGACAATCAATCGGAGTATTCCTATTTAAAAAAATTAATTTTGATAATTATTCCAATCATACATGAACCATGAGTGATTTTAGGTAACATCAGAAGTGTTTTTTATAAATTGTGAAATAATGTTTAGTGTACAATAAACCTTTCGAGCAAGGTTGTTCACATAAA
This sequence comes from Leptasterias polaris, assembly GCA_037783415.1. Classification (NCBI taxonomy): domain Eukaryota; kingdom Metazoa; phylum Echinodermata; class Asteroidea; order Forcipulatida; family Asteriidae; genus Leptasterias; species Leptasterias polaris. Next base: position 519,391 of record JAZGTN010000024.1, on the reverse strand, counting down.
TAATGTAGACATGAAGTGAACTGTGTTCTCTGTAAAGTGGTCTTCTAGTATGGCAGGTAGGTGAGATCGTGCCCATCAACATTTTCTTTTCATCAAAGTTACTGGCAAACCCTGGTGAAATTCAAATGTTGCTTGAAACTTTTTCCAGTACATGTAGCCTACCTGTAGTCCCTATTAAATTTGTATTTTTAGTCTACATGAAATAGTGTAAACTTCTGTAATTAAAATGGATGGCAACAATCTGGTTATTAGGCTTAGGTGGGCCCAATAACATTGCCACAGATATGGGTCTACTTGAATAAGGTTGGACTCCCTAGTAACATTACTACAGAGAAAGGACACGATAGCATTGCTCTCTTCTGTTTTTATAGACCTTTTTATAGCAACGTCACAGCCCAAGTTTTGACCAACCAAGGTTGGAAGACTATGGAAAGCCATAAATGCAAAGCAAAAACAGATAGCCATACAATGTAGTTTGTAACAATGTTACACAAATATTAAAACATAGAGTTGAATTTGTTTAAAACAAAGCAACCAATCACGGGATGTATCTTTTTTAATTGAAAGTTTGCAGAAACATTAACTTTGGTCACAACATCTGTTACAATGCTAGCATTCGGCCGTCCATGCCATCCAGCGTGGTTTGTTTATCAACAAAAGAGAAGCCCAGATACTGGATGACCAGCTGCAATGTCCAGTCAACCATCGTGGAGTCTGGTCATCAGAATCTGCCTTGCTTACTAGTTACACAATCGTAACGGTCAGTTTCTTGTGGTCAGACCCTTTTGGCCGGGCACTGCTGGGTACAAATGTGTAGAGGAGGGTCCAAGGAACACCTCCATGGTCAGTTTGACCCGGCCATTGGGGTCCTTCTATTTTTTTATCTATTTTATTATAATTAACAATTTTGTAATACGTTTAATACACGTTTTACTATCCCAAATGTAACGGTCAGTTCCTAGTGGTCAGACCCTTTTGGCCGGGCACTGCTGGGTACAAATGTGTAGAGGAGGGTCCAATGAACACCTCCATGGTCAGTTTGACCCGGCCATTGGGGTCCTTCTATTTTTTTATCTATTTTATTATATTTAACATGTTTGTCATAATTATGTTTAATACACGTTTTACTATCCCAATCGTAACGGTCAGTTTGTAGTGGTCAGACCCTTTTGGCCGGGCACTGCTGGGTACAAATGTGTAGAGCAGGGTCCAAGGAACACCTCCATGGTCAGTTTGACCCGGCCATTGGGGTCCTTCTATTTGTTATCTATTTTATTATATTTAACAATTTTGTCAAACTGACCATGGAGGTGTTCCTTGGACCCTCCTCTACACATTTGTACCCAGCAGTGCCCGGCCAAAAGGGTCTGACCACTACAAACTGACCGTTACATTTGGGATAGTAAAACGTGTATTAAACATAATGATGACAAACATGTTAAATATAATAAAATAGATAAAAAATAGAAGGACCCCAATGGCCGGGTCAAACTGACCATGGAGGTGTTCCTTGGACCCTCCTCTACACATTTGTCCCCAGCAGTGCCCGGCCAAAAGGGTCTGACCACTAGGAACTGACCGTTACATTTGGGATAGTAAAACGTGTATTAAACGTATTACAAAATTGTTAATTATAATAAAATAAATAAAAAATAGAAGGACCCCAATGGCCGGGTCAAACTGACCATGGAGGTGTTCATTGGACCCTCCTCTACACATTTGTACCCAGCAGTGCCCGGCCAAAAGGGTCTGACCACTAGGAACTGACCGTTACATTTGGGATAGTAAAACGTGTATTAAACGTATTACAAAATTGTTAATTATAATAAAATAAATAAAAAATAGAAGGACCCCAATGGCCGGGTCAAACTGACCATGGAGGTGTTCCTTGGACCCTCCTCTACACATTTGTACCCAGCAGTGCCCGGCCAAAAGGGTCTGACCACTAGAAAATGAACGATTTATATTTTCGTATAGAACATGCAATTAAGACGAATGTCAAACCGGTAACTATTACTCGTTTGATATTGAACGTCAAACGTCAAATAAGTAACCAACTTCACGCCGGTCATCTACAAAAACTCTTTTTTCCCAAGAATTACCCCTGTATGGAACAATCTTCCTCTGCCTGTTGTCACTGCCCCGCTCTCCCAGTTCAAATCCACTCTTAATCTACCCTAGTTGCTTCATCGGTCACACGCGTGCGTAATCTTGGCGTGATATCCCAACATGGGACTTTGCCGAGTATAGCAGTAGAAGTGGTTGTGGCTTCATACGACGTATGAAGCCACACAACCACGCCATTGTAATGTGCATGGTTGTGGCAAGGCCCGTCGGTTCGTATATATATCGTCGTGTATATATCTCTCTGAAACATACCGTGTAAATCTCCGATCACCTCCAGAGTCCATCTTGGAAATTCCCCGTTATAAAGCAGTAACTACGTAACACAACGACGTAAGGTTAAAATGAGGGGAAGCCCCGTATACGAAAGAGGGCGCACGCCTCTGACTCTAGGTGGCGCTCTTACACATCAACTCTTGTGCACGTGTCTTGAGTGAAGAAAACAACATCCATCCAAACAAAATTCGTATGATTGCCTAAGCCTGTAGATAGAACGTCTCGGGAAATTACTCTGTGTTGTTTAAAACATCATACCGCTCAACTACCAGCGCAATGTACGTGGAATAAAAGAAACCGAGTGATTGCATGATTCTGCATGAATTGATGGTACGAGTTACATGTTAAAATCTCTCCAGTTAAGTGGGACACCTTTATAAGCAGACAGACGGCACGATCGACTCTCCTCAATGGCAATGCTCCACAAAATACGCCATGGCCAGGCTGCCGTCCCGGCAGGAAAGTTCTTACAACGGGTCACACGCCAATCCAGACACAAACACAGCAAGGCCTACCAACTGTTCTCTGCAAACAAAGACTGCTTCAAATACTCGTCCCCAAACAGTTCTGGAACACATTACGGTAACCACCAGACATCATATCCATCACGGACAAGTACTTGAATAGAACTTTAAAGGAGCCGTTATAGCTTTAGAAGCAACCATAGAAATAAAACCCGGGAACGCTGATCGAGTGCGTCATTGGGCGTGCGGTTTCGTTGTGAGACCATTTTTATGGACGCGCGTACGCCATTTTTTACGTCTGTATGGCAAATTAATGGACCCTTCCCATGAAATATGCTAATTACATTCACGCATGCGTACAGACCCTGCTGGTTGGCAAACGCCATAGAGTTGTGCACTAAGTAGACGCACAAGCGCGTCTGCGTCACGCCACCATCAGCCCCACACAAAAAGGGGCAATGTTCCATCATTTTGCCAACCAGCAGTGTAAGTGCGCACGCGTGATGTGCAATTTAAATATTTCATGGGAAGGGTCTATTAGCATATTACGGTCTATGTGCATGGTCTATAGTTAAGTGGCCCAAAAAGGTATCAAATAAGGTGCTCTATGAAAAAAACCAACGAGAAACCTTGGAGTGTCATAATCGCAAAAAGACGCCTGAGATGGACAGGCCATCTCCTGAGACTACCTGATGGAACACCAGCCAAGCAAGCGCTTATGGAGTGTATACGTCATCACAAGCTGCCAAGGGGCGGTCAAAGAACAACATGGCTGAAAAGAATAAATGAAGACCTGAAAGCCACGGGACCTATAAACATCAAGAACCGAAATACCTGGCACTTGGCAGCTGATAGAGTACAGTGGAGGAAACTTACAGAGTGCGCAATGTCAGATGCACTTGACGAAAGCGCTTATTTAGATGATGGTCTATGTGCGTTGCCATTTTGCCATACACGCGTGTCACGTGATGATCATTTTGCAATACACGCGTGTCGCGTGGTATCGATACGCCGCGTCCGTCCACAGACGACACAGAGGACGGTCGAGCTCAGCGTTTCTATTGAAGCAACTAAAAACTACACCATGCACACCCATTCTTCTTGTTCGGCTCTAGACTAGGGTAAGAGCGTTGAGAATATAGATCCAGATTCTATCTTCAGACGGGGACGGCCTCCCATACAACTGCCAGACTACAAAACAAAGTAACCGTCAGACTGAAAGTTGTGTAACAACTTAATACAAGGTCAATTCGTCTCAAGTCAAGGTAAATGGTTTAACGTTTATTCAATTAAAAAGTGTTCTCTACTTCTTAAAGGCACTGTACACGTTTGGTAATTACTCAAAATATATATTAGCATAAAAACTTACTTGGTAACGAGCAACGGAGAGCTGTTGATAGTATAAAACATTGTGAGAAATTAACGACTCCCTCTGAAGTAACGTAGTTTTTGAGAAAGAGGTAATTTCTCACTAAAATAATAAAAGACTTCTGGCCAGAAGCCTTTTATTCCTATCTGAAAGCACACTAATTTGTACAACAAGGGTGTTTTTTCTTTCATCATTTTCTTGCAACTTCAATGACCAATTGAGCCCAAATTTTCAAAGGCTTGTTATTTTATGCATATGTTGGGATACACCAAGTGAGAATACTGGTCTCTGACAATTACAAAACATGTTCAGTGCCTTTAATGAGCAGTGGCGTATCTAGACATTCACTGGGGGTGGTGGTGGGGGGCATGCAAGTGGGGTAAAAACATTTTGATTATCTTATTTTGGGCGAGCTGCGCGCGCAAAGTAGAGTGAGCCTTTAATAAACATTATCTTCAAGCAGGCCTGAATACTCGATTCTGATTGGTCGATCCATAGCAACAAGGAGTGTGATATCTTATAATGTCCGTCTGTCCGTCCGTGGTCCGGCCGTCCGCAATGTTAACGGGCTTCAACTTAAGCGTTGAGTTGTTTTTATGGAATCTAAAATCCCCAAGTGAGATCAAATAGTCACTATACACTGACAGTCATCTTTTGTGATTCTTTTGTGATTAAAGTTGCCGCAAAAACTTGAACGTTCACACGGCGAATGGTGAACGTATACAAAAGCGTATTGATCACTACGGTTGTCACACGGGAGTTCAGACAACAACTCGTCTGTCGGACTGACACGACAGTCTGACAACGTCGACGAGTCCGTAGATCTTGAGGGCGCACTGGCAAGTATACCTTTGGTTTTTGGAACCGCTCGATTGTTTTAATCCTATATAAAATGTAGATTTCAAACAATTAATAAGACTAACCTTTGAAAATTTTGCTTCAAAAGGTGGTCGCTTTTTTGAGATATCGCCCCAAACAATTTGGGGCATAAAACCTGATATTTTACTTTTTCCATAACCACATTACTTCGAAGTGAAATGATTCTCAAAATGCTTTATACAATCAAAAGCTGCTGTATACTTGTAACAAAGTTATTTGTTGTTGCCCTTATTATATCAAGTACCAAACGTACTCCGATGAGTTGTTAATACAAAGTGATTTGTATTGTGACATCACAGTTTGCTTAGCAATTAAGCTCAGTTAAGATCAAGTCTTAGCTCATTGTGAAATCGAGCCCCCAGGTGTGTTAAATTGAAAGAGTTTTTGTTAAAATTAGCCTGGAAAACCTGTTACTTTTTATACTTCATGTAAGCATGCACGAATGTGTTGCTATACAGACATTGCTAAATTCACAGATAATTATACAGTTTAAAACTATTTAGCCTATTTGGTTTGCGGTAACACCATGTGTTATCTATACTTGCTAGGTAGATTTTGTTCTTTGAGAAGTTGTCTTGCTATTTATTCTACTGCCGCGGAGTAGATTATTCGGAATTCGGGGGAAACTTCTCAGTTCTGAAAAGAACTGTCCTGCTAACTACTACCTGGGCGGGAGGTAGGAAATCGGCCGGGACTACTACTTTCGCAATGTGAAACAGAAGAATAAATATTCGCAATAAAGAGGAAGTTGTAGACACTTGTTATTGTTTTTTCTAAAAGTAGATTATTAACATCAATGTGTGATACCCACTTGCTTGACCAGTGACCAAGGTCTAATTTTTAACGTTGAATGGCCGGCGCTTGCTGTTGACCGTATCCGGATCGCTGAGCATGCCAGTGACACGTCAGCTATCCGTCAAGCTCAGTTATTCGGATGACCAAATACATGTTATTTCGTTCGGTTGAACTGGGTGAATTAGAACGAAATGTAGTTTTCAATAAAGGTAGAATCACTCCGCTGTACGCGGATGAAGATAGGAGAAAATGGGAATTATAAAAGGAGGTGCTTGGGAAGCACGGGCCATCTGCGCACCGGCAGGCTCGATTCGTTAACATAATTTATTTAAATTTGATTATTATATTATTCTTATTAATATAATGGGTCTCTATAATCTTATATTTTGTTCCGATGAAACCCAGAAAGAACTACTTACTATAAGAAGTTCCGTTGTATAGTTATGATGGTACTTTATAGGACAAAATGTACCGGTAGTCCCTTTTAAAAATTCAAGATGATTAACGGTCAGCGACCGCATTATTTTAATGGTCCCAACTGTCGTTATAACGAAGTCACACTACTGTGTATAATGTATATTTAGGCGGGGTTTTCCAGAGTATGTTCTCAAAAGAGTTTTTATCTCTGGTTTTTCACTCCGAAGGCTAGGGCATCAGAGGGGGGTAACGTTACAAAGGAGTAATTTTGTAAGGGTTACACACTCGGATGACGATCCCTTTATCTAGGCCTATATGGGTAAATTAATTAGCGATGTGTTACACATTGTAAGTACTAATAATTTATTCAAGAAGAAGAAATAAAAAAGGGTGAGCAACCGCAACTGCAATGCCTGTCGGTGGCCAACCCAATGTTGTAAACAATTGGTGTGATGTTTGGGTTATTGAGAAGGTAACATTACGTCATGCCATGCCTGCGCACAGCAAGCGAAAGTAGTCCAGTTTTAGTGCCGTGCTGAGTCGTGTTGCGGTTCTGGCAATGTATAATAATTATTACAGGGGGCCCTGCAGAAAAAGCAATACACGGAACAAGGGGGGAAAACATGAAAGAACAAACCCCTTGAAAGCAACAACTGCAATCTAAGCCACTAGGAACAAAAGCTGAGAAAACAAAGCAAAAGTAGCAACAGATAGAAACAAAAAATAAGTCAATGACTCCGTAAACGCCAGTACCTAAGTGAAAGAAGCCAAGGTGGGCTTATTACGCAATCTCTCAGGTAAACCGTTCCACAAAAAGGAACCATCGTAATAAATGCTTATTTTGCTTTTCTCATTCCTACTTTAGGCACACACAACCCGTTACTCTCTGCGTTTCCTGTGGAACAATCATGCCTTGTTAGCCGTAGGAGAAAATAAGTCGCACTGATAGTTGGGGGAGTTACCATTGATGGCAATGTGAACTAATTAGTTTTTTTGAAATTTCCATTTACTATTGATAGAAACCCATCTTAATTTCGAGAAAACAACATCAGTAGGGGTCCGAGGGTCAGCTTGCAGTATAATGCGTCCCAATTTTCTTCTGCGGCAGTTTGATCAGATTATCTTTGAGGTTGGCGTTACAGTTGAACTAGGTAGAACCACAATAATCGAAATGTAGTTGAACCAAGGAGTTGGCAAGCAGTCTAGAGCTTTGTTCAGTAATAAGAAAGTGACGTAGTCGCCAAGGCAAGCTTTGAATTAATTTTTCTACAAAATACAAGTAAATTCAATATAATGATCGTTCCAGTAAAGTGAACGACCAAGTATTTAAAGCAATTAACACATTCCAGAATGTCGTTATTAACTTCGATTTCCATGGGTATGTTAAGCGTAGCAAGTTTTTGCCTAGTCCCTGTTAACGTATACTTAGTCTTGGTATGTGATCAAAGTTAGTATTTTTTTTTCAACCACACGCTAACTCTATCTAGGTCAGCATGTTTCGATTTCAGCTGAATTCGTGTTGCTGTACATAATTATCGTATCAACAGCATACATCATAACTTGACATGTAGCTACATAATTGGGAAGGTCGTTTACAAACAAAGCGAATAATTAGGGTCCCAGGATTGAGCCCTGTGGTCCACCTAACAGGAAGGTGGCTGGTTTAGAAACATTGTTACCAGTACAGCTACATAATATAAACGCCCCCATCGTTGCTAGCCGCCATGGTGGCGTTTGCGAGCACTGAACGCGTGATTCGTTTTTAGGGGTGTACGCTACTAAATAAACTCCCAAAGCACATAGGCCTGAAGTGTAATGCTAATATTAAACAAATACTTGAATAATGCCAGATACTTGCCTAACCGGATGATGGCAGATGTACCTTTGACCTCGTATCCGTTCACACGGCGGAGATTCGTAGTGAATAAAACATTACATTCAAACACTTATGATATGGAAAGCTTACACCCCGAAAGCAATGTTCTCCTACAATGAAATGTAGCAAACAACACTGGAGTAATATTATGCATAACAGTCATGTGATGCAATATGCATCACGTGATGCCACTGGTACGACTTGTAATTTTTCTATAAGCCGACGAAATAGACTTTTAGGTAACCAATGTAAACTTCAACTGTTAAAGGTAGGTGCGGGCCACACCTTGGTACCGAGATGAACTGCGCAACGACACGATCAAGGTGGATATTCCCGAAGCTGAACAGCATTGGCAACCGTAAATGTTGATCATTTAAAAAAGTAAAAACCTACACAAACTTAAATGGACACTGGAGTCCGGAGGCAATGATTAATAAGGGAACGAAGAATGGCCACGATGGTGAGCTTCATGCACGATCGTGAACTTGGTGAATCGCGATGAGAAAAACACGGTAGTCAAGGAAGTCTAAAACTCAATGTTTTCAGAATTCTCATCTTCTGCTGATTCAACGAGATAAGGTGCACTTACACACGAGCTTCATGAGTGATTTCAGTCGGTATCTACGGTAGTTGATCGCGTACGACAGGGTAAGTAAAGTTCTCGTGGTTCCCATTAATGCCTAAATGTTTATTCAGAACGAAATTATATGAAAAGGGGCGTGTGGGATTCAGCCAAAAATTATTCTACGAGCTTCTATTGGTCAATAGGCCGTACCAAGTACGAACACCCGATAAGGTCATGTGGTTATTGTTCTCCATACACTTTCCCAATATAATCCTTAATGATTGTTTCCCTTGTTCACAACATTTCTGACGAATAGAGAAAGACCCTTATGATACATAAGCACATTCGGTTTAGCTCAGCATTATTTATACCCCATGGTATGTGTATACCATCAACCAGTTGATATCAGCCCTGTACACTGGTGGTTGAACTCCTTGCCTTTCGACAAACCCGGTTATTTATTGTGTTTTTATTAACAACATTATTTTTTAATTTTGCACAACAATATTGTGCCCTGTATTGCATTCTGATCCAATTGAAATGCGCAGCGCCTGTTTTTGGTGTGTTCCATTTTTCCTGCTCGTCATAGGCCTACGTCTAAATTCATTGTAGGCCTACGTCTTGCTGCGCTATTCATACAGAAAGATTTGGCTGGAGTTCTTGATATTGTTATTCATAATTTCAAAGTCATGTGATTCCATGTTTAGCAAAGGGGGCGGATTGTCATGTCACGTGCCCACTTCGATCAAGTGACCCAGGAATATGTTTTTAAATGACAACGCCCATGCTCTCTTGCACATTGATCCTTTCTGAGATAATTATAAGCAAAAGGACTTTGAATGGTGGTGTTATTTGTTCACCCACTATTGTAGTGTCATAAAGGTCGCTTCCAAAGTTTAACTGAGCTTGCCATCGATGTTTACTTTGCTTTCAAACAAAACTATATGACCGTGATTTCTAGATAATTATTGTTATTTATAACTTCAGTCATAGTATTGTCAAGGTAGATGTCACGTGCAGCTCGCTCCATTGCCCTGTGAAATGGTTATTTTAAATGGAGTGTGTACATTTGGTAATTACTAGAAACAATTAATGATCAAACGTTATCACTTAACGACATCCACCTGTTATCACCTAACAGTACCACCTACTACCACCCACCTAACCTAATCACCTAGCCACCTAATCATCTAGATTGACAAACTGCAACACATTTAACTGTTAATTACCAGCTGTCCTCTACTTCACTAGTCAACCGTCAACACTAATAAATCATCTGGATACAACATTCAGAACTCAATCATCAAGTTTAAAGTTTATTCGTCACAGTAATTATAGTTAGGTTGCCTGCAGATTAAGAACAATAAAAGAAAAGTTTGAACGGTTATTTTTGGTGCGTCTCATTGCTGAGCACAATATTCCTTAAATTTAATAAGCGACGACCTGTAGCATTACAGGCTACATTAGTTCGGTTTGAGCTTTTGCGACATTAGTTTCCGACCTTCAGCGTCAGTTAAGTGTGAGCTTCAAGGACAGTTTTGAATTGTACTTCAATTACAGGCTACAATTAACAATGCCTTTTATTGCATTCTGATGAGCCTTTCTTGGGGTATCTTTTGAGCAAAGTACTTTGAACGTTTTGTAACTCTTTTACTTTTTTTTTACTTTTTTATGAGAAGAAGAAATTTCAATTAGCGAGAATATGCGAGTGTAGATAAAGATTACCAATGTACAGTAAACTTTCACTGTTAGATTCTGCGGATCCCTTTTTGTTTAAAAGTCATTCTAAATGACATTGCCCTCTATTGTATTCTGATCATTTCTGTGGTATATTTTAAAGGGTGTGAGAAACATTTGTAATTGTCAAAGACCAGTATCCATACTTGATGTAACCCAACATATACATAAAATAACAAACCTGTGAAAGTTTAAGCTCAATCGGTCTTCGGAGTCATGAGAAAAAAGTGGAGAAAAAAAAACATTATTATGATTGTTTTAACTATTTTTTTAAACATCGGATTTTATCCTGCATGATAAAGACTACTGTTTTACCAATTTCCTAAAAACTATGGCATTTCATCTTTATACCATGTAAGTTATGTGCAAATCTTTGGACATTGATTTTTTTCAATCTCACCAATATTTTTCACACCTTTAAGCAAAGGACTTTTAACCTTTTGTAATTTATTCCTAATTTTTATTTTTTTTATGAAAATGAAAAAAATAAATCACAAAATTATTATGCGTGTGAGTGTGCATCACAAAGCCTACAAGTTTTCACTTTGTTTTGGCTTTACTTGTTTATGAATAATTCATTAGTCAAAAAGTTAGGCAAATCTTTGTTAACCACTTGGCAAAATCATGGGGGTGATCTGATAGGGTCACCCATTCCGGATTTACGCTAGTGCAAAACACGCCGATGAACCCGGCAAAGTTCACAGGTTCTGATTCTGATTACTTTAAATGCCACGTTAACATAAGCGAAAGCGTTTTAAGAATCCTACCAATAGTCGAAACTGGAAGAAACAAGAGCGATACTGAATGAGAAAGCCACAAGTTGGTGTTTCAAGATCCCCCATAATGCCATGGGTTTGAGGTTTCACCAGTTACCTACAGTTTTATCTACAACAGAAATCGTTCCAAATACACAAACTGGTGAGGATTTTTATTTTTATTTTCAGAATTCTGAGCAATACAATTTCTTCAGTGATTACATCAAAGAGCTGATGATGACTACCAAGATGCCGCTGCCATCTCTGAAACAGTGGGATGAAGACCGGAAGACCTTAGGGGTCGTCTATGACCATTCCCGGGCAAAACCTGTTGAGAGAAAAAACAAAATCAAGAAGAGTAGGCAGGCGGCTTTCAAGACTGCTTTGGAAGATAGAACAAAGCCATCGAAACAGCATCAGTACACCGAGGCGAAAACATCAGACTCATTATCGGACCAAGAACAATGCGGAGCACAAGCTGAAAGGTACCATAAGTCTAAATTAATAGAGTTTTCAACCGTCAGCTCACGAATCTTTCGCCGTCAGAGGCAGCTGGGGGCAAATAAAAGCCTAGCACTGTGTGCATGACCAAAGACTCTGTTCACGATACCCATTAACTGATTCCTAATTCGTCAATGGAAGTGACAATTAAGATACTCCTATTAAATGTTCAGTGCATGCTGCAGACGTGTGCAGCACCATTGCACGGACGTGGTATTTGTTAAAATCAGTTGTTTGGTGACATCCTTAATATCTGGGCGCCGATTACTACTAAGTGACAATGAGACATTTTGCGTGGATAGCCTTGCTTATTACCCAAGCCATCACGACTGAATTCCTTCAGTTTCATAGCAAAGTAAGTTAACGTTCATGTTGACAAGTTATCCGACAATCATCAACACAGGCTAAAGGTAAATCATTGTTCCATGATAACTAATGGAAAATTACTGCGTCCGAAAAATCTATATGTACTACAGAGACACACAAAATATATAATTTTTTAAAGGAAGAGTTAAGTTTGCGTTGTTTTTTTAAGCTCTTAGTCTTTTTTTTCCAAAAAAATTATTTCCGCCTTATTTTACACAAGGTGTCATAATTCAGATATTGACATTAACAATATTAATTGCTTCTCTTTTAACCTCTACAGAGACGAGGCCCCATCAAAGAGACGTAAGGAAAATCATCACATGATACAGATATTTATCAAGACGCCCATTATCAGCCCTAAACATCTCTGTCTACGACTCCATCGTAACACAACCATCTTCAGCCTGAAAAAAATAATTCACAAACAGTTGTTCATTCGTCCTGCCTTGCAAAATCTGAGCACAGGAAAACATCAGTTCAAGGTAGGCATTCTTTTCTTCTTCTTCATCTGTATAGTTGTGCATATCAGATATATGCACCCACTGTTTCCATTTTGTCCATGTCTTGCACATTTCTCCATTTCCAGGTTTCATTTCAGGTCTTCCACCCTGCTTTATCTCCTTTTCCTGTTTCTACAGTTTTTTCCCTTCTGATTGCGTTGTCATGAAAGACGTATTCTTTCTAGAAACAATTATTACCAATCAAATTCCATCCTAAAAGATTAACTCTGTTACTTGTGTTAGTGCGATGTTTTTGAACTGTTTCATGTTAATTATAATTGGCCTAAAAAAACAACCCTGTAATGATCTTTTCAAAGACTGGTACGTAGTGGAATTAGTCTTGCTTGTCTTAGTTATTTTGTTAATTTATATCCAGCTTTATGGCGTCGGACTTTTTTTTGTTACGTCGTTAATAGTCACTCATGTAATTTGTTGATCTTTACTATTGTTTACCTTTATTTCGATTTAAATCGAGATGTTAAACTGCAAGGTTTCAGTAAGTATTAAGAAGGTTTCTCCTTTTGTACCCAGTCGTGTGATGCTTTGACCCTTCTTGACCTTAACATTCAACCAGAGACGAATTTCACTCTATCACTAGCAACAGGATTGCTTGGCGGGGCTCCAAAACGTGAGTCAAGTTTTAATAAATTCAAGTTTTATTTTGTTAGGCCTAGCCTATAGTTTTTCATTTCACACACGACAGACTCGCAGATCAGCCAAGGAGGGAGGGGATATTTTTGAGAAACCAAGCATAACTGAGTTTGGTTGTTTACTTGTTTAAAGAGTGTTTTCCACAATAGAGTCTTATACTGGAATGGTTTTGATGCAGAGCTTAATAGACAATCAGTATTCCATCCTTTTGTAACAAACTAAACAAAACAACCATTACTTATTCACACACCACCTCATTTAATTTTCATATCTTCACATTTACATTTCTTCAAATTTATCAGTGCGAGGTGCTTTAATATTGCAAAATAAAAATTATATTGCAAATAAAAGTAATGAAATGAAAACTAAACAAAAGAGATGTGATACATGACTTTGGCTGAGTACAGGTCCTTTGCACATGCTGGACCATTCCTTTGGAATCAGTTACCCTCACATATTCGGGATAGTAGCACCGTCGACACATTAAAAGACAGATTAAAATTTCATTTGTTTGAAACAGCATTTAAGTAGGTCTTTTCTTTCTTCAATTCATCTTCCTATATTTCTTTTCATGCGCTTTGAGCACCTTTTTAGGTGGATATTGCGCAATATAAATATTCATTATTATTATTATACATTCTCAACAAACATTGTAGTGAATGAAACTGTGACGATATCAGCAAATGGTTAAGCCGTCGAAAAACAAGCAAAATGATGAAATACATTCTGATCAGAAATAATATGCACGTTCCCCACGGACCATTGGATGTTCGACATGGAAGACCTTGATAAAGTTCTTCATGATGTAAAATGTTCACGATATTCCATAAACAAAGTTAATAAACTAATTTCGCACTTTTAGCTGGAAGAACAGTGGATGAGACATTCCTACGGAATTTAGCGGGAAAACTTGTCACAGACTGGCAGCAACTCGCAACCAACCTTTGTTTCACATCAGCAGAGATTTGGAAATTTAAAAGCCACGATGAGAACCCGGAAGAACAGGCTTTTAAGATGTTAGATTCTTGGTGGAAGAAGCAACCTCATGATAGAGAAGCGGGGGAATGGTTGAGTAGTGCATTGATTCAAACAAAACGTCGGGATTTAGCTTCAAAGATACCAAAATGTAAGAAAAAATTACAGATGTTACTGCTCTTTTTTCGAAATGATTTAAGCCCGGCTCATACTTCCTGCGAATGCTAATGCGAAGCGAATTTTCACGTCAAAGTGCTTTTTTCGCTGCGAAAATTTCGCGAGTTTACAGGGCAACTCTTTCGAATTCTTCGATGCGAGTTTGTGACGTCAAAATTTGTATCGCAGGAAGTATGAACCGGGCTGTATGCAGAATAAGGGAACATTGCGCCTTTTTGTATGGGGCAGATGGTGACCTGACGCATACGCGTTTGTGCGTCCTCCTAGTGCACAACTCTTTAGCGTTTCAGTGCTGACCAAAGTGTCTGTATGCATTCTTGAATGTGGAAAGGGCAAATTAAACCATTGTAATTATGGGCACACATTCAGTATACTTACCTGATTTGTTGTACGAAAAATAGTTTATTAAAACTTAAAAGGTAACTTTACATGGTCCCAATGATTACTTTATTTACAATGTCATTTACTGTTCTATTAATGCAGTTGTCAACACTTTACTGATAATAATGAAGTCATCTTCGTATTATTCATCTATCCTTTCAGGCCCATCAAAGCAAGCTACGTCAGTGAAACCAGAAAGAGTAATACCTCCAAAGGGAGACCAGCCAAGCTTTCGAGGTAAACCCCATGGTAGAAATAGTAAAATCAATTTTGTTTTAATAACCAAAAGTACCAATTTCATTAAAAAAATGCAGCAAGGAGTCATAGTTTTGAAACATTTTTGTAATGAATCCAGAATCAAAAGAATTGCAAAGTCACAAATTTTTCTGCTCTGTTTTGTCTTCTTTTTGTTTTTTGAACTATTTCCTTACAAGTACACCAAGTCTTGTATAAACCTGTTTATAGTTTTTATTATATTTGTAAAACAACGCCTTTCGTTAAAGTCACCTGGAAATAGATTTATTTATTTTTTTTTAATATAAGAGTATAATATGTATATTAACAATAAAACAATTTTTTGAGTAATTGTTTGTCAGTATTTATATGTTTAAAAAATAGATAAAATTGTTTGGGGGCGACTCCGCCCATCCCTTTTTGTGACGTCAATCGAGGAAGACTTCGCCTCGATTGAACATCGACCCCACTCGAGTCGAACTTGCCTGCATTTACGTTGTATATACACGTGCAAGATTGTACGTTTCGTTTGGTTATCCAAAAGGGGTTTTTTTCTTGCATTTTTCCAGCGAAAATTGCTGCTGGATGCAGCAAAACGACTAAAGATGGGGTCAGCCAGCATTTTTTTCCTGCAGATCCCAAATATAGGCAGTTACGGGCATCGAAAGTTAGGCTAACGAGGGCAAAGTGGTCCGGTCCGACGTCGTTTTCAGCGCTATGCAGCGAACACTTGGATAGCCCGGGAATTTTTTCGTTGGTAGTAGTGTGCAAGGGAAGTTGCAGTGAAGCTTAGGTTACCAGCGAAATGTTTCTGGTGGAAAAACAATACCTCGTATTATCCGTGTTCTCGTTATGACCATGCTCGTATCTTCCGTTTTTAAGACATAGAAACGCGCATGGGACAGTTCGGGACCGGTGAAAAACCTCGTATAAACTGGCGTCTCGTATTAGTCGACTGTACACTGTCCTAGGATTGCATTGGGTGGTGACGTCCGAATACGAAAACGCATCATACTGATCAGGTACCCAGACGTAATGTACGGGGCCAGACTACACATTTTCTCCTGCCTCGATTGACGTCACGAACAGCGCCATGTAAAGAGGGGCCTATTTTTTAATTTGTAATTAAAAGAAAAATGCAACTTTTTAACCTTAGTAAATTGTTTATTCACATTCCACTCATAAAAATGTATATTATAATGACAAAAGCTTTATTTTGAAAAAATACCACTGCCAGGTGCCTTTAAGAAAATGAGCTTGCTTCGGTGTTTCTGACATAGAGTTGGCTGCAGATTGTGCCGCATCATCACCTTGCAAACCCCTTCAAGGTGCTATTTCAATGGGCGATTTGAGACGCCTGCAGATAAAGCGCTTTAATAATCAGTTTTATAAAAACTGTCTATTAAACGTTGCAGCATAGGAGCAGTACACGGAACAAATTAATTTGTCAAATTGTTGAATTTCAAACCAAAGTTTGACCTTAATCTATCGTTGACACTGTTTCAATCTCTGAGCAGGAAAGACGGACAAAGTTCACAGTAGACAGTCATCAGAACTTCAGTCAACATCATCCGATACATCAGGTATTGATGAGAAAATGTTACGAGTCCTAGCTGCGAATATTGGGAAAGATTGGAAGCGACTCGCCACTTATTTGGGTTTTAGTGCTCCACAGATTGAAACATTTGAACTCGACAACAGAAATGATCTCGAAGAATGCATTTTTCAAATGCTCCTTAATTGGGCAAGAAACCAAACAGACAAAAAGGAAGTTACTGACGGGTTGACGAAAGTGTTTGGAGAAATCGGTCGTAAAGATTTGGTCAACAAAATAGCAAGTAAGTACAGCACTCTTTTTGTTTTTCTTGTCCTTTACAATACCTAAAAACTGTTAAAACCTCTTTTTGGAAACGAGTATACTCATTCACAACCTAGTTTTAAAAAAAGTATGCAGCTGACCTGTGAATATCTTTTCACATTTTTACTGAGGAAAAAAAGGAAAAAAGAACGGAGCCTGTCTATTTGACTCTTGCAATAAAAAATAAAGCAACTCAGGCATGTGATTTCTCAGGATCTTTTTCTGTAAACCTCCTGTCAACTGTTATTCGAATGTCTTTATGGGGTACTTTGATCAAGCTTCCAAATTCACAAATATTTAATGTCGTTATTTTTATTCAAAATCGTTGCGGTTATTTTGTTCCAAAAGGTGCTTGCAAAAATTGGATTAAATTTAAGGTACAACAAGTAATTCAATTAAACAAATATTTTGCTACAGATGTAAAGGGGCTGTCATTCAACATTGAGGCGTGTGGTGAAACTTTGGTGAGTCATTACAAAGAGACAATGAAAGTGAACACGCATCCGATGGAGAAGGATTTGGCTGTTGATATGGATGATCTCTTTGTCAGTTTAGAACTTTTGAAAGAAACCAACACACCTGATCAGCCGGACGCCATTAAGGAAAAAGATAGCAAGACAATGGCAAAAGAAACCAAGATTCCATACAGCACAGGCGAATACGAGGTCGGTAAAAACCAAAACAAAATTCCCCTCAATTCGTACATAGACATGTTAACCCTGGATAAGAAAAGAATCTTAATCACCGCTGAGAGTGGGTATGGCAAATCAACGCTTCTGAAAAAGATAGCTTATGACTGGGCTGTTTTACAAAGTGGTACTCAATTGACCCAACCAAAACAAGACTCACCTCTGTCAAAGTATAAGCTTGTCTTCTTGTTGGAAATTAACAAAATGGAGGTCAATTTTAACATTATGGATGAAATCTTTTTTCATTTGTTGCCCCCAAACAAATTTGAGAAAGGGGATCTTAGCAATTATATAACACAGCACCCAGACGAAGTTCTCATTCTTCTTGATGGAGCAGATGAAATCTCCGTTCAGACACTACAAAATGCAACAGAATACTTCAGTGTTCACAATGTCCTCTCATTCAAGTATCTGAAATGCTGTAAGGTTATTGTAACAAGTCGTCAGTCTACAGCACTTAAGTTACGAAAGTGCAATACGAATTATACAAGAATCAACATAGTTGGATTCGATGACAAAAAGAAAGAAGAGTATATTCGTAAATACTTCAGCAATCCCGATGAACACAATGCTCAAATTCTTTCTGAAATAAACAAGTCTGAAACACTTCGTAGTTTAAGCGAGATTCCTTTGTTTCTTTGGCTGATGTGTTCATCATTAAGTCATTCCGAACGACTACCGGACACGATTACAGAACTGTTTGATCTCGCAACTGATATATTCTACCGGCAAAAGATTAGCAAAGATTGCACATCCAAATCCTGTGAGGCAATCACAGAAGAGAGGTTTAAGGAGCTAATATCCAAACTTGGGCAGGTTGCACTTGAACGTTTGATGTTAGGAAGCTTTGAAAATTATTTCCTTACTATTTCAGATTTCGATTCAGAGGATTTCAAATTGGGATGTGAGGTCGGCTTGCTGACTCAAATCAAATTTATGCACGGTATCAATAGGATTGAACGAGTCAAATTCTACCACTTAACAATGATGCAGTATTGTTGTTCCGTTTACCTTTCTGATTTGGCAGAAACCAGTCCTGACAAATTTAACGAGTACTTGTCAAAATTGATTGAAGGAGACGTTGCAAGATATGGATACTTAATCCGTTTCTGCAGCGGGAGAAACCAAAAAGCTGCAGAATATGTTATTGAACTGACCAATAAGCAGCTTACAGTTTACAATAAAAACACCACTGCTGAACGTGAGAGGTATGTCTGTTTACATAGGCTAATGATGTTGGCATTGTTTGAATCCAAACGAACCCTCATGCAAGATGAATGGGTAAGATTCCCATATGAGCTGAAAGGGGGAGACCTCTTGGCTGCACATTATTTCATCCAAAACCTACCACGACGACCCAAGCTTGTTTTAGATGATATAACGATAACCTGTCAAAGCAAAACCGACTTAAAACTAGTGGAAACAATTGTGGATAGAACAGTGTTTAATTTATCGTTACAAATAGCTAGAGTCGATATGAAAAACCAGTTAGAGATACTCAAAAAAATGTATGGACATTTAAAATCATTAACGTTAGAAAGTTGTCATTTAACCTCTGCCTCTGTCTCTCGACTTTTCAAATTAATGAAATCAGCTACCAAGTTAAAGACACTTGACTTGAGTGGAAACAATTTGCATGGCTTGAGATCAGACCAGATACCTTCCATTACTTCCTTGAAAAACATAATACTAAAAGGATGTAAACTAAAGAGTGATGATATTGGGGCAGTTTTCTCCCTCGTTGCTGCTTCAGGCAATTTAAAGACAGTTTCGCTTTCTAAAAATAATCTCAATGGTATTCAGGGAGTCGAGATAACTCCTGTTTCTTCCTTGGAGGATTTGTTTCTGTCTGAGTGCAGTCTGCAGTGTGGTGATATTGGGCCAGTTTTTTCCATTGTTGCTGCTGCAGGCAGTATAAAGACAGTTTGGCTCGATGGGAATAACCTTCATGGTATTCAGGGAGACGAGATAACTCATGTTTCTTCCTTGGAGGATTTGTATCTATCGGATTGCAGTCTGCAGTGTGATGATATTGGGGCAGTTTTCTCTCTCGTTGCTGCCGCAGGCAGTATAAAGACAGTTTGGCTCGATGGGAATAATCTCCATGGTATTCAGGGAGACCAGATAACTCCTGTTTCTTCCTTCGAGAATGTGCTTCTATCGGAGTGTAGTCTGCAGTGTGATGATATTGGGCCAGTTTTCTCTCTCGTTGCTGCTGCAGGCAGTATAAAGACAGTTTCACTTGACAAAAATAATCTCCATGGTATTCAGGGAGACCAGATAACTCCTGTTTCCTCCTTGGAGGATTTGTATCTATCGGATTGCAGTCTGCAGTGTGGTGATATTGGGGCAGTTTTCTCCCTCGTTGGTGCTGCAGGCAGTGTAAAGACAGTTTGGCTCGATGGGAATAATCTCCATGGTATTCAGGGAGACCAGATAACTCCTGTTTCTTCCTTGGAGAATGTGCTTCTATCGGAGTGTAGTCTGCAGTGTGATGATGTTGGGCCAGTTTTCTCCCTCGTTGGTGCTGCAGGCAGTATAAAGACAGTTTGGCTCGATGGGAATAATCTCCATGGTATTCAGGGAGACCAGATAACCCCTGTTTCTTCCTTGGAGAAAGTGCTTCTATCGGAGTGTAGTCTGCAGTGTGATGATATTGGGGCAGTTTTCTTCCTCGTTGCTGCTTTAGGCAGTATAAAGACAGTTTGGCTCGATGGGAATAATCTCCATGGTATTCAGGGAGACCAGATAACTCCTGTTTCTTCCTTGGAGAAAGTGCTTCTATCGGAGTGTAGTCTGCAGTGTGATGATATTGGGGCAGTTTTCTTCCTCGTTGCTGCTTTAGACAGTATAAAGACAGTTTGGCTCGATGGGAATAATCTCCATGGTTTTCAGGGAGACCAGATAACTCCTGTTTCTTCTCTGGAGGATTTGTATTTATCGGAGTGTAGTCTGCAGTGTGATGATATTGGGCCAGTTTTCTCTCTCATTGCTGCTGCAGGCAATTTAAAGACACTTTCGCTTTCAAAAAATAATCTCCATGGTTTTCAGGGAGACGAGATAACTCCTGTCTCTTCCTTGGAGAATGTGCTTCTATCGGAGTGTAGTCTACAGTGTGATGATATTGGGCAAGTTTTCTCCCTCGTTGCTGCCTCAGGCAGTATAAAGACAGTTCGGCTCTATGGGAATAATCTCCATGGTATTCAGGGAGAACAGATAACTCCTGTTTCTTCCTTGGAGAATGTGCTTCTATCGGAGTGTAGTCTACAGTGTGATGATATTGGGCAAGTTTTCTCCCTCGTTGCTGCTTTAGGCAGTATAAAGACAGTTCAGCTCGATGGTAATAATCTCCATGGTATTCAGGGAGACCAGACAACTCCTGTTTCTTCCTTGGAGAATGTGCTTCTATCGGAGTGTAGCCTGCAGTGTGATGATATTGCGGCAGTTTTCTCCCTCGTTGCTGCTGCAGGCAGTATAAATACAGTTTGGCTCGATGGGAATAATCTCCACGGTATTCAGGGAGACCAGATAACTCATGTTTCTTCCTTGGAGAATGTGATTCTATCTCGTTGTAGTCTGCAGTGTGATGATATTGGGGCAGTTTTCTCCCTCGTTGCTGCTGCAGGCAGTATAAAGACAGTTTCGCTTGATGGGAATAATCTCCATGGTATTCAGGGAGACCAGATAACTCCTGTTTCTTCCATGGAGAATGTTCTTCTATCGGAGTGTAGTCTGCAGTGTGATGATATTGGGCCAGTTTTCTCCCTCGTTGCTGCTTTAGGCAGTATAAAGACAATTTGGCTCGATGGAAATAATCTCCATGGTATTCAGGGAGACCAGATAACTCCTGTTTCTTCCTTGGAGAATTTGAATCTATCGGAGTGTAGTCTGCAGTGTGATGATATTGGGCCAGTTTTCTCCCTCGTTGCTGCTTTAGGCAGTATAAAGACAGTTTGGCTCGATGGTAATAATCTCCATGGTATTCAGGGAGACCAGATAACTCCCGTTCCTTCCTTGTTGAGATTGTGTCTATTGAATTGTTGCTTGCATGACGATGAAAAAAAAGCACTTTCATCGTCACTGAATATGAAAATCTACTCTTAGGTTCTTCACAAAATATCCCAATTTGCAAAATTATAAATTCAAAACAAGGAATTGATATTAATGCAGAATAATTAATGGCCGGACGCCTTGACCCTAGCAGAGTCTTTCTCGAAGGCTAAAAAGACTCTGCTAGGGTCAAAACCTCAGGCCATTGCCTAATTCTTGTATAATAACAAATAAATTAAATTACATCATTCCTTACCATGGTCAGAGCAGTTCAATCTTGCGAGGCAAATACAGCTTCTACAGTCAACATTACGGTGACTTTCCTGTATAGTAAACTATCGTAGATACTTTTAGAGAGGAGAGTTGGCTGCTGTGAAATGAGTTTTTGGTATATTATGGTCCCGACGTTTCGAACGTCCTCCAAAAAATGCTGATGAGCTGATGCTGATGCTTTGACTTTATAAGACGGGCTGGAGGGAGGAACACATTTTGGGCGGGAAGAATCCGAGTTTTGCTTGACTGGTGATGCATGAGAGTTGTTAGCTGTATACGAGTGGACTTGTATTGAGTAGACTTACGGAAGGGCCTGTGTGGGGTCTTTTACACAATGGAACATTGGACCCCACAAAGTCTTTCTCGGTTCAACTTGGACCCCACAGAGCAATTTTTGAGAAAGGGGACTAGAATAACAACAATTGCAGGGCCTTACCAACCTGATCCGTAAGGTTGTTTGTGACAAAGTTGTGTTAAGATGCGGCTGGAAGGGTGGTCTTGAGTAGTGGTTACCAGATGTCGTTGATGAAGAACTTGATGTCTTGTGTGACTGTGTTGTGAGCCCTGATTATTTTGATGTCTTATCTGATTTTGCTTCGGTGCCAGAATGGGTCAGGGGTGATGAGCTTGGCGTTGTTCCAGTCGATGCAGTGATGGTGGCCGATTTCTCCAAGTTATTGTCCTTGTCTGCTATAATGTGTTCTTTGATTCTTGGTGAGATGATGTAGTCGGTCTCTTCCGATTTAGTCTTTAGCATTCGCAACAAGGAGTGTGCCGTAAGCACCGGCCTTGCAAGAGGTGTCTAGCTTGTACTTACTTCCTATTAACCACACCATGCAAAGCTCTAAACATCACTTAATATCTAATAAATTGTACAATGTCGCTTCCCTGGTTTTTTTCTGCTCAGAAATATTCGGCCAAATCAAGACACTTTGGCAATGGTTACGGCTGTTGGCAGATCAGGCCTTTTCAGTTAATCAGACCATATACAAAGCCGTAGCCATCAATGCGGACAATGACCTCATACTTTATATAGAAACGGTTAAATGGGAAGTTTACTTTGAAATAACACCCACCTGAATAGATTTTGAAAATGAGGGGAGCGGGGACAACATGCTCATTATTGAGAATGGGCTTTCTGTGTATGCTCCCCTAAACTGGAACATACCTAATGTAAATAATACCTCTGAACTTGTTATGATTAACTTCATTTCATGAATGAAATGTATATATACTATTCAACTGCTCAGCTTGTAAATTTGGCAATAAATTATGTTTCATATAATCATAAGTCAGATTTACTGTTCCTACACGTTTATAGTTATAAACCAGAGAAACCTGAATGGTTAAATTTATGGCAAATACACAAAATCGTGTATACTTCTGTTTAATTCTCGCTACTTTTGACCGGTAATGTTTATTTGTGGGTGTATGTATGTGGCAGGATATACCTTTATTTAAACATGCAGTTGATTCAAACTTTGTTTCAACAAAATATTGTAAATATTGACTAGTGAGAGTTTTAATTAGAAAGAAAAAAATGAAAAAGAAACGACCTGATTTTATTTCACGTGACCGTAAGTCTAAAAGTTATAAGCAGTTTTTAACTTCAAAAAATAAGTTTGTTGAAATTATGTTTTTTTATATTTTTTTTTTAAACTTTGTTTGGAACAGTTCCAAGTTTCAAAATTCTCGAATTTCAATTTCTGCAAAACCTCGTCTGTAACTGGCACATTTAATAACTGTTACCTAATAATTTGTAGTTGGGGGAAATCAGTAATGACTTTGTATCATTAGGTGTTCGGCTCTTCAGCCGAAAACCTATTGTTATTGTTATGTTTTTGTTTTTGGTTTTTTTTCCACCTCCATATTCTTCCTTCTGAACCTTCTCGACAAGATTTCTCAAAAAGTAAAAGTTGTAAAATCTTGAAACTTGGCACATACTTGAACCTTAACATGAAGACGGCATGCCAACAATGACGTCATGATGACGTCATCAGGTGTCGAATTAAAAGGTTTTTAAAGTTGAAAAGTGACCATTTGCTTTGTGCTGTATCTCAACGAATATGAAAGCTATGAAGTTCAAAGTTTGGCATCTGATAGACCAAGACAGGGGCAACATTTGAAAAGTTAACGCCAAAATTGTACGACCTTAACTTCCGGGTCATTACCCTAGGTCGAAGTTCACCTTCGTTTTTTTCCGTCCAAAAACAACTTTCGAGCTTATCTACGGAATAACTCAAGATTGAGATTGAATTGAATGTTGAAACTCTACAGATAGTTGAACCTTAGTATCAAGACAACACATACTCAATTACGTCATGATGACGTCATCGGGCATCGAATTACAATAAATCAAAGTTTAATATTTGTAAAAATCATAACTCAAAAACCATAATTCGGATTTTGACAATCTACACATCATCGGATAGATCGTTAAAAGTTTGACAAACGCTTCACAGAAACCATACAATATTTTAACTTACTTTCGGTTGTTATTGGAAGTTGAAAATTTCATAATATCTTATCTTATTCATATCTTTAAAACTACTGATCACTTCAGCATAATTATTGTATCAGATTGTAGAACAGCAATCCCTCTTAAACTTTTGCACAGAGATAACAACATTGTAATCGTATGCATCTGGTCAAAACTGGGAAATGAAGCGCACCGTCCTACTCGTACCCCCCCCCCCCCCCCACTTTCATTGACAACGAATTGTACACATTACGTGTAAGCGCTGACGACTATGAGGCGCCAAGTGTAAACTTATTATTTAACGCAATTATTTACAAATAATTCATTATATAATATATAATTCATTATTTAACCATTATTTAATCTTTATTTACAAATAATCAGTTTTGCACCACACAATTGTTTATATATAATCGTATGAAAGCTTTCATTATATATATATAATCTTAAACACAATTTCATTATTTACAAATAATGTCGACGGATACATTTTTATATATAAATAATTAACTTTGCACATGCAATTATATGTATATAATTTCTGGACAACTTTCATTATATATATATAATTTAACGGATCATTACACTTATATATAAATAATGGCGACTGACAAAATTTATATGTAAATAATTTATTTTACACATGCAATTATATAATAAATAATTGTTAGGCAGCTTTCATTATATACATATAATTTTGCGGATCATTATACTTATATATAAATAATATCGGCTGCCAAAATTTATTTGTAAATAAAGAATTTTGAACCACACATTTATATATAAATAAGGAAAACTATTACTTTACAACTACGCGGACGAGGCTATGATATAATAAATAATGACTGTGCGCTGTAAATAATGGTGTTATATGTAAATTGAGTTTGGTTAGCCCCGCCCCAATACTCTAAATATTCACATCAAAACACCGTCTAGTCTAGACGTCTATACTAGTACTACACGCTCAGACTTCATGACTTACAGTCATGCGCGTACAGTGAGTACATTTTGTACAGTATGTACACTGTACGTGTATAGTCTATGTCGTTTCATGATGGTTTCGTGCAGCAGCCATTTAAAATCCTCGGTTACAGTTACAAAACTTGACAAATTTAGCTCTTTAGAGAACATTCCTCTATCAACAGTGCCCACATACATCACCACCCGGCCCGAGAAGGAGACCAATTTAGTTCAATTACATTTTGGTAAGTTACGTTATAAAATGTTATTCTTGATGGTAGCTACGTAGTTTACTTCATTTCAAATGACGGATAAGTGACCGATAAACTTAGTGCTGCATCTAATTCGTGAAAACAATGTTGTTGTTTTTTCCCCAATAACTGATGAAGATTTGCTACAATTACACTTCATGGCATTAACTGATCGGATAACGTTTGT
Source organism: Leptasterias polaris (assembly GCA_037783415.1). Classification (NCBI taxonomy): domain Eukaryota; kingdom Metazoa; phylum Echinodermata; class Asteroidea; order Forcipulatida; family Asteriidae; genus Leptasterias; species Leptasterias polaris. The sequence goes on along the minus strand of JAZGTN010000024.1, from coordinate 493,602 downwards.
CGAGTAGGACCTGTTTGGTTGAATTTTGTTGTTAATTGGCAGTCACCAAAGTTGTGCACTGTTTTTTTATATAATCCTACCCATAATATTGTGTTTTATTAGTTAACAGTGACACTGACCATGCTGACAGTAACACAACACTCTATGTCTGTAGTATTAATTAACAGATTAAATTTAAAGTTCCATTTGCTGAATATGCTGATTATGCTGATGCACTGTATTTTTGTAATACACTGTTCTTTTGAATAATTTGTTGGTGTATTTTCTTTTCAAGTAATGTTTTTACTATTTAGATTTGTTATTAATTTTAACAACTAAATTATAAATATGAATAAAGTAGTAATATTTTTCTGAAGGAAAATACATTATGTGATTCTGACTTTTTACATTAAATGCAAGGAAATTACATAAATTAAAACAGGGGGCAGTAGTGAGTGACAAACTAGTGGTGATGTGTATTACATGTGTACTCATTGTTTGCGTCAACAAAACGTCAGTGGGGTACCATTACCACCATGTCGAGGGCTTTGCTTGAGGATTGGACTAGTACAGTAGTATTCATCAACTTTGTTAAACATTCATTGTTTTATTTTATCTTTTTTTAAGGATGCATATGCACAGTTGGAGGGGGAGACTTTTGTTTTAGAACCACCTCGACACAAGGCTGAGTTGGTCTCCAACGAGACAAAAGGGTACTTGAAAACTGCATAAATATATAAGGTAGGTCCCTATGAATTACAATAAAACTGTTCATTTATCAAAACGTTTAGACTGACTACCCATAGTCTAGAACTGGGTACTTTTTAATAACATTACTTTCCACAATTTACAAGACATCCAACACTAATAAGTGGTGAACTGGAGCCTGGGGAGGCCAAAGACAATCCCATGTTGACATTTGTTATTATTTTCAAGGAGGAAGAGGAAGAAAAATCTTCAAAGGTAGTTGAAAAAAATATCATAAAACCATCCAATCCCGTAAAAAGTAAAACTTTTGTTTGTTTGAAATACAATGATCATCCATATGGTGCTTAACTATGGAGAGTTTCATTGACTATTTGATTATACTGATATCAATACTCACAACATTAAACAATTTCTCATTTCAGTTACAAGGCATACACGAATCTGCAGAGGCAATCACATTGTGAGAAAATCTTTGGTGTGATAACCAGTTTCTTCAAAGCAAAACCTGTCGTCGGCTCTTTTAAAAAAGGATACAAGAACTCGTCAGTAGAGGATATACCACCTGTGATTCAGCAGAATAAATATCACCTGTGATTATGTTGGTATAAACCAACTCTAACTGCAGGGAACGATTTCATCCAGCAATTTTGCATAGCAAAATATTTAGACTGAACTTGTTTTGTGCACACTGAATGCTAATATTGAGTAGCAACTCCTGATTTTTGAGTAGCAACTGATGCATTTTGTGTAGCAACTGATGCATTTTGTGTAGCAATAGACCGATCCATTAAGCCCCGCCTCCTTACGAGTTGACCAATCACAGCCGCGAAACCCGATCACCGTTAGTGCAAAGATCACCAAACGGCTCAAATGGTGATAAGATTTCGTGGTTGTGATTGGTCAATGAGAAATGGGCGTGGCTTAATGGATCAGTGTATTCCGTTTGCTATACAAGGGAAATCGTTCACTGAACTGTCAAAGTAACAGCTAGCAAACTGGTGTCCTTATTTTGTTTGCCACTAAACAACAGCTGAAAAACATTAGAAAAAGTTAGAAAACTCACCATTAGCCTAAATGTAGACAGATATAATGGTGTATCATTATTGAGTGAGTCAACGTTTTTAATTTTTACATTAACGCTTTCCTCCAATTTTATGAGATGAGTTCATCGTTAACTTTTTCAATTTTGAGGAAAACAAATATATTTATAAGCACTGTCTTTGTATTGTTTTGCAAATCAAGGTTGTATACTTTTAGCTAATTGTTATTCCATTTTTAAGTGATTCAATTTGTGATAGATTCATTGTGCCACAGTATTACTTTTATTGCATCTTTTACTCTATTGTCAAAGTATGTTAGTTTCATTCTAAAAGACAGTCATCCTACTCCAGAGTTCAGAAAGCAGAACTAATCTTTACAAATGTCTTTGAGGACTGCCTCAAGGTTTGTTGATTTTTTAAAGTTGTGTATTCTTGAAGGTTCCAGTGCAAGGTATAATTTTTAGTTTCTAAGGTTATTTATGTTGTTTGTACTTTTATTTGAATAAAAAGTTTTATGTTTCATGAACTGATCGGTTTTCTTGACAAAAACAGTAAATAATATTGTTTACCCTTACACCGATGTGCGCACTCCATACTTCCCCGAGTTCTATGAAAAAAATCCACAGGATTTGTTTTTTCATTTAAAAAGTATACGTGACGCTCCAGACATTTTTATTTAGCTCATCTTCAATACTTGATTCTCGCATAATAATAATAAAGACTTGTTATGCGCACATATCCACCCTGCTGGGTGTTCAAGGCGCAGTAAATCAAAAACAAACAAAAGAAACGGATACAACTAAATTATTCCTTGAAAACCTGTGACATAAGATAAGGTTTGAGAAGTGATTTAAATTTTGTGGTACAAAGACAACATCAAAGATTATGTGGTAGAGAGTTCCAGATGCGTGGGGCGCAGCTGCAGAAAAAGACCTGTCACCCCAGGAGTGTTGAGACTTGGGTTCCTTGAGAAGAAGCATGGTACTGGATCGAAGATCCCTTGACGGAGTGTAAACTTGAAGTAGTTCTGAGATATAGTGGGGAGCCTTGCCGTTAAGTGCTTTGTGGACAATGAGCATCAGCTTGAAGATGACACGCACAGGGAGAACCTTGTATTAACTGACAAACCTTTTAGCTTTTCAGTCACATATTTAGTGCGTTCCGCGGGTCCTATTTTCTTTTATTTTTTGCATGTCCTTAAAAAATACCCCTCTTCGATGCATTTATCAAACAAAATCAAATTGTTTTTCTCGGGCACACAATGGTTTTAATCTCATCCATGACTTTCTTCCACACGGCTACGTAAGATTTCACCCTTTCCTCTATGTTCAGCTAACCGGATTATAATATAATGTTGGATGCTGCTGTTGGACCTGGACATTAACAATACACTCATTGCTCAAGATTAAAACCATAAGAGTAGCCAAGCAGAGGATCGTAGGACACTCAATTCACAACTTGAAAAACACTGCAAAAAGGGACCGCGGTCTATACTTTCACCACCTGCATTTGCTTGGCTGTTGCACACGTTTTTACATACATGTACATGTACATGTACATGTATGTACATCGTATATATGCATACATGTTCATGTGTATATGTACATGTGCAGCTCGCAGAAAACAGCGCACAGTCATTATTTATTATATCATAGCCTCGTCCGCGTAGTTGTAAAGTAATAGTTTTCCTTATTTATATATAAATGTGTGGTTCAAAATTCTTTATTTACAAATAAATTTTGGCAGCCGATATTATTTATATATAAGTATAATGATCCGCAAAATTATATGTATATAATGAAAGCTGCCTAACAATTATTTATTATATAATTGCATGTGTAAAATAAATTATTTACATATAAATTTTGTCAGTCGCCATTATTTATATATAAGTGTAATGATCCGTTAAATTATATATATATAATGAAAGTTGTCCAGAAATTATATACATATAATTGCATGTGCAAAGTTAATTATTTATATATAAAAATGTATCCGTCGACATTATTTGTAAATAATGAAATTGTGTTTAAGATTATATATATATAATGAAAGCTTTCATACGATTATATATTGTGGCGGGAAACAACGAGGGGTGCCTGCCTGACTGCAATCCCTGTTGTTAATTATTAACTAGTTCCGGAGTCTATTGGTTCCTCAAGCTAAAAGTCACTAAGCGACCTAAAGGCTAAGAGACGAGATTCGTTTTGGAGGAAGTATACCGCCGATTATAACTGATTGTTAAACAAACCTCTCTCAGTGTACACAGATTGCTAAATAAACTCACAATGACAAGTAATTCATGAACATAAGCATCAACCATGTGGTTTATTCAACTCTAGTCAACCATACATAAACAATGTCTTCACTTAATACAAGTTCTCAATAAACACAAACGTATGTGGATTACTCTCTATTACCCTTGAGCTTCGCGCAATTAAACCTCATTCATCTACTAGTTAACCATGCACAATTAAAGCATCTAGTAGGATCCCAATAACCCAGCCCTGACAAGCACCCTGTGATGTCAAGCCGGCGAGTCACGCAGCAACCACGTGTTATACAGAGACAGTCTGCACACAGCAAATCTCCCCTGTCCATACACACACGCGCGCCCAATAAACAATGGCCTCTCACACAGCCAACAGATTCCCAAACAACAGCTTCGCCTTACCGATCAACCACGCGTCCTTTCGGGCGCGATCGTCCTAGTGACAAACTGTTAACCTAACAAGAACGACGGAGCACGAAGCTATCGCCGATCCCGACCACAAATACAATGAATCAACTCACGGTCAACCAGCCTCCGCTGTAGTCAACCTTGTGGTTACCCCCAATACAACCCACTCACATGCACTGATAGTCAACCACGCGCAACGCAGAATGCAAAGCATAAACCTGGGTAATACACAGAGCAATTTCACATACCTGTTCACTCCTGGAAATCCTGCTGCAGACTGACGACCTCGCTTCGTACAGTCTGGTACCGCATGCCATGCGGCACAACTCACGCACAGATCGGGGCAATACCATACCGATCTCCTGGCGCATGCTCACAACTAATTAACTCATAACATACATCATGCACTGTCCGTTACACAGGCCCGAGCTAAGCTTGGACTGCCCCAGTCCAACCAGCTTAACACTAATAAAAAACAACAGTGCATCTACTAAATTTTCATAAACCTGTGTAGTCAACCTCACATACAAAAACTTACCATGAGGTTGACTTGGAGAGGGACCCTACCTTCTCTCCAAGCCTCAATAAATATTCACCAAAAAATCCCAACATGGTTGACTAGGACTTTAACTTACATAACAAAAATAGAAATGGAAGTCTTTGGCTGATACAAAAAATAAAAGTGATCGTTGGTTGATTACACTTGCATAGATTCATTTAAATACAAAATTAAAGGTTTTCTCTATAATTACACATTATACACACTCCGATCCACCTGATTTACCTGGGAATTATCTTTATACAAAAATCAAAAGGCTTTTGATTTATACATTAGAAAGAATACAATTTTGGCAAAATTTACAATCACAATATACAATGATTAAACATTGGAAACAATTTAGACATTGATCACACACAATTTCAGCAAATCACAGAATAAATTTAACCGTCACTATTTGTCAAGTATAAAAGATACAAAACTATAAGTAAGCAAAACTGGCTTCTTCGGGCTCCCTGGAACAGCTAGTTGATTATCTCAACCCACTCCTCGTAGGTGTTGCAGCTCTCCTCTCTCTTGACCTCCCTGCCGGCGCAGAAGAAAAGTCGAGTGCGCTGGTCCTTTACCATGGCTTTCACCCGTCGTTGTGCCGTTGGCGTCTGGGTACAGGTATCGACTCCCGAAACTCTCTCTAAAGATGGCATGGAAGATACCGAAGATCGAGGGGAAGCTGCGGCGGCTGCCCTCGCCATCATCCCTCTGGGCTTACCCCGAATGGGGGCAGGAATGGGAGCGAAGACAGGTTCCGGAGAAACAGAACGCTGCAGAGGTGATATTGGGGTTGGTGACAGTGATATAACTGCCTCATTACCGGCTTCTCCATGCTCCGCACTGGACTCAGTCGGTGCCGGGGGCTCGGGGATGGTCGCAGGGGCGAATACAGAGACGGTCTCTGCAGCCTGTCGCCATCCTGCAGCGACCAAACGGGCAGTACTGGGATCTGGCTGCGGCCGCTCCACCTCCGGCTGAACCAACCGCCCTTCCCACATGCATCTGGGGTGGCAAGAGGTGTAGTGCTGGTTGAAGGTAACCCTCCTTGCAGCTTTGTAGGGACACCTCCTACAATACAACAGCATCGCAGGCCCGTGAATCTCTCTCACATGTCTCCAGAGACCCTGCCTCTGAGAGAAACTGCTCTGGCACCCGTCGCACCTAAACCTCCTTGCCTTCTTAGGCCGACGCTCCACCACCAAATTTGTACGTCCTCCAGTCATCTTGCCTTACTCAAAATATCTGCAAAACACACACAAACCAAAAAAAATAGTTAGTTACAAACCAAAAGGGGGATTTCCATCTTTCCCTGACTACCTCAACTACCCTATGCCACACCCTCTCGAAATCTCAAAGGCAACTTTCGAATGCGCTTCGGATTTCGCCTTGGTGTCGTCTCATCAATGCCTTCTTGTGGCACATCACCAACATTATTCATGTCTGGTACTTTTGCACTACTGTTTCCCATTGCAGGGACTGGCTCGCTGTCACCAGCGACAAACTCCTCGGGAAGAATTTCAACTTCCAGAACCTCCTCTTGCGGGTTGGTCACCTCTTCAGTGAGGGGGCTTTCTGTCACCTCCCCACTACTCGGACCATCCCAAGGCTCGATTTCTTCCCCAACATAGGGTTTCAACCGGTCCACATGGACCACCTTGAGCTTGCCTCCACGCTTCTGTTGGATGCGAACCACAACATCAGACAACTTTTTGACCACAAGCCATGGTCCTTCCCACCGTAGCTGCAATTTGGGGGACACATTCTTTTTCTTGGCGGGGTTAAACAGCCACACAAACTGTCCCTCCTTTAAGCCATGCTCTGAAGCACGCCTGTCATAATTTTGCTTTTGCCTCTTGGCACTCTTGCCGAGACACAATTTTGCTCTGTCATGCGCACACTGCATGTTGTGGCGCAACCTCTCTGCAAAATCTGTCTTGGTGTCTTCCTGACCTTCGGGACACCCTGTCAATAGATCCACCGGAAGATAAACCTCACGACCCAACATCATCATGTTTGGGGACTCTCCAGTCGATTCTTGTGGCGTGCATCGATAGGCGAAGGTGGCATAGGGGAGGAACTCGTCCCAATCCTTCTGTCTCCTCTTCGGATCAATCAACACTGCCACCATATTGACTAAGGTCTTATTGAATCGTTCGACCATGCCGTCAGATTTCGGGTTGTAGGCAGTCGTTCTGGTCTTTGTGATGCCAAGGATCCGGCACATCTCACCGAACACATCAGACTCAAAATTCCTGCCCTGGTCAGAATGAAGTTCTTGGGGCACACCAAACCGGCAGACAAATTCATTTACCAATTTGAGTGCGACTGTTCTTGCCGTGGAATCTGGAAGCGGGTATGCCTCCATCCATTTGGTACAGTAGTCGCCAACCACCAAAATCCACAGGTTGCCACTGTCCGTCTTGGGCAGTGGCCCGAGCAAGTCTATGGCTACCCTCTCCATGGGAACGCCAACTCTATATTGCTGCAGAGGCGCCAACCTCTTTCTTGCAGCAGACTTCCTCCGAGCACAGAGGTCACAAGCCCTCAAATTTGATCGGATATCCGCAGACATCCCGACCCAGAAATACCTGTGTTTCACTTTGGCAAGCGTCTTGCTGACCCCCAAGTGACCACTGAGCTGCCCAACGTGCAACTCATCAACAACACTCTTTCTGAACTTCTGTGGCACAATCAGAAGCCACCTCACAGACTTTCCATCATCTGATTCCCACCGCTTGTACAGCAGCCCTTCCTTGACATCTAATTGGTCCCAGAGGGCCCAATAGGTCTTGGAGGCTGCCGACAAGTGGGACATAGTCCTCCACTCAACACAATCACTACTCTCTTCTTTAGACTTCAAGACCCAGTTCATGGTCTCGTCTTGTAACTGCGCTCCTCTCATCTCCTCTTGGGGGATCATTGGTTGAGCCACCAGGCCCCTAGCCTGCGCTTCTCCCCCTTGAGGTGGTAACTCAGGTGTACGACCCCTTGTCTCATCGTCAATCACCCCACCACGGCCACACTGCTTGCACTGCTGCCTGGATAACCCATCGGCATTACCATGCCTCTTACCGGGCCGGTGCTCAATGACCACATCATACTGGGATATCACTTCCAGCCACCTGGCCAACTGACCCTCTGGGTTCTTGAAATTAATCAGCCACCGCAACGCAGCATGATCAGTCCTGACTGTTACTGGGCGACCATACAAATACTGCTTGAAGTTTTTCAAGTATACAACCACAGCCAACAACTCACGACGAGTTACACAGTAATTACGCTCAGGTCTACTGAGCTTACGACTCGCGTAGGCTAAGACCTTTCCCTCACCACCCTGGATTTGTGACAACACTGCCCCAATGCCCTCTCCACTGGCATCAGTGTCTAGGATGAAGTCACCCTCTGGAACTGGATATGACAGAATTGGGGCAGACTGGAGCATGCCCTTCAACTGGTCAAACGCCTCCTGACAGGATTCAGTCCAAACAAACTCCCTTGCCTTCTCGGTCAAAGCATGGAGCGGACTCGCAATCCTAGCAAACCCCTGGATGAATTTGCGATAATAAGAGGCGAGGCCCAAAAAGCTTCTCACATCCCTTACACACCTCGGCACAGGCCACTCAGCCACTGCCTGCACCTTCTTGGGATCAGTAGCAACCCCTTCTGCAGACACAATGTGCCCCAGATAGGCTACCGACTTCTGAAACAAATGACACTTGCTGGGTTTCAACTTGAGCCCAGCATGTCGCAACCTATCCAACACAATCTGGAGACGCTCTACAGTCTCTGTCACGGTCTTTCCAAAAACAATGATGTCGTCCAAATAGACCAACAAAATCTCCCACTGCAGGCCAGCCATAACCTTTTCCATGAGTCTTTCAAACGTTGCCGGAGCATTGCAAAGCCCAAAAGGCATGCACTTCCAGCGGTAAAGTCCATTCCTGACGACAAATGTCGACTTCTCACTAGCATCATCGTCCAGGGCCACCTGCCAATACCCTGAGGCTAAGTCGAGTGTCGTGAACCACCGAGCCCCATGTAATGCATCAAAAGTCTCATCAATCCTTGGAACTGGGTAAGCGTCCTTGATGGTGACCGCGTTCAACCTTCTGTAATCAACACAGAAGCGCTTGGTTCCATCTTTCTTGCTCACCAACACCACATTAGCAGCCCAAGGACTGTCTGAAGGCTCAATCACCCCTCTTTTCATCAACTCACCCACCTGCCTCTTAATTTCCTGCTGGTTGCAGTGGGGGTGTTTCCGTGGCCTCTCTTTCATTGGCCGGGCATCCCCTGTCCTAATTTGGTGTTCGACAATATTGGTCCTACCGATGTCGTGCTCCCCCATAGAGAACACATCCTGGAAGTCAATCAAGCACTTCCGGATTTCATCATGGTATTTGCCTTCCACATTGGTAGTACCCCTACTGAATAAGTCTTGCAAATGCATGGGGAGGTCATGCTTTGCTTCGGTTGTCAACTCAACGTCACCCTGGATAGACTCAGGCTCCACCTGAGAGAGGATACCCACTGTCATACCCTCCCGGGCGACTCTCTTCTCTTTCCCTGGGTTAAACACCCTCAGCGGAATAACTTCCGAATCAGCATTAACCAAAGACCTGGCCAACACAAGCCCTCTCTGTGCCAAACCACCACCACCTTCCAAGGGTTCAACAATAGCTGGACCAGCTACATCAACCTTCCTGTGGGAGATCACACCGGGGACAACTGCCTCATGGCCTGAAGGAATCTCTGTGGTTCTCAAAACCACCACACGCCCAATGAACGGCTCACCAGCCATGCTGGTACACTTAATTTTCTCACCATTGAGCCTCCACTCCTTGGACTTAAAGTCCAAGATTCCACCAGTGGGCACCAGAAAATCCATACCCAGGATGCCTGGGTATTTCATCTCCGTAAAGATTGCCTTCACCATGCATGCTGTCTTACCGACCCGTACCTCCACAAAAGCTTTTCCCAACACTGGAAGTGGACTACCATCTACCTGTTTTACTGTTACCCCCTTCGTCTCCAAGACGGGTCTCTGCTCCTTAGGCATGTCGTAGTAGACTGAACTACTAATTAATGTGTCAGTTGATCCTGTGTCAATCAAAAACCGACACCTTGTGCTCCGAACCAACCCATCAACAAACAAACCCAAGCGTGGACCAGCGCCTAGCTCAGGCAGGGTAACTACCCGTTGCCCCACCTCTGGTTTCAACTTCTTTTTTACTTCGTCACCATCGTCTTTGTTGCAGTGAGGTCTTTTGGGTCCTCTATAATGACCAGCCTGCCCGTGGACCCTACGTGAGGCTGATTGGCGTTTCCCGACACATTGGATACTGTCTTTCTGGGGTTTCCTGCACTCACGTGCAAAATGGCCACCCAGACCACAGTTAAAACACTTTCTGTCACCAGTCTGACTCTGATGAGGCTTGTGCACATTCCCAGTCGGCACGCCCTTCTCCGCACCAGAGTCCTTATTCTGACCCGACAAAGACTTCATAAGCTCGGCCAACGTCTGCAAACTCTGAGCTTGCTCACCAAGATTAGCCTCAATTGACCCCAGCCTTTGCTCAAAACTAGAGTCCGTGGCCCTTACCAACTTGGCGGGCTTCCGATCACAAATCCTCTGCTGCTCGACCTTCTCAAAATTCTCTGTTTCGAGGGCAGCCTGGATTGCCTCGTCCAAATTCCTGGGACGGGCCCTATTGATGCCCTCCCTTACGGTATGACTGTCAACCGCATCAATGAAATGATTCTGGGCCAACCTTTCCCTCGCATCTTCCTGGAGTTCAGGGTACGCTCGGGCGGTAAGCTCAAGGATCACTTGTCCCAACTCCTGCAGGGTTTCCTTTGGCCCCTGCTGTCGATGTCGCAACTCCACCAGATAGTTCTCACTCTGCCTTCCTGAACCGAACCGCCTCTCCAAAAGTTTGACAAGTACACTGTAAGTGCACTTTTGATTTGAGTCACGAAACAATCGGAGAGCGTTCCCTTTCAAGCTTGCGGTAAGATACCTTGCGGCTTGTTCATCATTCCAGCCATTGACTTCCCGACAAGACTCAAAATGATGGTGGTACTCTTTCCATAGCACCTTGCCATCATATCGATCAGGTGTTATGTTCGGGCGACGATTCGGTCGCACCACAGCTGTCTCCTGATCCTCCCCGGCCCCATCAACCACTCGGGCTTCCTTCTTCGCTGGAACGTGCACCTCTGGGGAGTCAACCTCTCCCTTACCACCAGGACCACTGCTTTTTACTGTCTCCATGAGACGTGTAAACAAGCTAAACAGTTCACCTTGATCCTGCTTAGGGGTAACAGCCTCGTCTTTCTCGAGGAAAGGATTGGTGTTACACCCACCTGGTTTCGCAGTCCCTTGTTCCGAAAGAAACATCATCAAATCATCATCGACCTGAGAAGGCGGTTCGTTAGTAGTGGGGGTCATCTCAGTTTGTGGGAACATTCCCGAACTTCCAAACCTCAGAGGTGTACTCTCCCCAAAACTAACATTCCTTGACTTGATGGTACCAGAGCTGGTCCCCAAGAAGTCGGATTTTGCCAACTCTTTTGGTGAACGAGACTCATCAACCACAGTCTCTCTCATCACCCCAAACCGTACATCAGAATCACCATGATGTCTCTCATGCCTTTCACCACCCGGCATGTCTCCCTGCGGCACCCTGCCCACAAAAGCTTCCAATTTCTTTGCGAGTAGGTCTTTCTCCCACTGCAGAAAATGGTTTTCTAGGAGGAGCCTTTCTTTCTCGGCCTCAACACTAGAGGCGCTCATCATCTTCACACCGCTGTCTCTCTTTCAGCGGTACCCTGTGTGGATGCCAACCAGCGAGTACCCTGTCTCACTCGCTGGATATCACGCCACACACAACTACAACACCCAGAGTCAACCCAACGAAAACTGCAATCACCAGACACAAGACGAGTGACCACATTCACATTAAGTTTACTAGAACCTACACCGTTGCCACACTCGGCCACTGACCACTAGGTGACTGCGTCACGTCTAGCACAGCAGTCTGTGTTGCAATTCTCTGTTGTTCCAAACTTCGCAAAACTATGGCACTGTTTGTCTGACTAGTCAAACTGTGAATTCGTATCAGTGTCAAATTCTGCTCCCTCGCAATTCGTCGTAACCGCCTCAACTCCAAGCGAGTCCTGGCAAACTGACAAACCGCAACTAGAGCAACAATTGCAATAATCACCAACAGCACAACAACAATCCACAATCGCATTGCCAACTATTGAACCTGTGTACTACCTCCTTTCCCCAGGATAGAGGAGGATTAATTTCAACAGAGAGTTTAACTTAATCAATTATAATCATCCCACTTCTGACACCATTTGTGGCGGGAAACAACGAGGGGTGCCTGCCTGACTGCAATCCCTGTTGTTAATTATTAACTAGTTCCGGAGTCTATTGGTTCCTCAAGCTAAAAGTCACTAAGCGACCTAAAGGCTAAGAGACGAGATTCGTTTTGGAGGAAGTATACCGCCGATTATAACTGATTGTTAAACAAACCTCTCTCAGTGTACACAGATTGCTAAATAAACTCACAATGACAAGTAATTCATGAACATAAGCATCAACCATGTGGTTTATTCAACTCTAGTCAACCATACATAAACAATGTCTTCACTTAATACAAGTTCTCAATAAACACAAACGTATGTGGATTACTCTCTATTACCCTTGAGCTTCGCGCAATTAAACCTCATTCATCTACTAGTTAACCATGCACAATTAAAGCATCTAGTAGGATCCCAATAACCCAGCCCTGACAAGCACCCTGTGATGTCAAGCCGGCGAGTCACGCAGCAACCACGTGTTATACAGAGACAGTCTGCACACAGCAAATCTCCCCTGTCCATACACACACGCGCGCCCAATAAACAATGGCCTCTCACACAGCCAACAGATTCCCAAACAACAGCTTCGCCTTACCGATCAACCACGCGTCCTTTCGGGCGCGATCGTCCTAGTGACAAACTGTTAACCTAACAAGAACGACGGAGCACGAAGCTATCGCCGATCCCGACCACAAATACAATGAATCAACTCACGGTCAACCAGCCTCCGCTGTAGTCAACCTTGTGGTTACCCCCAATACAACCCACTCACATGCACTGATAGTCAACCACGCGCAACGCAGAATGCAAAGCATAAACCTGGGTAATACACAGAGCAATTTCACATACCTGTTCACTCCTGGAAATCCTGCTGCAGACTGACGACCTCGCTTCGTACAGTCTGGTACCGCATGCCATGCGGCACAACTCACGCACAGATCGGGGCAATACCATACCGATCTCCTGGCGCATGCTCACAACTAATTAACTCATAACATACATCATGCACTGTCCGTTACACAGGCCCGAGCTAAGCTTGGACTGCCCCAGTCCAACCAGCTTAACACTAATAAAAAACAACAGTGCATCTACTAAATTTTCATAAACCTGTGTAGTCAACCTCACATACAAAAACTTACCATGAGGTTGACTTGGAGAGGGACCCTACCTTCTCTCCAAGCCTCAATAAATATTCACCAAAAAATCCCAACATGGTTGACTAGGACTTTAACTTACATAACAAAAATAGAAATGGAAGTCTTTGGCTGATACAAAAAATAAAAGTGATCGTTGGTTGATTACACTTGCATAGATTCATTTAAATACAAAATTAAAGGTTTTCTCTATAATTACACATTATACACACTCCGATCCACCTGATTTACCTGGGAATTATCTTTATACAAAAATCAAAAGGCTTTTGATTTATACATTAGAAAGAATACAATTTTGGCAAAATTTACAATCACAATATACAATGATTAAACATTGGAAACAATTTAGACATTGATCACACACAATTTCAGCAAATCACAGAATAAATTTAACCGTCACTATTTGTCAAGTATAAAAGATACAAAACTATAAGTAAGCAAAACTGGCTTCTTCGGGCTCCCTGGAACAGCTAGTTGATTATCTCAACCCACTCCTCGTAGGTGTTGCAGCTCTCCTCTCTCTTGACCTCCCTGCCGGCGCAGAAGAAAAGTCGAGTGCGCTGGTCCTTTACCATGGCTTTCACCCGTCGTTGTGCCGTTGGCGTCTGGGTACAGGTATCGACTCCCGAAACTCTCTCTAAAGATGGCATGGAAGATACCGAAGATCGAGGGGAAGCTGCGGCGGCTGCCCTCGCCATCATCCCTCTGGGCTTACCCCGAATGGGGGCAGGAATGGGAGCGAAGACAGGTTCCGGAGAAACAGAACGCTGCAGAGGTGATATTGGGGTTGGTGACAGTGATATAACTGCCTCATTACCGGCTTCTCCATGCTCCGCACTGGACTCAGTCGGTGCCGGGGGCTCGGGGATGGTCGCAGGGGCGAATACAGAGACGGTCTCTGCAGCCTGTCGCCATCCTGCAGCGACCAAACGGGCAGTACTGGGATCTGGCTGCGGCCGCTCCACCTCCGGCTGAACCAACCGCCCTTCCCACATGCATCTGGGGTGGCAAGAGGTGTAGTGCTGGTTGAAGGTAACCCTCCTTGCAGCTTTGTAGGGACACCTCCTACAATACAACAGCATCGCAGGCCCGTGAATCTCTCTCACATGTCTCCAGAGACCCTGCCTCTGAGAGAAACTGCTCTGGCACCCGTCGCACCTAAACCTCCTTGCCTTCTTAGGCCGACGCTCCACCACCAAATTTGTACGTCCTCCAGTCATCTTGCCTTACTCAAAATATCTGCAAAACACACACAAACCAAAAAAAATAGTTAGTTACAAACCAAAAGGGGGATTTCCATCTTTCCCTGACTACCTCAACTACCCTATGCCACACCCTCTCGAAATCTCAAAGGCAACTTTCGAATGCGCTTCGGATTTCGCCTTGGTGTCGTCTCATCAATGCCTTCTTGTGGCACATCACCAACATTATTCATGTCTGGTACTTTTGCACTACTGTTTCCCATTGCAGGGACTGGCTCGCTGTCACCAGCGACAAACTCCTCGGGAAGAATTTCAACTTCCAGAACCTCCTCTTGCGGGTTGGTCACCTCTTCAGTGAGGGGGCTTTCTGTCACCTCCCCACTACTCGGACCATCCCAAGGCTCGATTTCTTCCCCAACATAGGGTTTCAACCGGTCCACATGGACCACCTTGAGCTTGCCTCCACGCTTCTGTTGGATGCGAACCACAACATCAGACAACTTTTTGACCACAAGCCATGGTCCTTCCCACCGTAGCTGCAATTTGGGGGACACATTCTTTTTCTTGGCGGGGTTAAACAGCCACACAAACTGTCCCTCCTTTAAGCCATGCTCTGAAGCACGCCTGTCATAATTTTGCTTTTGCCTCTTGGCACTCTTGCCGAGACACAATTTTGCTCTGTCATGCGCACACTGCATGTTGTGGCGCAACCTCTCTGCAAAATCTGTCTTGGTGTCTTCCTGACCTTCGGGACACCCTGTCAATAGATCCACCGGAAGATAAACCTCACGACCCAACATCATCATGTTTGGGGACTCTCCAGTCGATTCTTGTGGCGTGCATCGATAGGCGAAGGTGGCATAGGGGAGGAACTCGTCCCAATCCTTCTGTCTCCTCTTCGGATCAATCAACACTGCCACCATATTGACTAAGGTCTTATTGAATCGTTCGACCATGCCGTCAGATTTCGGGTTGTAGGCAGTCGTTCTGGTCTTTGTGATGCCAAGGATCCGGCACATCTCACCGAACACATCAGACTCAAAATTCCTGCCCTGGTCAGAATGAAGTTCTTGGGGCACACCAAACCGGCAGACAAATTCATTTACCAATTTGAGTGCGACTGTTCTTGCCGTGGAATCTGGAAGCGGGTATGCCTCCATCCATTTGGTACAGTAGTCGCCAACCACCAAAATCCACAGGTTGCCACTGTCCGTCTTGGGCAGTGGCCCGAGCAAGTCTATGGCTACCCTCTCCATGGGAACGCCAACTCTATATTGCTGCAGAGGCGCCAACCTCTTTCTTGCAGCAGACTTCCTCCGAGCACAGAGGTCACAAGCCCTCAAATTTGATCGGATATCCGCAGACATCCCGACCCAGAAATACCTGTGTTTCACTTTGGCAAGCGTCTTGCTGACCCCCAAGTGACCACTGAGCTGCCCAACGTGCAACTCATCAACAACACTCTTTCTGAACTTCTGTGGCACAATCAGAAGCCACCTCACAGACTTTCCATCATCTGATTCCCACCGCTTGTACAGCAGCCCTTCCTTGACATCTAATTGGTCCCAGAGGGCCCAATAGGTCTTGGAGGCTGCCGACAAGTGGGACATAGTCCTCCACTCAACACAATCACTACTCTCTTCTTTAGACTTCAAGACCCAGTTCATGGTCTCGTCTTGTAACTGCGCTCCTCTCATCTCCTCTTGGGGGATCATTGGTTGAGCCACCAGGCCCCTAGCCTGCGCTTCTCCCCCTTGAGGTGGTAACTCAGGTGTACGACCCCTTGTCTCATCGTCAATCACCCCACCACGGCCACACTGCTTGCACTGCTGCCTGGATAACCCATCGGCATTACCATGCCTCTTACCGGGCCGGTGCTCAATGACCACATCATACTGGGATATCACTTCCAGCCACCTGGCCAACTGACCCTCTGGGTTCTTGAAATTAATCAGCCACCGCAACGCAGCATGATCAGTCCTGACTGTTACTGGGCGACCATACAAATACTGCTTGAAGTTTTTCAAGTATACAACCACAGCCAACAACTCACGACGAGTTACACAGTAATTACGCTCAGGTCTACTGAGCTTACGACTCGCGTAGGCTAAGACCTTTCCCTCACCACCCTGGATTTGTGACAACACTGCCCCAATGCCCTCTCCACTGGCATCAGTGTCTAGGATGAAGTCACCCTCTGGAACTGGATATGACAGAATTGGGGCAGACTGGAGCATGCCCTTCAACTGGTCAAACGCCTCCTGACAGGATTCAGTCCAAACAAACTCCCTTGCCTTCTCGGTCAAAGCATGGAGCGGACTCGCAATCCTAGCAAACCCCTGGATGAATTTGCGATAATAAGAGGCGAGGCCCAAAAAGCTTCTCACATCCCTTACACACCTCGGCACAGGCCACTCAGCCACTGCCTGCACCTTCTTGGGATCAGTAGCAACCCCTTCTGCAGACACAATGTGCCCCAGATAGGCTACCGACTTCTGAAACAAATGACACTTGCTGGGTTTCAACTTGAGCCCAGCATGTCGCAACCTATCCAACACAATCTGGAGACGCTCTACAGTCTCTGTCACGGTCTTTCCAAAAACAATGATGTCGTCCAAATAGACCAACAAAATCTCCCACTGCAGGCCAGCCATAACCTTTTCCATGAGTCTTTCAAACGTTGCCGGAGCATTGCAAAGCCCAAAAGGCATGCACTTCCAGCGGTAAAGTCCATTCCTGACGACAAATGTCGACTTCTCACTAGCATCATCGTCCAGGGCCACCTGCCAATACCCTGAGGCTAAGTCGAGTGTCGTGAACCACCGAGCCCCATGTAATGCATCAAAAGTCTCATCAATCCTTGGAACTGGGTAAGCGTCCTTGATGGTGACCGCGTTCAACCTTCTGTAATCAACACAGAAGCGCTTGGTTCCATCTTTCTTGCTCACCAACACCACATTAGCAGCCCAAGGACTGTCTGAAGGCTCAATCACCCCTCTTTTCATCAACTCACCCACCTGCCTCTTAATTTCCTGCTGGTTGCAGTGGGGGTGTTTCCGTGGCCTCTCTTTCATTGGCCGGGCATCCCCTGTCCTAATTTGGTGTTCGACAATATTGGTCCTACCGATGTCGTGCTCCCCCATAGAGAACACATCCTGGAAGTCAATCAAGCACTTCCGGATTTCATCATGGTATTTGCCTTCCACATTGGTAGTACCCCTACTGAATAAGTCTTGCAAATGCATGGGGAGGTCATGCTTTGCTTCGGTTGTCAACTCAACGTCACCCTGGATAGACTCAGGCTCCACCTGAGAGAGGATACCCACTGTCATACCCTCCCGGGCGACTCTCTTCTCTTTCCCTGGGTTAAACACCCTCAGCGGAATAACTTCCGAATCAGCATTAACCAAAGACCTGGCCAACACAAGCCCTCTCTGTGCCAAACCACCACCACCTTCCAAGGGTTCAACAATAGCTGGACCAGCTACATCAACCTTCCTGTGGGAGATCACACCGGGGACAACTGCCTCATGGCCTGAAGGAATCTCTGTGGTTCTCAAAACCACCACACGCCCAATGAACGGCTCACCAGCCATGCTGGTACACTTAATTTTCTCACCATTGAGCCTCCACTCCTTGGACTTAAAGTCCAAGATTCCACCAGTGGGCACCAGAAAATCCATACCCAGGATGCCTGGGTATTTCATCTCCGTAAAGATTGCCTTCACCATGCATGCTGTCTTACCGACCCGTACCTCCACAAAAGCTTTTCCCAACACTGGAAGTGGACTACCATCTACCTGTTTTACTGTTACCCCCTTCGTCTCCAAGACGGGTCTCTGCTCCTTAGGCATGTCGTAGTAGACTGAACTACTAATTAATGTGTCAGTTGATCCTGTGTCAATCAAAAACCGACACCTTGTGCTCCGAACCAACCCATCAACAAACAAACCCAAGCGTGGACCAGCGCCTAGCTCAGGCAGGGTAACTACCCGTTGCCCCACCTCTGGTTTCAACTTCTTTTTTACTTCGTCACCATCGTCTTTGTTGCAGTGAGGTCTTTTGGGTCCTCTATAATGACCAGCCTGCCCGTGGACCCTACGTGAGGCTGATTGGCGTTTCCCGACACATTGGATACTGTCTTTCTGGGGTTTCCTGCACTCACGTGCAAAATGGCCACCCAGACCACAGTTAAAACACTTTCTGTCACCAGTCTGACTCTGATGAGGCTTGTGCACATTCCCAGTCGGCACGCCCTTCTCCGCACCAGAGTCCTTATTCTGACCCGACAAAGACTTCATAAGCTCGGCCAACGTCTGCAAACTCTGAGCTTGCTCACCAAGATTAGCCTCAATTGACCCCAGCCTTTGCTCAAAACTAGAGTCCGTGGCCCTTACCAACTTGGCGGGCTTCCGATCACAAATCCTCTGCTGCTCGACCTTCTCAAAATTCTCTGTTTCGAGGGCAGCCTGGATTGCCTCGTCCAAATTCCTGGGACGGGCCCTATTGATGCCCTCCCTTACGGTATGACTGTCAACCGCATCAATGAAATGATTCTGGGCCAACCTTTCCCTCGCATCTTCCTGGAGTTCAGGGTACGCTCGGGCGGTAAGCTCAAGGATCACTTGTCCCAACTCCTGCAGGGTTTCCTTTGGCCCCTGCTGTCGATGTCGCAACTCCACCAGATAGTTCTCACTCTGCCTTCCTGAACCGAACCGCCTCTCCAAAAGTTTGACAAGTACACTGTAAGTGCACTTTTGATTTGAGTCACGAAACAATCGGAGAGCGTTCCCTTTCAAGCTTGCGGTAAGATACCTTGCGGCTTGTTCATCATTCCAGCCATTGACTTCCCGACAAGACTCAAAATGATGGTGGTACTCTTTCCATAGCACCTTGCCATCATATCGATCAGGTGTTATGTTCGGGCGACGATTCGGTCGCACCACAGCTGTCTCCTGATCCTCCCCGGCCCCATCAACCACTCGGGCTTCCTTCTTCGCTGGAACGTGCACCTCTGGGGAGTCAACCTCTCCCTTACCACCAGGACCACTGCTTTTTACTGTCTCCATGAGACGTGTAAACAAGCTAAACAGTTCACCTTGATCCTGCTTAGGGGTAACAGCCTCGTCTTTCTCGAGGAAAGGATTGGTGTTACACCCACCTGGTTTCGCAGTCCCTTGTTCCGAAAGAAACATCATCAAATCATCATCGACCTGAGAAGGCGGTTCGTTAGTAGTGGGGGTCATCTCAGTTTGTGGGAACATTCCCGAACTTCCAAACCTCAGAGGTGTACTCTCCCCAAAACTAACATTCCTTGACTTGATGGTACCAGAGCTGGTCCCCAAGAAGTCGGATTTTGCCAACTCTTTTGGTGAACGAGACTCATCAACCACAGTCTCTCTCATCACCCCAAACCGTACATCAGAATCACCATGATGTCTCTCATGCCTTTCACCACCCGGCATGTCTCCCTGCGGCACCCTGCCCACAAAAGCTTCCAATTTCTTTGCGAGTAGGTCTTTCTCCCACTGCAGAAAATGGTTTTCTAGGAGGAGCCTTTCTTTCTCGGCCTCAACACTAGAGGCGCTCATCATCTTCACACCGCTGTCTCTCTTTCAGCGGTACCCTGTGTGGATGCCAACCAGCGAGTACCCTGTCTCACTCGCTGGATATCACGCCACACACAACTACAACACCCAGAGTCAACCCAACGAAAACTGCAATCACCAGACACAAGACGAGTGACCACATTCACATTAAGTTTACTAGAACCTACACCGTTGCCACACTCGGCCACTGACCACTAGGTGACTGCGTCACGTCTAGCACAGCAGTCTGTGTTGCAATTCTCTGTTGTTCCAAACTTCGCAAAACTATGGCACTGTTTGTCTGACTAGTCAAACTGTGAATTCGTATCAGTGTCAAATTCTGCTCCCTCGCAATTCGTCGTAACCGCCTCAACTCCAAGCGAGTCCTGGCAAACTGACAAACCGCAACTAGAGCAACAATTGCAATAATCACCAACAGCACAACAACAATCCACAATCGCATTGCCAACTATTGAACCTGTGTACTACCTCCTTTCCCCAGGATAGAGGAGGATTAATTTCAACAGAGAGTTTAACTTAATCAATTATAATCATCCCACTTCTGACACCATTTGTGGCGGGAAACAACGAGGGGTGCCTGCCTGACTGCAATCCCTGTTGTTAATTATTAACTAGTTCCGGAGTCTATTGGTTCCTCAAGCTAAAAGTCACTAAGCGACCTAAAGGCTAAGAGACGAGATTCGTTTTGGAGGAAGTATACCGCCGATTATAACTGATTGTTAAACAAACCTCTCTCAGTGTACACAGATTGCTAAATAAACTCACAATGACAAGTAATTCATGAACATAAGCATCAACCATGTGGTTTATTCAACTCTAGTCAACCATACATAAACAATGTCTTCACTTAATACAAGTTCTCAATAAACACAAACGTATGTGGATTACTCTCTATTACCCTTGAGCTTCGCGCAATTAAACCTCATTCATCTACTAGTTAACCATGCACAATTAAAGCATCTAGTAGGATCCCAATAACCCAGCCCTGACAAGCACCCTGTGATGTCAAGCCGGCGAGTCACGCAGCAACCACGTGTTATACAGAGACAGTCTGCACACAGCAAATCTCCCCTGTCCATACACACACGCGCGCCCAATAAACAATGGCCTCTCACACAGCCAACAGATTCCCAAACAACAGCTTCGCCTTACCGATCAACCACGCGTCCTTTCGGGCGCGATCGTCCTAGTGACAAACTGTTAACCTAACAAGAACGACGGAGCACGAAGCTATCGCCGATCCCGACCACAAATACAATGAATCAACTCACGGTCAACCAGCCTCCGCTGTAGTCAACCTTGTGGTTACCCCCAATACAACCCACTCACATGCACTGATAGTCAACCACGCGCAACGCAGAATGCAAAGCATAAACCTGGGTAATACACAGAGCAATTTCACATACCTGTTCACTCCTGGAAATCCTGCTGCAGACTGACGACCTCGCTTCGTACAGTCTGGTACCGCATGCCATGCGGCACAACTCACGCACAGATCGGGGCAATACCATACCGATCTCCTGGCGCATGCTCACAACTAATTAACTCATAACATACATCATGCACTGTCCGTTACAATATAAACAATTGTGTGGTGCAAAACTGATTATTTGTAAATAAAGATTAAATAATGGTTAAATAATGAATTATATATTATATAATGAATTATTTGTAAATAATTGCGTTAAATAATAAGTTTACACTTGGCGCCTCATAGACGACTGACAACATCACACACTATGTACGCTACATGCAGTGCAAGTGCCGACTGTGCGTGTGTGATGTGGCGCGAACTTTTGGGGGAATTCCCAACAGCGCTCTCTTTTGTCCAACGAAAGAGGGCGCTGTTGGCAATATAGTTTTTAAAACATCGAGCGCTGAGTGCAGAGCGGAGAATCTCAATAGTTGAGTGATAATGAACAACGTCTCGCACCAAAACTACAAGTAGGAATACATTTGCATTGATGTTATAAGATACATTGCACACCCTCAGATAATCAATCACATAATTATAATATTATCAGATTGTAGAACAGCAATCCCTCTTAAACTTATGCACTGAGATAACAACATTTTGATCTTACTATATGGTCAAAAAAGGACGTAAAAGCACACCTGTTGACCCTTACGTTTTTCCCCATGTTGATCGACAACGCGCTATATACGTTACATGCAGTGCAAGCGCTGACTGTACGCGTGTGATGTGGCGCGATTTTTTTTTGGGGGGGGGGGGGAATCCCCAACAGCGCTCTTTTTCGTCCAACGAAAGAGGGCGCTGTTGTGAATAAAGTTTTCAGTAACATCGAGCGCCGAGTTTTTAATAAACATCAGCAACAAACTGAAATAAACGTATACTACATGTACATGTACATCATTTCTAACAATATCATAACAATATTTTGTAACTGTTCAACCATTTATTCTTCTTCTTTATATTAATTCCTCTTCACTGACGATTTCTACGTTCTGTTTGTGATGCTTTTCCTTGTATTTTTATGAATTTTTCAGCAATGAATTACATATACATGTACTCTTGTTCAGTCTTTTGTTCGCTTTATTATCTGTGATTGTTGCAATCTTTCTTGTTTTTTGGGGGGATTTTGTATTTTATTGACTGGTATTCACTTTTCATTTCTTCATTGTAAATAAATGAATGTAATCTATTTTTTTCTAGAATTTTCTATTCAAGGTTGTTTGTTGTTACATCAACAGCTCCATGGATATCAATCATTATAATAGTGTATTTTCAAGTACACAAACACCTGTTGAATAATGTTGTTGTTAAGAAATGTAAACTTGCTTTAAAATAAGACATCATTCTCTTCACTAAACAAATGACCGCATTGTGGTATGCAGAAATAATACAAGTCTACAGTATACGATAATTAGTCTATTTAAATGTTTGCATCATAGACTCAGACAAATATTTTAAAGAAAACCCCTTAAAGCTGTTGTGAAATTTGTGTTAACCTCAATACAGTTATTCCAGGGCATTGGATTAAAACTGAATTTGACCGATTCATGGTAACTATAATATGTTGGTATGACAGTGGCAACAATCTCATCCAAACCTCTGACATACACATGATCCAGCAATGTTCCATTCTCAGTAGTTGCATCTTGTACACATTGTTTATAGCCTTGCTGTTGCATTAAATTCGCAACATGTGATTGATTGCCCAAAAGGTTCTCGTTGAAATCTCCAATTATTATACTTCTATGGCTGATCTTATGAATTTCAGTTACCAAGTAAGATAAGTTATTGACAAAATGATTTATGTTGTAAGATGGGGGTCTGTATATTACTGCCACTATTAGCGATATATTTGAAACAATAATATGAAAAGCAACATATTCTATATTATGACATGTAATATTTAACCGATTAAAACTTCTGGATTGCTTTCCATATACAGAAACTCCACCATGACTTTGTTGCTGTAATGTCCTCATTGAATTATCATATGACATTGATCTTAACTGATGATAGCATTTGAAATGTTCTAAATTCAATTCCTCAAATTCAGTATTCACATCAATCCATGTTTCAGTTAAGCATAGAAAATCTGACTCTTTCATTTCAGGTTGGCCCTTCAAATCCATCAAATGATTCTTTAAGCCTTCAACATTATGCAATATGATTGTGGTATTCTTTCCTGAATATTGTTTCCCAATTAAACTAAATTCAGACATATCATTTAAAGATTGTGCTACTGATTTATCACAGTAAATATACTTTTCATCAAAATCTTCAATAATGAGACCACTCAATGACGTCACACGGCTCAAACTAACATACGCTTGCCCTGCTGCAAATGTTTTTGCAAGACACACTACAGCTTTTTGGGGGGTCATTCCTTGACACTTTATGTGCTGTGCAATCATTGAAAAACATAACTCCTGAACCACACATTAGATTTTTGCAATATAGGGCCTATACGTCATTGGAAAAGCATGTTATCAACTTCGCAAATGCTATACATAGTGTGGGTCCATTTGACCTTGAACTCTCCCACATACAGTGGCTCGTGTGTGACCTTTACTTCCGGTCGAAAACAGATATGGATGTGAAAATAAATATTACCAGGACTCGTTTTGTGATACAAAAATATTATGATCTTCAATTAGCATTTGGCCTCTACTTAAATGAATTTTGTTTTACCCCTTGGCCATTCAATTGAAAGACAAATGAAACTAATTTCATGCCGAACACCCTGTTTTTGTTCTTAAACAAAAACTTAAATCTAGTTTTATATTTATGTTTCGCCTTGCACAAATTAAAAATATATTATATTGCCTTTTGTCTTTTGACAAAGATGATTACAAGTCTTGCAAATAATAATAACATCCGCTGCCATCATGCACGTAAGCATGTTGCTGACAATAGCGGGCACCACCATTATTAAGTGTTCTGATTGTGAAAACAATTTCTTACAAAATCCTTTGGGGGTATACAATAATTATTATAAAAGGGTATCACATAAACGATATTCAACGACAAAAAGCTGACAGATATATGTTAGCATTATCTATACCCGGACTTTAAAACTCTGTTTAGTAAAAAAAATATATTTAAAAGAGTCACGGGTAATGGTCTGTGGAAGGGGGAACTGATTATCGCAGCACAATTTTGCTGAACATTGTTGCTAAGCAAAACAGACTACCAGCCAAAAACCATGACGTTTCTGTTTATGACTGGTACCCCGTTAATTGATTAACACATTATGTTTCCAGTGCCTGAAATTGAGGGCCATTGTGATTATATGTTTCCCAAGATGATTTGTGACGTAATTTTAGTGAAAACAATTTGTGTAAAAGGAATCAAATATCAACACCAGTTGGTGATTAAATTGATTGTAACTTTTCTTTTAAATGTATTGTTATTGACACGGTATCATTTCTAGGGCATGAATGTATCGACAGTATTAATGGTGCATTCAAAGTGCTAAGCAAAGTTGCTAAGCTAAAGGTCTTACACATCACATGACCTGACCAAGGAAATATCTGAAAGAAAGAAAGTGCCAGTTGGAAAAATGCCCTTTTAACGTCCATATGGACATGAAAGTTTCGACGTTATGGAAATGTCACACAAAGCTGCTTAGCTGATGTAAGTTACTGCTTAGCAGTCTGCTTAGCGAACATTAGTCGGAGATCTGACTTAAACTACAAACCTCGCGCGATATCGCCATTAGCCTAAGTCTTTTATCAGCTCTGTGTGTTAATGTATTGAAGGCATATTTTAGGGTCATATTCGGCATGAAATTATAGGCCTACAACTAATTTGCTTTTTGTATGAGCTCCCCCAACTTGAAGTTAAGCAAATTAGGCAAACGTGTTTTTTGTGATTTCGGGATGTATAATCACAAAAAGATGTAGATGGAGGGGGGGGGGGGGGTGGGGGGTTGGCTGAGGGTCCATTGCCCCCCCCCCCCCCCCCCCCCCCCAGGGCTCAAGTTCGTGCGCTCCGTATCACCTTGTAAACAACCTACAAGGTGCTGTACTAAATGGGTCTCATAACCACTTATTTCATCATTAAAATGCATTTTGTATGACAGAAAGTGATAATTCTTAGAAGGCCTGCTTTTGTATTTGCAAAACATATTAAAAAACTAATTGTCCTGGCCTCGTTACAGGCGCGATCTCTTCAATACCTTTTCCTCCCAACCTCGTTTCCAAAAGGCACACGATCTAGCCGCGCCATTTCTCCCAGCATGCCATGCTCGATCAATGGTGCATTGTTTCTTTACTGCGGAACTACAATCCGCTGAACGAGTACCGTGAGTTGACAACTTTTCTGTATTAAGTTCACGCTGCTGTAATACTATGTCTAAATTCTAACTCTTTATCTCAAACCAACTACAATAACACGGTTCTTTATCATTTATGTCATAATATATAAGAATCTCGCCAATGATATTTCCGAGAACAATGACATTTTAAACTAATGGAAATTCAGCTTTAATATAATAACAACATGTGCAAAATAACAATTAAGCTTTCAGAAAGGAAACGTTTGAAAAACAAACACTAAAACGTAAAGGTGAATTAAACTGGCTATTATACTATACAGACAAAATTAAAATAATTATTGAAACTAACTCTATCTTATACAGATGCTAATTGTGTGAAAACAACTTATTTTGCCAAAGTAATAATTTATTACACAGCCAAAAATATTGTCAACTCTACGTACGAAGCAACATGTGTATAAATCAGAATCTAGCTTCTGAAACGGTTTCAAAATAATAATTTCAAATGAGGTAAGGTTTTGTCATAAAACACTGCGAGTATTTCTATCTAACTCCTTTATAAAAAGGATTGCTCACTGTAAATTAAATTGCAGTTGAGTTCAACCGAGAAAAATTGAAGTTGTGTTTCAATAAAACAGTACTCCAGATCTGTAACGAAGAAATGTGTAGAGTGAAAATTACAAAAATAATGTGTTGTGGCTGAAACAGTTTGTCCATCTTATTTCTAAAATTCTTTTAAGAGTGAACCCAAGTATTTCACAACCCCAATTCTGAGTATTAGGTTTTCCCGGTCAATTTCAGCAAACACTTAAAATTCAATGTCTTTAAAACGCATCCACATTCAAGCATATTTCAACCTAACTCGATCAAGCTAGGGCTTCCTTTTTATAGGGGCACACAATTTAGTTTTCGTGAACACATGGTTTCGTTTTTCTCATCCAGGTGAAGTGTCACTTCATTAGAACTATAGGAATTCAAGACTACATTTTCACCATTCTTCAGTTGATATTCTTTACTGTTAATGAATGGTTGACCCAGCCTCTTGCTCCTAGAGCTTTTACGAAATTGAATGGTCTTTGTGACCTAATGTATTTGAATGATCTTATATTTGACCAATAAATGCTTAACTGTTGAAATTGAATGTCTCCTTTTGACTGTTGAATGTAGATGCGACAGAGCATTCATTTTCAAACAAAATTTAATGAGCCTTAGTCCCAATCCCAATAAAGCACTAAGATTCAGTAATGTGTGTTGTGAAATCACACTTTGCTTAGCACTTAAGAGTGATTCGTAGTTAAGATCGATCTTAGCTCTTTGTGGAATCAAGCCCAGGTGTGTAAAATTGAAACAGTTTTTGTTTAAATTGGCCGGGAAAATCTGTATGAATTCTTAAATTTCATGTAACCACGTACGAATGATATTGCTAAAATTAAAAACTGGTTTTTGTTTTAAAACAGACGAAGAAATATTCGCCATAGAGAGGAATTATTTTTGTTGTTGTTTCTATAGAGTAGATTATTTACATCAATGTGTGTCCCCAACTTACTTAGACCATGGTCTAAGTTTTAACGTTGTATTGAGCTTGCTGTTGATCGTACTGCCCGGGAGTCTGCTGCATGGCCATTGGCGGTTGGTTATAGGCCGGTGGTGGCGCCCCAGGTTGCTGACTGTTTGGGTAAGCCCCCGGTTGCTGTTGACAGCCGGTGGGAACTACAACCGTGGTGGTTGTACTCCTCGCTGGCGCTTTGCTCTTGCAGCAGAGGTGGTAACACAGGCAACCGCAGCAAACACACACGAGGATTGCCGCGACGATACACCCGGCAATGATACCGACTATCAGTCCGATGCTCCAGCCAATAATGTCATTAACAAGGTCCTCTGAAAAGCGAACATCAACATTTTAAAATTTAATTTGCCAGACTCGTCAGCCAGCATCTGCAAACCATGTACTTTATCAGCCAAATGGCCCAACAGTCTATCTATCGTTAGCTACTTTCACAACGGCATTACAAAAAAATACCCTGGTTGATGGTGAAAAAACACATTGTTTTATTGTACATTTTGCTTCCCATATAAATTATAGGTCGGAAGTCTCCTAGTATAATGGGGAGCGCAGAGAGCGACACTGGCCCTGGGCCATTGAGCACTTGCTTCCCACTGGAGCGCGAAAGTACATCGGCTGCCGCTCGGTGAAGACTATAAGAGACTTATGACCGGCGTTACTATTATCCTGGCAATTTTCTGCCAGATGTAGCGTGGACCTATTTTGTCATAATACTGAGTGTGCACACAATCGACGTGTGTTGTACATCCAATGAAACCACAAAACAAGCAGTGCCTATAAGTACCGGCCGGGGACCAGTCTATGTAAAATATATTGCCCGAGTAAAAAAATGCTCAACCAAAACTTAAATATTGCCTCTAACAAACGTTCGGTGACGCACTTTATTGAGAATTGCTCATCAAAAAAATCAACAACAAAAATCAAAGTAAGTATTTACCGTAGGTCTCATCACTCGAGTCCCCACAGTTGTCATCAAGGTTGTCCTTCAGATTTTTGTCAATACATCGGCCGTTGTCGCATTCAAACTCGTCCAACCCACAGAAACCTGTACACAAAAAACAGACAAAGCGTCACGTGCGTTTTGCAAAGTATTGCAAACTGCTGCGATGTGAAACAGTTTCCGATGAATGTTTTGATTGGTAAAATTATCGACCCAAAATGATAAGTTTCAAACGTAAATTGTATTGACTCCTCATGGGAAATATTATTTTCGTCTAAAATAGTATTGTGAAACATACAAAAAAAGTTTTATGATTTTTGTTTTCCACTGGAACGTGACCCATCTAACTTTGGTTATAGGTTGAATGACGGATTTACTGAAAAGTACTTTTATAAAACAGAATTTTAAAAACACATACCTGTTGAGAAGGATGTGACTATAATGTAAAACCCACGATCTTCTATGGAGCTGTCAGTCTTGAAGCGAAGGGTAATTGAGCTCAGTGTCGACGCGACGGCTGACGGTGCGGACGATCCACATAATGGTGGCCAACTTCACAAAATGAAATGGTCCATCGTAGATTTCCAGATAGTCCGCGTTGCAAGGTGATGACCCCTCAATGTCCACACGCTTGAAGGTAACGAGAACCCTTTGTAGTGTGGATGTTTCGATGGTAACAGTGCAGTCCTCATTCGCGTCATAATTGTACAAGATTTGGGAGTCAAACTGCTCGCTGTGGTCAGTGCTGATGTCGATTGTTTGACCGCACTTACTCGTGAAGTACTCTGTAGGTACAAAGACAAAGTACAGGGTTTTTAGAAATAAGGTGTGAGGTAAAATAAATCTGAAAACGCTATGAAGACATAAATTGTCTTCTGAAATTCTGCGGAAGAAGTCAAACAGCACTGTGAATGCATGGGAGGATGGACTGTATCGCTTAGGGAGGCAGAGGGGTTGATTTTACCCGAGACTGTCTACACATCAGATAAAAACTGTATAGTATACCAATTTCTAATACCGGATCAACAGTCCGTTTAGCTTCCTCTTGCACCGTTTCCCTTCTTACTGTGCCAACATTTTCTCCAATGTTTTGCCCAAACTTAGGGGGTGGGGGTGGGGTAGGGAGCAGTTGCCCCCCTGCCCCCCTTGCTCGATATGTCTACTTTTGAATCCCCGCTAGTACCAATTGGCGAGTGCGTGTAATGACGAAGTCTGGCTGTCCGTACATCCGGGTATTTGTTAATTTAGTAGGGAAATGATGTCCATCTAATTACTTTGTACGATACATGGAAATTAATTTAGTCATATATTATTGCCTCCATGAAATCTTATCCATATTTATGGGTATGTAATTAATAAGTAGTTACAATAGTCATTAATCGCTGCGTATATAGACTGAAAAACACTGGGAAATGGCAATAGCAGAATTGAAGACTATGAATGGAAATGTTCCAGTTGATAAAAAAATAAATTTAAATAATACGATGCTTTTTGTTCACACAAAGTGACCAAAAAGTCAACTAATATTGACAAAATTCCATTGCTCGACATTTACCATTATAAATCTTCCGCAATCGAAACAACTTTTTTGAAATTCTTACCAAGTGCCAGGGCCCACTCAAGCTTGACCACCACCAGAATCATGAAACATAAAAGACCACTCCTTACTTTCGACGCCACCATTTTGTGACTTTCAGGAAAAATGCTACGCCGTCGCCGTATAGAGCTCGTTAAGGCGAGATGTTGCTTCTCCCCAGCCAGTCGCGATAGTAACTGATTCGTGCGCAGTGTTGTTCGATTTCGTTTACATAGCAACTTACCTCTGCCTGGCCCCGTCGGGTTTGTACGTTCACGGTTTAATGAAGAGCTATACAAAATAGTGTATACATGCATCTGACCTTAATATTCAAATAATTGGTACGCGTTATTATGATAATTTTGTGGTAGCTTGTCTTTATCATTAATTTTATATATATAGGTCGTCAAACCAGTCTGCTTCTTTCGTCAAAAATCCCTTCTCAGTATAGCTCTTCTAGATAGGGGGCCTATAATTATGTTACTATCTTGACCCAAATCCATGTGAACACCCATGTTAATCTCATGATTTGAATCCTAATAGATCCATTTATATATGTTTCTATGCTTTCTTGGGTCTTCTTTTGGTGCAGTGCCTTGTGACTTGGTGCTTTGAATTGTACATCTAATTGGGATTATTTTAATTGCCACAATATAAACAACATCTTATGACAAAGTGTATCGCTACCAGGGAAGGTAACGATCCAAGACAGGTGAATCAATCATGTCTGCATTTTTTCTCGATCTCATCTGTGGGCACGAGAGGAAGGCAAAAGCTCCTCTGCCCCAACTAGACCCAATTTCATAAAGCAGCTTATTGCTCATATATTTCTGCTTAGCAAATAAGCAGGAAAACAGCCACAAGTGGTACATGTGGAATGGTATCGCTAACAT
Source organism: Leptasterias polaris (assembly GCA_037783415.1). Lineage (NCBI taxonomy): Eukaryota > Metazoa > Echinodermata > Asteroidea > Forcipulatida > Asteriidae > Leptasterias > Leptasterias polaris. The sequence continues at coordinate 462,586 of JAZGTN010000024.1, read as the reverse complement.
TATTCTGATATATATAGGCATGATCGATTTTATTGTGTTTGGCTCCCTTTTGTGCTTTAGCAGTTCAGAGTCTATGAAATTGGGACTAGCTGGCTAGCTGTGCCTTTATCAACTGCAGGGCCCAATTTTAAAGACCTGCTCTATGCGCAAAGTAGCTAAGCAAAACAAAATGTATGATGGTTATCAGACTCAGGTTACCAGTCAAAACACCATGTCCCATGTACCATTTGTGCCTGGTGTCCTGCTCATTTCTGCTAAGCAAAAACAATTAAGCAATAATAATTATCTCTGTGAAATTGGGCCCTATAATACCCCACTACACTGTGCGCTCGTCGCGTCTTCCATGAAATAGTTCAAGCTCTCTTAAAGGGTCTGTATACGTTTGGTAATGACTCTGAAAATTAATGGCAATAAAAACTTACTTGGTAAGAAGTACAGCAGCTTTGGATAGTATAATGTATTTTGATAAACTTTTCACTTCGGAGTACTACGGTTATGGAAAAATATATAACTTTTTATTCCCCAAAATTTGAATCTGAGAAGCGTTACGGCCGTAACGGTTCTCAGACTGTAGGGAATATTCTTCCTGCATTGAAATATTCGCTCCGGTTTTTCGGTGATATCTCAAAAACGCGACCACCTTTTGAATTGAAATTTTCACAGGTTAGTTTTATTGTATATACCTACATTTATATAGGATTAACACAATCAGTAGGCTCCAATTACCAAACGTATACAGCACCTTTAAGACTGACAACGGGTGGGTGGCTTTGCGCAATTATTGCTGGTTTTCAAGTAAGTGTGTGAAGAGAATATAGATGTTTAATTCTGTCTGGACATTACACACTGCCTATACGCATACCGCCATTGTTTCTCAATTAAGTAATTTATGTCTTAACTCGACCGTGACGTTGTCGCGTTGTTGATTGAAGAATCAGACGATTCTTATAGTGTTAATAACAAAGCCGCAATATACAAGCATGGTATTACTATTATTGGTGCTCACTTTTTTTTCAAAGAGCAAGATTAAATTTACTTTATGTTTTCATCGTTTAATGATACATTTTTTTCTGAAGTCCATTGGTGGAGGGGATCAGTGTAATATCTCAAATTTTACTTTGGCTTCATTTCGCTCAACTCAACTCAGCCGCAAATACTTTTACAACGTCTATCATGTATGCTATCATGTATCACTGTTGCTAGTTTTCTCGTGCAAGAGGCCAAGCATCCGTGTTTAAGACAATGCGACTGGACGTAAGGCTCTATTTGCCTCCATTCAGATTGCTATGGCAACGATGACAACGTTGCTTCTCTCTTGACAACGCGTGGTTTTCACTGATCATTTCAGACTCCATTTTGAAGGTTTGGCGCTTTCTGTGTTGAGCGCTTTGCTTTTACGAACTCACTCCTTATGTTACCTTTTATAGTGGTCCTTTGATAATTACTCCCAAAATTAAGGACTATATAATTTACTTGGTAGAGCACTGGAGAGCTGTTGATACTATAAATCGCTGTTAGAAAGGACACCATTTGAAGTAATGTAGTTTTATAGGCCTAATATATAAAAAAGTATCGGTAATGTTTTTACCAAAATATTTGAATATGAGAAAGGCTTTAGCCATAAAGACTTTCTCAAGGATCTGAAAGCACACAATTCTATGCAACAAGGGTCTGTTTTTTCTTTCATAATTTTGTCTTGCAAATTCGATGACCAATAATTGCTCCCAAATTTTCACAGGTTTGTTATTTTATGCATATGTTGGGATACACCAAGTGTGAGGATACTGGTCTGAGGAGATGTGTACTGTTATAATGAAGCATCTTCAAACAGTTCACGGTGGGTTTTCTACATCGTGTCTGGAGGCCTCTGATGATGATTACCATGGGTTTTCTGGTAATCATTCAAAAGCAAAAAGAACACCACCTCGAATTATTCCTTCCTTAAAATGACCAATGATTTTCACATTATGTCCATTGTCACTCGTTGAAGATGCTTTCTTTGCTCAGACAGGAAGTAAAAACTATTCATAAGCGATAATCTTAAGTTGAGGTAAAAATTGTATACCGTCATCATTGGTGATCAATTCATGACATCTGTCACGAACACCTTGTTTTGTAATTTAACAAAACTTGAATTTCTATTTTATTTATGTTATCATTTTTTAAACTTTATTATTGGTATATATATATATATTTTAAATTTGAAACATCATGATCTGTCAAGATTCGTTCGGAGATTGCTGCTGCTTGTTTGCGATACATCTTTAACATTAACACAATATTGTTACCCACGAATTACAACACCGGGGACTGTATGGATGTTGCAGCGGGTTAAAGGGTTTGCATAACTAAAATGTGCACATAGTCCCTATTGATTTTACCAATTCAAATCCCCTTTGCCAGACTTCCCTTTTATATTCCAAGAACCACGTGTATGACATAATTACAAGTAACCATTTACCATTAGTGAACATTACAAAGCTCCTTATCACACTTGGGGGTGATGCTAATTGTGCTGTGACCAAACGACGGCTGTTGCTATGTATTTATGTTGTTTACATTGAAATTTCTTTGTGCAAGACAGTACGAAAAACAAATTTAGACTCGATTTACAAACATTTGCTTTTGCTGTTTTATTTTATTTTATTAAGAGCACTGCAGGGCAGGCTGGGTCGCCGAGTGTTCAAGGTTCAAGTTGACTTTTTGTGGCACGAATCGTCTTTATTGGAATGGTTTGTTTGAGTGGCGTTAATGGGGGGGCGGGGCTCGTTAATGGACTTATAAAAATGCACGAATGAATGGTTTGATACATTACATAGCCCTCCCCCCAAAAAAAAATTATGTCTTTGCCCCGCTTGTGACCCCCTCCCCTCCCCCTCCAATTTATGAAGAGTCTGGTTACGCCCTTCACAGTCGATCATGAAGCTAGTATAGGATGCCTATATACCAACAGGATCGGGGTCAGGGGTGGTGGGGGATCTTGAGTGTGAGCTTGCAACAAAAAGTTAACCTGTAGGCAATTCCATGGCAATTTCTGGCAAGACCACCAGTAATAGTTATGAGTGAGAAATGTGGCATTTTGTATAGAATCGAGATTTGTTGAAAAGCTCGTGAGAGAGCCTAAAGTCGCTCACATGAAAATAATCACATATTACATGGTCTTGTGAACCTAAAAAAACGTTATTTCTAATAATTGTTGTTGTAATTAATTTTGCATGATCAAAAGTCAATGTGTCCATAGAGGTAGGAATTAAATTGTAATTGAATTTTAATTTCTACCTCCATGATGTGTTACACTCATAATCGTAGTAGTGTCACTTAGAAACCATGGTAAATAATGCCGTTTATGTAGGGTATAGTCTATTAATTTGGAAGGGTTAGGTATTGTTACGAGTGCTTTGTTTTAGGAATAATGTTTTTAAACTTAGATTAAATTAAACTAAGATTAAATTTCAGTGGTTCAGATTTCAAAATGATTAAAGTTGTAGATACATGTATACATGATAATTTCAACCAGGACATGCCAGGAATTGCTTAAATTGTTAACTAGAATTGCTGTCTGTGCATCCCTGCTTGAAAAATGAACTAGTCCTACGAATGCTCCGAGATTCAGCAACATGGCGACCCGTACAACTTTACGCTTGAGACTTGTCACAGGATTTTGTTTTGTTTATTGCGCTTAAATGAAAATACAATTTTTTACAAGGTAAGTCAGAAATGCAGAACTTTATCTTCTTCAGCTATGAAGTTAAGAGAGAGAGATAAAAATGGGTGTACCTTAAGGCTTTACGAAGAAAACTTATGTTGTCCAAATTCCGGACATTACCTTGTTGCATTTGCAAATATTATGTACGAATATTGGCATATTACGGGAACCTAGTCAATACCCTAGTCAACAATGCTAGTCCCGGACGTGAACGTTAACGTCGTAGGGTTATGAATACCAATAGGATTTTCAAACATATGACCTCCACTCCACTTTAGGTCTGTCAATTTGTTTGACTTAGTGTAAGTGTGTCCGTTAAAATTAAGGTCACACACAAAACTTTACGTAGACTACTGGGTGTACTATCATCCTGCACTACTATCTATGATCATTATAATACATGTAGTACATGGTCATGAAGGTAGAATTAGAAATATGAATTAGTGTGTTGATTTGAATGTTTTAAACTTTATGGAATGATGTGTTTCGCTCAAGAAGGTCAGAACTTACAAAAGTGAGAAGGCGTCTGCAGAGGAGATTCTCTGCAGAAACGCATTGCTTAACACAACACTACATGAGAAGGCCCCTCAGTACATTACAACAGGCACACTGACACTGTGGATGCTGTTTCAAAAATTTGGAATTCCACAAGGGTCTGTTCTGGGATCCCTCCTATTTCTGCTCCACTTCAATTACTTCTAGAATTAGAAACAATAAGGCTCCCCGGCACTCACGCGGCGCAAAAATTAAGACTGCGCGGTTTGCGCGGAGCCTAAAGAAAGCGCGGTGTGCCAGGCGGAAGGCTCCGTGCAGTCTTAGTTTTTGCGCAATGCATGAACGCCGCGATGAAGAGCAAAACAACCGTGAGTATTGCATGGTAAATTTTATTTTTTGAAGATTTTTTTGCATGTAACTCGACAAAAAGGCCTCACAAGCATCGTGAATGTATATTTAGTGTGATGGGAAAGTTTTAGCTGTGTAGCTGTGTAGTTTCTTTTGTACTAAGTACAAAAGAAACTGAAGTTATTGCTGGCTAACGACCATAAAATGTTGCACAATTTCAATTGGTCTTCAAAAAGCAACAGTAACTACTGACAACTTCTGTGGAATGGATCTGCAAAGTGTTGATTATCAAAAATATCACGAGGTGTACATCACTCAAAATCTTTGTCTCAGAACAAACACACCACAGAAAAATGCAACAAATTCACGGAAGACCTAGTTTTGGGTCAAGACGCTCCTGTTGTTTATTATCTAGAAAGATCTACTCCTGTTGTTAATTTCCCTTGCTGATAGAGTCACGGATAGAGGGCGCTATTAACCACGACCCCGCTATCACCCCGAGAACGACTATGACTACCCACAATAGTGGTCTAGGGTGAGAGTGCGCCCTCCTGTGGTGATGGTTTGGGGAAGATATCACTAGCAAAAGGGTCTTGAACCAAGACTATTAAAGACCCTGTGGAGCTGATTTAAATTTAAACATTCCTACTACATGTAGCCACTATTATAGTCTCAAATTCCATTTTAACTTAACAACCATGGCATTAGAGTTAATGCCTTTGATTTGCCTAGACTCGTTCTAACTCTTTCTATTTCTACCTCCGTGATATTTGCTATTTTTGCAGATTAATTTGTGAATAAAAGGGAAATAAAGTCAAACATTCATCAAAAAAGAGGTGAATTGTACGAAAAGTGTGACCAGGTTAAAGCACGTGTCACCTGGGTAATTGTCAAAGACCAGTGTCCACACTTGATGTGACCCAACATATACATGAAATAACAAACCTGTGAAAGTTTTAAAGCTCAATCGGTCATTGGAGTCACGAGAAAATAATGAACAATTCCTAAATGTTTTTACTGTTTTCAATCATTGAGTTTTGGTCTCACGAGATCAAAACTAATTGTTTTACTCATTTCACAAAAACTATTGCATTTCAAGCAAAAATGTTTCAAAGGGAGTTTCCCATCATGACCATCTTTATACCATGTATGTTTTGTGCAAATCTATGAACATTTATACTTTATACTTTACTCTTACCAGTGTTAAGCACACCCTTTAAAAAATACAGATCGGATACAGCATTCTTTTCCTGTGTGTGTCCTTACCCTTACCAAAATGTCCACGTTTCTTTCAACGCGCTTAACAGCAGATTGTATAATAAATTATTCTTTGTGTATTTTATGTTTATTTCAGGATTCTTTTGATCCCATCCCCCTCCCCCCTGCATCCAGTCAGGAGAGTAAACTCGACTAGATCAATCAGACCATGATGAAGTTGACTGTCTTCCTAGTAGCCTGCCTCGGCTGCTTCTTGATGGTTCGTCATGCTGGTGCTGTTTCAATAGGTAAGACAACTTGAGGGGGTGTTGGTAACAGTTGGAGGCGGAGCTAGTCAGAGGTTGGGTTTGATGAATTGAGAGGCTAATCATCTTCACTTTCAGTTGAGAAGATGAGTCGTGACAGACACCTACAACATGGTTGAGCTGCAGGCATGTAAAGGCGCTGCTGCCTTTTGGCAGCCAGCCTCATCGACCTTGGAGCACAGCCCAAAGATAAAGAGGTTTTATTTTTCTGGAGGGAGGGAAACTGGAGGGCCTGGAGCGAAACCCTAGTGGCACAAGAGAGAGCCAATGCATAACTCTAATCGCATATGGCCCTAGCCAAGAATCGAAACCAGGGCCACTGTGGTGAGAGGTGATCGCTTTATGCACTAACCGCCCATGTCACATATTGTGCTGGTTACAATTATAACTCATAGCACTCGCTATGATGTGCAGAGAAATCCTAGTCAGTTTGGAGGATTGGATTCAATAGTGTTCTGTGACTTTGGTGTGTGAGGGGAATGCGTGGTAAAATGCTGTCAGGCATATCGCACTCACCTAATAACAGAGTTTGTATTAAGTCCTCCAAAATGCCTAAGATTTTTCTGCACATCATACTTAGTATTTGAGTTGTCATTCCAACTGATATCAAAGATAACAAAGGCTCCTCAAGCTGGCTCTAACCTCTGACTTTTACCAATTTCCAATGAGTTTGATGCTGTATCTGTTTGCTACTTTTAAACTCCTTTATGACAAAAAATTCAATCTCATTCGGGCATATATGTATGTACGTACTATTTTTGGCCGCAATAGTGAAAAAATGGCAGTTAACATTACTCAACTTTTCTTACAGCATCGCAACAGAGCAAAATTTCATTGCTCTACTGAATACAGTTACAGGGTTAGCGCCTAATTTTTGTATTAGTTTAGCTCTGTGAGCCAGGTTTATTAATGTAATAAAGTGAAGTATGCACACATACTAAGCACAAATTTCCATGGTACCCTGTGAAGGTAACTGGTTACTTCTGCACCTAGCAAACTCGGCGCCAAGAAAGTTGGTGTTTCTACGTGCGGCCAAGTTTTCAACGGCTTAATCTTGCCAAACCAATTCAGCAATTACATAGCAATATCATCACTTGTTCTTTAACTTGGAAAGGAAGTTCTTAATTAAATATAAAAAAAATATATGTAAGTAGGCCTATTTACTCATATGTTTGCATGGTGATGATGCTGCTAGGTGCCAAGTTTGCTGGGGGCTGAAGTAACAAACATTTCCTGTAAAATAATGACGATACCTTAAGTGCCCATTTTTGCTGACATAAAGCAGAGAATTGAAATTGTTTTGTGGCTCAGATTAATTTGGTTCTTTTGATAAGGAAGACCTTTTTTCAGAATTGATTCTTTAAAAAAGTTTCTGGTTATCTCTCCCCCCCCCCAAATTAGAAAGTCTCCCTAATTGTCATCCCTAACAAGCTGACCACTGTATGAACAATCTGGCCTTTAATGCAAGCTGCCCTTGACAGAGTTCTTCCCAGAGACCCAGTGCCCCCCCCCCCCCCCCCCCACGCACACACACCCCAACACATTCACTCAAAGACAAAGTCAATTCTATGGCAAAGTCAGCTGTGTAATTTAAATTTAGTCTTGTCCAAGAAATATAGCATCATTTAATACAGTAATATCAGTACTTGCATTTAATACAGTAATATCAGTACTTGCCACCCTTAACGTATACTAGCCTAGTGTATACAATTTTTTATTTTTTTATAGTTTGTTTGTTTGTTTGTTTGTTTGTTTGTTTGTTTGTTTTTGGTGTTTTTGGGGGGGCAAGGTTGATCTATAGAAAAGCAATCGTTAACAGTGTTTCTATTTTCTTTTTGGGGTATCTGCATCAGTTTACCTGACAAACAACTGCAATGCCACTGTCCAAGCCAGCAGTGGCGGCTTCATCGAGCCGGACAGTCGTCTGCTCTACAACAACAACATCGACTGCACCACGGTGCTCACCACCACTGAAGGCAGCCGCTTCCTCCTGCGCTTTTTCCGATTCAACCTAGAGGAGCCAATCAGCGGAGCGTGTGTGGACCACCTGATGATTTATGACGGCCTGAACCGATCCATCCCGCTGACCGAGACACTCTGTGGTCGGAAGCAGATTGCTGACATTGCCTCGGACAGCAACAGCTTGACTTTTGACTTTGTGTCCGATGACAGCGGCAGCACAAATGGCTTTGAGATATTCTTCTCGGTGTTTACTATTGGTAAGTGAACCCTGGTGAGTTATCCAAATCTACAATCGGATTTGGTTTGATTTAGTAAGAGTTAACACATGATATTCTTCCTACTTTAAGCTAGTTTCAGATTTGTCTTTTAGTCCTCAGAAAAATTAATCAGCAAAATTGTTATTGAACAGCCTGAAAAGTCTATTACCATTTAAATGAAGGTCAGCCCTTGTACTCGATAGGTTTTCCTACTTTGTTTCCCAAAGGCCAACAATCATGCCTGCACTAGGTACAACATGTTTAAATGTGACTGTCACCAAGAAACCCTTAAGTTTCCAATACTTAGATTTACAAGTTTTCAATTAATTCAGCTTTTAAAGGTTTATGACTAGTAGGTAGTCCTTCCCCTATAACCACATCATGCCTATGAGAGGATAAAGACCCTCCCGATAAAAAAGAAAAAAAAGTCAAACAGACTGTGACAACAAAATGGAATGAAGAACATTTCAGCTTTCAGATAATACCCGGTGATATTTAAGATGCTTCAAGCAGTGGCTTTTATTTTGCAACTTTTTCTGGATGTTTCATTGACCTCATTCTCTACTTTTGACCTCAATTCTTTTCCACTGGTGTTCAAAAAAAAGAAGGAAATGTTCAGGATACATGTTTATCATGCTGAACTGTTCAATTAAATAGGGGGACTGTCACTATGATCATAGCAGGCCTGTGGCTGTACATGGAATGATAGACTTATGAACTCCAACTCAGTTACTGCACGTGCGCACACTGGCTGTTACATCACAAAAGGTCCTGTCATATTGTTTATGTGACAGCCAGCACGCTTGCACACAGTTACTTGGTAAGAGTGCATAGTTCCATGCACAGCCACAGGACTGGGCCCAACTTCATGGCTCTTTTCTGCCAAATTCTCCGCTTGTGCTCACCATTCTCAGCTTACTGAGAAAAACGCAGAATTTCTGCATTTTTGTTTGACCTTTTGATCATTAGGGATTTGAAATTGCAGTTGATGTTCTTATTGCACTGAGCCGACAAAAATTGGCATAGAGCTGCTGAAGCACAAAAAGTAGCTAAGCACAACGAAATTATGCTTACGAAAGAGTGATGTTACCAGCCAATATACCATTCCACCCGTATCATCTGTGACTGTTATTCTGCTAATTTTCGCTCGGCAGAAAGCTGTTTAGCACCAACTGCTGCTTAAGCTTTGCTGCGATTTGTTATTATTAGGTGTTCGTGCAATTTGTGCACGAACACCTCTTGATATTGTTCTGTTTTTTGTTTTTCTTCTCCATCTTCTTCTTCTTCTTCTTCCACGCAACTCTTCTCATCAACATAACTCAAGATTGAAACTGAATTGAACCTTAAAACTCATCAGATAATTGAACCTCAATATGAAAACGGCACAGTTGTCACTACGTCATGATGACGTCATCAGGTGTCGAATTACAAGGTTTTTAAAGTTGAAAAATGACCATTTGCTTTTCGCTGTATCTCAACGAATATGAAAGCTATGATGTTAATAGTTTGGCATCTGATAGACCAAGATTGGGGCAACATTTGAAAAGTTAACGCCAAAATCGTACGACCTTAACTTCCGGGTCGTTACCCTAGGTCGAAGTTCGCCATCGTTTTTTTCCTTCAAAAAACAACTTTGGAGCTTATCTACGGAATAACTCAAGATTGAGATTGAATTCAACATTGAAACTCACCAGATAGTTGAACCTCAGTATCAAGACAATACAAACCTAATGACGTCATAATGACGTCATCAGATATGGAATTACAATAAATCAAAATTTAATATTTGTAAAAATCATAACTCATGAACCATATTCGGATTTTGACAATCTACACATCATCGGATAGGTCGTTAACCTTTACAACATTTGAATTGACTTCCGGTTCAAACCGGAAGTTGAAAATTTCCTTATATCTTATCTTATTCATATCTTTAAAACTACTGATCATTTCAGCATAATGTTTGTATCAGGTTGTAGAATGTTAAGCCTGCTCAAACTTTTGCACAGACATGACAACATTTTGCCTTTTTTATCTGGTCGAAAAAGGACAATTAACGACGCACTATATATAGCATTAATGTGCAAGTGACCTTGCCCTGGCCACTCAAACTTTATATTATGTTTCTCAAGCGTATTTTCTTTGAATTCACGTTGCAAGTGTATTGCCCTTGCCCTGGCCATTCAAACTTTAAATTATGTTTCTCAAGCACATTTTCTTAGAAGTCAGATTGCAAGTGTACTTGTGCTGTATAGGTAGGCCTACATGAAGGAATACATTTCGCATCGATCGATGTTACAACTTATATTGCACCCCAGAGGTAAAATGTTATCACCAATTCATTCAATCACTCACCACGAACACCTTGTTTTTGTAATTGAATCTCTAGTTTTCATCATTTTTATATGTCAAATTTACTTTAAAATACATTGTGTTTTATCTTCTGTTCTTGAAGCGCCATGCACATCCGAGCAGTTTGGCTGTAACAATAGCAGATGCATCGACATCGCCTTAAAGTGTGACTCGTACAACATGTGTGGAGACAACAGCGATGAGACAGACTGTGATGGTAAGTAAAGTTAGCGGCAAGTCAAGAATCCACTTGCAATCCGCTTCTTCCGCATCTTCAAACCAACATTTTGTGAAACTTTTTATGTTTTTAGTTCATGTCTTAAAACTAACAATACCTGGGGAAAATAATAAAAGCAACTTACAGTATTACAAAGTGTTCCTGAAGCGTAATCAACTCCTTAGGAGTATGCAGCTCCAGAAGCCCAATGGATGCACTGACTGTTAATCACTTGCATCAACAGTCTCTTTTCTCGCAGGTACCCTTGACACTTACTAAAGGGTCATGAAAAGCATTTGATTAAATCACAGGATTGTCAGCCATCCAGAAAACAAATTGATGATTTTCAGTCTGAAAGTTTTAACACTTAATACTAGTCCTTCAGATTTCCGCCTGAAATAATTCCTTAGTTGAAGAAATGGCATTTGAAGTCTCCACAATTTACTGCGTCTTATTGTGATTGCCACAATAAAAATAAGAAGATTAAGAATGTGCACAAAATCCCTGGCAAGACATAAACTGTTGTTTTTTTTCAATGTTTTCAACTAAAACATGAACATCATGTGTTGATTAAAAACTACAGGATGGAAACTAATTGTCTCTTTCATAATCATTTACTTTCCCCTTTAAGTCTCTTGCCAGAGGACTAGGGTGCTTTGGCTGGGATTCGAACCCACACTCCAATGACTCAGCCTCCAGAACTTGAGTTCACCACACCCTGCCCTTAGGATACTAGGGTGCCCTTTGGATCTGATGGACTGTTATTCATTTTTAGAAGATCCTTGTGGACATTTCAACTTTAGTGTTTCCCCTTTTCTTGAAGCCATTGAGCGTCAGTTGTTCTGCCAATTTGCTGTGTTCATCACCTAGTTGATTATTTGAAGGGACCTATGCTCCTGAAGGTGTGATTTATTCAAACTTGTTTGTCATCACCATTTGCTGTTATTTTTGAGTTGCTGTCGGCCATCTTGGTTTCTAAACTGAGATAATGCCTAATGGTGTATCTATCCATCAACAAGCATCTCTCTGGCAATTCGAGCTTTAGGCAAACATTTATGTGTCCGAGAGCAACCTCCCTAATCTTGCATTCTTCTGGATTTTAGCCGAATAATTTACGTCTTGTTTTACTGTCTCCTGCGAAACCAATCAATGCATCATCAGGGATAAGAAATTTCAGAATTTGGTCAGACTTTTCAAAAGTCTGTCTGGTGAAAACCCCCAGATGTATTTGTCCTCATGATGTTGAATAAGTCAGGCTCTTTGATCTACTTCTGTAGCACAGAGTATACTGTTCACAGAAGCTCATTGAATCTATAACTCCATTTCAATGTATCTCGTAAAATCTGACTCCCAGTTTCAGACTATTTTGTCAACAATGACTCTCACCCCTGCATTATCCACACCAAGGTTGGGCCAGAGCTGTGCATTGAGAGAGTTGTGACATGTAGGGATCAGTTTTCTTTGGTCATGTGGTTGCTGGATGCCATTTGTGGTCTAAATGTAGCAGACTGTCTGCGATTGATAATGAGTTTGTTGAGTAGCACACAGGCCATGCCAGCGTCTTTTGCCAGCGACACCTGAGAAGAGAGATCCCTCTGTACTCATTTCATTCTCAATAGTCACCTTTGTGTTTGTACAAGTTGATGATACATGTAGGTATGCATCCTTTAGATATTGTGGATTATGCTGCGCTTCCCAGCATGCAGTCAAGGCTTTAACACAATTCCATTGCCACTGTGACGCCGTCAGTTTTTCGAAGCTCTGCGGGTAACATGATGTTGACCTGGGGTAGATTAAGAGGGCAGTATCTTGATCTCCAGAGTAAATTAGGGCATCATGTTGGCTCAATGATTTCTTTCCCTGCCTTTAACCCCAGTGGACCCTGGTTTGAATCCCTCCTCAGACCGGAGCCTTGCATGTGGATTGGGTTTTCAGTCCTTACCTGATTGCGTGGGAGATCCACTATCAGCTCTGGATTTACTGTGAGCAGCAACATCGATCCTTAGCCGTGCAAGTTTCCTGTCAATGACAGCAGTTTTCCAGGGCAATCCAAAATATTATCAGTCAATGTCAAGTCAAGGGGCCATAGTCAAAACATTCCAAGAAGCAAAAGAAAGTTTTGTATCAGGAGAGGTATGGGTTGACACAAGGAACTTTTAGTCAACCTTTTCTGAGGTGTTGTGGCCGAGCGGATAAGAGCACCGGACTCAAACTCTGGTGTTTCTGATCAGCAGAGTGTGGGTTCGAGCCCCGGTCGTGACACTTGTGTCCTTAAGCAAGACACTTAACCATTATTGCTTCGTCCTTCGGATGGGACGTAAAGTCGTTGGTCCCGTGTATTGTGTAAAAGAACCCAGGTCTCAAACTTCAAAAAGTAGCTCCACATATATATACCTTGCAGGAAAATACTGACTGTTGAAGCGCCTTGAGCGTCACTGAGTGACGTATATGAGTGCTATATAAGAAGCCACAATTAAAAAATATATATATATATTTCTAGAGAGCTGCCGGTCTGCTGGCATTACCACTAACTTCAAATGCCGGGAAAAAAATTCCCAAGCTTTGCAGGATCATGTAGACCCATCTGAAGAGTATTGGTCTAGATGAAAATAGGAAATAGCTTCATTATCGCAGGTGAATTATGATTTCCCTAAACTACTGTGAAAAACATAGTAGTGTGCCGCAGGGGAATGAAACAGATTGCGTAACGCATTACAGGTTTATCAAAGTGTTTTAAAACATGCAGATCATTTAAAGGTTTTTTTGCTAGCATTGCAGTACTTTTATCAGATGACATCTTTGTGTTAATCCTTTTCAGTGACAGTCATCGTTGACACTGGCCTGAGTGCAGCTGCAATCGCCGGTATCATAGCTGGTTCCCTGTGCCTCCTGCTGCTGGTCTTTGGCGTAATCAAGGCCATCATCCACAAGTACCAGTCAAAGCAGCTACTGAATCAACTCATGGAGGAGATGAAGAAACAGCCTACGACCAACGAGTACTCGGAGAAAGACTTCTGGGGAGAGAATAAGCCTGTCAAGGAATAGAGTAGGGTAGGGTAGACTTAATTCTTTGTTAACAAATGTGACACGTCTTTAATTTATGACATCAGGCCCATGTATCGGGTTGCTGTCTAATTGAGCTTCTATGAACTTTAGCTGTTAGTGACACAACATATCTTGCATACAAAGCAAGAAATGGCAACACTCCTATATACCTCTATTGACCCCTCACAGACGCAATGGAACGAACCTTTGCAAAATGCGCATCTACCGTTTCCATCATTTGGGGGGTCAATTTCTTTTGTGACAATTTTGACACCTAAAATGGAGGACAGGATAAGCACAAGTAAGGGCGCTGCGCTTCGGCAACAGGTCACTAGGGTCATCTCACAAAAGTTGCTGACCTCTTCCATGGGCCTTCGATCAGCATCCAATACCCCCCTTTAACTTTCCCTCAGCCCACTTACAAACACCCGCTATGATCAATGAGAATTCTCAGTAGCTTCACTAGCACTCTGGAACAAACTTCCTCTGCACATTGACACTCACCCTCCATCAACTCATTCAAGACTCAGTTAAATATACATTAATTTAGACAATCGGGCACTTTGAAACGCCCGTAGAAATGGCTATATGATTGGTATTAACTAACTACTAAGAAGAATGGAATTCCGCAGTGCCTGGTTGTCTTATGGATGCTCTGGGGGTTACTACTGGTTTGTTGTATACTCTCTTTGAATCAAGATAAAGTTCAACATTTTATTTTTCAAATACTGGGTAACAGTTACAGAATTGATACATCACAATATGCTCATTTAGCTGATGGCCAGAGGTTGATTTCACAAAACTGATGCCAGGTTTGAAAGTGGTGCTAGTCAGAATTATATTCCATAAATATGGTTCAACTTACGCACACAGGGTGCGTTCGATTAGCTTCCCCGTGTGTACCGGGGATTTACACTCGTGTTAGCCACGCAACGAGGCTAATCGAACGCTGTGGTGTTTTCGCTTGGCACTCTGGGATGGGAAAATAAAGGTCAAACGTTTTTGCGTAGTGGTACAACTTACAAAAGTGTAAGCTCCGTCGTCTGCTCACTTGGAAATTGTCGATGTCCGCAACGACGAAATTTAATTATAAAATATAAAATAACTTGCACACAGTCACCATCTGTTTGTTTTTCTGGAAGTACGTTTCCTTTCCATTCCCCATAATTTGTTTCATGGCGATAAATCTGTGTCTTTGTGTATTTTTGAACTCGCGTCAAATTCAACTTGTCCCCGCCATCTTGGAATGAGTATCACGTGATGGCTAATCGAACGCTCTTGTGTAAGTTTTAGTTACACGTGTAAGCTAATCGAACGCACCCTAAATAATTCGCAAGTGGACTTAAAGCAGTTGCGTAAAGTTTTGTGAAATTAGCTTCTGGTTAGATACAGCTGAGGAAAACTTTCTTTGTGCACAGCAATTTATTTTACTTTATAAGCTCCGTGAAATTTAAATTTATTTCAAAGTAAGATAACCTTTTAAAAGGCAAAGTATACCTTTGGTTTTTGGAATCTTTAAATTGTTTTAAACCTATATAAATGTAGATATGTAAAATAAAACTAATCTGTGAAAATTTCATTTGAAAAGTGGTCACGTTTTTGAGATTATCGCCGAAAAACCGGAGCAAATAAATCCTTGAGAATCTGAGAAACGTTTCTGACAGAAACGTTTCTCAGATTCAAACTTTGGGGCATAAAACCTGATATCTTTTTCCATAACTACATTACTTCGAAGTGAAATGATTCTCAAAAAGTTTTATACTATCAAAAGCTGCTTCCAATCAAGTAAGTTTTTATTGCTATTAATTTTACGAGTGATTTTACCAAACGCAAAAAGATGACATGTGTACATAATTGTTTACATACAGAGTTGGTTTTTATTTTAGTGAGATATGTACATAACTAATGAATACATAGAAAATAATATATTTTTTATTTGTACAATTTGTTACAATGATTCTATGTCATTCCGTCCTCTAGAAGAAATAGATCATACATTAGACTGCATTTGTAGTTCGCTTTTATTTTTGCAAAGGTTTTCAATCATTTTCAGAATATAGAAAGAAAAATTATAATCTAGTTCACTTTTTTTAAATGCCTGCTAGACATGAAAACGTAATAGTTGATCATTTGTAACTAGTTTACTTTCATTTGAAACTAGATTATTTTCATTTGTAACTAGATTACTTTCATTTGTAACTAGATTATTTTCATTTGTAACTAGATTACTTTCATTTGTAACTAGATTACTTTCATTTGTAACTAGATTACTTCTTACATTTATAATAAAGAATAAAAGTATTTAGTAAAATAGTGCATTTGCCTATTAAAACATGATACACGTAAATTTGGTTCAGTTGTAAAATTGCTTCTACTTTTTATACTCGCTTTTTTTACATATTAATTTTTTTTACTTTGTAACATTTTGCTGTGTAATGGTTGGTAACTTCAATAAATGACTTGAAATCTCAACAATTTTGTTTGGAAGATTGGTGATTTTGTCTGGTTAGTAATTAATGATAATATTGTAGAACAGAACCCCACTCATAGTTTTATGTTTTCAATACTTCTGAATTGCTGTAGAGTTTGAAATGCATGTTCATATACCTCTATCATGTTTTCCCTAATCCATCAGCCCCCCCTGTCTGTGCCCCCACCTCCTTCTCTTGATCTTCTCCCTTCCCTATCCTGCTAAGGGAGAATTTTATTCTGAAATGCTGTTGGGACCTTGGCTATTTATATGCTTATCCTGTCGTTATCAACGTCTCAATGAAGTTTCAAAAAGTCCTCAGCCAAACCAACTTTCAGTGATGGAAACAGAATTCCAGACAACAGTTTTTTATTAAAAACAAATTTGGAAAAGGGATTTATAGTAAGAAAAACACATGGCCTATCCGAGACTCCCTCCAGCATGTGAGACGACCTGCTTCGTAACGAATGTGAAATCTGATGAATATTGTATAATTTAATGTTAACAATTGTTTGGGTAACATAATCTTGAACATTGTATACAGTGGTACAATTTTTTTTCTTCAGATCCCGTCATAGTCGTTTACGAAAACTGGTTTGAAAACCCTGTGGAAAAAACGTGAATGTAGTTTGGCCCCAGTGCCTCAATTTGATGTTTTGATCCTCTTGTTTGTATGTAGGGCAATGATTCCAAGGATACATAAGGCTTCTTAATATATGTATATAGGGTCAAGCATACACGTGTTAAAGGCAAAGTTTTTTTAACCGTTCGATTGTTTTAGTCCTAGGTAGGTTAGTTCATTTCAAAAGGTGGTCGCGTTTTTGAGATATCGCCGAAAATCCGGAGTGAAGAATCCCTAATAAGAAATAGGAATACACAAACTGAAAAATGTTTCTGAAAGTAACGCTTCTCATATTCAAATTTTTACGGGGCATAAAAAGTGAAATGTTTCTCAAAACGCTTTATACTTTTGAAAGCTGCTGTACTTCAAACCAATAAGTTTTTTATTGCCATTAATTTTAAGAGTGATGACCAGTATTAAAATTCCACAAAGATGTTTTATTTTAGTCTTCTTACTTTCTTCTCATAAGTTTGATTTGCGACATCATGATAATTTGTGACAATCAAACGGTTTGCTGCTTTAACTTTAAATGCTTAAAAATATTTTCTCTTAATATTAAGTTAACTTGCATAGCCGCAGCCCCTTTAATAGTTTTGGATCGTTTATGAAGTGCGCCCTCTCTAGGTTATATTAATCAACTTTACACATGGTTGAATCATAATGGAGTCTCGATATCGATTTCGTTTCCCAAATTTCTACCTAGAAATGTCGCTTTTGGTACAAACTATGACACTGTACGGATTATGTGGCTGTTCATCAAAGGCAGGAGAATCACTGCACATTATAAAGGTACGTTTTAGATTGATACGCAGATTTTTCAGGTTTTTGTTTTGGTGGTCATATAGTAGATCGACAGGTCAACTCGTACACACACAAACTCGTACACACACAAACTCGTATGCACACCAACTCGCGCACTCACCCACTCGTACGCAAGTTGACATAAGGAAACCGAAATGTATAGCCATGGTAGCCTACTCTACATGTATGTAAAATTCTTTTTTTTAAACTGTGGACTGGTTTCTTAATCTTATTGAAGTGAATTTTAAGCTGCTCGCTCGACCCAGACAACAAACTCAAACTGATTGAACGATGATTTGGTTGACATTTTTGGCCACTCGTGCGCAGCCAGCGCATCTGGCACAATTGCAGAATACACCCCGCCACTCAAATTCCCTTGTTGTAGCCGGCTACAGCTACAATGACTTTTGACCTCTGGTCACGATTGAGTGAACGTCGAGCATGCTCCAATGGAGCCTCGTTCTTGTAGCCGATGACGTAGCCGCTGTAGCCACAAACCGGTACACCCTTTCTTATTCTTTGGACTTAAACATTTTTCAACCATCCCCTATACTTAAGTACACGTCCATATTTTACTGCATGCTTCAATGTAGACCCAGTAACTGGGGCGCTGTACTCCTTTTTTCGAAATTTTGACATCATCGGTCGTACTAGCGCCCCAGGTTATTAGTACGTCCCACTTCTGGATTCCGTGATATGGCATCATTTTGAATAGGGTAGACACAAAAAATGCCTCAGAACGACCAAAATACCCAACAAAATTGCTTTAAAAACGCCTACTGGCTTCTTGATATGTCTAAGGTGCAACATCAGGTATTTAAATGTACTCACGATTTTGTTTTGGGCTTGAATTTTACGTTTTTGTCGAGCAGATCGATGAAAATGGTCGTTTTGCCCAAATCAATGGCCGCCGCCACCAACAGTTTCATCGTCGCGATGCATTCTGGGTAGTAGATTTAATCAACGACTGTTTGCAGCGTGTGGTCAATGTATTCGTCGAAGGGGCGCGTGTTGTGATGGGAAAGAATGGTGCACTCGCTGCAAACAGTCGTTGATTAAATCTACTACCCAGAATGCATCGCGACGATGAAACTTGGTGGCGGCGGCCATTGATTTGGACACAACGAGAGACTGTCCACCATTTTCATCGATCTGCTCGACAAAAACGTAAAATTCAAGCACATCATTGGAGGAGAGATAGAACCAAATTCTAATATTTGCATTTTTTGTGACCTCAATTCGAGCACGAGAAGAACAGGTTTTTGCTGCTTACAATGTTGTTTTTTTCCCACTTATATTGAGGCAGGCTATTCGTACCTAACTGTTTTAGCGATGGGTAATGTTCACAAACACTAAATGTTTTTTTTCGCTTGTTTTACAGACAGGCCAAGAATCTCCAAGACATCTACCCGTCAACAATGTCCAAGACCAGCTTATAAATAAAAGAGCTGCACTCTCCAGTTAAAGGTAAATTCCAGAGATATTCTTTTAAAATATACCCCTGGCCACAAATGGAGCTCTGTAATAATTGTGTAGAATGCATGTCATAGCTTTTGTTTAAACAGAAGTCAGTAATTGTCATTTTCTTATAGCATTACAATTCTATTCAAATTTATTAAACAGTGATCTTGGAATGGTGTTTTTTTATTTGGCAATCATTTCAGAAGTGAAAGGCTAGGTTGTTTTTGTGTGTGCAGGGGTACTATAAAGATTTGGGGAAAGTCCCTGAGGATGCTTCATGTTAAACACAAGTATGAATACAGGTTCTTAACTTTGTGTAATATATTTGGGTATGTTGTTTGCTGGATAAGTTTCATTCTGAGAGAGAGAGTTCACGGATGATAAAGTTTATACCTGCACCAATCCTCATGAGAACACTCACAGCGTTTGGCATCCTTCAAAAGCATTTTGAAGGATGCAAATGTAAAAGCAAGTAATCTGAACCTCACTGGAATTTTTAATGATGGGTAATGTTCTTAACACTAAATGTCACAAATTGTTAATTTTATTTGTATTGCAGTCAGGCTTAGCATCTCCAAAAACATCTACCATCAACAAGTAGATGTCCAAGACCAGCCTGCATGTATGAAGAAGTAGCTGCGCCCTTCTGTAAAAGGTGAATTCCCCCAAAGTATACTTTATTATTTACCCCTGGCCCCAAATGGAGATCTGTAATAATATTGCAAAATGTCAATGTTGCTTTTGTTTCTGCTTATGTTAACGTAAGTCATTTTCTTGTAGCATTACAATTCATTGAAATATATTGGTATGATCTGTTTGGCAACAATTTCTGAGCTGGAATGCTGGTTTTTTTGTTTTGTTTTCTTGATGTTTTAAAGACTTTTGAGGAAAGTCCCAAACATGTTAAACACAAATATAAATAGAATTAGTAGCTTTTGGCAATCGAAATGTTGGTATTTTATTTGCTAGATAATAAGAAAAGTTTCATTCCGAGATCGCGAGAGAGCTCACTGATGATCAAGTTCATACTAGCAGTAGCACCAATCCTAAGAGAACTAACTGTCATGGGCATTTGGTTCTCCAAAATCTTTGTTGGGAATTTTGATTTCAGTGATCAAAATAATCCTGAAATGCATTTGTTCCTTTAAAAACTTTTTTGCTTCACTTATTCAATTTTAAAGATTGGTAATGTTTAATAGATGTTAATTTTTCATCAGGGATTATGAGTATAATTTGGTTTAACCTACACCGATGTGTGTTAAGCACTATATACTCAGTACTTTCCCGAGTTCTGTGAAAAAAAAAATTCACAGGCAAATCACTCGGTGGGATTCGAACCCACGACCTTTGCATTGCTAGAGCAGATATCTTGCCACTAGACCACCGAGCTAGGCCGATGGCTAGAGGCAGTTTGAATCCTAGGCAGCGGGTACCGCAACAGTTTAATTTTGCATCGGGGATAATAATAATAATAATAATTCAATTTATAATGCGCCAATTCCAGGCAGGCCTGTTCAAAAGCGCATGACAATAAAAAAGGAAAACCACTAAAAATTACAATACACTATACAGGATTAAAAATACAGCAAAACCGGAGCAAAGAAGGAGCAAAAAATACAAAACATTAAATAAACAACACAAAGGCTTTTAAAAAAATGAAAAAGAGAAAACCAATGAATGTAATTTTGTTTTTACCCTACACCGATGTGTGTTAAGCACTGTATACTCAGTACTTACACTAATTGTCACAATTTGTGCATTTTATTTGTATTGCAGTCGGGCTTAGCATCTACCGTCAACAAGATGTCCAAGACCAGCCTACATGTATGAAGAAGACGGTTGTTAATACTGATATTTCGCAAACGGAACACGTGCAAACAAGTACAAAGTTGGAGAGAGTAAACATTGACACTGATGTATCTTCTTTACGAAGCGTCGAGTCACACACCTGTTCAAACTCCAGCGAGAGAATCCCTCGCGGTAAACGGCACGAAGAAGCGTCTAGAAAGCCAGAAGGAGGTGGCCATCAGAACACGGTACCTCTCAAGGCCATTCTTGTCCAAACTGTAGACATCGATTGATGTTGTTGTCCCTCTTTGACAATCATGGTCATGCTACCTGTATCCAGTAACAGTAATGGATGCTAATATTCATTGTACTACTAGAAGGAACCAGTCTATTTTTCCTTTCAGCCTCGGTTTGATTACATTGATTTTAATGGTAGAAAATCAAGATGGCTGCACCATGATATAAAATCAAGATGGCTGCGCCATGATATAAAATCAAGATGGCTGCACCATGATATAAAATCAAGATGGCTGCACCATGATATAAAATCAAGATGGCTGCGCCATGATATAAAATCAAGATGGCTGCGCCATGATATAAAATCAAGATGGCTGCACCATGATATAAAATCAAGATGGCTGCACCATGATATAAAATCAAGATGGCTGCACCATGATATAAAATCAAGATGGCTGCACCATGATATAAAATCAAGATGGCTGCACCATGATATAAAATCAAGATGGCTGCACCATGATATAAAATCAAGATGGCTGCACCATGATATAAAATCAAGATGGCTGCACCATGATATAAAATCAAGATGGCTGCACCATGATATAAAATCAAGATGGCTGCACCATGATATAAAATCAAGATGGCTGCACCATGATATAAAATCAAGATGGCTGCACCATGATATAAAATCAAGATGGCTGCACCATGATATAAAATCAAGATGGCTGCGCCATGATATAAAATCAAGATGGCTGCACCATGATATAAAATCAAGATGGCTGCACCATGATAAAAGCCTATCATCATTAAGGTGTCTCTTTGACACACACAATAAAAATATATTTGCTTTGATGACTGAAATTGTATAGCTATATTTTTCAATTAACTTTTTCATGTATATTACTGTCAAAATGGCAAACATTTATACATATAATCAGTTTGGTTCTTAACTTAAAATCTACATAGAAAGCATGACAAAAGATATTTATTGTGCTCAATTTTGTTAAAGCTACTTATGCAGAAAAAGTGAGGGTGATGAGTAACTTAAGTCCAACCCAGGGCAGGGGGTTAAAAAAAAAAAAAAAAAACCTACAACAAGCCAGGGGTTGGTTAATGTCATAACATGGGATGGGCGATTTTTTTTAGGCCTACTGGTTTTGTTGTTGTCCGTTCATGCTTATTTCAATTGCGGCAATCAAACTAAACAATGGTGATTTTCGGGAGGTGGGTGGGGAAGTATTCAAATGTTATTTTTGATCAACCTTTACAGCGTCAGACAGAGACATTCTGGAGAGCTGGTATGAACGTTAAATTTAGTGAATTTGCATATTCCACAAAACTATTACATACCTTTTAACTTGTTCTTTTAACAATGGTGATCTGTGGAGAAAAATGTGTTGCTTTCCTGCATTGTAAAAAACGATTGGTGAAACTTTTACTCAACACGTGCCTATCTGCAAACAACCCTTTTTGGGGCTCAATTGTTGCAGCATTTGTTTGGGGAATGTTAGTTATTTTTGTTTCTTTTCTGTGATAAAGATTTACACGTATTTTATATGGGAAAAGCTAAAATAAGTAATAATACCAAACAAAAGATCGAGTACCATTTTACTCAACAAAATAGTTGTCACAGACAACTTGTTGGGTACAAATTTTACCCAGTGGTTTATACAGAGTAGTCTTGAATCAAGCATGTGGTGACTTAACAGCCTGTTTAGCTAAAAAGAGAATTAAAACAACGGTAAAGGTCATTTTAATGATTTAACTCTAATCTCCATGATATGTGACTTTTCTTACTTCTATTGTGAGGTTTTTAATTTTTTTTTTTTTAATCATGAAAATTTATATTGTGATCAGACTTTGACGGTTTCTACTTCAGCGAGGTATGTACATCACCAAAGAAAACTTTGAAAGTATAGGCCTATATTTTATTTGTACAATTTTTTGTGTATGATAATTCTAGACAATTCCTTCTTTAAACTGAGCTTTTATGTTATTTCACACTATACATTTCATTTTTCAACATACTTTCAGTATGTATTGCAATTTTTTTTCAGGGTGTTAAAGACTGTTCAAGTTCTGTTCTAACTATAATAGGATTGCTTTTATCTATCTACCTGCATTGTTCTAAGTTTAATACATTTTCTGTTGTAACTTTTTGCCATGTAATGTTTGGTATAGCATCATTAAAATGACTTTAAAACTGAAAATTATTTGGTTCGTAAAATCCTAGGTGTCTTTCCTGGATTAGAATAACATTATTGTGGAACTGACTGAAAACCCCAAACATCATTTTATGTTTTTGACACTTCGGAATTGTTGTAGAGTTTGAAGCAATATGCAACCTCCTCCCTTTTTCTAGTTTTTCTTAATCTAATTCCTGGGGGCGGGGCGGGGGGGGGGGGCAGAACTCTCTTGACAACCCAATGTCCCGCATTCCCTCGAAGAGGTTACACCCCCAGTTGCTGTTTACACCCAGGCAATTAGGATTTATTCATATGCATCGTCTCACTACCACAAACAAAACTATACCCCCACCACAGACCCCCCCCCCCCCCCCCCCCAACCCTTGCCTCCGAAAGAAAAACAGAATAGTGGGATTGAACAAATTACCCAGCCAAGTTCAGATCTCTGAAATTCAGATCTTTTAAGTTATCTGAAGTTTAGATTAAATGGTTTCAGTTTTAGATCTCTGAAGTTTATAATAACTGAAACTTAGATCTCTGGCATGATGATTAAACATCTCAACTTTAGATCTCTGAAGATTAAATTTCTGAAGTTTAGATCTCTGAAGTTTAAAGAGTTAATGTTCAAGACCAGTGACGATGCCAGGCGAAAGACTGTATTTTGGCGGAGAATCTCTGCTAATGATCCACAACAGCGTCTTTTCTGTACCTTACAATGTCTTAATAATGTCACTAAAAGAAAACCTTAGCTTATCTTCAATAGACCCAGTATAGTGAATTTTGTCGTGTCATACCTTTTTTTTTCTTTAGAAATTGAATAATATTTGTTTATTGATTTGTTTTACTTATTAAAATCTTTAGACGCATCACTTTTCTACTAGACCTATAAATAATGTTGAGTACCTTACGTTTCAATACTATAGAGATCTAAGACTATAAGCATATTTGTGTGATCAAAAATAAATAATAATTGCAGATGGCTTCAAATAATTATCTTCAGTCAGAGAAATAAAGAATGAGTAACATTCCCGTTTAATGTTTATCACAAGAGGGCGCCAAACGAAGACGAGAAAGTTACTCCTGTCTTTATCACAAGAGGGCGCCAAACGAAGACGAGAAAGTTACTCCTGTTTTTATCACAAGAGGGCGCCAAACGAAGACGAGAAAGTTACTCCTGTCTTTATCACAAGAGGGCGCCAAACGAAGACGAGAAAGTTACTCCTGTCTTTATCACAAGAGGGCGCCAAACGAAGACGAGAAAGTTACTCCTGTCTTTATCACAAGAGGGCGCCAAACGAAGACCGGAAAGTTAGTCGTTAGACTGGTCTCCTGTATTTATCCACAAGGATCCTCGCAGTGTGACGTCAGGCTAGTTAATAGTCGTCTCTTAGTTTAAACACCTGTGTATGCAGCATGCAAGCACATTGGATTTTCAAGGTAAATTTTCGTTTTCTTGTCTTCATTTACAGCAATTATTCCTTATTACATTGTACAATGCCACATCTTTAAGTGTTCCTTGTACTTAAGTGAAACTCTTGCATTCTGTAACTTCTCAGAGTACAGCTAAATTAGCCCCATAGTGCCAATAGTCTGGACTTCCTCCGATCCTTGGCCCTACGCCCATGTAACTCTAGCCCCACTTGTACTTGTGTGGCCAAGGCTAGCTGAATCCTTGGCCACACGTCCCGACCATTTCTTTTTAAGCTAAGAAATAACCAATTAAATGGCGCATTATAGCGAATTCCCTACGGGCCAGTCGGCAGTTTAAACAAGCTGAATGTGTCACAAACGAGCGCGCACAAGTGCGTTTTAATGTGCTGTCCACAAATCGGATACAATGAACAATGAGTGACAACTGAGGAAAAAATCTCGGCATAAAAACGTGAGTTTATATTCGAAAAATTATCCCACCTCCTGGAGGTACATAGGGCCGGGGTAGGGCCAAGGATCGGAGGAAGTCCAGAGTATTGGCACTATTAATGGGGCTACAACTAAATGTGTTTAATTTTAGTTTCGTGAACTTTTTTTGTTTGTTTTCGAAAATGGCGTAATTATTACCTGCCATACAGATCGTAATTTGTATAGGCTCTACCCGTCGTATGTAATTTTTGGGGGGCAATTTTTGCTTGCACAAGTTGCAGTTTGTAGTTGTAGCCCTATAAATAGTTTAGTACCAACCCACTTGAACTTGAACTTACGTGAGCGCATGCGCTAGGGTGCGGACGTGCTTTCTTTTGCTCGTCCGTTGAAGGCAGATTCATCCATTTAAATCTACATTATTGCTCAACCATCTGTATTTTTGAACCCTCATATTTTGTTCATCATATATTCCGCTACTGTTTGGGGTGATTTATTGTAGTCTAAGTCATCAAGCTTTGTGAGTATTGACCTTTGTTTTTATTGGTGATTGTTGAACTTTACCATCATCCATCATGGCGTCCATCATCATGGCTTGCTAAGCTTTAGCATATTCAAGGTTCAAGGTTTTTATTATTTCCACAGTATCAAAAACAATCGATGAAAAGATATAACACAAATGTTACTATACAAACTACGAATGCTAAAGGTATTATGTAATAAGGCTAAGTACAAGGATACTGCAGGGGAGCCCATTTAGAAGCAAAGCTTTTGAGCATGGACCCCTAACAGGCACGCCCAAAGAGCCAGGGCCATAACAATGAAGATTGGATAAGTCACATGACACAGGGCATGGCTCAATGGGCGTGCTGTAATTAAATAAATTACACATAGAACAACAGACCAAAACACAAAACATGTATACATTTAACAAGAAACAAACACTACATCAGATCAATATTATGTCAGGTCAGATAGAAAAATAAAAGGTACATATGTATGTGAGCCACAGGCATGAATTAAAAGTAATTTTGAATTAAAATGGATTTAAATAATCGTTTGAAGATGGGGAGATTGGTAGAAACTTGAAGTTGAAAAGAGAGGGAGTTCCAGAGCTTGGGTCCCTTGTATTTAACGGTATTTTGAGCAAGGGAGGTACGACTAAATGGAATATTAAAATTAGAGCCTTGGCGAGTAAAATGAGAGTGAATTTCACGGTTTTTGATAAATAACATGTTAATGGAAGATGGTAGGGTATTATGAGTAGATTGATACATAAGGGACCCAAGCTGAAGGCTGTACATGTCTTTGATTTTTAAAGTCTTCTGTTTTATGAAAAGGGGATTTGTGTGTTCATAGTAGTCGACAAAATTAATTGTGCGCAGGGCTCTTTTCTGTAGGTGGAGTAATCTGTTTAAATTGGTAACAGAACTACTGCCCCAAGCAAGTAAACCATAGTTAAGATAAGAAACAATAAGGGTGTTGTACAGAGATTCTAAAACTTTAACAGGTAAAAAATGTTTGATCTTGTTAATTACACCTATGTTCCTAGCAATGGTTTTACATAAATAATCAATATGTTTTTTCCATGTCAACCCTGAGTCAATAAACAGACCTAAAAATTTACAGCAATCAGTTTTGTTGATAACGTTATTATCAATTATAATGTTACAGGGTAGTTCACTGGCAGAGTTACTGAACAACATATAGCTAGATTTAGAAATATTTAAGGATAATTTATTTATTCTGAACCAATTCGCAACAG
Organism: Leptasterias polaris; assembly: GCA_037783415.1. Lineage (NCBI taxonomy): Eukaryota > Metazoa > Echinodermata > Asteroidea > Forcipulatida > Asteriidae > Leptasterias > Leptasterias polaris. The sequence goes on along the minus strand of JAZGTN010000024.1, from coordinate 435,494 downwards.
AAATAAGTTCAGCGTTAACTGTATCACTAAGGTAGTTAAGGTTTCTATGGGAAAAGAATAAATTAGAGTCATCAGCAAACAATATAAAGGAAAGCAAATTAGACGACTTTGTAAAGTCATTGATATATAATAAAAAAAGCAAAGGTCCTAAAATTGAGCCCTGGGGTACACCATGCGTAAGAAAGCTAGATTGTGAGTTAAAGCCGTTCACAAATACATATTGGGATCTATTTTTGAGATAGCTCCTAAACCACTCCAGGGAGATTCCTCGAATACCATAATAGAAAAGTTTGTACAATAAAATGCCATGGTCAATTGTATCGAAGGCTTTGGATAGATCGAGGAATATCCCCAGGGTGTGTTTGGATTCATCTATGCCGTGAGTGACTTTATTTATAAAGTCAAGTAACGCATGGGTAGTTGAGTGTTTTCTACGAAAACCAAATTGTGAACTAGTTAAAATATTGAACTTATCTAAGAATTTGATAGTACGGGCATATACACTTTTTTCAAAAATCTTTGAAAAACATGACAAAATAGATATGGGTCTATAATTGTTAACACAAGCAGGATCACCTTTTTTAAAAACTGGAATGACCTTTGCAATTTTTAATTGAGAAGGGACAATACCAGATTGAAAAGATACATTAATGACATGAGTAAGTGGTTTACATATGGCAATAATACTACGTTTTAAGATAGTTGTGCTAACTAAATCATGCCCCGAGCTTGTTTTATTTTTTAAGTTATTAACAATGTCAATTATTTCATATTCAGTCACCGGCATAAGAAATAAAGAATTTGGGTTAGGGTTATCTAAATAATCTTTAAAACTAATAGACAATTGGGAGTCCTGTATTTTACTGGCGAGATTTGGACCGATATTAATGAAATAATTATTAAAGCAATTAGCTATATCAGGGGCATAAGTAGTTAATTTACCATCCGAAAAAACACTATTGATTGATTGGGAAGTTTTCTTGTTGTTCAGAACTGAATTAATTACTTTCCAAGTATTACGAATGTTATTTTGTTCCCGTTCAAACTGATTTGAATAATACATTTTTTTAGCAGTGCGAATTAAGCTAGTTAGATTATTTTTGTATGTAGTATATTTGTTTTTCCGAAAAAATGTAGGATTGGACAAATATTTATGATATAATTTATTTTTCGTGTTAATTGATTTAAGTAGTAAAGGGGTGATCCAAGGTGAAGTAGAGCTATGGCTGGATTTTTTACGGTGAGTATGAACGATAATAGGAAAGTGTTTATCATACATATGATGAAAGTGATGCATAAATGTATTAAATGCCACTTCCGGATCACTACAAGTACAAACATCAGCCCAATCAGTCGCTAGCAAGTCATCGTTAAACTGATTAAAATTATAGTTGGAAAAACTACGTGCCGAAGAAGAATAACCACTTCGGCCGTTAAGGTCAGAAGTGTTTGACGATGGCTCTATAAACAAAAATATTGGAAGATGATCAGAAATATCGGATAAAATAATGCCTGATTTAGGTAAAGGTAAAATATTAGTAAATATATTGTCTATAAGTGTAGCAGAATTATTGGTTATACGGGTAGGCTTATTGATAAGTGGGAGCAAAGAATAAGAGGTGAGTACATTGATAAAAGACTGGGAACTAGAGTTGGTATAATTTAATAAATTGATATTGAAATCGCCAGAGATAATACAAGATTTATTTTGAAGAGCTAACCGTGAGCATACAATTTGAAAATTTTCCATAAATTCACTGTGAACAGCAGAAGGTGGTTTATATACTACCCCTGTGATAATGTTTTGAGCTTTGGGAACGACCACTTCAATAAAAAGTGATTCGAGCGATTCATTCGAAAACTTAAGGTCTTCTCTAACTGTAAAATTCAAATCAGAAGAAACGTAAAGAGCCACCCCGCCTCCAGCTTTAATACCGTCTCTGTTGTTCACAATGAGTTGATAACCAGGTAATGAATAAAAACTATGAGGTTCGGTTTTTAACCAGGTTTCGGAGAGTGCAATTATAGAAAACGTATGTTTTGACAGATTTAAGAGAACTTTAAGGTTGTCAAAGTTTTTTTGTAGACTCCTTATATTAATATGTAATACTGAAACAAGACTCAGGTTGATCACTTGTGTAATTTGCTCAGTGGAATAGTAAAGCGAACTATTGGGTACATCAAGTGGATCATTTAAATCAATATCATCATCATTAATTGAGAAAATAAAATTTACTGATCAAGATTATTGAATATGAGGCTGGCCAGTGGAAAACATACAATGCAGATCTGAATAAAACAAACAAAGACAAGACAATACAACAAAACATCGACAACTATGGCTTGGTACATAGGACTGATTGAATAAATACATCAAGATATGGATTGACACTTGTCAAAAACACTGCTACCAAAGATTAAGAAACAAAAGACTTACACTTAAGGCCACCGGTTGGTTTTGACAAAAGTTACATAGACCGACTGGGAATGGGGATCTCAAGATTTAATGTATTTTTGTCCGTTGATATACAGTTGGCCGTTACGAAAGTTGGGTTTCTTACCATCACGGTAAGCCTTCTGCATTACGTCTTTAAGGCTCCTTTTCTTTGCTGCGTCAACTGCTGGTAGATCTTGGAGCATAAAAATTCCGCATTCAGCGAGGGCCTTTTTGCAGTTGATTTGAACGGACATGCGTTCAGGTCGGTATATGAACTTTGCTAGAATGTGACGAGGCTTGTCAGTCACCGACTTTGGAATCCGGCCTGAACGGTGAGCGTTTTCAATTTCCGGCGCAACATCGCACTTTTCCTGTAGAATTTCTTTAAGTCTAACATAGGCGTAAGACGGAGATTCATTGGCAAGCTCTGGGATACCACCAAATCTAAGATTATAACTTCTGGAATATCTTTCCAAGTGAAGTGTTGACTCTTCCAGTTGATCGATTTTCTGAACAGCCAGCCCAAGCTTGGTAGTAACATTGGCGAGATTCGACGAGAGTGACTTATTTTCAGACTGGATCTCCTCTATGGTATCAGAAGTAAAAGTGACAGATTTCTCTAGGTCTTGTTGTCTGTCCTCCATTGCAGAGATTCTTGTCAGGAGAGACTGCTGGTTGTTAATGACTACATCAAGTTTCTCTTGTATGCCGCTCTTCATCTCCTGCAATTCTTGACGTAGCACTGTAAGTAAAGTGTCGGAAATAGATGCTCTTGCGTCGCCACTCAACTGCACGTCATTTACATCAGACTCCTCGGTAGAAATGACACGTTTTTTCTCCTTTTTGGGTGGCATATCGGATAAGGGAAAGCACTAGAGTTACCTTGGATGAAGAACCAACTGAGAAGTATTTGTTCTATAAGACCTCAGCACGGAACATTGTTAAAAAGGTGGCTTTTTAGATAAGTAGGCAGCAGCTATTTTCAAAGTTGTGTCAATCCATTGTAGCGCCCTCTATCACATGACCGGTACTGTGTGAACAAGTACTGCTGGGGTGGCAAGTCTGACCAGCGACGGGGCTCCTACCAAGTCATTCCAAAATGCAGTTCACCTACCTGTTTGCATCTGTCTTGATAATAATCCAGGTTACACGTATTGGTCTAACTCCCCATCGCACACGTACATTCCTGTTAGTGAATCAAGCATCATGGCATTCTGCATCATACATCGAGAGCTCTGTCAGCATGATTTTAAATGTTCTCACCAGGAAACGCATCCCCAACACCAGTTTGTATTCAACCACCATCACAAACAACTGTAACAAAACTAAGCTTACGCTTTCGTACTTGTGCATTCTTTTAATCATCAATGCACACGACACAGAAGTGAACCCCGGGCCATACAAACCTAAATACCCCTGCCAGCTGTGCGACAAAGCAGTTAAATGGGGCCAGAGAGGCGTCCGCTGCGATAGCTGCTTTGGATGGTATCATGTCGAGTGCATGAGCATGACCACGCAGAGTTATGATGATCTCAACCATACAGACATAGTATGGACTTGTCAGGCATGTGGTATACCCAATCATTCATCTGGGCATCTTTCCTCCGATAGTTCCATCGAATTTACCAACAGTTTTAACAGCATTGCGTCCTTGTCTGATGATAACACGCAGCTTGGTTCTCCGAAGGCTGCCTCCTCACCAATTTCACAGGAAAAAAGCAACAAACATAAAAGTAAGAAAGCTACAAATTACTCCCTCTGTTTTCTCGTTATAAACTGTCGGGGTCTCAGGTCCAAGAAGGAATCGCTTGCTACTTGTATTGACACTCACCGACCACATGTTGTTATTGGAACAGAGTCAGGGCTGGACGACAGCGTTTCCAGCAGTGAAGTCTTTCCAAGTAACTTCACAGCTTTCCATAAGGATAGAGTTACCATGAAAAAATCAGATTGGTACTCACCTAGTAGACCTCGACACGGAAAATGAGATAATTTGGGTCAAACTCCAACTTGTAGGATGCAAATCTATTCTCATTGGGTCCTTTTACAGAACACCTGACAATAAAGACAAACAATATCTAGAGAAGCTTAGAGAATCCCTCTACAAAACCAAGGTGGATGGTACCATCGTTTGCCTAGGTGGAGACTTCAATTTGGGTGACATTTCATGGGAATCTAACTCGATCAAGCAAGGATGTAAAAGACCTTTCATCTCTAGACAACTTCTGGACATCGCTGACGAATTTGGCCTCCAACAACTTGTAAAGGAACCAACGAGGAAGGACAGGATTCTTGATCTCTTCTTCACATCTAACAACACCCTTGTGGATCAAGTGATAGTGACACCAGGCATCAGCGACCACGACGGAATTCCGCTAATTGATATGTCTACCAAACCAAAATTCAACATACAAAAGCCAAGAAAAATATTCATCTACAACAAGGCAGATAAAAAGAACCTCAACAGTGACCTGAAAGACATGAGTGACAGACTTACATCCACGGATAACTCATCGAAGTCGGTCGAGGAATTATGGCTCCAATTCAAAGATGGCATTACAGATGCAATGGAGAAGAATATCCCATCAAAGATGAGCACTAACAAGAATCGTACGCCTTGGATTACTCACTCCGTCAAGCGTAGGTTAAGACAAAAACAGCGAGCCTACAACAAAGCTAAAACATCCGGCAATCCTAATGACTTTGATAAATTCAGGAGCTTCAGAAAACTAGCACAGAAGGAAACAAGAGCACCCTACTGGAAGTATGTGAGAACCACCTGCCTATCCTCAGCTAAACAGTTCTGGAGCTTCATCAAGAGGATGAAGACTGATTCTTCAGGTATACCAGCCTTGAGGTCAAATGGTCAACTCTTCTCAGAGAACAACAAGAAAGCTGAAATCATGAACCATCAATTTCAGTCGGTGTTCACTGATGAAAATCCTTTGAACATCCCAACTGGACGTAAGCTTCCTTCAATGCCGACTATTTCAATAGAGCCTGAAGGTGTACTCAAACTACTCAGGGGATTGAATGAAAATAAAGCATCTGGACTAGATGGGATCTCTTCCAAAATATTGAAGCTGGCTGCTGAGGAATTGGCTCCGGCATTGACGGTGATTTTCAACACATCCTTGTGCACAGGAATCGTCCCGGCAGACTGGCTTACAGCCAACATTTTCCCCCATCTTCAAAAAGGGAGACAAGGCTACAGCGAGCAACTACCGCCCCGTATCCCTTACTTCAGTGTGCTGTAAGCTGCTAGAGCACATCCTCCATAGTAACATCATGAAGCATCTGGATCAGCAGAAGATCTTAACTGATAATCAACATGGATTTCGTGCTCAGCACTCATGCGAGACACAGCTCATTCAGATGATTAACGACTTGGGGGAAGTCATCGGACACCAGAAGCCAAACCGACATGGTGATAATGGATTTCTCCAAGGCGTTTGATACCGTACCACACAAGCGTCTCCTTCACAAAATCAACAGCTATGGAATCAACAGTAACACCTTCAACTGGATCTCCAATTTCCTCACTCAAAGAAAACAATGGGTTGTCATCAATGGTGAGTGCTCTGAATGGACTCACGTCAAATTCGGGGTGCCACAAGGGACAGTGCTGGGCCCTCTACTCTTTTTACTCTACATCAACGACTTGCCAGATAACATCAACTCCACCGTACGACTGTTTGCGGATGATTGTATCTTGTATTCTACCATCAAAGACCAGTCAGACTCTACCAAGCTCCAGCTGGACCTTGACACTCTCTCCAAGTGGCAGGACATGTGGCAGATGAGATTTAATGCTTCCAAATGCTTTGTGCTCCGCCTCTCACATGCCAGATCAACCAAACAGTTAAATTACACTCTAGGTGGCACAACACTACAAGAGACAACATCTCATTCATACTTGGGGGTTGAGATAACCAATGACCTTAAATGGGGGAACCATATCAAATCCATCTCTGCCAAAGCGAGCAGAGCCCTTGGCTTTATTAGATGCAACCTACACTGCTGCCCTCAGGATCTCAAGTCATCGCTTACCAGACCCTGGTCTGCCCACTTCTGGAGTACTCGGCAATCATTTGGGATCCCTAAGCACAGGAACAAAAAGACAAACTCGAGATAATACAGAGAAGAGCAGCCCGCTTCATCTGCAGAGACTACAACCGAGACTACAAACGAATCTCAATGCTCCACAAAATCCACCATCGTCAGGCTGCCGTCCCGGCAGGAAAGTTCTTACGCCGGTCACAGCAAGGCCTACCAACTGTTCTCCGCAAACAAAGACTGTTGCGAGGTCGCCGCACTTTTGCCGCTATCACGCTCGCACCAAATGCACTATGAACACAAAAATACAGCACCATCTACAGGATGAAAAGCGCCCTCTTTTGGTATAGTTTTGAGAGGGTATACAGACTAGCATCCGGGAGTTTTTACGCTGTATGTTACATGGTTCAGTCAACGCAAAGTCTGAATCGAAAAAAAATTTACGTTAAGAGTTTCTTCAAAATGTAGCTAGTTTTCCTTCTGTGATTTCCTTTCTGGATTGCTGGTGACTTGGTAAATACTATAATAGTTATTCAGGTGTATATATAGAGCATTACAGTACGACAAATTCGTTATTTTGATTGATTTTGTTGTAGTACTTTGTACCATTTGCGGAACTGTGCACACGTAACTTGTATGCATTTCCACACATGTAAACAACGATTCAAGATGGCGGCCGCCATGATCATGAACAACGATGCAAAATAAAATCGTTCTTTCTATGGAATTTACTGACACACCAAGCTACAATGATGTCGTAAACCCTCTATTACATCTGTAAACTAGTATTGTTTATTATATCGCAACTTATAGTACTGAAAAACAACAGCCACAACAATTTACAATGATCATTGAAAAAAATTAAAAATCTTCTTTATTTATTTTGTTTACAACTTCCATTTTCACAGGAAGACAAAGGTCATTGAGGTCACAGAGGTCACAAAATTTATCCAGAAAGAAGAACAATATCATAATGAACATTACCTCCAAACATTTTAAAAAAATACTTCATGATAATTTTTTAATGATTTTTCCAATGAAAACACACAATAAATTGTTGCGTTAGAAAAAGTATGCGGGATGTGGGGGGTAGCTGTGTACAAAGTATACGGGACTGAAAGGGTTAAAGTATTTAAAAACGCTGACATGACATTTGAGGCTAGGCATTTGTACCTAACAGTTTTAATATAATGATGGGTAATGTTCACAAACACTAAATGTTGCAAACTGCGTATTTTGTTTGTTTTACAGTCAGGCCAAGAATCTTCAAGACATCTACCCGTCAACAAGTAGTGTCCAAGACCAGCTTATAAAAAAAAGCTGCACTCTCCAGTAAAAGGTAAATTCACCAAAAGTATTCTTTTAAAATATACCCCTGGCCACAATTGGAGCTCTTTTATAATTCTAGGACATGACGTAAAAAAATTTTTAACAGAATTTAATAATTGTCATTTTCTGATAGCATGACAATTCTATTCAAATTGATTAAATCAGTGATCTTGGTATGTCATAGGTATGGTGTGGGTTTTTTGGCAATCATTTCAGAAGTAAAAGGCTAGATTGTTTTTAGTGTGTGTGTCGGGGGTTATAAAGATTTGAGGATGCTTCATGTTAAACACAAGTATGAATCAAGGTTCTTAATTTGTTGTCTTAATTTTTTGTTATTTATATGTAAGTTTCATTTTTAGAGAGAGAGTTCATTGATAATAAAGTTCATACCTGCACCAATCCTCATGAGAACACTCACAGCGTTTGGCATCCTTCAAAAGCATTTTCAATGATATAGATTGCAACAATCAAAATAATCCTGAAATGCATGAATTCCTCCAAACACTTTTTTGCTGCTTACTGAATTGTTTTCTTAACTTATTCTTGTATGAAATTATAACAATAATGCAAAGGTAAAAGCAAGTAATCTGAACCTAAATGGAATTGTTATTGATGGGCAATGTTAATTTACGTTCTTAACACTAAATGTCACAAGTTGTTCATTTTATTTGTATTGCAGTCAGGCTTAGCATCTCCTAAAACATCTACCATCAACAAGTAGATGTCCAAGACCAGCCTACATGTATGAAGAAGTAGCTGCGCCCTTCTGTAAAAGGTGAATTCCCCCAAAGTATACTTTATTATTAACCCCTGGTCCCAAATGGAGATCTGTAATAATATTGCAAAATGCCAATGTTGCTTTTGTTAACTTAAGTCATTTTCTTGTAACATACCATTTCATTCAAAGATATTGGTATGATCTGTTTGGCAACAATTTCTGAGTTGAAATGCTGGGTTTTTTGTTTTTGTTTTCTTCATGTTTTTAAGATTTTTGAGGAAATATAAATAGAAATTAGTAACTTTTGGCATTTTAAACTTTGGTATTTTGTGTGCTAGATGATAAGACAAGTTTCATTCTGAGATTGCGAGAGAGCTCACTGATGATAAAGTTCAAACTAGCAACAATCCTAAGAGAACTGTCACTGGCATTTGGCATCCTTCAAAATCATTGTGTATTTTTGGTTTCAATTATCAAAACAATCCTGAAATGCAAGTGTGTCCTCTTGGGGTAGTTCCGCTGGGTATCAGCAGCATTGCCGCCTATCGCCGAGGGGGTCCACTCTACTCCTACAGGCCTTTGAAGAACTGACAGAAACTGTGGCATCTGTGGTAGCAAAGCCTATTGTCCCTTCTGAACTGTCCATTACCTCCAGAACAAGCTGACTATGGGTCAGTTTTTGAGGCTGGGGATGCAATATCTATATTTATCTCTGATGAGTTTTGCCACACGAAAGAGGTACCTGACAACAAAGTTTGTGCGGACATGCCATCTTCCACTGTTGCTACAAGTTTTTTTTTCATGCCTACCCTCAAACATTCATCAATCCATGGGAGACCACAAAAATCTTTGAATTTGCACATTGCAATATTTTTCTTGTCTAACATTTGTTATCCTTAAACTTCACCTTTCAGATGCCAGAGACAAAGCTAGTAGTTACCAGAAATCACGTGCAAATGGAATAATCTCTACTGACATCTTGAATGCTACAGGGTATAAGGGAGAGCAACATGTATGTAAACTTCAGTATCATCAAAACATCTTAGCTGTTCATCTAGCAATCACGAATGAACAACCAAGCCATCTGTTGTCTGCAACTGCAAGATATTGTAGATGTGTTTTATAGTTCGATGTTTTCTATTATTGTCGAATAGTGGGCTGTTTTTGCAGCACTATACATTTAATGTCTTGTAAATAAGTACACCATTGCAAGCCCGCCCCCCCCCCCCCCCTCTATCACCCCAGGCGAATTTCTCACCATCGGGAGGGCTCCTCTTACTTCTTCCCCAGTCGGGAGAGATTTAAGCTCAGAATATTTCACCCATACCTTCCCTGAAAGATATTAGAAAGAAGAAAACAAATGTTAGTATCTTTAAAAGAAAAATACATGTTGAACTTTATCACAGACTGGCTATGTCTAAGAATGGGATTTTCCCCATTGCAATTTTTGGCTTGTGTTAACAATTATGTCTGTAAACTTTACCTTTCAGGTGCCAGAGATGAAGCTAACAGTTCCCTGAAATCAAGTGCAAATGGAATCATCTATACTGACACCTATGAAGGCTACATGGTACATGTATAAAGCAATGTGTTTGTAAACATCAGCATCTTCAAGTCATCTCAGCTGTTCATCAATAGCAATCATGAAAGAACAACCGAGCCATCTGCTCCCTTCAATTGTAAGATAATGTAGATGTGTTAGTTTGATGTTTTAATGTTTTCTGTTATCATTTATTATGGGCTGTTATTGCAGCATACATTTAACCTCTTGTAAATAGGTACACCATTGCAAGCAAGCACATACGCGTTTTTGGAGCTATTTAGTTGCAGACTTTAGAGCCTTGGTGGTGCCTCGATCCGATATGCTGTGCCTCGATCCGTTATGTTGTGCCTCGATCCGAGATTCGGAATAAATGGTGGAATAAACACGGAAAATTCCGAATAATTAAAGGGACCTGGACACTTGCACGTGGCATGTGGGGTCCTACTCCTGGCCGGGGTAACAGTCGGTGGTTGATCCTAAAGATGCTCCGAGCTCCACCGCGGCGTTGGATGGTTTCGGTGTGATCACACATGGTTGACCTAACAGGAGTAGTCCCTAGTCTTTGGCCGTGGGGGCTAGTGGACCGCGTTACTACAGTAGGGGACTGCCTTAGGGACTGGTTCGCCAACCTTGGGGTGGCGTACCGGACCCTTCCTAATCAGGAGGTGCAATGGCCCCGGCGATCTGGAATGCGTGTTGGGGCTGGTATCCTGGGACCTGCACGTGGTGGCCCTGCTTTGACTAAGCTTACCAGGATGATATCAGCTTAAAAAGCTGACTGAATTAAAATGCTTGCGATGGTGTATTTATAAATTGTTAGTTATTTTTAAATATAAGATTATGAGTCCAATTTGAGATGACTGTTGATCAATCACTTCATATTCCTAAACCAACTCTAATCAAGATCTCCTTGTTCTGCATTACTATTTCAGATGTTTAACTTTATCATCAGTGGTATATACAGTTACTTTCATGTGTTAGTTTTTGACCCAGAATGAGTATAAGATTGTTTGTAATTTTGTTAATAAATGGGTTTTTTTGAAGTACAAAATCGAGGCTGCTGCCGATGGGTTGGAGTGTGAGTCAGGGGGACATAAATTAGTCTCCTTGCATTGACAATTTTGTGACCAGCATGAGGTTTTTGTCTGGTATAAATATAGGACATTAATGCCTTTCCACAAAACCCTTGACCCAAAATGAGTATGAGATTAATAATAACTGTATTTAATAATAAATAGATTGTCTTTAATTTTGTTAATAATTAGGATTTTGTGAAGAACGGAATCGAGGCTGCTGCCGATGGGTTAGACTTAAAGTCTCCGTGCGTTGACAATGTTGCGACCAATATGAGAGTTTTCATCTCATATAAAAAGAGGAAATTCTTGTTTTCCAGAATTGGACTTTTAAAAATGCACTGGAGTGTGTACTCTTTATTTTACTCCTCCATTGTTCACAGACCAAAATAAACATACACAGCTGTATGCGTATGTAAAAAGAGTAGGACATAAAGGCACAGAATTGTATAACTATAAGTATGTGAGATTAAAAACAAATAAATAAATTTTGAACCAAAATAAAAAACAAAATTATTGAGAAGGCTAGACTCTGGGAGAAATCAACTTTCCTGTATCCCCAAAATTACAACATTGGGGGATAAATTAAAAATAATCAAATGTTTTTATGTAAACCATTCATATTATTATTTTATATTTAATGATTTCTTGGTAAGGCTTTGTTGACAACAAGGTTGGTTATATAAAACACCTGATGATTTATTTACTAAAACTCAATTAAGTTAGGCCTACAAGTATCATTGGTATTTAATCAGAAAAAAAAATAAAAAATTAAACATAAATGATAATACATAACAATTATTTACACTACACTATAAAAATGAATCCATTCGCATCGTCATGTATTACTGAAATACAACAACAAAAATCAACTTAAAAGTATTAGTTTTGTGTATGTTGGTTCATGAATTTGAAAATAACTATATGATGTGTCTCCTACTAACATTCCATGATTAAATAAGATTTTGAATCCGAATTCATCATCTTTGTTTAAAGGCATTAAACATTGAACATATCTTATAACGATATAATATCAAAATTGTTATCTCCCAAATACATAAATGATAAATCTATTAAAAAAAATAAAAAATTACAAGTTTTTAACCTTTAACAAATCCTTTCATTGTGTTACTTCAGTTAATTTAATGACGTAGTTAAATATTTATAAATTGACTAACTTTTATAAAAAATATATACCAATTATATCAACATTAATCTAACTCTAAGAATTGTTTGCTTCAAATTTGAATAACTATACATTTTAAAATACTAATTACAATGAAACATGTTTAGTTTTTTAGAACTAACTTTAAACATTGATATGAAAAATAACAATAATTTACTATGGGCTTTAAAAAACCTAGAAATAGTTTTACTGTATACATTATAACAATCCAATGACATCAATTCAAATATATATATGTTAGAAATTGGGGTCTGCTTCATGGCCGATGAAGACTGCCCATTTTTATTACATACAATGACAGTACAACATAATAAATTAATAATAAATATATGTGTGTTATTTATTTACAATTATTTGGAAAGGTTACACCATTAAGGTGTGTGTGTGAGTAGGTAACCACATTCAAACCGGGGACCTATAACAAAAGAGAACAATAGGGTACGGTTGCTATCACAAAGGAAAGCATTGTGGCCCACGGTTGCTATCACAAAGAGTTGAACAAAGGAGGGTTCACGATTGCAGGCTGTTACTTGTGTGTGTGTGTGTGTGTGTGTGTTGGGGGGGGGGGGGGGGGGGGGTGGTTAAAGCCCTCTTACATAAGCAACTCTATATGTACCTGATGTAGATGAAAACTTTGACAACTAGGCTAGGGCCTATGATTTTTATCATTAACAAAACAATTACAGTTAAACAAATTATACATTTACATTAACAAAAACATTTACTTTACACGAACTTAATAACATAACATAGACATGCAGATTTACTATTTTTTTTTAATAGGCCTAGTAATAAAACTAATAAAACTACTACTAATGAATTACTTTTCTAAATTCTCAGTGAAACAAATACGTCTAATTCTCAACAGTCGAAACTAGCCGATACGTGTCCTGTAAATACTTTTCTTACAAGATAGTTGATTATTTGTATTATTATTATTAATATTATTATTCTTAAATATCTATTGTATTAGGTAGGCCTATTTTATAATAAACATAAATGAAATCTTTACCATAAACTTTTTCAGTCAAGAACTTTCTTTGAAAAAAACCCTCAATTTTGGAAATTAACTGTACAATATTATCGATGTTATTTTATGCACCACTAACAAGAATTTGAAACTTTGTCGTTGTTAATATGATGAGTCGGAGTGTGAGTCGAGCAGACATAAAGTCATCGCGCGTTGAAGATAATGTGACCAATATCAGAGTTGCCGTTTTGTATAAGACACTGTTTGTCCAAAAGACTTGTGAAAATGCACTGGTATGTGTTACTATCTTATTTCTCAATAACTCACAGACATGTGACAACTTAAATTTTTTCAAAGTGATAAGAGTATGACAATACATGTTTATCTATATAAATACTAGTTGGGGAGATGGCCTTAGCTTTTGATCCACATTGGACCTTCGTCAGAGGTATTAACAAGCACAAACAAAAACATTCATGGGGAGCATAAGAGACTTTTTATATAATATTTTCTAATTTGTTTTAATTATTAACCTCAGAAAAATTTGATTATAGAGGAGGGAAACTAACTTTACTCTAACCAAAAGAGTTGTGTTGTCACACAAGGAATTAATAATAGCAAAATATAAGAACTATTAAATAAATAAAGTAAACAGATTATTTGTAGCTAGGAGAAAACATATTATTTTGGTTTACTCATTACAGATCAATTAAATTTCACCACTAAAAACTTAAAATTAATATCTTTTGGGGTTTGATTAAAGTTACTAAATACTATTTTGAGGTAATGTATACTTCATCTTCATCAATGCAAACAAAAATTAAAAATACAATAAATGGTTCAGTCTTACATTGCCTTTGACGCCTTATTATGTTGGAACTTTGACACCTTAAATGTTGAAAAATAACTACAATATTATCTAGATGTTAATTAGGGTTTCACTAAAAAGTATTTTAAACTGTCCTTTTTCAACAACAGTTTTCAATGTATGCACAACATTTAATTAACATTTAGAAAGCATACAGCAATCCTTCACCGATCTTGAACTCTTGGTGGCAGCAGATACCGCCATTATTGCGGTGGTACCTGGGTGGTACTGCGCTGCCTAGCGACTGGTATAAGGTTTGGGCTACACGGCGATCATATTTTGATCAGTCGCTGGTTATTGGACTTTCACTTTGCAAATCGCTTAAACCCGTCGCTAGGCAGCGCAGTACCACCCAGGTACCACCGCAATAATGGCGGTATCTGCTGCCACCAAGAGTTCAAGATCGGTGAAGGATTGCTGTATACAATAAGTATAAATTACTGTGAAGAATTTAATTTACTTATGAAACTGATAAGGGAAACTATGGGCTACGATTTACAAGTATGTTAAAATAAATGTGTTTTGGTTTTCGTAAACGGTCGTTACATTTACAAAGATTGAGCCGTGCGAAAAGCAAGGGCGTCGATGGGTGGGGGCGGGGGGGACATGTCCCTCCCCCTCCCCCACTTTTTAAACTGGGGGGGACAGCATATCAGATGTCCCCCCCCCCCCCCCCCCCACTTTTTGATTGACTGTTCATTAGAAATATGCAACAACATATAAAAATATACACCATTTTCTAGATTTAATATTTCATTACATCAAGTTTTTTTTCAAATAAAAGTATAGCGAACAAACGGTGAAATGTTTTCTTCATTTTCACCTTTTGTTCTGATGGACCACGCGCAGAATGGTATTTTGGGTCTATTTCCGTTTCTATGATAATACAGACAATAGACGACAAGTTTCGTCCAAGACATGAACGCCAAAATCCCGCTTACACACCTTGTTAGCATTCAAGTTATGCGTCGTTTGTGTATGCTATAATTGTGTACGGTACACATCCCTCCACAAAGGATGTCTGTGTGTGCGCGCACGTGCAAATGTGTTACATTTTTTAATTACAACCGCACAACGCACAGGCTTGACAACGCACAAAATGTAGTAAAATCCATTAAAATAAATAGGAGCAGTTTGGGCCATGACAAGATTTGTTGAAGAAGCAGTATTTTGTTTTTTCGAAGAACTTCAAGCTGACACACGATAAACGCCGGACTCCCGAAGCATGTTTGTATTTGGTAGAATCTCGGTTTTACATAAATTATGGGAAACCCAGGCCCAAACACCATTTCGGATGATGTTATTGTTAAATATCACCCCCTGTAACTCGCCTCCTGCATGGTCAAACAAAAAATAGGGAACAAAAAGTGTATACACAGAAATTAAATGTAAAAGTAACGGTGTGGGGTGCAAATAATGTAAGATGTATTTTGTCAAGACTTGCTCGCCCGACCCCCCTACTTTTCAGTAGCGATCGACGCCCTTGGCGAAAAGGCAGCTTTGCTTCATAAAATGTTGAATTTATTACTGGAACTGTGATAAGAAAATAAAGAAATGGTTATCTCAGTTGCAGTAAATTGAATTATATCAGTGGTTTAACAGATCAGAATGGTCTCACAATTTACTTGGTAGAAACAAAATATAATTGAAGTAAACTTTGTAATTTGTAAGAAATATTACTTTACTTTTAATTTACATAAAATGTGTGTGTCGGAGTACAATCAAGAATGACTAAACATGAGGGGCAGCTAGATAGTGGTAGCGCCCTCTAACATTGACCAATGTTTTGGTTTTTTTACTTTGCGATGATAATCAATCATTATAAAGAATCTTTGTGAAGAATCAATGAAACTGAAAAGTTAAATTATCGGCCATGACTTGTAAGTTCGTAACATCGATGAAATAAATAATCGTGTATTGATTTTGTAAACGGGCGCTGCAGAGATTGAACATCGATGCATCGATTAATCCATGTCAAAAAGCAGCCTCGCTTTAGAATAGTATCATTTAATACTGGAACTGTGATAATAAAATAAAGAAATAATTGTCTCAGTTGCAATAAATTTAATTTAATCAGTGTGTTCAAACATTAGATTGATACCCAATTCTACTTGGTAGTAGGTAAATAAATGTTACTATTAATGTTAACTTTGTTCCTAACTTTATCAGACCTAAGAAATTAAATTTAATTGTTTATTTATTTAAGATGTGTGTCCGAGTGCAATTTTATTGAGGGCGGCTAGAAACTTTAAAACAAACACATGATTGCTATAAATATTAGAGTGTAATAGTTAATAGAAAGCACTTACATTTTTGAAAGCACTTCATTTTTGAAAGCACTGTGTTTTACAAGTGTTTTCATTTTACTACTAGTTGAAATTCTTTTTAAAACCACACAATGATTTGCATCAGTTTTACAGGGAATAATGTCGCAACTAAAGTCAACTAGAGAAAATATGCATTTTTAGTTTAGCTTATTACTTAAAGGGGCGCATTACCTCATTTCTTAATTAATTTTTAGCGTAAAAAAACTACTCTTTTATTATGGTTTTTAATCTTAATTTCAAAGCTAGCTAGCTCACAGCTCCCGGAAGCGAGTTTTTTACACCCGCAGCGAGGGCTTTTGTACTGTAACACTGTCTACTGTAACACTGTAACAACCCTAACTAACCCTTACCCTAAACCATAACCCTATATCCCCAACCCTAACCCTATCCCCAACCCTAACCCTATCCCTAACCCTAACCCTATATCCCTCAACCCTAACCCTAACCCTATATCCCCAACCCTAACCCTAGCCCTATATCCCTCAACCCTAACCCTAACCCTATATCCCCAACCCTAACCCTAACCCTATATCCCTCAACCCTAACCCTAACCCTATATCCCCAACCCTAACCCTAACCCATATCCCTCAACCCTAACCCTAACCCTATATCCCCAACCCTAACCCTATCCCCAACCCTAACCCTAACCCTAACTAAAAATGTACGCGGTAAAAAAAAGTCTTGTTATCTGACCTAACGTTTCATTAAATTTCTCTGCACGCTTGTTTTTTTTTATAGATGTTAACAATGCCTTGAAGGAATAAATGTACGCGGTAAAAAAAAGTCTTGTTATCTGACCTAACGTTTCATTAAATTTCTCCGCACGCTTGGTTTTTTTAAAAGAAATTTTAACAATGCCTTGAAGGAATAAATGTACGCGGTAAAAAAAAGTCTTGTTATCTGACCTAACGTTTCATTAAATTTCTCCGCACGCTTGTTTTTTTTTATAGAAATGTTAACAATGCCTTGAAGGAATAAATGTACGCGGTAAAAAAAGGTCTTGTTATCTGACCTAACGTTTCATTAAATTTCTCTGCACGCTTGTTTTTTTTTATAGAAATGTTAACAATGCCTTGAAGGAATAAATGTACGCGGTAAAAAAAAGTCTTGTTATCTGACCTAACGTTTCATTAAATTTCTCCGCACGCTTGTTTTTTTTTATAGAAATGTTAACAATGCCTTGAAGGAATAAATGTACGCGGTAAAAAAAAGTCTTGTTATCTGACCTAACGTTTCATTAAATTTCTCCGCACGCTTGGTTTTTTTAATAGAAATTTTAACAATGCCTTGAAGGAATAAATGTACGCGGTAAAAAAAAGTCTTGTTATCTGACCTAACGTTTCATTAAATTTCTCTGCACGCTTGTTTTTTTTTAAAGAAATTTTAACAATGCCTTGAAGGAATAAATGTACGCGGTAAAAAAAAGTCTTGTTATCTGACCTAACGTTTCATTAAATTTCTCTGCACGCTTGTTTTTTTTAAAAGAAATTTTAACAATGCCTTGAAGGAATAAATGTACGCGGTAAAAAAAAGTCTTGTTATCTGACCTAACGTTTCATTAAATTTCTCTGCACGCTTGTTTTTTTTTAAAGAAATTTTAACAATGCCTTGAAGGAATAAATGTACGCGGTAAAAAAAAGTCTTGTTATCTGACCTAACGTTTCATTAAATTTCTCTGCACGCTTGTTTTTTTTTAAAGAAATTTTAACAATGCCTTGAAGGAATAAATGTACGCGGTAAAAAAAAGTCTTGTTATCTGACCTAACGTTTCATTAAATTTCTCTGCACGCTTGTTTTTTTTAAAAGAAATTTTAACAATGCCTTGAAGGAATAAATGTACGCGGTAAAAAAAAGTCTTGTTATCTGACCTAACGTTTCATTAAATTTCTCTGCACGCTTGTTTTTTTTTAAAGAAATTTTAACAATGCCTTGAAGGAATAAATGTACGCGGTAAAAAAAAGTCTTGTTATCTGACCTAACGTTTCATTAAATTTCTCTGCACGCTTGTTTTTTTTAAAAGAAATTTTAACAATGCCTTGAAGGAATAAATGTACGCGGTAAAAAAAAGTCTTGTTATCTGACCTAACGTTTCATTAAATTTCTCTGCACGCTTGTTTTTTTTTAACAATGCCTTGAAGGAATAAATGTATGCGGGTAAAAAAAAGTCTTGTTATGTGGTAAAGTTTCATATGATTTCACTGCAGGGTGGTATTAATTTAAAGGAAATTTTAACAAAGTATTAAATAAGTACTTGGCATGGGTAGAAAAAAGTCTTGTTATGTGGTAAGTCTTGTCGTTTTCTTTTGATGCCAAGGAGATAAAAATATATTTACTGCACTTTTCTGGAAAATTGATAGGCTATAGATCCCTGTTAGTCACTGTAGCCATTTTTGTTGGGTTCCCCATCTTCTAATTCATCACTGGATCGCTTATACTAATTTACTGAGTGGAACCTATCTATTTTATTTGCGTCAGGTTAGATTTGTTACGTGGCTTTTGGTGCGGGGTATAGCCTCAAATTAGATCTCTATGTCTTGCTAAATACTTGTAACCACAACACAAAGTAAGGGGAATGAACAAATTTCTTGCTACATGTATAGAATCATTTTATTTGATAACTCCACATAAATAAACAATACAATTCCAGAGCATTCTTTTTAATTTCAAATTAAGTCTAAACTTGTTGAAAGTATTCTTAAGGGAATGAATAGTTTCTTTTTGGAAAAGTCAATTTATTCGATTCCAACTGAGAACAACTAATTAAACTAGGTATTCATGTCAAGAAACTATACCAAACAAAACTTTTAGTTTTTTAGAAATTAGGCCTATATGTACAAAATGGTTTTGATTTTGGGTTAATCAAAATGACAAATACTATCTAGTAAAACCTGAAACCTCTTGACATTAATTCCAGGCCTGGAATTTTCATCTTTAAGAGGGCATCGCAATTTTCATTTTGCAAAGGGCACTTCCATTGGAAAATCTTTAAGTCTCTTGAAAGATTTTAAAGGGGCACCAAGGCCAAGACAAATCAAATCATTGACCACAACAGCATATAGGTTTTTCATTAAATCTACCAAAAGATTACATCCCTACTATGTGCATAATATCTTTTGCATTCTGAACAAAGAAGCTTTCTAAACGACATGTTTTCAGAAGAAGTAATTTCCAACCATTATTTCATGTTGGTTATTACCTGTATACACATGTACACCTTATAGCTTGTAACTTGTAAGTGTTTATAAATTTACCATCCGATTGTTGATTTCATTGCACAGACATCCACTTCGTTGATTGACGGGTCTAGTTTCAGTTTTACTAGCTCTGTAAAAATAAAAGGAACACATTATTTAATATTATCAACTATAGGGGTAACAGTCTCATACATAGCAAGGTTTGCATGTTGACAATTATTTAAGGATATTATTTGTGTTCACCCTTAATAATAATAATAATAATAATAATAATAATAATAATAATAATAATAATAATAATAATAATAATAATAATAATAATAATAATAATAATAATAATAATAATAATAATAATAATAATAATAATAATAATAATAATAATAATAATAATAATAATAATAATAATAATAATAATAATAATAATAATAATAATAATAATAATAATAATAATAATAATAATAATAATAATAATAATAATAATAATAATAATATCGAAGTCTTATATAGCGCACGTATCTACCAAACAAGGTACTCAAGGCGCTGAGTATATACATACTTTCAGAAAGATAGGTTATTGCAGTGATGAAAATCTGAGACCCAATTATTTAGCACCTTATAAGGGTTTACAAGGTGCTACGGCGCATTAAGCAGCCACAACCAGGAACACCGGGGCGAACCCCTTCTCTTTTCGATAAGTGCACTGGGTTCTTTTACGTGCATTCACAACGCACGGGACCAACGGCTTTACGTCCCATCCGAAGGACGAAGCATGTGGTTAAGTGTCTTGCTTAAGGACACAAATGTCACGACTGGGATTCGAACCCACACTCTGCTGATCAGAAACACCAGAGCTTGAGTTCGGTGCTCTTAACCACTCGGCCACGACATTCCAGTGATGTGTGTTAATCACTGTATATTGGGTACTTTCCTGAGTCCTGTGAGAAAAAAATTCTGGACAAGCCGGAATATATCTAAGTTGGGATTCTAACCCACGACCTTTGCCACTCTAGAGTAGATGTCTCACCACTAGACCATCGAGCTTGCCCAGTAGCTAGAGGCAGTTTGAATTGCTGTTTGGATTTGAATGGATGTAAATTTGCATCAGGAATAAAGAATATTGTTAGTGTTTTACCTATGGATCCATGTGTGTTATAAACTGGATACGTGGATCTTTCCCCATTCCACCCGGCATATTACTCAGGTTTGACGTACCTTTGATGTAGGCCTCTCATATCTAAACTGTGATGGGTGGACATTGGGCTGATGGTAGGCACTAGCAGGTCTCAGGAATCTTCTTTTTGTGACAGTTCAACATCATCTACAGAAGACACCTTCAAAATACAAACCTTCAAAACACAAACAAATGAAATCTTTTTTACACGAAGCCAAATATGTATTTTTTACAAGGTACAGTTTGAATAGGACCTTTACAATTGTCATTTGAGATTTCCAAGCATTCAAAGTACACATTAAAGGCAGGGTAAACTTTTGGTAATTGTCACAGACCAGTATCCTTACTTGGTGTATCTCAACAAAATACATGACATAACAAAACTGTGAAAACTTGGGGTCATTGAAGTTGCAACAAGAAAATAATGAAAAGAAAAGAAGACCCTGTTGTATAGAATTGTGTGCTTTCAGATGCCTGTGATGAAAGGCTGCATGCCTGAAGCCTTTCTCTGAGTCAAATGATTTCGCTGAAAATTACCTCTTCTAACAAAACAATGTTTTATAATATCAGCAGCTCTCCAGTGCTCTATACCAAGTAAGTTTTTATGGTCATTCAC
This sequence comes from Leptasterias polaris, assembly GCA_037783415.1. NCBI lineage: Eukaryota > Metazoa > Echinodermata > Asteroidea > Forcipulatida > Asteriidae > Leptasterias > Leptasterias polaris. The sequence continues at coordinate 414,006 of JAZGTN010000024.1, read as the reverse complement.
TTGTGGAGTGATTATCAAAAGTGTACCCTGCTTTTAAAGTTTTAAAAGATGATTGATGTCTAACCATTGGAAACAATTTATCATTCTCTGTGTAGAAACTACTAATTCTACAAAGGGATGGTATTTCAGATGATTTCTCAAAAAGCTTTTGTTCCAAGAAAAAATTGGAAACTATTTTAGCGGATCTAAATGTTGATCAAACCAGCAAAGGGTTGTCGCTAAACCGACACATTATTAGCAGTCTTTAAAAAACAAATTTAAAAGTAATTTACATACAAGGGAAGGCTATATAAAAGACATCTACTTGAAAATGTTATTAGTATTTCATGTTTGATATTACTTAATGTACACTGTGTTTAGAAATTTACCATCTGAAGGTTGCTTTATTTACTATGCACACATATCCACTGTGTTGATTGGAGTATCTCTTTTCATCTGCATTAGCTCTGTAAAAGCAAAATAACAAATGATTTAATTTTATTATATTATGGAAAAACAGTCCCTTTTTGATGGTTTTTAGAAATGATGCAGTGATTCAAAACAAATTTAATGTGATCAATCGAGGTAACAGTCTCATATAATGCAAGATTTGCATTTTGCAAAGATTGAAGGCTTTCAAAGTTTTGGCCAATAAGCACCCCACGTTAACGGTAGTCTTGAGACTGTTGTCTAGCAAAGTTGGTTAGTGTAAAACAAAAGAAACAATTGGGGCTCAAGACAATTAATTCAATCTATTCAAAAGAAAATTCAACTTAGAAAATAAAGTCAAAAGGAATGGAAAGGCGGCTTTAAAGTACAACTGCACAAGCCAATGGTTTTAGCGAGTTTGATTTGGGGGTAGAACCTTCATATTACATAATTGTTTGAAAGAAAGTTTTTATTCAAAAAGATCTCATAATTTCAGAGTAAGAATTTATCGCAAATTGGTAGTCAGAATAAGCTTCCGAACCCAGTCAAAAGGTTCTGTCTATTTCTGGGCTATTATATTATATAAGGGGTGAGAAACTAATGTCCAAAACCAATTTTGGGAGATAGTTAGTTTGTTTTTTCATAAAATGTCAACCCCCCCCCCCCCCCCCCCCGTATAATCGCCTCCTTGGTCCCCAGCCGGGTAGCAGAACAAATCGAAACCTTGGAGGACCTCTCAAAATAGCTTTGAACCCCAACGAACCACTGTTACACTACAGAGAATGGGGTGCAGACTCAAGGATGAATTTCCAAGATTTGCACTCGCATGTCACCCTCACTTGTCAGAAGTGATCTGACGACCCTTGCAAAATCACCATTATCACTATCAAACTAGGAACTCACCATCACGCTTTTGTGGTAGTTGTGTCCTTGGAACTCGGGGAAAAACGTGAACTTCGATGAAGAGTACAGCGCGGAGACGTGTTGACAGCAACCATGTTTGTGTTTATTATGATATGCCCGTGTCACATGATCAAACAACACGGCATTTAAACTCATTTGAATAACAAAGCAGTTTCGTTCTATTTGAAGAATCATCATTTTGGTTGGTCGTGGACAGGTTTCTTGCATCTAAGTTACAACCATATAAAAAAAAGTCTCAAGTGAATTGCGGCATGACATGTAGCTTCGAATTGCAGAGACAAAACTAAAGAGCAAAATTGTTATTGGGGTGCATCTATTTCCAATTCCTTGGTGGTATTCTCTGTTCGCCCATATCCTGGGTCAAAACGGCAATTTTCTTATTACTGAGGGGGTTTTCTCGTTTGTTTCAAAAGTGACTTTGACGGACGGTGGTTGTGTTTTTGAAAACTTATGTGGTGGTTGGTGGAAGGGAACCCTACAATTTTGACAAAAATAAAGTATTAAAATCAAAGGGTTTTAAATAAAATAAAATTATTACTTTCAAAATTAAATTGTTTTTTCTTTAAATGTGTTTCAAGAGCCTTACCAAAATGCATTACTTTCGTGTTTTATTGTGTCCCATAAAGTTGTGGTAAAAAAATATGAAAGAAAGAAAATCATTTCCAAATTGGAACCACATTCCAAGAGGAATGTGAATCTATCTAGCATGCAAAGGAACCCTATAAGGGTAAAAGGGAAAAAGAAATTATTCGCAATAAAAAAAAAACATCTTCAAAGTTTACAAATAAGTGTAATAAGCTTTAATTACATTAAAAACGGCTTTTCGGTACTCATCCATCCCGAAAAAACATAAATTTTAACAGTTTTCCAAATATCGCCAAACCCCCTCCATATGAAAATTGCCGTTTTGACCCAGGATATGAGCGATTTCCTACACGGATATTTTGTACACAGCCTATGGGCCGGGGTGGATCCGTGATATGGGCATATTCCTGTGCCCATTGCTTGTGCACAGTCTATGCGCCGGGGTGGATCCGTGATATGGGCATATTCCTGTGCCCATTGCTTGTGCACAGTCTATGCGCCGGGGTGGACCCATGATATGGGCATATTCCTGTGCCCATTGCTTGTGCACAGTCTATGCGCCGGGGTGGACCCGTGATATGGGCATATTCCTGTGCCCAATGCTTGTGCACAGCCTATGGGCCGGGGTGGACCCGTGATATGGGCATATTCCTGTGCCCATTGCTTGTGCACTGTGTATGGGGACACGGCGTCTAAGAATTTTTCCATATCTTGGATCCACCAGGCTCCATAGGCCGTGTACAAAATAACTGCATAGGATTTCGCTCATATCCTGGGTCAAAACGTGATTTTTCTTGTGGAGGGGGTTGGTTTCTCGTTTGTTTCAAAAGTGACTTTTGGGGTTCAAAATTAACAGAAAACGAGTTTTTTGATGTTTTAACCTGCCCCGAGATCTTAAACTCTGAGAATCTTATGGTTTTTTGAGTTTTTTTTATCGGCCATTATTTTTTGCAACCAAGGAAGGAGGTGGGTGGTTCTCTGACTTGCTCCTCTTAGGCCGTGCACATTTTGAATTTTAGATTAAAACAAGTGTTTTTAGATGAATTGAAAAGGGTTTAAAAGGCTTTTTGGAGGTTCATTAGACTTTGTTATATTTTTATGTAAGAACTTTGAAAATAAATCAATGTTTTATTATTTTGTTCATCACTTGTGGGTTTTTTTCTTGCAAACAATTTGGGTCCCACCAGTTGTCAAATTTTGAGATCGATATTTGAGATGATTCTGCATTGTATTTGATTTTGTTTTTCTACTAACTTTGTCAATGATAAAAACTCATCACTAATGGAAAACAGATTCATCTCGCTTGATTCCATCTTTTTGCAAACTATTCGATGACACTAAACTTTCCCAAACCAAAGCCTTCACCGTGTACACCCCAAAGTTCAACTCGTAACCCAAGTTTCAACCTAGTTTGACCTACCTACCTACCCCCTAGGTCTTCCTTCTCTCGTACCCAGTGGGCAATGCATTCAAACCAGACGGTTTGTTGGGGGATTTTTTTATGGGGGGGGGGGGGGGGGCAAGGCAAAGTCATAACTGGGGGATACTTTTTTGAACCAAACTACTCATTTGTGCACATTGTTTAAAATATAATTTTTAGGGGGATTGGGAAAGGTTCTAAGCAGGGGGCTTTTCGCCACCTTGCTCCCTCCCTTGTTAAACCACTGCTCGTGTAGTCGTACTCTGATGCTTATACTGCTTAACCGTGAATGCTTTATATTTCAGTGCTGCACATGTGGCCTAAAATACAGGGGTTATCAACAAGGATCACCCTGTACCCAAATGCTTATCAACCTGGTGGCAGCCCGAGGGTCTCTCCTTGTAAAATGTGTTGTACCCCAGGGCTTCCGCTCCCCTTTATACCCAAAAGATAAACCACCCTGTACCCAAAGTCTTACTTATCCGGCACCCCGAGCCTCACCCCGTACCCCAAGTTTCAGTACCCTGTATCCAAAAACTCAAGCCATTTGTACCAAAGACGAACCCTTTACTCAAAAGCTAATACCATTATGATTATGATATACCTATAATGCTATTATAACATTATACACCCTCACTCAAATGCTGTCCATAAGCGTTACTTTTGAGGCACAAATCTTCCCTTCAATTGGTGCATATTTCCAAGCAGAGATTATTTTATTTGACACATCAATAGAAACAATTAGGATCTATAAAAGTCAATATATTAAAACGGAGAATAAAAAATGAATTGATAGGAAACTATTTGCAAGGTCTTTTACCTTTTGTTATTTTAGGTCCAAACTTTTAAGTGTTCCGTTGTATTGTTTGTAATGTTTATTAAGAGATTAGCGGCTTCCTTTGTTTCGGTGGTCAGCCTCTACATATATTTTGCACGGTAAATGTGCCACCAGCGACCAGGTTCCTCCTGTCAGGATGTTTGAGCGTGAAATCAGGCTTTCTGCTTCATCATCCATACACTCTCGCTTAGCTGCTGAGATGTAGAACAAAGAGCCATTCCAACAGCTTTATTCCACGTACTGCATCTCTTTGGAACTCCTTGCCTGGTGCATGTTTCCCTCTATCCTACACTCTAGACTGTTTTAAGAGGAATATTAATTCCTACCTTCAGCTCCCCCGAGTTATATTCATTTTAAATGTTTGCTTCTTGTAGCCCCTTACCAAGCGTGGCTTTTAGTATATTTCTACCTCCATGGTTTTGGGCATAAACAATAGTATGTATAAAAACAATATCCATGACACACTCAGCTCTTAATATAATATGACTCAAAAAGATTTTGGGGCAACAGGAATCTCCACTAAAGGCAGGGCCTAATTTCATAGAGCCGCTTTAGCACAAAAAGTAGCTAAGCACAACAAAATAATGCTTACCAGGATAAGGAAACCAGCCAAATTACCTTTCCACGTCTACGATTTGTGATTGGTATCCTGCTCATTAACTTATGCTCTAAAGCAGGAAATGTGTAAGCAATATTTGCTGCTTAAGCAGCTTGGTTGGGCCTAGGTGATACGTTTGATGATGATCAAAAAGGCTGGAAATGAATTAAAATATTTATCTGAATTCTTGCCCATTTGAAATTAATTCAAAACACAACTCGGTTATGGTTCATGTGATAAAACCAAAGCACTCATTTTTATTACTCAAATCACACAATGTTTACAAGTTTGTACTTCAAAAATGCATCACAAAAGTGGTATAAGTAATAGTCAATAATATATTTACAGGAAAACAGGTGGAATGAAAAATACTTGGACAGATACTTTTAATCAAAATCTGATCTAAACTCTCAATATTACAATATTCTTATTAAAAAGTTAATTATTTGTTTCCATTAGTTATAAACTTAGCATGAAAGTGAAGTACTTCATTGGACGGATGGTAAAGGCTGTAACTGAATGAAGCGACAATATTACATCATTATACGGGATTTGAGGCATGGCATGGTGAAGTATCAATGTATATTTGGTTTGCGGTAACACCATGTGTATATCTACTTGCTAGGTAGATATTACATTATTCTTCATAAAAAGTTGATTATTTGTTTCCATTAGCTATAAACTTAACATGTAAGTGAAGTACCTCATTGGACGGATGGTAAATGCTGTGTCTGAATGAAGCAACTTTGGCTCCAGCTGTGGTAGTCAGTAGTGACAACATTGAAGGTTCTACGATCTTGACAAAGCAACAGCCAAAACTATTGATTCGGACTAGGCCTAAAGTTCTACTGAGTCATACTTTACTTTAATACATACAAATCAAGGTTACCAATTTCATTACTTTTAAAGCACATGTACAACATTGGTAATTGTCAAAGACCTGTATCCACACTTCATGTGAACCCAATATATACATGAAATAAAAAACTTGTGAAAGTTTTAGCTAAATTGGTCTCTAGAGTCATGAGAAAACAGTGCACAAAAAACATTATATATTTTCATTGTTTTCAAACATCAGATTTTATCCAAACATCAGATTTTATCCAAACATCAGATTTTATCACGCGTGATAAAGACTAATTGTTTCACTAATTTTCTTAAAAACTACAGCATTTCAAGCAAAACTACTTCAAGGGAAGTTTTCCACCATGACCATCTCTATACCATGTAAGTTATGTGCAAATCTGTGAACATTTATATTTTCAGTCTTACCAATGTTGTACACACCCTTTAAGGTAGGGACATACTTTGGTAATGAACCCGAAAATATATGGTGTGATTTTTATCCAAAAGCTTACTTATTATAAAGATGGTAACGGTAGAAAGCATCCTGTGAAATTATTTTGTCTGAAATGCCCCTGTTGTGAAAACATTTGAGTCTCCAAAGATAGCCTGTAAGTGACTATGAAATTTGCGTGGTGTCTGTTTGAATGCTGCCCTCAATGTGGCCAGAGATGCAGTTGGTACTCGCTGTCACCTCGCTAAATGTCAATGGATTCAATGTTCTTGATGAAAATGCAGTGACAGTTTTTTGCTGTTTTCTCAACAAGTGGACACTGTATTCAGCTAAAACTTTAACAGGTGACTTTTATTGTATCTTTCTTGATAATTTGGCCTATAAATCAGCATTGTGGTGACTCTAGCTTTAAATGAGAACATTCCTACAGTATGAATAAAGGAAAAGTTAAGTTAAATTTATCATAAAATTCCAACTATTAAAATACCAACACAGATCATTCCAAATTATAATATCTTTACAAAGAGAAATGATATAGTTTACATAATACATCAATACCAGTATTCATGGAGCAATATTGTACATTGAAATAGATAGATTATTTTCAATAACTGGTCCCAAACTTTGAAACACTATTCCCATCAACATCGGGGGCGCCCCATTCCTCACCATTATCAGGGAACGTCTTATAGACACATCTCATTCACGACAACCTGGTAATTCTCCTATTCTTGTACAGCACTTTGATCGCTAGCGTAAAGCGCTTTAAATATTCAAGTTCTGTCTTGTGATTGGTTGAGAGTGCATATGATAACGTTCTTATTCAAAAGTGTGACATAATTTTGCTGTAAGCCACGCCCACTTCAAACAAACTGGTTCCAGCGATAGCAAGAAGTGGTTAAAAGAAATGCATCGGTCTAGTTGACATTTTGTGCAAAATAATAATGATAATTTTTGGACTTGTTTTTCTTATATGTTTTGCATTGATGTTACAACAGAATGGTCAGTTCCCATTGAATAAATGCCTTTAAACGCTGGCAATTTGTGAAATTAGACAGATAAACTTGAGGCAGCTTTGAAGTAGCAAAACTTTGCGAATCACCCCAGGGTTAAATACTTTTTCTAATATATTAAAGAAAATTTACAGAGGAAAATATTTGTTATGTGAACTCCAAACTCAATTAGACGAAACTATGTTTAGGGAAGACAGTTTTGGGGCTGCCTTCATATTTCGCCGTGTCAGTCCAATGTTTCGTCATGTCAGTGCAAAAACGTTGCATCTCCTAAAAGAGCATTTACATTACACACAAGTTTGAAAGTTTCAAAACGTTGTATCTCTCTTCCAATAAATCCGGATGCACACACAAAATCAATTGGTGCTGAGATATGTTTTTGCACGGAGAATTTTCGTGCAAGACTTGACGTTGTTGGACAATTGAGATACAATGTTTCAGCACTGACAAGGCGATTTATAACATCTTAGATTTGACAGTTGGAGTGGTTGGTGTTCAAGGGGTGATACCCTTGAGATAGAAGGTCCAGGCTACGTTAGCGTTCCCTCCAGCTGATCTAGGACAAGTTACAACCAATTTACCCATTTTGGGTGCTTTAGAGGGGTCAGGGTTACCCTCATACCCAACGATGATGTTATGCTGCTTCTTCCCCCGGATGCTCTCACCTGGCTTGCATGAGAAGGCCGGGTTATCCACCTGGAAGGTGAACGCCGTGGTGTGGGGGAAGACGTTACGGAACGGGATGGAGGTTGTGGAGTTGGCCTTGATGCTGTAAGGACCCTGTGGTTTGGGCGGGATGCAGGTGCCGAACAGAGGGAAGGTGTACTCTCCACCCATGCTGGAGTTGATGACTAGGTTGCCTCGGGTCTCTCCAAGACGAGACGGCTCAAATGTTATGTCAATACCGACCTCTGAACCTCCACTTGACCCCGGGGCTGCTGTAATGGTTTTATCGGTGTGGAAATCACTGTTGTCAACCTGATATTATGAAGAGAAGAACGCAGTCAGACATTAAAGAGAGTCTTTAAAAGCAACCAAAGACATTCAAATTATTCTTTTAACTCTTTCAGTGCCCGCGACATTTCAAAAGTTTAACCCTAAAGTGCCCAACTTCGAGCGTTTTTTTTTTATTTTCAAAATTCTGTAAAAAAAAAAGTAAATAAGTTTTTAAAAAGTAAATAAGTTTTAATCACCAAACTTGTTGTATCTTGCTCTCTGGTATATTCTTGGCACTTTCGAAAGTCAATAATAGTCATGCACATAGTGATACACCCTGAAACACTTTCCTGCACGAAGGGGAATTCCGCACCCTTTTGCTCATTTACTGGGCGCCGCCATTTTTTCCCACAAGCCGAAACTACACCCTCCCGCAAGAATTCGAAGAAAAGAAAATACAGGTCGTACATGAATAAAAATGGTACCATTAGAAAGAGGAGAGCGCCCCCTTGTGATAACATGTTTACTCTACCTCGTACATGTACGAGGTTTGGCGATTTTAAGTATGAACATTACCTCGTACATGTACGAGGTTGGCAATTTTGGATTAACAAATATACCTCGTCCTCGTACACGTACGAGTTTGGCACTGAAAGAGTTAAGCTTACATTATTAAACAAGGTCAGTAGGCAAGGTACTCCAGCAGCGAGCAAAACGGCAGGATACCAGTCACAGACTGTGAACATGCAGCTCTACAAAATTGGGTCCAGAACATCGACTCCGATGATCTAGACCGCCTGGCCACAACAATCTAAGGTTGATTGTTTACCTTGCATGTGTACTCTGTCTTGAGCTTGGCAAAGTTGACAAAGTGCGCCGACTGCTGCTGCCCGCCGCCCAGCGAGGCCCTGAAGTACACCGCCTTCTCCGGTCCCGCTGCAGTCGCTGTGAGCTGAAGGTCGTACTGGAACATGCCAAGGTCTGCGCTGCTCAGCTGCAACTTGCTGTTGGCGACTCCGGTCTTCAAGGGTAGGAACTCAAAGCTCAGTGATCCCTGTGAAGTAAACGAACAGGAAGTAGTGTTGTTAATCAAGAGAGACTTTGGATTCATTTGATTTATCTAGGATTGCGGAAACATCTTCAGACTCTCTCTGCACCTTTTTGGTAATTACTCTACAAGTTAATGACCATAAAAACTTATTTGGTAAAGAGCACTGAAGAGCTGTTGGTAGTATAAAACATTGTGAGAAACCACTCCCTCTGAAGTAATGTAGTTTTAGAGAAAGGGGTACTTTTTACTCCAACATTTTGAGTCTGGGAAAGGGTTCAGGTTTGAAGCCTTTCTCAGGCATCTTAAAGTACACAAGTCTGTGGAACAAGGCTGTTTTTCCTTCATTATTTTCTGGCAACTTCGATGACCAATTGAGCCCAATTGTTTACAGGTTTGTTATTTTATGCATAATGCTGGGATACACCAAGTACCAAAAGCGTACCCTGCCTTTAAATGACCCCATTTTCATAAAAATAGCTGGAAAGTTGTGTCAATTGTTGTTCATTAGCTTTGCTTAGCAATAAGACAGAGCTACAATCAGAGTCCAACAAAGTTTTATTAATACATTTCTCAGGAAAGGAGACCAATCCATCCAGCTACCCCCCCCCCCCCACCCATCTCCAATGATGTATTGACTTTGCTTGGTTTGTAATGCAAGAGACTTTGGATTAAAATCCATGAGGATTTTTTTTCAAATTGGCCGCAAGACTGATAGCAAGTGAGAAATCAATAGCTGGGAAAATAAGAGAACATTTCAGGGGCGCCTTCAATAGAGTGTGCTATCATACTAGCAGGAATTATTGCCCTGGAAGGAGGGGGGCGGGGAAGGGGTCAGCGTGCATCCTTAACAACCCTATGCTTGGTTTGTCATGCAAGAGAATTTCAATAAAATTCTGCTTGGAATTTTTTGTCAAATTGGGCGCAAAGCTGACAGAAACAGAGGCCTTGAGAAGGCTGAGATAAGAGACAATTTCAGGTGGGCCTTCAATCCAGTGTGCTATCATACAAGCAGGAATGAACTTATGCATTGATGTAAAAGATGTAAAAGGATGACGGAACAATGGAAAACGCACATCATGTATGCGCAGTGCAGAGGGTCAGCCAATGGGCAACCTCCATTTGACCTCTAGTTGAGGGAGCCCTACACAAATTACATCCTGTGCATAAGGTCTATTCTTGCCGTGGAAGGGAGGGAGGGGGTGAGTGTGCCTCTGAACCACTTAGGAGTAGTTTCTGTTTGATTAGTTCTTACCTCTGACTGAGGAGGCACCAGAAGTTGAGATGGGAGCATGATGTCAGGGACAGGGCAGTTGGTGGTGAACGTCACCGGTAGGTTGAGAGGGTTGTCCAGGGAGATGGTATGAGACGTGCTGAGCCGTACGGGCGTGGTCATCTCAATGGTGTCGATCACGCCGGGCGCGGTGCTCTTGAATGTCGCGTAGTAAAATTGGAACTCACCGGTTACCTCGTTGCGGAAGATAACCTGTAGGAAAAATGGATAAATAACATTAATTTTGTTGTGTTTAGCTACTTTATCAAATTGAGCGCAGGTGGAGAAGTTGCTATGGAGTGAAAAGCAAGGAGCAGAGAGCAGACAGAAGATGCAGAATATAAAACAAGAGAAGTCATCCAAAAGAGATTGTCTTAATTAGGATAAAGAGTTTAAGAACCAACTTTGAACTTTATGAAGTTCATCGATCACATGGCATTAGCAAGGCCTTAGCAAGGCCACTCAAGGTGAAGCTTAAACATAGAATAAAACATAGATTGGGAAGACAAAGAAACAGAGAGATTCACACGGAAGAAAACCAAAACTATTGATGCTGCGTTTGAGCTAAATCAAATTGAAGAAAAAGTCCCCTTGAGCAAAAGCTACAAGAATGCCGTCCAATACCTGGTACAATTGTCAGTCCTTACCTTAGCTGAGTATGAAGCTTCTTTATGACAGAAGAAGTTCAGTTTGTACTCTCTCTTACTCAGGCCAGGTACGTCAATGTAATCCAGACCCTTGAGCGTCGTGGCTGTATCCAGCTTGTCTGGTTTGATCATCTCAATGATGACTTTGAATCTGCAGTATTTAATATTATATATTTCTGGTAACAAACTAAGGATGCCTCAAAAGTGAACTTAATTAGCTTTCAAGCCTGAGGAAACCTGCAAACAAGGGTGCTTGCTACGGAACCAGAAACACTGAGCTTATGAAAATGGCAGAAACGTTCACATGCATTGTGGGGAGTTGCGTTCTGCAGCGTGCAAGGGCTCAATACAAAATGCCATTGACGATGGTAAACACTAAATACGCAGGGCATATGAAAATGACCTCAAGCGGATTGGTCTACAAAGACTTTCAATTTCTTTGAAAAGTCAAATCCCCTTAAGGTGAACCCTAGCTGCTGCTTTCCAGGTTGTATCATAAACTTGGGTGTGATCCCTGGCTATACGGCAGTTTATGGTTGAATGGCTTCTGACTGGCACCCCCCGAACAAAGATATTGACAAAATAGGGAGACTGTCAACATAGGGCTAGATAGCTCAGTTGGTAGAGCGCCGGCAAGTTAATCCGGAGGACGTTGGTTCAAATCCCGCTTTAGTCAATTTTTCTTTGTTCGACCCAACTTTTTTTTAATGAAACTAAGAAAAAGAAAAAGAAGATATCAAGTTGCATTTCTGGGGCAACAAAAATGCGAATGTAGAGACCGTCAACCTACCTCTGTGGTCTCTTGAGCCAGTTGGAGACGGATAGTTGCTCTGTGTACTGTGTCTTACTGGGTACTTCCCTAGTGATGCTACCTGCAGCCTTGGGTGCTTCAGATACGCCGGTCAGGTTGTACAGGAGGCCTGAGCCATCTGGCAGTGCAAAGAACACCGTCCCCTGCAAAGAGGTCACAATACAAACAAATTTATCGCTTTGTTGCAGGAAGAACTTCTGAAGCTGTACATGATTCTTTAATTGTATAACGGTGATTGGTTACAAACAAAACACAACAAAATCTGCATTTTTGTCGATGCCTTGTGAATCTTTCAAAGCTTCGGTAAAGATGAATCTTTGTAGGAGCATCAAGAAAATAAGATGTCTTCTCTTTATCAACTTGAAATAAACAAGGCCAAACTGCCTTCTTACTTTTGGCGGTAACGTAGCACTCTCTCGTCACCCAGTGCTTTACAATGCAACACTCGTATATTCAACACAAGTATTTCCCACTTTAACTACAAACAGCTGGGGATATTTCATATTTTCTGCAGGCTCAAACTGAAAGGACTCAGTATAAAAGTCTCTCATCAGCGCAAAAACTTTGCATCTACATTTGGTTAAATTTTGTAACTTTCACAAGAGGTTCCCTGCATTGTATCTTGGCACCATAATATGGTTTGTGTTTACATCTTGGATAGATTGAGCAATATTGATGTTTGTGCATTTTTCTACACACGTGGCCCATAAAGGTTATTATTTGAGGTATGTTTTTGTACCGACACAACAGAATATTTTCAACTATTTATCTGATAATGATAAGAGAATTCTTGTACTGTATGCTTCTTGCTCTCAGCTGTCATGATGAGCGGTCTGTAGGTCATCTCGTACGGCTTGCTCTGCTGCGGCTCCAGCACTATGGAGTCCGCTCCAGCCCAGTGCTCGCCCTCAATCACCGGTCGTAGCTCCCAGCGTAGGTTGGTGCGATTGTGCAATGTCAGGCTGCGCGTGTCCTTCACCCGGGCGTGCGTGTTGAAGTGGAGGACCTCCTTCTGGGGCTGGCTGCCGACACACATCCCTGTCAGGACAAGGCGTAGAGGGCGCCCTCCTTCAATGTTACAGCGTAGTTTCTGTGAAGAAACCCCAAACAAATCATCAGCAAAGGTGTCCGGCAATAAAAAGGTAGAAAGGTTTTGTGCACTGATTTGAAGGGCCATCAAATGCTTTTTCCCAACTGTATTTCAGATGGAAGTGATTCTCTGAAATATTGTTGCTGGAATGAACTTTAAAACAGCAAGTTTTCAGACAGAATTTGTTAAAGTTTTATTTATAACAACTTGGGGTTGAACAAAGAAAAATAGCCTAGAGCGGGATTTGAACCAACAACCTCCGAATTAGTGTGCCGGCGCTCTACCAACTGATCTATCTAGTCCTATGTTGGCAGTCTCCCTATTTTGTCAATATCTTTGTTCGGGGGGTGCCAGTCAGAATTAGCCATTCAACCATAAACTGCCGTGTAGCAAGGGATCACACCCAAGTTTATAATACAACCTGGGAAGCTGTTTTATTTATAATAATTAACCAATACTGTACTTTGTCTTTTAGTGAACCCTGTACCTGTTTGTCTTGTCTCCATGTTTGTAGTTTGTCTGTCTAGGCTGTCTTCTACAAGCCTCGGCTTAATCTGACAGCCTCATACTCTCTTTTAATTTGGTATACATAGATTAACTCTTTCCCCGATCTTCTGTGCTTATTATTTCGCTTATCTATGTATTACTCTGTATACAGGTTACTTGAAATCTAGAAGACTTACGTCATATCGGATATCCTGACTGAGCTCCTTGGGGAAGAACGTGACTTCAAGCGGTACAGTCATACCGGGCGAGATGTAACCTTCCGTTGGACTGATTGCAAAGTCTGGACCAAACTTAGCGCTGTTCCACTTGAAACTACAAAACAAAAGATACAATGAATCAGAAGTTCGTTCAAGTCTCATACAACAGGCATGATATTTGGTCAATGGAAAAAAGTAAGAACATTTTATTGAGCACAAGGGCTGACCTATATGTACTGAACTTTAATAGACGGCTTTAAGGATGTTTCATTACCTGATTTTTTTAAGGGCAAAAAACAAATCGGAAATCAGACTAAAGTAGGAAGAGTATCACGCTTGATACAAATAGCAATGTTGAAAGAACTACTTAGGATATGGTGAAGAACTGGTGGACCAGTGGAATGACAAACTAGTTGGATCCGCTCGCTCATCTTTGTAAGAATAAGGGCAAACCTTGTCAGTTGTAAGAATAATAATAATAGTTTGTGGGGCTAATCATTCTTACTTGTAGCTCAGAAGCTGAATTGTGAAGGATGCAGCTGTGACATGGTCGAGCCAGTGGCATGTAAAGGCGCCTTTTTGCAGCCAGCCATATCCACCAATATATGACCACGGAGCACAGGCAGAGATCAAAAGTGTTTGAGTTTTCCACACAGAGGAAAACCGGAGGGCCCAGAGAAAAACCCTTGTGGCACAGGAGAGAACCAACGCAATTCTACTCACATATGGCCCTAGCCGGGAATCAAACCAGGGCCACAAGGCTGAGAGGCGAGCGCTAGCCGCCCATGGCACCATGAATTGTGAATGAGTTGAACCATATTTTCCAATTTAGGATATTTCCAGTTTCAATGATGGATTTTGTTGCATTTTATAACAATGCATTAAAAGGAACCTTGGAGTTCCAGGCTGAACTTAACAAAACTTTTTCTGGACATTTTTGGACAGGAAAGTAAACCTACCCTGCTCCAATGTCTCCTGTGTTATACATGAGGAGTTTGCGTGTAGTGCTGCTTCGTTGTACGACGGCACCAAACGGTATAGACTCCTGATCAAGGCTGATGTCAATTCCCTGACAGGATCCGGTCACTACAAACAATGGTTGGGATAAACCAGCACATTCTAACATCACCTGGAAACAAGAACAAGATGGCAAAAAAGGCTGAGTATATTAAACAAATTTTCTTGCATTTAGAACAACAACTTATTGACATTGATTCAAGCAAAACAATAAAAGTATGCAGTTCTCATAAAGTGCTTTATCTTTACCTGATGGGCCTCTCAAGGCTCATTATTTTTGCCACAGGCATGCAGAGCGTTGTTTGCATTATGAGACCCATTTATATAACACCTTGTGAGGGTGTACAAAGGTGATACAGCGCACCCAACCATGTCAGAAACACCAAGGGAAATTCTTCAAAAGGAAAGTTTGCAAACTATATTTGATCACCCCAGACTTTAATATTTGTCTCTACCTGTTTAGGTTCCAATAAATTTAGCTTCCTAATAAAACATTTTTTATTTTTAAGACATTGATGGGAAACATGAATAATAATACAGGGACATTAAAACTTCTTCGCTGTTCAAGCCGCCAGTAAAAGATTGACCCAAAGTTCAAAGTTCAACCTAAGTTTTTCTCCCTTCCAAATTTCTTTGCTGGCTCTTATACTTTTGGTTATTTTGATTCAAACAATCCATAACTATCATTAATAAGTTGAAAGGAAAAATCTTACACACATCCCTAATTCCCTACCTTAAAAGAGAAGACAAAAAACTTAAATAAAACTAGCACTAATGCATGAAACCGAAATGGTAAAAGGTAATAGAGTTTTTGAAATTCATACTCGGATAAAAAAAACAAAATCTGGATTTTACCTCCTCTGTGAATTGTGGAATACGGCACTTTGGCGTGAAGACAAGATCCAGGTTGCAAGTGCCTCCCTTGGGCTTGAGATAGATCTCCTTGGTAGGGGACAGAGAGAGGACGTTAGGCAGCTGCTGCAGGATGGAGCTGAGTGGGGTGATGACCACAGTGAAGGTAAGTGGGGCTGGGCTGTTGTTGATCACTGGGACAGTGCGCTTGATCGACTCGCCGACGCGGAGGGCGCCAAAGTTGACCAGTCTGTCCTGGCTACTTCAACCCTCATCTCTGTTCCCTCTCCGAGAATTTCAACCTGGACAAACAACAAAGAGATGTATTGAAAAATGTCTATTAAAAAATGAGGTAAGTGTTAAGAACATGATGAACTGTTTTTACTTTCAATAACTGAGATAGTTAAGTAAAATATTAAAGACAAATTCTCAGAAGATTTCCGATGAAGTTTCTGAGGATTTCTGACCGCATCATCAATAACAGGATGGATTGAAAGTCATTTATAAAAAAATTGATTTAGTGTTGACAATACGAACAAGTTTTTCTGGGTTTTTTTGCTTTTATTATGGAACCAGTGGGGTCAAACTTGACATCTGATTAAGTTTTGAAACTTGGTAGAGCTGTAGCAGCCATACTTCACTTGCTCAGTGAAATTGAGAACTACTGGGCCAAATTTCATAGAGCTGCTTCAGCAGAAAATATCGCTTAACAATTTGTTGCTAAGCAGAAATGAGAAGAATACCAGTCACAAATTGTACACGTGACACGGTAGTTTGGCTGGTAACCTTATTCTGGTAAGCATTATCTTGTTGTGCTTAGCTACTTTTTTGTGCTTAAGCAGCTCTTTGATGAAATAAGGCCCTGGTCTGGATAAAACTCTGTGGGCTGATAAAACTAACATACCTGAGTACGAGATAGTCCATTGAGCTCAAAGATGACAAGCTCCCTGTACTTGATGGCTACCCGTGGGTAGAAGGTGAGGTGGACATCCCGGCTGTCTCCTGGCTGCAACACACACGCTGAGAACTGCACCTCTAGATGGGATGTACTCGTATACAGACAATCAATGCTAAAATTACAAATGAAAATGAACATTTCTTGAACTTGATGTTTAGCTTACAAGTGGTACTAGTTTGTACTGCAGATGTGACGCTCCATGCCAAAACTAGGTATTTCCTACTAAAACCCAAATGTTTATCTGCTCATAAAAACGATGAGGGGATAATAATTATAATAGTGGCTTCTTATATAGCGTTCAAATTTGTCACTCAGTGACGCTCAAGGCGCTTCAACAGTCAGTATTTTTCTTGCACTGCATGTGGAGCTACGTTTTGAAGTATAAGACCCTTGGGACGTAAAGCTGTAGGTCCTGTGTGTTGTATAATTGTAAAAGAACCCAGTGCATTTATCGTGAAGAGAAGTTGGAGAGAAAATTATAAATGATGGAATAAAAAATTTGATGAAGAAGCTACATACCTGATGGACTTATTATCCCTGTTGGTGACTGTCAGCAGGTTGGACAAGGTTGGCATTCCAGCTCGATGGATGAAGCACGGCCCAAAGTCAAACTTGGTGAAGGAGAAGTGAAGACCTGGGGCTACTCCTTGACCAGCTAGGCTGATCTGGTAGCTGGGACCGTTGGTGACCTAGTCAGGATGGGTGAAGGAAAGTAAGTCAGAGGTTTGGACACAGAGGGACTTTTGAAGGAGGGTCAACTCTAATTTTGCTTTCTCAAAGAGGAACTTTTGAAGATTTGGGAAGAAATTTGAGGGCCAACTCTAATTTTGCTTCCTCGCATTTACAAATTATTAGAATTTTATTAATGCTTGAGAGAATGCCAAGAGGTGACATATGTAGTTTACAAAATTCTTTTTAAGAGCCAAGTCAGCTATCTTTACCAGACTCTTTATATTCTATGCTGAACTATAATTGCTTCTCTTCACCCAGGAGTAAATGTGTACCTGTGAGGGCAGAGATGGTTCTTGTGATTGATTTAACTTTGTGCGCTATATACTTGGCAGCATAGTCTGGTTACTCCGCAGGGAGCTGAGATGGTTTAGGGAATGACATACATGGCCCAAGAGAGTCACAATTGGGGGATACCGGATTACACTAGGCTACTTTGCTGTGTAGATTGTTCTTGCTAGAACTTGTCTTGCTACTGCAGAGTAGATTTCGGAACTCAGGGGACTTCTTAGCTCTGAAATGAACTATCCTCCTAATGAGGTCTTACCTAGAAGGTTGGAAATTGACCTGGACTATTACTTAGCTTAGTGGATCAAGGTGACTTCTTGTGACATACTTCACTGTCACGATGTGAGTAGTTATTGATTTCAAAACGAACTTGCAACTTCAAATATCTGGATAACTTTGTTTATACAAGCTTTTTAGTCAATAAAAAAATAAAAAAAGTGATCAACAGCCATGTTATTGTACCTTCAGCAGGAATTCACATCCCCGTATCGACGTCTTGTGGGGTGGTTTAAACGCCAGGACACATCGTTTGCGGTCGCTGCAGGGAACAGACCCAGTCTCTGGGGAGATGCTGACCATCTTCATTGCCTTGCCCGAACGCTCCTTCATCGACCACTCATAGTCAAAGTTGAACTTCCCAGCATTGACGATGAAAATTGAACGAACGGCCTTTTCATTTACTTCCACCTGAATACAAGTAAATAACCAATTTAAATAACACTAGTTCTCCCCTCATGGTCATCAAAATAAATTTGAGTTCTTATAGAACACACAAATCATAGCAGCTAGATGAAAGTGATGTACAATCAAAACAGACAAGTATTAGATTCAAAGATCTAAATAGTTAGTTTTGTTGTTTAATGAAGACATGTACTGAAGTTGAGTGGCGGCGTTAGACACGGAGGTTATTCCAAAGTCTTCAACTAGTACAGCCCCGAGCAGATTTTGTTCAACTTGGCTTGCAAAGTCTTTTGTCATCTTATTTTAGAAGACCAAAGGTTTTATTTTACCTCTCCAAAGTTGATCTCGTTGACTCCACGAGAAGACAGCTCTATGTTCTTGCCGGTGGAATCTTCGCAGAGGACCTTAGCGTTCATGGAATACCCTTCTGCCTTGACGTTCAGGTATATCGGCAGCGTCTTCTTCTTGATGTTGATCTCCACATTGAAGTTGACCACCTTCTCTTCATGAGGGGTGAAGGAAACGTCGATCGGAATCCTGAGAAGAGGGGGGAGAAAGTTTCCTTTTTACTTGATGAATAAACAGATTTCATTAATGAAAGGTAAAATGAATTATTATATTGCTCAGTTTCATTTGTAAAGAGTTGCCTTTTGGTGGCCGTGAGTATAAACTATTTTGGCTGCTAGTCTTGGGTCCAATTTCAGTGCGCTGCTTAAGGAGACATTACTGCTTAAATGATTTCTGCTAAGCAAAATTAAGCAGGAAACCAGTTGCAAATGTTACACATGACAAGGTACTTTGGCTGGTAATCTTTATTTCTGGTAGGCACAATTGTTTTGTGCTTAGCTAATTTTGTCACTGGATAAGTTTTGGTTAAAGTCGTCAAAACATACTCCTGTTCAAATACTTGAAATGATGGCGTAGCATTGACAATAAAGTCATGCTGTTCTCCATCGGTGCCTACTTTTATATTTACTTGGAAAATGAACTGGGCTTTAGTTTGGCAAACTTCAGGCACAGTTACACCAAATTGTTATTATAAAATATCACTTCTTTCTTCAGACTTCTTTCTTGCACGCTTGTTTTTTTTAAAAGAAATTTTAACAATGCCTTGAAGGAATAAATGTACGCGGGTAAAAAAAGTCTTGTTATCTGACCTAACGTTTCATTCAATTTCTCTGCACGCTTGTTTTTTTTAAAAGAAATTTTAACAAACTCCACATAATATAAACAATATAATTCCAACATTATCGGTATTAGAGCATTATTTTTTCTTTAAAAGTAAATAAGTCTAACAAAGATAAAAGCTTGAAATCATTGGAAGATGGATATTTTCTGCACTACCTGTACACATTTGTTTTGGAAGACTATTTGACTTATTAGCTAGTAAACTTTTCCTCTAAATAAGCTGTGGAAACCTCGTTGGGCATGTTTTTAAGTTGACCCCAAATCACATTTAATGTTTGGTGCTAGATTTAATGTTTTTAGCACAGATTTTGTGCTAATTATGCGTATATTCATTGTGTGGCCAGTTTTTCTAGCACACGCTAATAGAGTACATTCCAGAGTACATATAAACTGTCTCTATCACCCGAGGAATTCAAATTTAAGCGGTAACATACCTGACTTTATTCAATTTGGGGTAGAACAAAGAAAAATTGACTAGAGTGGGATTTGAATCAACGAACTCCGGATTAACGTGCCGGTGCTCTAGCAACTGAGCTGTCAGGGGGTCAGGGGGTCAGGGGTCAGGGGTCAGGGGGGTTGGGTGGCAGACTACATGTACTTCTATCAATTAGTCAAGCAAACGAAGCATCTGACTCCAATACTCCAACAATAACTAACTGGAGGGATTCAGAGTGATTTTTCTGGGGACAGTAGGGTTGCTAAGGGTCACTGGTCCAGTGCATCATCAAATAAGCAGTTTGGGGTTAATTCAGTGCCCATTCTCAAACTCCTGGATCTGTCTCTAGAAGCTAGGAATTCTGAATTCTGGTTTGTTCAAACTGTACGGCAAAGTCCACATTTGCTTCGGCAATCTTCTTCATCTCCTCATCCAGACCTTTAGATGTCTTCAGATCCTGTAGATTGAAAAAAAAAATGTCACATGCAATTTTAAAAAGGGGTGACATAAACTCTTAGCAAGCACAATAAAAACAAGAACAAAATCCATAACAAAGTGTTTACCAATACTTGGCTTTTTACTATATTCATGATCGAGAGCCAAAGTCTCACTGGTCTATGCGCCATCGCGTGCCAGATGCTATTTTTGCTGTTTACCAGCACATGCACAAGAATTCATGGACAGGGTATGCATGCATAATAGACTGTCCCACGGTCTACTACGCACACGCTTAATCAAGCAATCAGGCAACTGCTGAATTATGAGGTTTATTAAAACAGAGATAACATTGTTTGTTTCAGGTGATATTAGCTCCCCTCGGTATTGGAAGGTTCTATTGACTGTCCACCCTAAAACCATGTTCTACTTGTATACTACCGAATGAGTCACAAGCTTTCTCATGGTTTGATGTATATTTGGTTTGCGGTATTCACACCATGTGTATATCTCCTTGCTAGGTAGATTTTGTTCTTTGAGAACTTGTCTTGCTATTATTCTACTGCCGCAGAGTATATTATTCGGGAGACTTCGGGAGACTTCTCAGTTCTGAAAAGAACTGTCCTGCTTATTAACTATTTGTTTGCCATTCAAATAATAAACCACACGGGAAACTGACTGGGTGAAATTTTAAAATGATTATGGGTTGAACAAAGAAAAACTGACTAGAGCAGGATTTGAACCAACGACCTCAGGATTAACGTGCCAGCGCTCTACCAACTGAGCTATCTAGCCCTATGATGCATTGTTGTGAGAAATATTAATTGGGTTCGCCTGACATCATCACACAATAAATCTTGCTTGGCCCATTCTGGGAGTCAGTTTTCCCGCAAGTGTTACAGTAGAGTGCACTTTGGGGTTCGTGTGGGTAGGCAGTCAGTAGAGTGCACTTTTTGGGGTCGTGTGGGCAGTCAGATGCTCACCACATGCAGTTTGACTCACAAAATGGCACACCTTGGGCAGACAGAAGTCACATGTGATATCAGTGCAAGAAGGTCATTGGTCAGAAATTAATAATCTCTTCCATGTTGGAACACTTTTGGGTGGTTTCAGGTACAAACAATCTACAACCATTGCAAAAACTGCTATTGTGATGGACGTAAAGTGGTGCACCCTTTTTGTACTTCCTGTCAAGTACTTACTTCCAACTTAGTAATACACCGATCCATTAAGCCACGCCCATTTCTCATTGACCAATCACAACCGCGAAATCTGATCACCATTTGAGCCGTTTGGTGATTCTTGCACTAATGGTGATCGGGTTTCGCGGCTGTGATTGGTCAACTCGTAAGGAGGCGGGGCTTAATGGATCGATCTATTCTTTGACACTTTAATACACTTTGAAACCAAAACATCTGTTGTACACACCTTGACATAAAGCTCAGCCATCTTATACAGTCTCTCAATGCAAGCTTTGTAGCATTCAGTCTCCTTCGTGATCCCTCGTCCGATGACCGTCTCCTTTACAATCTGTCTCAATTTCTGTAAGAAAATATACAAACAAACAAATCAGAAAAAGTAGCTCTTGCAAACCGCTATAAAACCTCCTTAGACCAATTACACAGATCTTAATGTAGGAAACCCAAGTGCGCCCTCAGTGATCAAGTGTGTTCTATAATTTTTGTGATTAACATTTTTACTATAAAAAGTTAACTTTTAGGTCACGACCTTTCAGCTCACTCTCTTTTCCATTTGTAGTATTTAGCAAGTGAGAGCACATATATTTTCAGTCTGTATTTCTCTCCATTTTGTGGGGAGCATGGCTATGGCCCTGCTCCGAATACTATTCATTGGGGAGGGATAATATTTTTGATTACAGAAATATTGTCATTTATAGGGCTATTTGAATCGGTATATGTTAACTTGTGTATGCAGCCAGCCTCGTGTTGTGCTGACCTTTTGCTCTTTACATAAGTGACTGTGTTATTGTGTGAATGCCATTTTGTATTCAATGCTATTCTGTATTGCATTGAAGGATTAAATCAGTACAGGAGATCACTTTATATTTCAGACGTCATGTCATGGAATTTGTTGCTTAATATTGTATTTTGGTGAATCCTAATCCTTTTTAATTAGAGGACCAGCCTCCGTCCCGTGTCTCTACATTATCAAAAAGGCCCATAGCGGCCACAAACGGCTGGTTGCAAGACTGGATCAGATTTCATATTGTGTCTGGACTCCCATCCACCATCTGCAAAACATTCATCACAGAGTTACCTGAACCAACAGGCAACTAAACAACTCATGCATGCCTGTATAACTTTACGGAGTTGCATGAACTGCAAGGAGATTTTTGGACTTCTAAAAGAGAAAATTATAAAAATGGGGGCCCTTTTCTTGCGACACTAAAAATAAAGAAAAAACAGAGTCCTTCTTGTAAACTGGGAGCCTCCTTACCATCCTTGTCCTCTCTGAGCGTGAAACCTTTCTGACGTTACCGCTTGAAGATGACGTTGAGGTATCCTCAGTTTTCTTCTCTGATAAGGGTTGGCCTTCTGATGTTTCCTTCGCTGTAAGCTTCTTACGCGGTGATGTTCTTGTTGGCATAATTCTAGACAAATTCAAACAGACAAGAAGACCTCTTTTAAATACATGAGTCTATTTCCAAGAAAGCAACACATTTTTTGACTTCTTATGCTCTGACATTCTTGTTTCTCACAATTCTAGAGAAAAATGTAACATTCTTAGAAGACAATCTTGGGGTGAACGAAGATTTGAATCGGCAACCTCCAGGCTTACGTGCCCGTATTTTACTAACTTAGCTATCTAGCCCCAATGTTGGCAGTCAAACTGTTTATCAATATCTTTGTTTAGAGGTGTCAGTCAGAAGTCATTCAACCATACACAGGCAAGGATCACTCCTAGTTTACAACAAGACCTGGAAGACTTTTTTTGCGGGGTGCGATAAACTTATTGGTGTTTTATGCGATAAACTTATTGGTGTTTTATGCGATAAACTTATTGGTGTTTTAATCACGGAATACAGTAATTTGAAAGGATTTTACAAAGGGTTTAAAGTGCAGAAGTTATCTGTTGGTAACAGAGGCATTCGTTAACAGAGGCATTCGTATGTTGTGCTTACTTTCAATCACTTTTGTAGCTTTGATTTTCTTTGAGACAAATATTTACTTCATACGCAAACAATTTTTTTCTAATTTTTGTTGATTGGTTTTATGTTTCCAACATCTACAAAATAATCACAACGAAAGTTATCCGAGGTACGGCCGAAAATCATGTGAATTTCTGTAGAAAATCAAGTGAATTTTACTACTTGACTCTACTTTATCATTTACTTTGAATGGTCACAGAATCTCAACCAACAGATACTTGAAACTTATGTACCTTCTCTTAGCTGCTAAGACAGAAGAAGCCATTTCTGGTCTCTGTCTCTTCAACCCCTTGCCATTAAGCCGTCCTGGGCTTATCTTACGCCCCTTCTCTAGCACCAGTCTACGCTGCTTCTCAGCTGACCTCTGGCCCTTTTCCGCCGACCTCTGACCCCTTGAGTTAAGTCTCGGATGAAGCTTCCCCTTTTTGATGGCAGAGGTGGGATTCGCAGCTGCAGCAGGAGGGATGGTGAGCATTGCAGGAGATGCTGCCTGCTCAGAAGAACACGTTGATGCCGTCTTGTAGCGGATATAGCACTGCTGCATCTTGGAGAAATGTCGAGTCTAAACAATACCTGAGAAACAAAATGAATACACAATTCTGATCATTTGTATTGAACTCTAAGGCAAACTTCTTAACCCTTAAACAACTGAGTTTGCTTGGTGACTTGAGGCAAGTTTAATTCCCATCATAAAGCAAACCATTTAAATGACTAAGTTCCTAAATGCTTGCAGGTTTTTTTCTTAGAAAGGCCAAAACAAAATGACATCATCTTAACCAAAGGTCCCAAAATCTTGGACTTTCCTGGCTAATGGTGAGGTACAACTTGTATGTTATTTCTTTATGAAAAAGAAAAAACCTTGCTGAACTTATTCATACCATTCCAGGCCATTTTCCAATAAAAGTGCCCTTTGCAAATTAAAAATGGCATTGCCCTCTCAAAGATGAAACTACAGGCTTGCAGTACTTGATTTGATTATTGAAATGATATTAAACAATTAAATGAAAATGCCCTTTTCATAAACAATGTGACAATATATATAAACAGCAAGATTGTCCCTTATTGGTCTGCTAGCCAAATGGACCTGAGGACATGAGGACCATTCTCTCTAAGTGGTCTGGCTGGTTGCCTCAGTGTTGAAAAACATCCCTATTTAATGTGAAACACTGACTTGTTAAAAAAAGCTGACTGACTAGTGAAATGACAATCTAACTGGTCATGCTTGTACATGCTAATTTAAACAGCTTGGGTTGTATCTCCACAATAATGTTGTAAAGTGCCTTGATCTAGCTACTTGGATTTGTGCTCTATATAAGAACCAAGTATTGTTGGAAAGGTTAAGGGTAAACGCTGTATATAGCTGGCCTTTCTACGGCAGACTTTGCACTTACAGGATTCCTGGGGAGCTGGTGAATTTCTGGGCCTCCTAGAATGTCACCTTCTTGAGTTGGTCCCAGTCCAGATCCGATGAGCAAACATGCCTTGATGCTGTCATCCCACTGGGTCTGTTTGCTGCTCCTACACCCACAGGGCACAGATCCTCTGTGCTGGGTAGTCCACTGGCTAGAAAGTGTTTCAGGAACTCTTCAGCGCTGAGCTTAATCGCTGATGATGTGGTTGAATGGAAACAAATAGACAAGGAACACTTTTTTTAAATCAAGTTTATACAAATGATCTCGCACGATATATTTGTAGAAAGCAGATTAATTTGATAGTTGTATTTTATTGAATACTGGAGGGAGGAAATGAATTTACTCTTCCAAAAACCACTAATGTAGGATCCCTTTAAGGTGTAACTCACTGTTGTCAGCCGGGGCTGGTACAGGCAAACCAGCCAGCATCATCTCTCCAGACTTGAAGCGTTTGATCTTCTTCTCGATTACTTCATGGTTCTGGAGAGCAAGACGTTCCATCCAGCTAGATGGGGGGACATCAAGCTCTGTAGAATACACCAGAGGGGATCAGAACATTTTAAAGAAACATCAACCATAACGTTTATAGGACACCATCTCAACTGTTATTCACAACATAGTACACTAAGCTCTTGCAGAAAGCAGGAGGCCTGATAGTTTGTAAGGGCAAGGGCAACTTTTCTTTGGACTGGCAAAGGGCAACTCTTTGAGAGGTATCTACATTTCTACTGCAAGGTTTTCAGGGACACCAAGGCAATGAATATGGGCATCGATGCAATGCCCCGGTAAAGTATCAGACTTTAACAAAAGGAAGGCTTGAGAGAAGTTTTTGAAAGCATATATTGGACGAGATTGTCTGATGCTGTAAGGAAGATTGTTCCAGCCTAAGAATGTGTTTTTGATCAATTAAGATACTGAGTAGTGATAGTGAGGCATGTTAGAGCACGTGCATTTAACAGGCATTCTTAGATAACAGCTAATGCAAGAGCTTAACATTATCAATAGTGATTTCAACCAATGCAATGGCAAGCCCTTAAGGATCAGTGTAACGTGAGTTTACTGGAAAGCATTTGCGCCGTTTGCAATTGATTTGGTTTGAATTACATCCAACACACCACCATGATTGCATGCATTCATAACAAGCCTTTCAAGATTGGTGTGACATGCGCTGTTTGCACACGCATTGGTCGTACACCCAGACTCTTCAATACTTGGATTTACATCCAACACACCACCATGATTGCATGTATTCATAACAAGCCCTTCAAGATTGGTGTGACATGCGCTGTTTGCACACGCATTGGTCATACACCCAGACTCTTTAATACTTGGATTTACATCCAACACACCACCATGATTGCATGTATTCATAACAAGCCCTTCAAGATTGGTGTGACATGCGCTGTTTGCACACGCATTGGTCATACACCCAGACTCTTTAATACTTGGATTTACATCAAACACACCACCATGATTGCATGTATTCATAACAAGCCCTTCAAGATTGGTGTGACATGCGCTGTTTGCACACGCATTGGTCGTACACCCAGACTCTTCAATACTTGGAATGACATCCAACACACCACCAAGATTGCATGCATTCATAACCTTAGTACCCTTGGAATAAGAATTAGGCTGGCACACCTCTACTCTGCTTTTTCATTAAAAAAACACCTACAATTCAGAGACACTAGATATATTGTATTCACCTGAAAATAGATTTTCACTTCTCAAGTTGTCAGCGTCTACGCCATCCTGTTCTTCTTCTGTTGCAGACAACTCTTCTCTGTTTGCCATGAAGGTAGAGTTAAACGGTTCCCATCAACAACCGCAGTTCAGAAACTGTGATGACCGGTTCCCTGCCCTCAGACTTCCTGTTAGGGTAAAATGTACAATTTGATGCTTTATTAGATTTTAAAAGTTTTTGAATTGTTGCTGACATGTTTAATACTGTTCCTCTTGTTTCAATTTCATGACTGAGTGTCTCTAACTTTTAATCTGAAATTGACAGAAGTATTATTTGGAGGCATCCATTAAGGAATGGCAAACTTTTGAAAAAATTGAAAGGAAAGTCTTCCTACATGTATCAAATACTCTGACATTTTTCAAAACTAGAACACCACCAAGATCAGAAATCGGAATCAACACATGCCGCCCAATTTCATTACTATTTTTGGTAACATTATTTCTGCCCAATCCTTGCATAAAGTGACAGCGTATTTAAGTAAGGTACTTATTGATGGACCCAACACCTGACATTCAAATGTTTTGTTATCAAGGTGGACTTCAGCTGAACTTTGGCCATTAATTTACTGGTCCAATGCTAACATTACTGGACATTGGCCATTAATTTACTGGTCCAATGCTAACATTACTGTACTTTGGCCATTAATTTACTGGTCCAATGCTAACATTACTGGACTTTAGCCATTAATTTACTGGTCCAATGCTAACATTACTGGACTTTAGCCATTAATTTACTGGTCCAATGCTAACATTACTGGACTTTGGCCATTAATTTACTGGTCCAATGCTAACATTACTGTACTTTGGCCATTAATTTACTGGTCCAATGCTAACATTACTGGACTTTGGCCATTAATTTACTGGTCCAATGCTAACATTACTGGACTTATCTAAGCCATTAATTTACTGGTCGGATGCTAACATTACTGGACATTGGCCATTAATTTACTGGTCCAATGCTAACATTACTGTACTTTGGCCATTAATTTACTGGTCCAATGCTAACATTACTGGACTTTGGCCATTAATTTACTGGCAATGCTAACATTACTGGACTTTGGCCATTAATTTACTGGTCCAATGCTAACATTACTGGACTTTGGCCATTAATTTACTGGTCCAATGCTAACATTACTGGACTTTGGCCATTAATTTACTGGTCCAATGCTAACATTACTGGACTTTGGCCATTAATTTACTGGTCCAATGCTAACATTACTGGACTTATCTAAGCCATTAATTTACTGGTCCAATGCTAACATTACTGGACTTATCTAAGCCATTAATTTACTGGTCGGATGCTAACATTACTGGACTTTGGCCATTAATTTACTGGTCCAATGCTAACATTACTGTACTTTGGCCATTAATTTACTGGTCCAATGCTAACATTACTGGACTTTGGCCATTAATTTACTGGTCCAATGCTAACATTACTGGACTTATCTAAGCCATTAATTTACTGGTCGGATGCTAACATTACTGGACATTGGCCATTAATTTACTGGTCCAATGCTAACATTACTGTACTTTGGCCATTAATTTACTGGTCCAATGCTAACATTACTGGTCCAATGCTAACATTACTGGACTTTGGCCATTAATTTACTGGCAATGCTAACATTACTGGACTTTGGCCATTAATTTACTGGTCCAATGCTAACATTACTGGACTTTGGCCATTAATTTACTGGTCCAATGCTAACATTGCTGGACTTTGGCCATTAAAGATCTACTTCAACGGCACTAAGATAATTTAAACTTTGCCGAAATCCAATCAATTTGTGTTTCATGATTACGTATATTTCAAAGAAAATCCTTAGCGGTGGTTGCGTAATTTTAAAAAAGGGTCATTTTGACCAGCGTTCACCCCCTCCTCATAGCGAGTTTTTGGAAACAGCGTGTCACGTGATGAAAATATACCATAGACTTTGATGACGTACATGAGTGGAAACGGCTTGTTTACCCCCCGCGCAGCGGAGTGTGTTTATTGTACGCGTCTATAGCTATTTTCACGGTTACGAAAACAAAATGTCAGACACTAGCGGATCGTGGGAGGAACATAGTGTAGACGAAGAAGAATTAGTAAATACATATGATAGTATTGATAGTGAGGATAGCTCTGACGGTTGAGGGAGCTCCTCCGAAGACGAAGAGGGCGTTGATGAAGCTGGGGGAGTTGCCGAACCATATACATGTAGGTTTGAGCAACTGGCCGCAGAGGATCGCGAACTTATATATTTCCATTAACGTCAACGTAACAGGGTGTTTAGATAATCTTCCAAGTTAGCTGGTGGACAGTACAAACGAACTATTCAAACCTAATCTCCCCACTCCAAGCTGTGTACAATTGGGCTTTGTACCATTAGCATTTGAAATGGCGCTGTAAACAGCATTTATCTAGAAAATTCAAACTGCCAATTAAGCAGTCACTGTTTTTTATTTAAATGATCTAGTTGTAATACATCTAGGATTCCTCAAAAGGTTAAGAGTACAAACGAGATCTTAACAAAGCCCAATTGTACACAGCTTGGAGTGGGGAGATTAGGTTTGAATAGTTCGTTTGTACTGTCCACCAGCTAACTTGGAAGATTATCTAAACACCCTGTGTTTATGAGCAGATTATCGAAGCCATCAAAGTGCTACCACAAAACACCAGTGCTGATGGTGTGAATACCACTTGTTTAATTTTGCATTTTTCACAAACTTGATGTGATATTGTGATGACCAGTTTGAATGAAACCTGTGGCTATTTATTATCAACAAACATTTAAAACTATTGTATATAGTATTATGCTACTACAGAAGTATATGTTTTGATGCTTCTGTGCCTGTCCAGTCTGACTCTCCGTTTGTGAAGCATGTGATGGCACTGTAGTTGGCGCTTTCATGGTTGGAATTGACCCTGGCGTAAGCCTGTTGTTTTAGTTGCGATGTTGAATCCCGACAGTCGTCTGTAAAATGGGCACTACAAATCATTGTCCATTTTGTCAACGTGAAGTTTTTCCGTGTGTTGGTCACGAAACCCACCCCCTTCTCTGGACAGGATCTCTTGGAAATCGGTTAAAAACTCACATCTGGATTCTTATTTGTGTTCCGAGTACATCCACCGACAGCACATGAGTTCAGGACGGTAAATTATCTCGTCTTAACTTGGTGAATGTCTTCGAATAATGAGATCATCATACATAGTTACCGTGTAAACACACGACACCTCGCTACTTCCTGGTTTCCCGTCCCAACAAGTACGTCATCATTCGCTGGTTCACGCACGTATCCTATAGTGGGTTTGTGGTGCGCGTAAATGCAAGTGCTATAGTATTGGACAAGCACAGTGCCTATGGAGGGAGCCATGGAAGCGCGCAAGTTTTTAAAAACCCCAAGAAAGGTTAAATTTTTTCAGTTAAAATTACGAAAAAAATATTGGTGTAAAACAATCCAATCTACAAATTCAGAATACTTAATAACATTACGCATGAGATTAAGAAATCTGTTTTATTTCTCAATTATCGTTGAAGTAGATCTTTAATTTACTGGTCCAATGCTAACATTGCTGGACTTTGGCCATTAATTTACTGGTCCAATGCTAACATTACTGGACTTTGGCCATTAATTTACTGGTCCAATGCTAACATTGCTGGACTTTGGCCATTAATTTACTGGTCCAATGCTAACATTACTGGACTTTGGCCATTAATTTACTTGTCCAATGCTAACATTACTGAATCAGCTGTATGGTGGGTGTTCCAAGCCCTGCTCACCTATAAACTTCTTTAATGCTTCTGCTTGGATGAGTTCCACTTCTTCCAGTAATGATTGCAGTTGAGCTCCGTCTTAACTTGGAATTGTATGGAGTGTTGTTCTGGCAGTTCCACAGTCTGAAAAGTATAACAAATTAATTCAATTAAATATCAAATATTTGAAGACAAAGTTGTAGTTCTAGACTGACCAGAGAGAGCCGAATTCAGGGCCATATCCAGGGCCATATTTAAGGACATTCTGCTAGTCAACTTGAGTCCGGTGCACTAGACCGCTCGACCATGTCACGCTCTCAATGTTGTCTTCTTCTCTTCTTGAAACATGATCAAAATATTGGAGTTTATTTCTGTTAATTTTCTGGCACAATGTGAGCCCATCACCAATCAGGCTTCTGACTTGAAATTATTGGACCTTATGCTCCTGAGAAATTCTCAAAAGCTTGGAATCTCAAAATAACCTTCAAACTACTGTTGTTTATTGGGGGTTGCCCAAATTGAAATAAGCCCAACATGACAGTGCGCAAAATCTTTGACAAAACCGTATGCATTTTTTATTTACAATTAAATAATGGCCACCTAATTGGATGGAATGTTCACTGAAAACTACAGGATGGGAATGATTGGTTCTTATATAGCGCACATACATCCTAGCAGCTAGATCAAGGCGCTTCACAACATTCTTATCCCTGTGCATCAGGCATACTTTTAGACTATTCCTCAAACTTTCTCAATTCCCTGGGAGCATACAACCCCAAGCTGCCTAAATAAGCTAAATGAGTTAATCCAACACAATACTGTCTCAGCCCTCTTAGATTCCCATTTATACACCTGGATTAAGTTAAGCAATTATGATTAAGTGCTTTGCTTAAGGACACAAGTGTCATGACCGAGAATCAAACCCACACTTTGATGATTCAACCATCAGAACTCAAGTCCATTGCAAAAGACCGCTCGGCCATGGCACACCACAACAAATAATGATGTACTTTCCCTTCGGGCAAACCTTTCAGTTTAATAAACATTTAAATTGACTGGTAATCAAGAACACCTACCATCAAATGGCAGCAGATCCTGGTACTCTGCTAGCTTAGCATGTACAACTCCACTCAGGTCATGCGGTGAGTTCATTACATGAGCAGTAACAACATCGTTATCGAGGTCGCCTCCATGCACAAGGAGGTTGAAGAATTCCTGAGTTTCTTGCATGTTCAGGTCTGGCACTAAAAAGGAGGTAAGACCAAGAATGGAAGTTAGAAACATTTGCTCAGCCCCACCGGTCTCATCCAAGACTGCTGGGATGGGCTGATGAGCCTGTACAAGTTCTTGTTCAGGATGTAGTGACAGTTTTTTTGCTGTTTTCTCAACAAGTAGACACTATATTCAGGTGACTTTGATTGTATCTTTCTTGATAATTTGGCCAATAAATCAGCATTCTGTTAACAACAAAACCAATCTCTGACCCTACCTCTAAGGGCTTTTATTCCCTCTTAAAGACCAAAGTTTCCTTGATTTTCTTCTCTACTGAAAATTCAACTGCATTGGACTGAAGTTCAGATAGACTGAGACCTGCCAATCAAGTTTTGATACCTCCTCCCATTTCATACGTGACAGTCCAGGTATCTGACTGTCTTTAGGATGGTTTGACCTTTCATGCGACAAAAATGTTTCATTTGATTTTGGGTTGAACAAAGAAAAGTTTTTTAGAACAGGTTTTGAACCTGCATCCTCTAAATTAACATGCAGGCGCTCTACCAACTGAGCTACAGCCCTAATGTTGGTGGTCTCCCTATTTTTCCTATATCTTTGTTTCGGGAGCCAGTTAGAAGCCATTTTTCAATTCAATTCAAACTCACATTCACTTCATGAAATTTCCAAACAGTACATAGCCAAAACATTGATTTAAAGAAGTAATCAAAGAAGCATTAAATACAAGGCAGAAAGTAAAATAAGTATGGAGGCATCATCTAGAAGCCGAGGCTTGTGGTGAGATACCTGATGGACAGACAAACAGAACGGACGCAAGAACAAGAACGTACGGACAGACAAGTTGCACAAAGACAGAAATTATGAGAATAATATTAATATTATAGTAGTATTAATAATAATAATAATGATAATAACGACAATAACAATTATAAGTGAAGTAATGTATATAAAGAGAGAACATCAGCTGACTACTAAACATGAGTAAAAAAAGAGAAGTAAGCAGACTAGCTAGGTGAGAATAAACTACATGTATGTCAGATACTGGGAGAGGAGAGCTATTTTATAAGCACTTTTAAATTGACCCGCAGAAGATTTTGATTTAATAGATTCGCTTAAACCATTCCAAAGACGCGGTCCGAAGAAACAAAGCGTTTTCAGGTGGAATGATGTGCGGGTGAATGGCACATAGAGGTGTGATTTGTTATGCGATATGGTTGAGTACCCATGGGTGTCACAGACAGAGGTAAAGAATGAACTACCGGTAAAGGAAGTCGGTAAAAGATTGTGAGTGAATTTGTACATGGAAATAACTGTATGAAATTTGTTAATTTCAGCAAGTGCTAGTGAGTGTAATAGGACAAAACCTGTAACTGCGGTATATCAGGTATCACACCCTAGTGTGCAATACCAACTGGGAAGCAGTAGCAGAGGGATCACCCTAAGGGGATGCCAGTTTTTATTTAAAATGTTTTGGGGTTAAAAATCATCCAAACCATATTACTTTCAAGGGAATCCTTTCTCAATTTGTTTAAAACTATCAGCAGCTGCAGTGCTTCTCACCATCAAGTAAGTTTTGGTGGTAATTAATTCTTGGAGAACTTACCAATCTATGACTTTACCTAGATAACAATGCTATTATTAAACAACATTTACTTTAATTCCACACAGCAGGGTAACACTAAATACAATCAATTTTATAGGACCAGACCTACCTGTGTGTTACCGCCACTGTCATACAAACGGTTGGGTTCTTGGAATCAGTCACAATTCGTCGCCCCATTCCTACATCTGATATCCTGGAGTAAAAGATCATTTCCAACAGTTCTCTCAGAAAGAAAATATCACACATAAAAATAAAATATCTTTGCAATCTTTGCTGGACATTTAATATTATGCGGGGATCTGGGGCCAGTCTCATAGAGCTGCATAAAGACACAAAAAGACTGTCTGGGATCAACGATAAACCTCTTATCCATCGTAGGTCTGTAGCCAGCCCCTGTCTTTTCTACAGATATTTTGGTGGTAAATGTGCCACCAATGTGCCCCCACGTGGTTCCTCCTATCAGGATGTTGGAGCGTGAAACCAGACTTTCTGCTCGTTCTCACCCATACACTCTTGCTTTGCTGAGATGTAGAACAAAATAGCCATCAGTTTTATTCCACGTACTGTGTATCTGTTTGGAACTCCTTGAACTCTTTGTTTCCCTCCATCCTACAATCTACATTGTTTTAAGAGGAATATCAATACCTACCTTCAGTTCCCACCTACCTACCTTCAGGTTAAAAATAAAAAGTTTTTCCTTGTAGCCCCTTATCAAGAGTGGCTTTTAGCATTGTTTAGGGCAAACTTGCATAAACAATTTATATTAGAACAAATCTGTGACTTAATTGTTTTCTGCTAATTTGTGCTTAATATAACATTATTAAGCAAAATTGTCTTCTGAAGCAGCTCTATGAAATTGGGCTCGGATGGTGAGACCATTCTCTGTGTTTCACCTCTTTTGACTCCAGTTTGAATCCCACAATAGATTGGCTTTTCAGTCCCCTTCTGATTACAATAATTTTTCTAATTTAGGGTTTTTCTGAAGCTGAATGCTTTTTTTGTCATCCTCTGTTCATCATAGGTATCTTCAGGACAATGGATTGCATTGTTTGTCACTTTTGGTGATTCCCATTGGGCCATTCTTCATACCGCAGCTTGTGCTTCGCCTCTGGCTAAGGTTTCATCCACCTGTTTGAAACCTTGCACCAAAGCAAACATTTTCATAAATTTCTGACGGGAGTAGAAGCCGGAGCCAAAACCACAGCCAAAGCTTTGGTCAATGTTGGGCCATCACATTAAGGGCTTTCCAACAGTTTATTGTGCTTCAGAAACACAATTGTACAAAACATAGGAGCTAATAAAATCTGTTCATGTCAATGAGAAAACATGAGTTTCATTGACAAAACAAAGTGTTAATCACTAGGGAATAAAAGTTGCTTTTTGACTGAAAATAATCCCCCGTGGGCAGTGGGAAAAGGATCCCAAAGCAAACTGGTTTTAATAACAAAACCCCTCCCCCTTTATTTGTATAAGGATACGTCTGATGCAATGGTTGACTCCTGTGATGGGTACATCCCACAGCTGAGCAATAGTTCTTGCTGCAATGGAGTGGAGTTCAACAGTGCTGCCATCACCTGGTCCTGAATGGTTTGGAAAACATAAAGACATGTTTAGTAATTTGAAGGTGGGAGGGGAGGGGGGAGGAGGGGGATTGGGTGAGCTGGAAGGGGGAGTCAGTGTAACAGTAGCAGTACCTGATTCTATTTTGGAAGGGAGACAATCCTGAAACCCTGGCGAGTGTGCTTTGACAGCAAAACGACCTTGAGTATCGAGTAGGACATTTCATTTTTTACAAATGTTTTTGCATGTGACTCCGCAAAACGGCCTCACAAGCATTGTGATTGTATGTACAGTGTGTTGGAACATTTTTTTAGGTGTGTAGTGGAACAAAGGAAACTGAAGTTATTGGTGGCTAAAGACCCCAAAATGTTGATCTATCATTGACCATATTTGAAAACATAGCGTTACGGAGGCCCAAATTATTTTACCCCTATATAAGGCTCAAGGGGGAGCCTTATAGTTTCTAGAAGTAAGGTTCGCCCCGGTGTTCCTGGTGTGATTGACTGCATAATGCGTCACAACACCTTGTAGTTGTAAACTATTAGTCATGGTGCTATAAAGGAAAAAGGTATCATACTTCAAAACATACTCAACACTTGCAGGAAAAAGAATTTTTCAACAGCTATAAAGTTTCATTTCAAAAAGCTCTCATAATTTTACAGAAATTTTAAGAGTGTGAAATTGTCATATAAAGTCTCACCAACAATAAATTATCGCCTCTTTGGCCCCCATACTAGTCGAGATAGAAGACCAAAACAAATCCTTGGAGGATCAACAAAATACCTTTGAACCACATAAAGAAGCAGCCGCTCTTCAATGTTTATACAAACTTACATCACAGTCACACTCAGTCAGAGCATAGTTCCTTGCTCTGTAGTACAGTAAGGTTTAATACTACAGCGGCCCATAGGATAGTTTAGTTACTACTTAGTACTTACACACTAGGTGGTAGTACAGTTAGTATGGTATGAGCCGGCTGCAGACAGTCAAAATGTAAAGATGAAATTCCAAGATTTGCACTTGCAATTCGAATGTCACTCTCACCTTTCAGAAGCGACTGGACGCCCCTTTGCAAAACTATCATTATTACTATCAAATTAGGAACTCACCGTCACGTTTTAGGTGTAGTTGTGTCCTTGGAACTCGGGGAAAACTTGAACTTTGATGATGGCGAGTACTGTCGTGGGGTCGTCTGTAGTGTATGATTATGCCTCTGCACTGTTATTGTTATAGCGCCCTCTTGTGTTCACCAATACACCACATGTGTAAACATGCTACTGTGCGCAGCCCAAGTGAAAGTCAATCTCTCTACTAAATCATTCCCGAATAATAAGTACGGCATAGAGACATGTTGACGGCAACATTTTGTCTGTAAATTATATTGAGCGATATGAAAACAACCGGCTACAGTCAGTGTCACAACGCGGCATTTAAACTCATTTGAAAAACAACAGTTTCGTTTTATTACTTGAACCATGGAGGTAGCCTACCTATGCTTGAACAAAGAGCAACCATCACCAGTTATATAGTTCCCCATCCCCCATTCCTCAGTTTGCACAGTTTTTCAGAGATTACATTTTGCTCTTCCTTAACTTGTTTATGACCTAATTTGCACTCTCTCGCCATCCCAAGGTATAATAATAGCCTAATTCTTACTTATTTCAAAGGATCCCTAGACTGCAATGGTTCTAATAGACATTTAGAGGATGAATTTGAGATAAAAAAAGTAGGTCTTTCAAGAGTTTACGAACCCAGGACCCAAATTTTATAGAGCTGCTTAAGCACAAAACTTGGCTAAGTAATGTGTTTACCGGTGTCATAGGGGTTTTGCCCCCCCCCCCCCCTCCCCCGGTGTGTGTGTGATCATGGAGGCTCCTCCAAGGTGTGACCATGGAGGAAGTACCTCCATGGTGTGACGGTGTCAATTCACTAACTTGGGCTGAAGGAAGTTGATTCAACCAAAAGAGGGCGCTATCACACGGGGGGGGCAGAATCTCCGGGGAATTCCCTGTAATTATTTAAGTTTCATGACTGGTTTCCTGATTATTTAGGAGAAATTTGTTTAGTAAAATTTTCTGCGGGATTCTGCTCTTTGGCCTTGGCCCCCCTGGTCCCAATTTGTCCAATTTCATGGCACTGCTTACGGTGGAATTAACGGAACATAGTGCATGAGGAAGCGCTCAAATAATGATGCGCTGTGTGCGTGCACAAAGTATGTGCACGCACACACACCGCGTATTCTGATCTGACCTCTAATGTATAACACATGCTATGAAACAGTCATTTTCATTAGATGTGATTTTATGTCCTGTACAATGGCAACTGGTTCCAATTAACCAATCATCTTTCATGTTATATGAATCGATAAAGAAATTATTCAGCTTGAAGAAGCAGCGCGATCCAGGTGAATGCGTTGCGCAATGTGCGAGTTATGGGAAGTTATGCTGCGAGAGCACGGCCATTTTCTCTGTTTTTTCACCTTCTGCCATAGGCGCGTGAAAGAAAGTCAATCTTTTTAAATCAAAAGGGCAATTTGTTCCCTATTAACAAACAGTAAATTAATGATATGAATTGAACGAGTGTATTTTTTTCTTATTAAAAGTGAACGATCCATGAAATTTGCTTTTCGCGATCTCGAGATATTATGGATTTTCTCGGAAATTCTGTGTTTTAAAAGTTAGTTTTATGCGTATTTTGGCACATGAAAACAAACACAACGCAAATGATCGCTATGTTCCGTTACAGTCCATAGAATAACTCACTTTACAGGATGCCGTGGTAAGCGCATAGTTCTGTAGTGAGCAGCCGCGATTGGGGCTCTGACTGTTCGAGCCCCAGGCTACTTCAAAGTGTGTTCGTTTCCGGGGGAGGACACATCCCCCATTCTCCAATTTCGTAGTAACATCATCGGCAAATCATAGATATGGTTTCTCAGATCAGAGTATACATTCGTTCCATGCAATCATCTAGTTTGATCAAGAAACATTATCATAAAGGGACGGTACTTCACTGGTTTTGTGAAAGTAAATTCGTTCCAATCTTCTCAATCTCTGTTAGGCCTATCAATAAACATAATTATGTTATGGTTAATTGGGGAGAGTGCATTCATTCATTTTAATCTTTCGATTTATCAAGAAACATAATATTCACAAAGGGAAGGTAAAAATCAATGTTTGTGAGGGTAAATTCATTCAAATCCTCTATAGTTTGAACTTGTCTGCTTCTTCTCGTAAATTGTATTTTTATCACACCGTTCTATTGCCTTATTGCTGGTTTTGTGTTTATGTTTTTAGACTCGTTATGTCACCGTTTAACATTGTGAAGTGCTCGGTGATTGGTTACTTTATTAGTTATCAAAAACATAAAGGGGTGGCAATGATTTTGAGATAGTGCATTCATTCCAATCCTTGAGAGGTACCGGGATCGTTACCCGGATCTTCCACCATATGTTATGGACGGGCCGGCCATCCTAGCCATCCCGCCCAAGGGATCGCAACTCAACAATTAAACACAATTTGAACGTTTTCTTCTTGAAACATATACACACCACAGGGTGTTTTATTTGAACACAACTCAAATGAGAAACTAGAAAATACACTTAATGAAATAATAAACGAATAATGCACCGTCGACTCGGTGGCGCTATACCATGCCCGATATGGGGCAGAGGGAGGCCCCCCCAAACTAACCCTAACCCTAACACACTCTTCCCTCTTGTATACAGAAGCACCCCCCCTAAAATTCTCAAAAGAATTCCTGAGATTCCCAGAACACAATGAAGACACAATAGAGGGGGGGCCTCCCTCTGCCCCATATCGAGCAGCAATTGGGTGGCGCACCTGAAGGAGACAGACCACGAGTCGACGTTGAATGTGCCTTAAATACAAAGTTATTACATAACATCCACCATGGAGGTATTTTAACTCCATGCAACAGTCAGGTGCACATAATCACCATGACCAGTAAGCGTGAAACTAAACCTAACTGTGGGCTGGGGTAAACGTCATCACAGTTGTCAAGAAACATATCATAAGGGGATGGTACATCAGTGGTTTTGGAAGAGTGAATTCATTCCAGTTATCTATTAGTTATCAAGAAACGCATAAAGGGAAACACAAAACAGGTTATGAGAGATATAATTCATCATCAAGGAACATCGTAAGGGATGGTAGTACAGAAACACATCACTGGTTTTGGGACAGTGCATTGGCTTAAATCATCTCTAATCAGTAATCAATCAACATAATTATAAAGATTCGGTACATTACTTTGATAAGAAATGTTCATTCCGACCAATCTTGTTTTCAAAACAGAAAGCACTTCAATCAACATGAGAACGAAATCAAAATCGGCGCATTTCTCAAACAAATGCCAAAAGACGGTTTTACGTTTATTAAAAAAACAAAATTGTGTGTAGTCATGTGGTTATTTTGAATCTGCAAATCGAATGAACTGGCTCCAAGTTATTATAGGTTTTTGGCAATTAAGCATATTTTGGCAAGCATTATCACGTCTTAGAAAATATAACAAGATTTATCCACTATTATTTTCTAAGAAGTTTAATATTCTCTTCTGTTATAATTCGTTTAAGAAAGCTCGATAACAGCAAAACCGAAGAACAGAAAGAAAAAAAAATCGAACACAAACATATTGTACAATTGTTTTTGTTTTGAAATCAAGATGGCTATTGATTTGTTCTTTATCTACATTCTCTTGCATGACCTCCATCCCCGCCGTTATCGAAAATATCGTTGTTCCCATCTTGCCCTATCCTTCCACCACCCCCATCTCTAGCATGGTCTCCCGAATTCATGTGCCCCTTTCGCCCTCCCCTACGTCCACACGGGCAGAAGAGACAACTCGATTTCCCACCCCGGGTTGAATCCTTCTTCATCCCACCCCTGATCACACGGTCGGACCTCGTAAGGGGGCCAGTTTCTTTCGAATTATCGTCTGCCCATGACCTACTAAGGTGCTGACTTGTCTTCGCATCCTCACCGTTACCATGACAGCAGCATGTGGTCCCTTTGCAGCCTCTACAGCTGCAGAGGTGACAACAACCGCGGGCTAGATTTCGACAGCAGGCTAGTCGCCATATCACATAGCCTGGACGCCAGAACAGCCAGTACAGGCCAAAGGCAGCGAGAATGGCTGCTAAGCTACCCAGGAGAACTTCCCATGGGAAGTCAACGGTGCTCTTTATAGTTGCTTCTGTGTGGGGAAACAGAAAACAGTGAAAACATGTTTGTCAACTTCAAAAGTTATTTTGTATTAAGATGGACTATTTTGTAAGGGGGATCAAACA
This sequence comes from Leptasterias polaris, assembly GCA_037783415.1. Taxonomy (NCBI): domain Eukaryota; kingdom Metazoa; phylum Echinodermata; class Asteroidea; order Forcipulatida; family Asteriidae; genus Leptasterias; species Leptasterias polaris. Next base: position 374,071 of record JAZGTN010000024.1, on the reverse strand, counting down.
TCAGAATTATCCTGCTCACAAAAAAGTATCATCAACCTAATTTCAAGATTAATCAATTTTGGAGAGCTGTTTGAATGTCACGAATGCACGAGTGCCATTTAAGACGAGAAGTAATTCTGCTCGGACTGCTTGGAAAACAGGTAATTATTCGAAAAGAAAAGTGCCCTTAAGGCAAAATGTAATGTGTTTGTACTTCTTTTTAAAGCAAACATTTCCAGTGGCCCGACGTTTCGACCCTAGCAGAGTCTATTTCAAACTCCAAACAATAGCTCTCCAAACCTACAATGACACGTGTGAACTTTCAAACTACAATTTGTTGGTGGCATTACACTCAAAAAGCAATAAATATTTGAGGAGCCGGTCTTCACTGCGTGGTAATGACTGGATTGGTGGTCAAACTAGGTCATTATCAAACAGTGAAGACCGGGATTCAAAGTGTTATTGCCATATGAACAAATACTTTTATCGTATTATACAAAATTTAAAAATAAATAAAAACGGCAAAATCACCATTTCTCTTGCCGACACTTTGAAAAATAATTGTTCATTTGTTCAAGAGCCATTCTTTAAAGGCTGTTCATTTTTTGCGTGGAGTCTATTCTCTTACACATTCTATAGTCCCCCTTTTGAACTATTTATGCATATTTTCAAGAACCAGACTAAGAGCTTTTATACCATTGTTTTAATCTTATAAAAGTGTAGATAGAATTAAACTAACTTGTGAAAATTTCAAAAAGTGGTCCCGTTTTTTGAGATATCGCAACAAATCCGGGGGGAATAATTATGTCTATGCAGGAAGAATAATCCCTGATAGAATACGAGGAACGTTACTGACATATTCAAACCTTTTACGTAACCACATCTCTTCGGAGTGAAATGTTTTCCAAAATGTATTTGACCATCGAAAGCTGCTGTAGGCTTCTAACCAATAAGTTTGTATATATAGTTTTAGGAGTGATTACCAAACGTATACATTCCCTTTATTAGCACCAGAAAACCCCCAGATAAATACTTACCTACGCGGGCACAACAACAGTCCCTCCTCCAAAACAACAGTCAAGCAAAGTGTGCATCTCATGCATACAGCATTCTTCGACCAATCAGTGCATAAACTCTCACAGGTAGGGACACGTTCAACCTCGTTCCCAGGGAGGATTGATCTCGCCGCTGCCCATGGTAGCGAGGCTGGGACACGTTGCCTTGGATTGGGCGATTTGGGCTATGAAAAACGGTTGTTATGAAACGAATTGAAATTAATATGGTTGGAAAGATGTTTTAAAAGTAGAATATAACGATCCACACAAATATCCCTCGAAATTGTGTGGTTTTCCTTTTACTTTGTAAACTATCACCGTCCGCCGTTGGAGTCAAATTTTTGACTCCACAAAATGGCAGACAGTGTTAGTTCACGAAACTTGAGGAAAACCACATAATTTTAAACCAACTTTCCAACCATACTAATTTCCATTCGTTTCATAACAAACGCTTTTCTTAGCCCAAATCGCCCAACCCAAGGCAACGTGTCCCTTTTATATTATTCCGCCGTCTTCGAAAGCTTCAGGACCACATCAATTAAAATGCTGTGATACCATCTTCAAACAATTAAGAGTATGAATTTGGACTTACGGGTACAGTTGGCCGGGGCTGAGACGAGTTGGTCGGTGTTGTCGCCGCAGTTATCGGCACCGTCACACCTCACGGTCCTCGGGATGCATCGGTCATTACGACATCTTAACTCGGTCACTTCATCGGTGCAAGGTCCTGTACAAAATAAAATAAAAACACATGATGTACAAGGGTGTAGCATAGTTTTTTAAATCAGTGTTGGAAGACGCATTTAAGGCAAAGGAGTAATTTATTGTTGTTAATTGGTAAGTTTGTCTGTTTGTTTGTTTGTTGTTGTTGGGTTGTTGGGGTGTTTGTTTGTTTGTTTGTTTGTTTGTTTGTTTGTTTTGAATCCTCTAATGAGGGACATATTCAGAATGTTTATTGTCTTAACCACATCGTACACAGGGGTCAACAGGGGTCGGTGATTTGGTCAGGAGTGGCAGAACAAAACTCTTCCAGCATCCTTTGCAAGCAAAACCGTTAACTATCAACACGTAGCATGACATCAAATTATAAAACCTAATCACTTAAGCAAACAAATACGCTTAAATTAACCAAGCCTGGAAACGTAAACAGAACACTGTGGTTTTATGTTTTGTTTTAATTTCATTCTTAGGCCACAATTATAATTCTTTAGAATTCTATGTCTATACATTCAGGCATTGTCGTAGCTGTTTTGTCTTTTGTTTTTGTGTTTTATAGTGTACCGGTAATCGGTATGTGTCAAGGGTATTCAGGGAGAAAGCTCATTGAAAACTGCTGGTGCTGCCGTCAAATGAAATTGAATTGAATTGCTAGGGCCACAAAAGACAGCGATCATGGCAAACATATATACTTTGTTCTTAGAAGTTAGTCGATGTTCTAATAACTACACAGATTACGCCACCAACGTGCGTTGGTGGCATAAATTACTCTGGGATATGTTTAAAGATACAGAGTATAGACTTGGTTAATACTAATAACAGAATTGATGTTTCTAGCAATTTGCATTTCAAACAAATTGTAGCAGATAGATTGTGATCACGGAGGCCCCGAAGGGACACGCACAATTCACTCTGATCTCCTCTGCTCATGATAACAATTCTATTTTTACGTGTTCCCTTCAGGGTTTCTGTGATACTCATCGTAATTCCCCTTGAGAAAAGCTTGCCTTAAGTTCAGCCAGAAAGGATATCCATCAAAAATATTTTAAAAGAAGAAATGCTCCATGTAGATTAAAATTGTTTTTCTTCCCTTTCAAATTAATGATTTTGAAAATAAGAAAAATTTACTGGAGCGGGATTTGAACCAATGACCTCCTCAGTTTTTCTTTGTTCAACCCAATATCATTTTTAAAATGTACCCAGTTAGTTTCCCTTGTGGTTTTTTTATTTGATAGGCCTATCTTTCAAATTAATGTAATGAAAGTGAGACTATAAGGCAAAAGGCAACCCTAATTGGTTAATGAGAGTTAGTGCTCCATTATTGCTATTGCACACTGTGAACGTGACCAACATGGTGGCTGCGATGATTATCTCTTTAAGCCTAGAGAATCTCATATTGCCCAACGATGTTTGACTGACATGTTGACTAAAGCTTTCCACTCGAAGTGTCCCTAACGACTGCTACCATATCTACCCACCAGAATAAAGAGTTAAAACCTATTCGTGTCCTGCCGCGGTACAATAATATGAAATTCATAATGTATGTATAGACTGCATAACAAAGCCGTGTTTTCACAACAAGTGGTGTTTGTCACACATTCTGGTGCTAAAATTAGAAGCAGTTTGAAAACACTTAGTCAAAATCAAGTTTCCCCGAAGACCAGAGAGTGACTCCCAACCCCCCACCCCCCCGTGTTCAAAAACCCACGGACATTAACCTGTATCGAAAGACGTTGTCAACACCGTGACGTTCACCGTGGCCGTCGGGTGCACTGCCAGCCGCAATGTGACGAACTGGGTCCGGGACTCGACGACAGCATCCGGTACCGCCGTCCCGCACGCAGTCACAAGAGGGTCGACGTCATCCGTGACGTCATCGCCATCCCATATTTGGAGGAAGGAACTATTACAGTAACTTGGAATGATTTCAGTGAGGTTGTCTGCGGCGCTAGCCCGTGGGCCTGTGGCATCTATAACAAAAAGAGAAAGAAAAACAAACAAACAGACAGACAAACAACGAACGCCAGCAATTAGTTTACGTTGTAAAGACAGCCCCGGGCACTTCAGTGCTAATATTACTTATTTTCTGTTGCTGATGTAGGCCTATTCGCAACCGGACATTTTTTCTCGGAAAGGGGGATGGGAAAGCATTGATGCTGTCATAATATGCGGCTTTTTGCAGCGATTTGAGTTACCGGCAATGTTGTTATTTTCAATCTCAAAGAAAATAAATCAATCGAGAAATATGTTTCTCAAAAACAAAAATTGAGAAAACAATAAATTTAAATACTCAATTCAAACCGTTCTCCTCGTCGCATATCATTGCTTATAGTAATGTGTACCAGTTTTACTTATTTACCCTAAAATGATGACCTTGTATTTTTTCTTTTGCTTATGTTATTTTCACAAAAAGATCACCCGAAAATACACTTGCAACGAGGTCCGTTTAGTGTCTAGACATGACTAATTACCTACATTTAAATTATGTTAACCTCGATTGAAATTAAATGAGTGCCATCATATTTTTTTCTACGGTCGACGTGACAATATACACGGTGCAAACGAGGTTGAAGGTTTTTCGTTTTGCATAAGGCCAAATTAAAAAAATACTAGTTGATCGTCGGGATTTTTCCAAAAAGAGGAGGATGAGGGCCTTTTTATTTTTTATTTATTATTGTTTTTCCAAGATGGCCGCCAAGTATTTCAATCCAAACAGGCCACCAATTCTTCAGTTTGAAATCACCGCTAACTTTCTTTATATCTATTTGTTGCATGAGGTAAGTTTACATCAAAACTTAAAATATATATGTCAAGAGGGTGGATTAAAAATACAAACCTTTTGGGTTTTTTTAAGGAAAAATCGAAAATAAAAATAAAATAAAAAAAGGATGCGGCCTCAAAAAATGATGCGGGCGGGGACGATCAACTGGTTTTTTTTTTTACTTGGCCTAATAGGAAATATATTTATATTGTCATGTCATTCACCCTGGGACGCATGTGCAGTGAAAGACAATAGCTAGTGATGAATCATAGTCTCTTTGACAAAAGAATATTGTATTTACAATTTCTTTATATTTATTTACAACTGCATGCTGGGGATACTGCCCCGGGTCTGACGGGAGTACATTTCGGGTCCAGCTTTCTGAAATCACAGGCCCACTTTCCTAAATTACAAAACTTGCTTCTATAGACATTCCTTCGTTTCGAAACATTGAACGTCACTTTGCATTTATTTTGCCCTTGTTCTTTTCTTTTCTTCTGACGTAAAATTATATTAATTTAAACAAAACAGCGCAGTAGGCAAAACCGGAGTCACGCATTCTATGAGACACTTTCGTCGGTTTGTTTTTAACCCTTGAATCTTATTTGTTGGTAATTTGAGGGTATTGCGCCTTGTACGCCGACACCTTAACGCAGGAAATTACGGTACATAGAGAAACCAATATGCTTTAAATTAGCCTACCACCCTTTCAGCATTTGGATATAGATTACCCATTTTTGTTAAATGATGACCACGTGATATTTTTCAACCATCCAAGTCTTTAGGTCACGCTCTTTCGACTGCTGTTTGGTGCGACCCGCTAACATGTTTAAAATCCAAGATACAAAGTTTTTTCTAATCTCGGAAAGGGTTAATGACATGTGACCAATATCGGCTGCTCTTTAATAACACAAGCCTTCATGAAATAAGATTCTCACAGATTAGTTTTCATGTAGCTTTTCAAGATGAAGACAAGAGGAGTGGAACGAAGGTACTCTCGAACGAGCCAATGTTATACCATCACTCTATATAATCGCATAGGTTTTTAAAGTGCGTAGAAGGAGAACCGTGGAAGGGACAAAAAATGAGGCGGGAAACGCGTGGGCGAAAAGAGGCCCAAGCGTCTGGGACTAGTTTTACTCCAGGAGCAAGAAACCGCCATGTTCAGAAACATATCACTCACTCAAGTCGTCTGGGCAATAACCTAGACTCAAGAGGGAACCCTGATTATATCTCGACAAGGAAATAGGGCTAGAGGGATGAGGGATAGTGACGTCAGAGATGGGTTTCGTCTGTGACAGCCTGGTTGAGGAGTTCGCACAAGGAGACATTACAGTATACATTTACCACGGGGTGGGGGTTATGGAAATATTGGTTACGAAACGGAGCCTGGTGGTGCATAATGTGTGAGGGTTTATTTGGTCGCACAGGTGGTCAGTAAACCCACCATTCTCAGATATGGTTTATTGAATTAAACTACCTTTTCGTATACGCCCCCTCCCAGTACGAAGCAGATATAAGATGGAGTACAGAATATGAAAGTGGAAGATAATGGAGGCGTGGGAAGAGGTGGAGAGAGTCTGTCTCGAGGTGGAGACGTACAAATCAAAGGTCGATCGTCAACTTTTCCCTGATGGAGAATTGACACTAATATCAATCGGTGAACTTTCAGATCGAAAGTGATTGTTTGTGTTTACCCGGTTCGGTATTTTTCTTTTTACATTTTATAATTTAGTTTACGATTCTTTTCAGCAAATTCTAATCATTTTAGTTTGTCAATAAATTTGTATAAACCATAAGAAATGTACTTTCCTTTACTTTACTTTAACTGATCCAATTTCAGTTTTGCCGTTATCAATTGCTCGTCAATGATTCAAAAGCCATCAAATTTGCCTACCTTCAAGAATAAAATATTCATCGAGCTGGATCAGGAAGCGTTGGTTGGTCTTGAGAGCCTGGAGAACAAATGTACACCGTGGCACGAGCTGATCTCCATTAAATGCTTCAACACTGTTGTGTGAACGTATTCTCAAAGCGTCTCTCTTATCGACAGTGGTGCCGCAGAGATCTTGCATGCTGACTGCGAAGAAGAAAGACGTTTATGAGCGGGAGGTTTAGAGCTAAACACTTCGTGTTTAATGACCAAACACCAATTTGAAGGACGTGGTGCATAATCTTCAAATTGAATCTTCAAGAAGTTGTTAAGTATTGGAGAATAACAGCAAATAAATTACGAATCTTCAAGCTTTAAAACACAGTGGAATGAAACAGTAAACATATTTTGATTAACAAAATCAGCAGAGTATGCTGTTGTTGTTTGGCCAGGGTTAATATACGATTCTGCTTTAAAGGTATTGTATACTTTTGGTAACAGCTCAAAATCAGTGTCCACATTTTGTGTGATTCAACATATGCATGAACAAACAAACCTGTGAAAGTTTGAGCTCAATTGGTCATCGAGGTCACGAGAAAATAGTGAAAAGAGACCTTATGTGTTTTCTGTTTTTCAAACATCGAGTTTATTATCACGCGTGATAAAAACTATTGTTTTACTCATTTCTCAGAAACGATAGCATTTTAGGCAGAAATATTTTAAGGAACCCTTTCTACCATTACTTACTTTAAATCATGTAAGTTATGTGTGAATCTGAGAACATTTGTGTTTTTCGATCTTACCAATAGTGTACAGGGCCTTTAAAGGCACTGAACACGTTTGGTAATTGTCAAAGACCAGTATTCTCACTTGGTGTATCCCAACATATTCATAAAATAACAAGCCTGTGAAAATTTGGACTCAATTGGTCATTGAAGTTGCAAGAAAATGATGAAAGAAAAAACACCCTTGTTGTACAAATTAGTGTGCTTTCAGATAGGAATAAAAGGCTTCTGGCCAGAAGTCTTTTATTATTTTAGTGAGAAATTACCTCTTTCTCAAAAACTACGTTACTTCAGAGGGAGTGGTTTCTCACAATGTTTTATACTATCAACAGCTCTCCATTGCTCGTTACCAAGTAAGTTTTTATGCTAATATATATTTTGAGTAATTACCAAAGGTGTACAGGGCCTTTAAGGCTTGCCAGACTAGGCAATAGAAATGAACATTGTAATAATAACATCCCATGACTGTTTTACAAACAAGTTGGCGCTGTGCGCTGTTTTCACAACGTCAGCACCTTCATAAAATAATGAAATATCCACATATTTAGTTTCATGTGTCCTGGCTACTGTGGAATTGTTTTACCTGTCTGAGTGCGAGCACAAACGTCCGGGCATCTCGTCCAAAAGAAAATAACGATGATCAAAAATGAATGTTTTTTCATTTTTAAGAAACACGCACAGGCTTTTCTTTGGATACCTTAAAAAGCCTCACTGAGCTGCTCTATTACTATTAGCTGAGCTTTTTTTCAAAGGTAACGTCCAGTGTTAGAATGTTTTAACTTTGTTGTTTTGGGGGATATGCCCTAAAAAGCTTTACCTGCTGTACTGACAATAATATTGTACCCTCAGCTTGGTTGTAAATACAAACCGCATAGTTGAAGCGGTTTTTAAAATCTCCATGTCAACCTATTATTAATACTTAACTACTTTCGAGTGCTCAACAAACTTTGGAAATATTTTTTAGCAAACGCAGTTTTCTAAGAGAGGTGAGCACGTGCCATTCTTGAAAACTGCAAGAGCAGGAACGCTCTCTTAGAAAAATGTTTCTAAACCAACTGACGTATCGTCTCTTTAAATCGAAACACTGTGTGTGAGCTCATGTTGTATTTATGCAACAGGCTCACAGTATTGGAAAAATGACTTGAGTTGAATGCATTATGCGTTAAGTTAGACATGACTAACACGCCTGGCAAATTAATACTGCATAGTGTGCAATAGGAAGGGCAATATGCAAGTGGTTTTCAGGATCCCATCACACAACTGTAGAGTTTTGCTGTGTTTTTTCTTTGATGGTGCGGTACCCATCTGCGGCATGAATAAATAATTATTATATCTATATATTATACAAATCATTCACACCAATGGTTTATGCATTCGGGGCGCCCTCTACTGTTATCCCGAAATTTCCCGTAACTCACAAAAACAAAATCTATATGATTTTATATAATATCGTTGCATTAATTTTTATTGGGCTGTTGTTATCGAAACTTGACAGTTACCTCAAATTAGAAATGACAATGTGAACTGTTGCGTTTTGACTTGTCCGTTTGACACACATAAAAACTTGATAAAATAGAATTCTCTGCATGCAGATGTAACTGGACAGCCTTTAGATAATAATCAAACTACAGCAGTTATTATGAAGCGCTATTATGTTGATAATTGTTACTATTATTATCATAATTTTTATAAATCAACAGCAATTTGATATTTCCACTCAACAACGCTCTTCATGTGAAGACATTACTCAAATTAATTGCCAAATTTAAGGAGAAAAACCGACAAAGACAAACAAACTAACAAACACACCAACAAAATTCCACACAAACAAGCAAACAAACACACTAACAAAACCAAACAACAAAATACCACTGAAGCACCAACTTATATGAAATGCTGACAGTGCATGACTTATTTTACGGGTTGGTTTTCACTCTTTGAAAGGGGCCCTTTAATGTGTATCAGTATCAATATTAATGTACATCGTCATTCCGTCCATATAAATGGTGTATCTTGACTGCCAGTGACATTGCAATTGAAACTAAAGTGCATTTTGACTGCCAATAGCTTCGCCATGTGCCCGTCAGAAGGAATAACAAACTCTCACGTCACATTCAGCTTTGCTGTTGTTTTTGACAACACAAACAACCGCAAATAACTTGCAGTGTTTATTCCTTGCAAGACACTGCGACTCCAGTTTTGCCTGCCAATGACGTAGGCAGAAAAAGTGCCTGCCACAATTCCACATTCACCTATTTACTGGGAAAACGTTAAATTAATGAGGCATTTTTACCCTGCTCTACGTGACTTGTTCTGATTGCCGGTGAGTGTGCCTGCCACACAGTGGAATAACAAAGTGTCCTGTCAAAATTATCAGCTGCAACTAGACTGAGCTGACGTACAACGCCGCTTTTACTGAAATCAGATCATCGAAAATGATTTGTACACTACGGTCAAATTATGCGCCTGGGCCCTGTTGCTAATTAAATTATTCCATCGTGAATAATCTTGCAGCCCTATACGTGAAAATAGCGATGGATAAATTTAGCTTTTTGCCTTATAATAAACATGAATCGTGCCTTGAGAGAGAAGGAGAGAGAGAAAAAATCGAAGATTTTCGCTCCTGTTTTCCCCGAGCCATATAAACCTCGTGGCCTGCGGCAATGCAGCGCCCATTGTACTGGCGTAGTTTTCGTCGTAAATTACTATTTGTTGCTGCAGAGAACTTCTCTTTGTATTTCAAGATTAAATTCCATGGACACACAATAACACCGGGGAGCATCTATTTCCCTCTCCAGTTCATCCTGAACTCGGCTCAGCATCACAGCCCCGTCATTCATGAATACATCCATGGATTGCCGTACTCAGACCGTTTCAAGCGACGCTGCCATTCTCCCAAAACCGGCAATTTAATTTATCCCGTTTTGACACCGGCATTAGTGCGTATAAAGACGTTATGAGGCAAAACTATACCCCGTTTCAGCCTACTGTTTAATGTAATATTCATGATTCATTATACCGTACGCAGAATAATTCACTCTTCAAAAATCTCTCCATTGGTATTATAACGAGATTTTTTCCCCCTTCTCCATAATTGTAACCGATATACGGCGAGCAGGAAATAAGACGAATGAGGACACAGGATGCAGGTCCTTGAAGATGTTCTTATAAAAGATAGCCATCTCTCCTCTCCGCGCCGTATATACCGTGTCCTCGGCCTCTATCGTGGCTTCTTCGATCCACTGTCTGCTGGATTCCCTCATCCCCCCCCCCCCCCCCCCCCGAGGAACGTAAAGGGATCCGGCGGATCCACAACCGGAGAGTGGCAGGGGGTGCAGAAGGAATAGTGAGGAAACCTGGCGGAAATTAGACGTTGGATGCGAATCCTGGTGACATTGCATTGGGATGGCGGGGGGCAGAATCTATGCTCTCCTATACAACAAATGACCACCATTGAATCAAACTATATGATGATGGCCCACCGCCATTCCTTCGATGTCCTAAACATTTTGTAATTTGTGTTTCTGAGGCTTTATACACTAAATCTAGACCAGTATGAAAGATTGGTTGACCCTATGGATGAGTGATAAACATCATTTCTACAGGACTTGGAAAGACAAAACTAAATCCATATATATACCAATTTTTATTTGTTTAAATGGCTTGTATCTACGATGCAATTCGTGCATTAGTTAAAAAAAGATTCCCATACTTTTTACAAACACCTGGGATTGTCTTCCTCTTTGTGACATTTCCACAAGAATTGATGTATGGGTCTTTTTGACAAGTGGAATAGAATGTAGGCACTTAAGCAAAAACGCCGTACTGTCCTGATGTTGACGTTGTATCGCGATTTTGACGTTGAATCGAGTTTTTGACGTTGAATCGAGTTTTGACGTTGTATCGCGATATGGACGTTGTATCGCGATATGGACGTTGTATCGCGATTTGGACGTTGTATCGCGATTTGGACGTTGTATCACAACAATGTAACATGCTGTTGCACAACCAATTCGTTCATTGATTTATAATCGACGAAACGTTTGAGTTTACAAATAGTCAACATTTTGCGACACTTCAATCTTTGGCGACAGGGAGATTTGCCCATTCAACTCCCGAGGCTGTATTCATAAATGCATTAAACTTCCAAACGAAATGCCAAAACATGGGAGGAAACACAGTTGGTAAAAAAAATAATAAATAAAATATGGGGTGGGGGGGGGGGTTTACCGGTAAAAAAAAATAAGAAATTACAATTGAAATTCAATATTGTATACGTCCCTTGAATATTTGCATTCCTTCCCCCATCGTTTCAATCAGTTCACCAACAACACATAAGTGCAAACCTCGTTATAAGTCAAGATTTAGTTAATAATTTAGCCAGGTACTCCAACCCGTGCATTTTTCTGTTAACGAAAGGCAAAATAGCTACTCTTATAGAAAGAAAGAAAGAATGTTACACGGTCGTGTTCCCTGTGTCGTTTCAATAATAACCGTGAGTGCTGATACTCAATTTACCAAAAATGTGGGTCATACTAGTTTCCCTCTGCCAGCTTCGCGTCAGCTGCATTTATATGACTGGGAGGGGGAATTAATTTCTAGTCTTGTAAAAAATCCGACAGATGTTCTCTTGCTTCAGAAATTGATCTGGCTTTAGACTGAATTTACTCTAAAAATGCCCTGATTGGGGTTTTTTCGTTACGTATTTCTTTTAAAAGTTGCATTTTGTCTTTGTTAACTACTTGTTTTTATATTATTTCTAAAATGTGTGTTTTTAAACCAGTTCTGTCTTATTTTGGTACTTTTTGAAAATGTTGGTGCACTTCAAAAACTGGGGTGTTAAAATTGACACCATTTGTTATCATATGATACCAACAAAGAATCAAAGTTTTAAAACAAGTGTTAGAATTATATAACAATTATTTTTGCCATCACAATTACATTGTTGTTATTTTAAACCCCCTTTGGTGTTAATGTTTATTCTTTCTTGGTATCTATAGGGGCCTATGTGACAACACACAAGGTGTTAATTTGAACAGCTCAGTTTTTGCAGTGTGATGGTGATGGTGTCGATGGTGGTGATGGTGTTGGTGGTGTTGGTGGTTGTGATGGTTGGGTCGGGGTGGGGTGATGGTTGGGGTGGGCGGTGGTTGGGGAGGTGGGGGCATGGTATAGCACAACTTAGATCATAGATCTTCTGGCATGTTGACCCCAATTCACAAGGTTTCTATTAATTCAATCTTCCACACCCCCGGCTGGGAATTAATCAGAAAGGTACAGGAGCGAGTGTCAGCGAGAGGAGAGACGATGATGTGAAAACCAAGTAACACAAAAGGACACTGATCTAGACGCGAGTGGTAAATCAATGTCGTGAGGAAATTCAACTTCTAAATTTAGAGCAGGGAGTGTGTTTTGGCGGGATTCAGTGCTCTGTATTTTGTTGCATCCTGTCGCTAGGCCTGGGGTCATGTCAAGACAGGTGCACGGCTTCTCCGTGTGGAGCTACGGAGCACAGGTGAAAGGAGATTACCCCCAATGGATGGACGCTTTCAGAACATCCTTTTCCCCTTAGCAGCACATTTGAGGGCGCTGTTTAAAAAGCAATATTGTGTCTGTCCTAAAGATCATAACTACATTGTTTCTTAGTTTGATACTAAATGATTTGCATTCCTAAATCACCCCTATCCTCATTTACTTAACCCGAGTACAACCCATAAAAGGCCAAATTAGTGTGTTTTTTAACAGTATAATTTTTATTTTCAGCACTTTCCCCCGAAAATTCTTCATTCAGTAACGAAACGACTTTGTCTCATTTTCCCCCTTAAACCGTCCAATATAAAGACGTGTGCCCGGCCGGGTAAAAGGGAGCAGTCTTTTGTTCTCTATCGTCATCTTTTGCACACATTTTAACGCAGCTCTTTCAAAACTGTGAGCGTATATTAAGCGTAAGCATAACCGTTACCGTAAGTGAAACCGTAACTAAAACTTTAATCGTGATCCCAACCCCAACACACACACAAATTCTAACCCAATGTTAAACCTTAACCTGAAATTCATAACCTTTAACCGTAGAACTAACCTTAACCCTGACCATACCACTAACTAATTACAACATAACCTTAACCTAATACTAAAGCCGAATCTGGACACCAACCTATAAATGATAGTACGACAGGTGCATATATTGTGCTTTTGGTGACATAAGCATGAATTTGGCACAGTCAGAATATGTCATGAGAAAGATAAATGGCTATAGGGCCATTGCAGATTTGTCCTAATAACGAGCAATGGCAGCCATTTTGAAAAATGGTTGAATTATTGCTCGTTATTCTACCTTTATTTTTTCAAAACTCAAATCTTCGATGGCCCTATAGCCAAATATCTTTGTCATAACATACTTTGATTGTGTGCCAATGCTTGTATCATCAAAGGCACAATCCCACTGCCCCATTACGACCTACTCTCTTCAACTCTAACCCAAACTCAGCCTTATTCCGCCTAAACGGTTCAGATGAAGTATTTTCCCAGAACATTGCTTTCAACCACCTAATCCATATCATGGCTGATCCGTAAACCGGATTTACGGAGTCCGAGCAAAACAGATTTGTCAGTGCTGTTATCGTTTGAATTGAACCTTGTAGAGTGTGGATAGAATGATACATGATCCATTCACTACAGCGTTTGTAAATCCATGATTTCCTACTTCTATTGGTGCTATAACAACTACATTGCAATAATGGCCTTCCACTGATAATGCAGACCTACAACTTGTATAACTTGACAATGCGGTTCTTTCCTTGCCATTCGGGGAAAAATTGCTGGCATCCAACGCCGAGCCATCTTGCTGTGCGCTCTCCTCGCTCCCGCGCTTTACAAAAACAATTGCAGATGCCATGTAAACACGTTTAGTACCCTGGATAAAGCAAACCTGGCGGGGGTTAGGTGTCCGAAAATGGGGTCACTGGAGTAACAGCAAGTCTATGCCCAACAAGAGCAAAACGGCTTTAAAATAATGGAGTTGTTTGTGATAATGCTATGCCTGCCTCCAGCGGTATTCGTATAAAGGGTTACTGCATGCCTTGATGAATATGGCCGTCAGGCGCAAGTTGCAGGTGGCATAACAATTTATTCATTTTCGATGGGCGGGTCTGCAAAGTTGAATATCACGGTTCACAAGAAAATCCTTTGCAGAATCAAACAACCGACGAGCTGTAGTGCAAGCTGAATTCAGCAGGGGACCAGTTGCTATTATTTTGCACCACTCAATGTCTGGTATCCTGTCTCTCACAGTAAGCGCCAATAACTGAAAACGATTCTGTGCGCTTACACGAAACTGACCAGTTTCTTGAAAACCGAATTCAAGAATTTGCCAACGACACCACAGTGTAAATAAAATTACCATATTCATGATATTGTGCATATTTTGAATTTAGATTGCATGCGAGGACGAATAAGAACAGTTATGCTATTTGCATAACCGCCCGATTAGCTTAAATACAGGCTTGATGAACCGTCTGGCCGCCGTCTCAATGCAATCGCCTCGTTTTACGACGACACAACAGCCAATTACATAAATGTATAAAAGAAGAGACATCACACGGCCTTGTAATTATTCATAAGATAATGAGTCCAAACACTGAATAGAAACTCGACTATATAATATCCACGTGTTACCAAATATCCACCAATCTATTATTATGAAACTGACCCTTTGACTTTTGATAAAATATCTGCCGTAGAACGTTAATAGTATCAATTGAGCACATTCTTTTTGCATAATGTTCTGAAGGCAGATCGGAAATGGATTTGGTTATTATTCTCTGTCTTAATAAAGAAGACTAAAGACATCCCAAGTTTCATAACCACAGTAATCTGAATATCATTTGCTTTGTAAAATATTTTTGGTATTCAATGTATGGACCATTTTTTGTTTTCAAGTGATATCCCGTTATGGTTGGGAGATCGTTTTTGTCCAAAAGTTGCCAAACAATATTTTAAACATTTTTTTCTGTTTTTTCTGTAACGGCGTCTTACAACTTTGTGACATCCCCAAGTGTTGGATACCATTAGTAAACTCAGTTTGTTACAATATTGAATATTTTTATTTATTTAGCCGTCCCGTTGACAGGTGTTTAAAGAGGCCCCCTTCTCTTTGCTTCTCCCTCTTTTTGTTTGTTTAGCAGGCAGGACAGTTCGAGAATGAGTAACACAAATCTGTCGTCCTTATCAGAATCTTTTTTGAGCGAAGACATTTCCTATTCCCAACCCTAATTTGATCACTTGTATCGCCCTATATTGACCGGAGGCCTCAGCAAGTCACCAAAATGCCAACTGTGCGGTGGTGAAAGGAGAACTAAATAATATGGTCCGTTTAGCTGCAACGCAGCAGTACACAAATAACATCATACTGCTCTGCCGTGGTCTGAGCTGATGCCGAGGTAGTTAGTGCCTGTCTGCGCAGGTGACGTTCCCCACGCCCGGAATTGGCGCCCTTTTAACGATTAAAATGGAAAGTGTGTCATCAGTGAATTCAAGTGAATTGTTTTGGGGCGACTCGCGACCGGCTGGATTAAAAGCTCCCAGATTTGTCACGTTATTATGATTGGCTTAGAGCTGATCCCTCCATCATTTTTTTTGCCGTAATTAAAGTAATCCAACGAGAGGGACTTGTGCGTTAAGCCACAGTTAAAGACAAATACCCCCGGGGGTTACCAGCGAAGAGTGATGGGAACCCAAAACAGCGGATGTCAGTTTTTGTCTATGTAGTATTCAACTATCGAAAGTTTAGTCTCTGTTCAGGCATGGTGCATTTCATATCCTTCAACTGTCTCATGTTTAAATATTTAATTACCGACTGATTTAAAAAGTAACCAGGTGTATCACCAATTAGAGACAGATTTTCAAAAACAAGCATCCATCAATGCATAACAATGATCGCCAAGTGTTGTACGACTGGAAGACTACGGTAAACCGTAAATTACTTTCTTAATATACAAATTGAATTGAGACTCATCTAAAAACGGCAGTCAACCTAATTTTGCTCTCTCAAAGAAAGAAAAAAAAACATCAGAGAGGCATGGACTTTTTTCTAAAAGTCATATTCATCTTATA
The DNA here is from genome assembly GCA_037783415.1 of Leptasterias polaris. Classification (NCBI taxonomy): domain Eukaryota; kingdom Metazoa; phylum Echinodermata; class Asteroidea; order Forcipulatida; family Asteriidae; genus Leptasterias; species Leptasterias polaris. The sequence continues at coordinate 357,790 of JAZGTN010000024.1, read as the reverse complement.
GAGTTTGCCACACAAACTATTCTTTTGAAACTGAAACTGGCAGGTAACAACGTGTTATCAAACGAGAAGATCGGACAGCTTAGAGGTATAGTGTAGACCTTGGTCTAACTCAAACCAATAACACCAAATTGAGGCTGGATATTAGGTAAAAATAATCAGAACCCTAACGTTTTAAGAAAAGTCGGTGCTCATTGACTCTGTTCGACACAGGGAACACGACCAAGATGATAAAAATGATCATGCTGAGCCACTGCCTTGTTCCATGAAGCATATAACATGTTAAATCATGCATTATGGTTTATCCTGCTGGTAACCAGACTACTTTCTTCTCGTTACAGGGATACATGCCCGATAGGGGGACAGAGGGCACCAATAATATTCTCATACTTTTAAACACAATAGATAGGTTGCAGTATGACGTAAGTCGGCCATCTTTACGGGCAATTTGAACACACAGTCATGCGTTACGCGTGAGAACGGCGTGCAGGGCGCGCACTTTTCACCAAACTCATTGCATGATTGGTTAGTGAATGACGCGGCTGCGTTAATAATTTGAGCGCTTGACGCGCCTGCAAGCCAAAATGCGATTTGCCCGTAAAGATGGCGTCTACTGGGAACTATCTATATTTCCCTAAAATCATCTAAAGAATTCCTTGGATTCCAAGCACACGGTGAAGACACAATAGGGGATACCACCGTGCCCCACATCGAACACCAACATCCCCAGGGAACACCGCATTTGTTTGAATGAATTACATTTTCTAAAAGCTAAATAATATTCCTCGACTATCCTTTATCTCAACAATTCCAAAATTACAAATAATGTATACTACCCGTATACCCTGCGAAATACATTTTTGCACTCGATTACTTTTTTATTACTCATAATATTTGTCACAAGCTTTTTTTGTATTTAATTTACGCATGGCGTTTTACCGGCGGTGTGTATTTTTTTCTGATGCATTTTTTTACGGAATGTCCTTCTGTTTTTGCCCTTGGTTTTTATTGCTTTGTGGTGAGGTCAACTATAGTGAATAATAATAATAATGCTAATCAGCCATAACCGTATTTGGATTCAGTGTGCTCTGATCCTCCACTCTAGATCGGGAGTCACACGGCGCCGGGGGTTGTATTTAATTAAACTACAATTGGAAAATACAAACTCATTTAAAAGTTGCCAGCAAATACCGCCCTATCCTCTCAGACATTGATCCTCCAATTAATGTATTAATTAAGAGGGATGGGGCTTGGATAAAATACGGGTCTCCGCTAATTGTGGCTGTCTGCTTGGTGCGTAACAAGCGACTCACCCTCCTCCGCCAACGGAGTGCAGAAACGAAAAAGGAGTGTACAATAGACCTCTATAATGGCACGGCCATTTTTCACCCATTCGAATACGTGCTTCCATATCGAGGCAGGGAGGTTATGATCATATAGTCTAATCCCTTAGGGTTAGCTGAGAATATTATGTATTAGTGTTACTGCACTACAGGGCACCTGACGGAATTAAGACAGTAGGTCAAAATAGCCAGGCTATTTTCAGAAAATTGTTATTCTAATGGTGAATGGCTGATAACATGGGGGGGGGGGGGTTATAACACGGGAGGGTGTCACCAACAACAACACCACAACACAACACAACACAACACAACACAACACAACACAAAACAACAACAACAACAACAACAACAGCAACAACAACAACAACAACAGAATAATCGATTTAGAGGTTACGGTCTAGGCCTATTGGTGAAAATAAATGTTGTGCTTTTCTTTTTTCACAAGTTGCTTCGCTCCCCACTAAATATTAAGATCGGTTGGGGAAAGACGAGTTTGAAAACTGACGGCAAAAACCCACGATCGATCACTGAATCCCTCACCATAGGAAAATATAATATGAAAATGATCCACGCCCCTCCTTTACGCAACGCACGACACGTGCACCAGCCTACGTGTTCACGCTACTCGTACGATGGCTCCCAACGGCCATACAAATCACGTGGGTTGGCGTTGAATGAATATTTTAAAGAGATATCTCATCAAGGGTCGGTGTTTTTCACGGCTGGGTGAACCTAGCACTTTCTGGCGGGTCATAACCTATAGGACCCAGATTATCAGTGATGACTTCATTACTCTTAATTGTCTTATATATAGGTCAGATAACATTATGAATTATTAATCACAAAATTGTCAGAAATGCAAGGTGAGGAGCCGATGTCGTGTAAATGCAAGGTGAGGAGCCGATGTCGTGTCAATTTTGTATCCATATATTTTTATCTATTTTTTATAATTTCATTTTATGTTATTTAAATTCTTTATCGGGTTTTTTAGTTTTTGCTTTTGTTGTTCATTTGTTAAATAGGCCTTACTGCATGTTATGCTATATTTGTTTATTGTTTTAAAATTTCATTATTTCATTTGTTATTTTATTATTCATTTGTATAAATATCAGTTAATTTCATTCGGTGGTTATTTACGGACTCACCTGATTCTTTCAATATAGGCAACAACAGTGAGGTAGACGTGCAACATATCGTCGACTAGATTGGTAAGATGGCAATCGAACGGCTTCAATGGTTCTGATGACTTCATTTTGCAGGCGCAGTGTCGACTAGACTGGCAAGGCGGCGGCGAATGGCTTCAATGGAGTTGATGACTCCGTTTGTAAGCCAGAAAGAGGGCAATGCCATAGGAACAACTCTGACCATCGTATCAAGAGCCTGCTCTTGAGGGGAGCGACTGTGTAAACTCTAGTCACTGCAAATATAAAACACAAGTGTTGATTGAGCAATCATTATTAGTTCTTCCAATTGTGGGGCTTCCCAATAGATTGCATATAAATACATGCATTATGAATACAAAATCACTTCTGTTTCGGGGTATTGGACGAACCCAAACGCACCCACCGGTGCATCCCATGGTATGCAATGCCGAGAGTGTCTACATAATTATTGTGTTTAAATTGAGAATTGCAAAATGGAAATCAACAGCTTGTCTTTTTTAAGCACGAGAACCAAGGCAATTTATATTGTATACTTGTATATAAAAAGCAATAAACAAAATCTAAATAAAATCTAAATTCATTTAAATCACGTAAATCCTTCTTTTTCACCCCGTGCTTCCCCCTTTACCTTATCCCACAGTCAGCATAACAAACATGCAGAAATCATACAGGCAGCAGGTGAATTGGGATAATAATTCCCACAGATTGTGTTTTACCTCTGTCGGTTGCCCAGGAAACACCCCCCCCCCCCCCCCCCCCCCTTTAAGTTCAGCCTCTCCTCATCACACGCGAACGTGAACCAGGATTCCAAATACTGGTTGCCACCTACATTGCAAGCACGTATACGTTCCGTAGCTGAATGACCTATTAATATTATCGTCATCTGAGAGTTGTTGTGTAGGTGCACGGGGCTTCACCACAGCCGTCTATACCTAGCTACTTGAGGCATAATGCCGCCCCGTTGAAGACAAAGATAGTACATTATAGAGATTCCATTACTGGCTAACTCATTCTTCTCCTGCCAATAGCTAGACAGAGAGCTACACACCTCAATTCTATGGAAGGCAGAACATCAAAGCTATCAATAAAATAGTGTAATACCTGTCGTATAGAGTTAATTTGAATTATTGATTAATAAATGAAAGCATTATCCAAAACTGTAGTCTCAATTTAGAGCAACACTTTAATGCAATAGATGGCTATTATGGTAAACGATTCAAAGAATTATCTGAAGCTGTGGAAAAACCAAAGAGAGATGCTTGCGTTGATTTATACAAAAATGATATCAAACAAAAATCGTTACATATTTATCCTCTATAAAGAACATAAAATATTAGAGTTGTTATTCCTTCGTGGGAATTATGGTGACCTCAATTTTACGTATCACGATTTTCGAAAACAGATTAGAGTTTGTCCGCCCCCCCCCCCCATTTCTTTTAATTGCTACCGAACTCATGTAACACAACAAGGAACAAGAATGTCAGTGTCTTAATTAAAAGATGTATAAATTAAACACTGTTCCAGCGCTCCATTATTTCGCAAGAATGGCGCGATATTGTTTAAAGTGTATCCATCGCGCCATTCTGCGAAATAATGAAGCGATCATGGGAACAATAGCCTGACGTCACAGGTGGAGGTTAAATAGTTCCTTTGTTATCAACAAGCCAGCCCCGAGAGCGGAGGTGGGGAGGGGGCGAGACTCCCTGAACACCCATTATCTTGTCTCTACGTCATCACAGTAGCATCTTTTAAGTAAGACACTGACATTCTTGTTCCTTGTTGTGTTCCCTGAGTTCGATAAATAATGAATAAACAGATCCACATAACACACGGGGGGGGGGGGGGGGGCAGACTATTTTCTCTTCGGTTTGAGTTATACCATGCTCGATATGAGGTCAAAGGTTACCCCAATGTTCCCATACTTTAACACACTAATTTCCTCTTGTACCTAAGCACCCCCCCTAAAATTCTCGAAAGAATTCATGAGATTCCAAGCACACAATGAAGCCATGGAGGGGGAGGGGCTCCATGCCCCAAAAGGTATGAACAAAACATCCCATAATGACAAAAGGTCCTTGGTGGATCGCGATATTGAAATCAAACATTCAAAACATAAACTTTGATCTTTCCCTGATGCTATTTTATTGCCTTTTTCTACATCCACTCCACAGCCACTCTAAAACACCTGTTATAAGTATAAATATTAATCATATACACTTCATTTCGCCAGCATTTCAAAATATTAATTACATTTTCTTACAATTGATTAATATAGATTCGCGGGTAAGAGTTATGATGCATCATATACAATAGCAAAGATTTGTGAAATTATTTGACCAATTTTTTCAGACGTCTGTTATTTACTATACAGTTTTGGGAAGAGAATACATTATTATTATATAGCTATTGTTAATTGGCTACCGGGCCCATTAGCTGTGTATAAATTGCTCAAGAACACTATTTGTTTTTGCTGAGTAAAATATCCCGTAACCTTTGACCTGAACACGACGTCACGCAAGCAGACTGTCGTGGAATCCACGACCAGGTGTCCTTTTTATGACATCAATGATTAACGCAAATATAATTGCTCAATAAATATCACAAGAGATAAAGTACAGTCGGCATTGTTTTTGCTGAGGCTGGTAAATTCATATGTTAATTGCTGAAGTGACATTTTAGAGCAACTATATTATAGTCCATTTTAAATCTTGACCCTTTTGGGGGTGTAATGTTCTTGCATTCTACAGTTGTTTTCCCGTAAATGAAACAACATCTGAACTCGAAATGTTACTGGGGCGGCTGAAGGTTTGTCATGGGATCTTGACACGGCCTAGCCGATGCACAATACTGAGGTAGACATTTAACTCAAAGACCAATAATCAAAATGGTTTCCCAACAATGGTGTCCTAACTTTAGAGAGTAAGCATACAAGAGCATTGGTTTTGCCTCTTTGATCAGTTATGTACCTTATATTCATTTAAAGACAGCAACAACACTACCAATAGCAATAGTTTTTGTCAACACTACCAAAGAGAGTAAGCATACCAAATAATTATTTCCCATGCAATATAAGTACTGTGCCATCTCGATTCGTACAGTCCGTGGCACCGTGTTTTACCAAACCGTACCTTATCTTGACTCAAGGAGGTTAACAAAGTAAGCATCAGTATAGCGGTAGTTGTATCTTTAACGAGGTAGAATCAATAAAAACCCAACACCATCAGTTACATTAGGAGAACTACTGGGACTCGTTACTGTAGCAATCAATACATTGCATGGTAGGCCTACATCCCACCAGTCACATAACTCAATTTCAGAGCATACCTTTAAACCCGTGAAGTGTTGTCAGAACAACTTTATGTTGGAACCTTAAACAATTTACAAAATTCTCTCCGAGCCAGACAAGTTCAAATTTTAAAGCAATTTCGTGGAATTATTGGCAGAAAATTTTACTCAAATTGGAGTCCTTTAGACCGGCCAATGGCTATATCTAAGCCATAGAAGCAAACCCATATTTCTTTTATTTTATTTATTTTTATTTATTATTTATTATTATAGAAGCAAACCCATATTTCTTTTATCAGTTTTGTTTTTCTTCCAAACCAATCATGGGGTATTAAGCCAACGTTGTAAGACGGTAAACTACAAAATCGGATTAGTGCGTGCATAAACCACATGATATTATAACTGACTGCTAAAAACACACCAGGGGCTTCAAAGAGAGAAGGGGAAAAATCAGCTATTAAATTTAAGAGTATTTGAAAGGGGTTTTTGATTGCTAATAAATAAGGTGCTTGAATTCTCCTATACTTCCTCTAGTCACTCAATTCCCAAGACGATATCTGTAGGAGTGAGAGCGATACAGGAGGAGGGGATCATTTTAACTGGTCGTTCCCATGGGCCCTCTTGATACGACGGGAGCTTTATCGGACTGAAATAGAGAGGGAATTGCTGAGTGCGGTGCAGTGGCTTTGCGTTTAACGAACGCAACCATGACTTAATTATAACCTACGGAAAAATGTAATGTCTGAGTAATATTCCGTTTAAAATTGTGACTTTCGAAAAACTGTTCGGGAGAAACATTTGACATGGATCGCCATTTTGATTTTTTTAGAAACTAGTCAGATCCCCTGATAATGATAATGCGAACTATGGTTATCATTGCGTACACAGGAAACCATACACTGTGCCTACATGTAGAGAATTTGTCTACAGTGGCCATCCCTTAACAGAAGCTAACACCTTCCAGAAACACCGTACGGTGGCTGAATCTAATTAGAATTCAAGGGTACAGCCAAGGTAGGCCTCTCTTCATTACATAGATGGCTTTACATCCTCCCCTGTCTCCCTGAGACATTCGCCAATGCGAGCATCATGTCTGTACCCTTGCATGGTACGACCTTGTACTTGTGAAAGGCAATATACAAATAGGTCGCCAAGTCTCGTTGTTGAGCTCAAAAGAAAACAGGGGTTTGCAAAGTGACAGAGGGTGTAAATCTTTAGCGGCTAGAAAATGTTTCTGTTGATGATTCTGTTGGAGCTCTAGCGCAGTTTTTTTTAAAACTATACTTATATGATTTTTACAACGTAATTTCCCCTATTTGAATACCAGCACAAATTAATATTTGAAACTGTGTTATTGGTTTATATCTTGAAGCACCGCGGACGCCTTAAAAAATATTTAATAGCCACCAAAATTGTGAGGACAATTATTTGTAAAATATTAAGATTATTTATGTATCTTGTAATAAGCGACGTAGATCCCCTCCTGTTATTCTCGGCCTATATTTTGTTATTCATTCACCCATGTTTTTGTTTGGTGTTTTTTTTCAACACCCAACCGAAGCTAAATTTTTAAGTTTTAGTTTCGCAAGGTTGTACAATTTGCCGACTGTATTTCCACTAACTAATGCATGATCATTATTGTGCTTCGAAAGCCCTTGTGCTATAAGTAAACGATTGCGGCAACGATCGATACTTCAGTAGAATTAAAACAGGCGTTTGTTTGTCTGTCTACAGCAAAACCACAATTGAATCCTAATTGTGTACTCTTGTTTATTGAGGTCCTTTTGTCTGTGTGGAAGTGGAACCTGTTTAGAATACATTACATTGCCGTGTGTAGATAACAGAAACCTATATAAGATGTGGGTTTTTTTTTTGTTTTTTTTTCAATAACACTCACATTGAAATTCAAGTGTATAATTGTGACATTTCTGTTTCGTCTGCGGAAAGGCAACGCTCGTTTAATTGTGAAACAAAACAAACAAATAGTATTTTGACAAGGTTTGACTGCTAATTAGTAATGATAGAAAAACATGTCTACGTTTCAAGCCAGTGGTAATATCTGGTCGTCTTTAGAATGGTTTCTGCATACAATGCTGACGTATTTCATGAGGATAACATAATGCATGCCACGATCTTAATAATCCAAATCGAATTGCATATCGTTGTTTTCGAACATGTTTTTTTTCGATTTGTATATTTTATGGTAATACTAATAGATGCATAAAAAACAGGTGTTTGACTTCAGAATACGCACTTACATAATTCCGTATGGGGTACTTGCAAAAATGACAGTGAAGGTACCTCTTTGTACAGTGCACCCCACAATGGATAACGGAACAATAGACAATGAATGGACAATGTAAATAAGAACAATGGAGGTACCACCCCCTGCGTTGTTGTACGGCCATGATTACAAGCCAACCGTCATTATTATTTCTATACACCCAGCACCATCGTGATGCGGTACATTTTCAAGGCAGTACTCAACAGTCTCCAGAAAGAAAAAATTGTTTAATACCAGTCAAGGACACGAGTTCCCAGGGCCGCATTTTTTATTCAATATTGGATCGATTTTTTGGAATGTTTTTTTTGCCCGGAATTTAACACATGGCAAAAATGGAAATTAATAATGCTGCTTGTTCGTACACACATAAGCTTGACGGAGTGTGAACATCACACAGGTATCATATTATGTTTGTGAATTATACAGAATAGAATAGGAAGATGTATTCAGAGCTATATACGTGGTTGGCAGCAGTATACCGGTTTTCTATACCGGTGTGTACTGTGTTTGCCAGGAAGTTCGACGGAAGAGAATGGCATACAATTTCATTCATTCCTTGGAAACATTACAAATCAAGTTCTGGATATGATAACAACAGCTTGATCCAAACAGGCTATTTGAGTTACCAACCATTATATCCGATCGAAGAAACCAAAACACCACAAACAACAACAAGAACAAACTTACTCGCAGTTCTGCTTGTAATACAATTGTGTCCAAATTTTGAAATTGCTTTTAACAATCACTGTGATATAATTTTGAGAACTGTTTCTCGAAAGTTCTATAGTTTATCAATCATAGGTTCCCCCTATCGGATCATCATAGCGTGCAACCATTTTTTTCTTTTATAACCAAATGAGGGTTGCATGGAAGGGGAAAAATAGTGTGGTACCCATCATGGCAATTATTAATTATCACTACCATTCCCTTTGTGTATACAGGAGGTCGGACACAGAGAGGGCCGCATTGAAACAAAGTTCCTTATATTTTTCAAGGATAGCGTCAAAACAAAATAACGAAACAGGATGAAGTGGATCGAATTGAAAGAAAGTAGGCAAAAACTGATATGAAACCGAAAACAGCACCACGCATGTATTTTGCATAATTATTAGTTTTGAAGATATCGGTCACTTTGTTTTGGAGGGGGGGTTTAGTTCTCATCGCAATGAACACAGGGAACACGAACAAAATTGTGACAACATTATGAAGGTCTTTATGCTATCTTCTTTCTAACCATACTATTTCCGCCAACCTTCCATTATGTTCATTTTATATGTCTGTATTATAATAATATATATATATATTTTCTCCCTAATTACACTCATTCAGCTTCAACATAATGAAACAAAAAAATAAAAATACATCAACTCCTCGATGAAACTCGGAAATACCATTAACAAATTTGTTGGTCATTCGTCATCGTACCGTTTCGATGAAATTTCAAAAGTGTGGGTGTGGATCAGAAACCCTAACCCAACCGGATACGTGGAAACATTTCACTTGTCTGTTAATGAAAGTGGATACAATTTCACAATGTGGTTTTGTCGTAAAGGCCAATCAGGTAAAAAGTATTGTGCTTAAATCATTACACAAAATGTTCAGGAAGAAGGCGTGTTATTTTCGGGGTGAAACACATGTCCCTCACAATTCTATCCGCCATTTACATTTACCACTATTTGTCAACAACAAAATGCACATAATTATCTCAAAATTAATGTGAGCACTTGCTGTGTTGGAAATTTCAAGACTCCTGCTTTAAGTGTGCCTATACGGTCTTTGCATCCGATGATACTGTATTGGTACTGTAAGATGAGCTTCTATCAGAGGTGCTTGTCGATAATTTAGCGTCGGGTACCCTCTTTGAGTCAAGATAAGGTACGGTAATGTAATGTTGACAAGCCTGCTGCTGCTTGTGTGTGTTATCTCTTTGCACTATTATTGCACACACAAATTCACCCCGTACTTTTGTATTCATATGTCCAGGTAAATTATACAGAGTTAACGGATTAAGTTGTAATAATGACATGAATTTTTTTTCGGTATCTGTACCTTTTCAAATGTCATACAAGAGCTATAAAAATGACAAAATTCCTTTGCCCAGACTAGACTAATTTATCTTTATTAATTCGACTGAATATGGAATAATAAAATGCCGTATTGATTATGCCGATGACATTTTGTTTACGACATCTGCTTGCATGCTTGAACTCTCGGAATACCTTTCGAGGTTATCAAACAATACGACACAAAAAATTTGTTGTTTTAGATTTGTGAATATTTTTCAGACACGCAAGTGTGTAACAGCCTGCAATCGTGGACCCTCCTCTGTTCAACTCTTTGTGATAGCAACCGTGGACCACAATGCTTTCCTTTGTGATAGCAACCGTGAACCTATTGTCCTCTTTTGTTATAGGTCCCGGTTTGAATGTGGTTACCTACTCACACACACACACCTATACGCAATCATTGACCATCCATTTGAATTTCCCATTACATTATTCGTCCTATTTGAATGCGTCTTTTTCTCATTATTTTGTCCGTATGATAAGATGTTAGGTCACAAAAACTCACACTGATACACACTCTCGTGTTTATGGTGTCAACCGAGGACTTCTCTTTGTTCTCCCATTGTTTGGACATAGTTTTTTTTTTTGAGACGTCCCCATTGGTTTTGTACACGAAATCGAATCGAGGACGTTCTCGGTGTGACTTTTTCCCGGATCCCTTTTGTTAAAACCCTCTCCAAGTCCTCGGTTTGAATGCGGTTCACCGCATGAAAAAGGAGCAGGCCTATACTCAATTATTCTAAACATACGACAAAGGTTTTTTAAAAGGAGTTAACATAATTTGTCAGTGGATATTTTAAGGAAGTCTAAAACAGCACACTACTGCCCCAACAAAATATGAATATGACTTTAACAAACATCATTTCCTCTTGATGCCTCTTCTATTACTCGATTTAGATCGTGACTACAATATCATCACAGGAACAAATTAAACTTCAGGTGTAGACAGGTTTTAACATTCACGATACGGAATGCGACTACGTTAAAGGGACATTTAAGTATAATCGTACAGTTACGAAAGGCTGGGGGGGGGGGGGTTCAAAGACTAGTCTCAATTCAAATCGTCATACCAAAGGAGTGCTTTAATCCACTCCTCTAGTTTTAACGAAACTTGAACTGATGTTTTATTTTATTTTTTATGGAAGAGTTCATTCCATGAAACATTACGTTTTCAAGACAAACATACCCTAATTATCATAAAGGAACGGTACATCAGTTGGTGGAAGAGCACACGCATCCAATCTTCTAGTTTTCAAGACACAAGGGTAGTATGTTTGATAGGGCACATTCATTCCAATCTTCTTCTATTTCAATACACAAATATATCATCAAGGGATGGTACACCATTGGTTTTCGGAAGAGCACATTCATTTCAATCCTCTCATTTTCAAGATATGACCACAAAGGGACGGTACATCGTTAGTTTTTGGAAGAGCACATTCACTCTTAACCCCTATTTTCCATTACGAGATGTTTACATCATGTTTAAAACAATACAATCATTCAAATACTGTAGTTTTCCCAAATAAACATCATAAATCAACCTATATGAATATTCACATGAAAAGTACGTTTAGCAAATTCGGAGACAACAGAGCATGGGTTACCAATTTGATATAATATATTATTATAACTACCAATGATCACCCTTTATTACCAAACGGAATGGAGGTTAAACTCACGTCCGGGAGTCTCATCACGTTAATAGGGAACATATTTTAATGATTGTGAAAGGACAGCCTAGAATTGACAGGTTATAGCCTCTCAGTTCAACCCACACAAAAACACCTTCAAGGGAGTCGACAAAAACGAGAGTCGGTTTACAGAATTATCAGAGACTTTGTTCTTGTCCCCCTTTTTTTCTTCATTTAAAATGTTGCTTCAAGTCAAGCAAGGACATCGCAAGTTTTGAGTTTCATTATCAGAGACGTAGGTTTACGAATTTTATTCTGAAATTGTTTAAGGAATATCTCCGTCTATAAGAGGCCTTCGAATAACAATGTTGAAATTCGATCTCATAAAGAATAAAATGTTGAATTTATAATTGAAGAGAGACTGGCAAATGTGATGTGAAAACTACATGCAGAAACAAAAACATGTATCTGCCCAAGTTCTCAACAGTCAACAACGTTTCCATTCAATTTATACGGGTTGGAATATAATTTGTCTTGAAGAAAAAAAAAAAGAAAAAAAACACAGATAGAATGAATTTTGCTCTTCAAAAAGCCAAAAGGACAAATAGTGTCATTTGCTCTACTCATTTTGGCCGTCATATTTATTGCTACTTTTCTAATACAATGTTTTGTTTGGCATGGTAAAATGATTGATCGCAATCTTTCAATTATTGTTTGCCGATATTGATATTCCTATACATCTAACGCAGCAATGGATTTATTATTGGGATAATAATCTCCACAAAAATTATATTAGTTTTTCATTAGTTTTCTTTCATTCATGACAAAATATGACCAAAATTAACTTGGCTTTTATCTTCATTTGATTCCCTGTCTACCTAGGCCTAAATATTGTGCTGACAAGCCAGACATAAAAAGTGCCAGTCTATATTTCTCTATAGCCTACGCAGGACTAAATATCGTTAAAGACATGTACAATGTTCTAAGCACGTGTATCATGCATAGCTGATGGTGTTTACCAGTCAGAATATCATCAAATGGCATTCGGTGGCTGCTGGGGGCCCGCTATACAGACCATGCTTAACAAAATAAACTGATTGTTTTTGCTTAAAACGGTTTTACGTTATTGATCATTCACCTGTTTTCGGCACACGTTTTTGTGTGTGTCAGACGCCATTTTGTTCTATACAAGATTCGCCGTAGGGCTATTTTTCAACCCAATCTATAACAAACATCATGGAAAACGTCTGTTTCCAATAGAGTCTGCCTTTAAGGGTTCTGCACGCACTCGCAGTCTCGGAAAAAAATGATGAATGGTTGATGGCGTATTTGCGGCAAGGCGATGACTTGTTTTCCTTTTTTTTCGATAGGAAGGAAACGGCGGGAAGAGAATATTCACAATCACATCGTTGACACGAGTTTAGCAGGTAAATTAATGAATTGCCGAGGCATGCAGACGAGCAGAAAGAATGGACGACGGGGTGGTTGGGAAATGTAGGCCGTCTAGGGTGAAGGAGAGAGAGAGGGGGGGGGGGTCATCACCAGCGCAAATGGTTCTTTGAACAAACATTATCAATAAATAAATTTGTTTTTAAAGACCATACGTTGGAAATGAATTAATATGAATAATTTACATCGAGAAGGCATCTGACCTACTCCGGGTTATGTAAAACTCAAAGAATCAACATTACCAAAGTCCACTTATGCATGGAATTTTATAGATGTACACAACAATTACATTGATATAACTTCTGTATGTTTGTATTGGAAGCAGTCATCCGCTTTGCTACCGGTATTTTCAGAAATGAACATAAACAAAAACCTTATTAAAGAGAGATTGCACAAACAACCGTATTCAATTACAGCGCGTTATTTCCATTCATTCATGCGTAAATTGAGTCCCATGTGCATCTCGTAAACGTTGCATTAACATTGCGTATATAATGCACAACTGCAAACCGTATCCAAGATGGCGTCCTTTATTAATACAAGACAAGGATAGTTGTGATGTAATTGTGTGTCAAAGTAGCGAAGACGAGCACTGGAGACAGCTATAGATCCACCCTGCTGATGTGCAGCTACACTGCGTCAACTAGTGGACCAATCCCCCGACATTGTTACCACAAATTGTATACAACCCCTAGTGGTTTTCGAGGTTGACATTACTGAGCTTGGAAGGGTGTTTTTCCCCCTTGTTTTTAAAGCCAGCAGCCTTCACTTGCTTTGTCCAATAATAAGATCCTGGACCGGAAGGCAAGGGGCCAGCAGAGCGGTAACTTTCTGTCCTTTAAACGGTGAAAGCCTGCATGCATATCGGAAGTGATGCAGACGTTGTGGCCAACGGAGAGTTCTCACTTGATCTCTTTCTCAGAAAAGAAATGGAGGATAATTTTACCCATCGCGATGACATTTTATCTGGTGATTGGATTACAATGTATCTGATGACATGCAAACGTAATAAGGCTGAAGTATCATTCGATCCCCAACTAATATAACGCCACTGAAAAAAAAAAATCTCAACTTAAATCTTATTGCTACATTATACATGTGAAATCCATATATTAAAATAACCAAGATATAGCGCCATTTTTCTTATCACCACGATGCACTTAAATACAAAATCTAACTCATGATGTCTCCGGCAGGTAGACAGGTAGAGAGCTAGTAACCGGACATTGTCACAGGGTTATAGGTGGTAGACTATGTGATGAGGGAGATACACCAGAGCCGTTGTTACGGTCGAATCCGCGGGACCTCTCCAACATTTCGCTTTCCTCCGGGACTTGTGAGCGAGTGTTGAGCAGCTCAAATCGGGTGGCCACCTCAGCTAGGGAGCAGGTCACCAGACTATTCCTCCGAGGTGGAGGGTAGAACGTCTCCAGCGTGACCGATCCTTTGTGATGTGTGGTAATCTCCGGCATTGATCTCCGCCTGACCGGGGCCAGGGGTGGGGAACTGTGGATGGTGTTGAGGGTTCGTCGGGGGCTGAGAAGCACCCCTCCTCTCAGTCTCTGACCGGAGCCCTGCACCATGACGGCCGGGGTGCTTTTCCTCCGACAGCTTACCTGGCCTTCTTCGATAGTCTCTAGGAGGGCAGGGTTGGAGCAGCGTCTGGATATCGCATCCTCCTTCATGAGAAGTGTTGCCGGTGCGCTGTCTCTACGGTAGGAGGCAGCTGCAGCAGCAGCATCTGATCTCAACTGCCACCTGATCGGTGTCAAGAGTAACCGATTATGCAAGTTTTCAATAACCGGTGACTCCAGTTCGGGCGTGGTCTCTGCTGCCACACCCTTCCCATTCCCATCTTTTCTCTGTCTCTTACTATCAGAGGACGTCTTCTCCTTCTGGCGTGAGTTAAGTCCAACGTTGATGTCATCGAGAGATAACGAACAAGCTCTTGTTTGGTCTTGCATTTTAGATGAGAGTTACCCGTAAACTCACAGCATATCAACATACCATGTCATTCATACAAACAGCATTTGTATGATTGTGCAGTGTTTCCCTTCTTGTGATTGTAAATAACCGTGTTGCGATGTCACTGTCTGCTAAAAAGCCAACGCACGGTGAAACCAGAATATCACTTTAATTCTACCGAATCCGATGGCTAGCAACCCCTAAGCAGGTTGAAGTACGACTAGCTTTATCTCCCGCAAAACCGCACTTTGTTAGTTCACGTTCTCCAGTCTCTCCTAAACATGGACGGCAAACAATCCAAATCTGTCAAAGGTCCAGAAATCCATCAAAGACAATTTGTGTTGATTCAGGGGTTTTAGGGACATCGATGGCTGGCTGTACTCACTAAACCCTGGCGAACTTCACCCCCCATTTGCGCATCGCATTCCCAATACCGCTTCAGTAATGTCAATGTTGGCAGATGGCAGTTTTTCCGCACAAAAAGAGCGCAATGTAGTAACAACCGCAGAACATTTATATCCCTCCAATGTTGAGAAGATTAATTACGAAACGCACACTGAGTATTCCATCATCCACAATTGCGTCACAAATCACTTTAGATGCTTCCTTTGTATCAACCAGTCGAGTCGCAGTGAAATGTTCTCTCATAAATAATCCCACACCGGAGAGTATTCGTCACATATAAACGAATTCCAATGTGGAAACATGTATCCTTCACGTCCACTACATCCTTCCCCATATAGCTGTTCGCTCAGAGTGGCGCAAGGGGACAATTTAATTCCACTTTATGGTCTCTCACAACGATGACATTATATAAATAATTACAACCAGCCGCAATCGAAAGATTGTTAAAGATAGCGACAATCGCATCCTCCACACATCTGCGGCTCCAATGGATTTGAAAAGGAAAAAACCGCCGAGCTCACATATACATGCTCGGTTGGTGGCATAAGACAATAATCATTTCCCGATGAATATGAAGGGCCAAAAAAAAAGTGCATCTCATTTCACTGTGATTAATATTTTATCCCAGCATGGTTTAGAATACCCAGTCAGTGATGCGTATCTGGATTGCGAGGGGCCCTAGATGTTTCAGGTAGATTTCACACGGTGTAGGGCCCGTACATTATCGTGAAAGATCAGCGGCTGGTTTAGTCATTCTGCAACGTGAAATGACGCACGTGAAAACGGCCTCATCGTGACGAGCCTCACGTGAATGCCGCGACCATTTATTTATGCTCGACGACTTTCGTAGTAACATCAAGCGACAGCTTTTAATCCACCCAGCGTTTGTTTTTTTACCTCGTCTCTCACTCTATACTCCCAAAACGAGAGCGATTTGTTTTCCTGCGCTGAACACACATCTCTTGCTGATATAGATGAGGTTGTCATTGATCGACGGCCAGGTCATGTGACCACATGTCATATCCGTTCCCCGGGACGTGATGCGCATGTCCCAAGTGGTTATACCCTCGTCCCCAGGGTGTGATTGACAGCCCTCGCTTTGCAGCAGTTCTCGGTTTAATCGTAGTTTGAATTGCACACCCGTTAGTTGGGGGATGTACGTGCGTACACACATCGCATAATCGACCGATTTATCATGGTCCCTGCCTTGACACAGCAACGTGTGGGCGGGACTCCCAACCAGCCATAGCGATAAACTCCAATGTTTAAGCGTGCGCCCTCTGTTGACATACTGCAGCACATCATCGGCAGGTGATGGCAACGGAGACTTTGCTCGATGGAGAACCCTCCCAGTTCCGTCAGTTTGTCTAACGGTGCACCTGCCTGCCTAAGGTTTTATAAAGGATCGTGTTGTAATTAATTTTGTCCACTCTACACCACGCCGAGTCAGTTTGTATGCATACACGATTCGAAGAAGCCGCAATTATTAAATCAAACGAAAAGGTTCAATACGGGGACAGGGGTACATGAATAAGATTGAAAGACAAATAGCGTTGATCTAAAAGCTTCAATTTTCAGAGTTGACAGTCTCCCTTGAGGTTTGACACTTGAGCTTCCTTTTTATTAACTGCAATTCCATTACCAATTGTCCAGATGAATCTTTATGTCTGAAACAAGTGTGGGAGACAATAATTATTGTTTCTCGATACGAGTACTTCCAAACGACAAATAAATCATGTTTATAATGAACGCGCAGAACCTCGACTCATGGAAACATTACCCGTCTTCTGGTGGACACTCAAATTGAAAACCTTACTCAATTTGAAAATGTCCACATTTGGTTTTTTGTTGTTTTCATTGAATATAAGATTATTACCAGTAATGAATACTTCCAAATACCAATGATAAAGTATACATAGAAATAAAAGTAAGAAAATAAACAAACTAGAAAGAAAATGCAAAGGTAGGCTACATAATCATACTTCACTATAGGCCTACAAGTATAGGAGCTACAGAGAAGCGCTACAGAGCCTCACAGTCAATTCTGTTCTTGAATGGCCCTCGTCTCTAGAAGTTTCTCAGTAAGTGTCCGGATAGGACCTTGGCTTAGGAATAGCTCTTAGCTCTGAACCATGGTTGTTATATTGTGGTGTGTCTCATCTAGTGGCAACACTGGCCCTGAAGATACTCTCAAACGATAGACAATTAATTACATTGTCTTCAATAAATTCGCTGCCTTAATTATTTCTGCAATAGCTGTATCGCTATGCCTGGTGACAATAATATTACAGAGGCACGATCTCTTAATTCTCACACCATCATCTTAAACTTGATTCGAAAATCATCTGACCACTTTCTCTCTCTCTCTTGCTATATTCAAACTTAATACACCTGTTCGTGACTGTTGTCAACGCATGTCCCAAGCAACTATTGTGAATTTGAATCGTTCCTTTATGATGCAAAGTACAATTAACTGAAAGCACGACAACCATGGTTTAAGCAATTGCTGACTAAAATAAAGTTAGATCTTATATAAAAGATTTTGGGTTGAACAAAGAAAAATTGACTAGAGCGGGATTTGAACCAACGACCTCCGGTTTAACGTGCCGGCGCTCTACCAACTGAGCTATCTAGCCCTATGTTGGCGGTCTCCCTATTTTGTCAATATCTTTGTTCGGGGGGTGCCAGTCAGAAGCCATTCGACCGTAAACTGCCGTGTAGCCAGGGATCTCACCCAAGTATACGATACAACCTGGGAAGCGGCAGCCAGGGGATCACCTTAAGGGGATGCGACTTTTTATATCAGATATCAAATAATAAACCACAAGGGAAACTGACTGGGTAAATATCTTATATAAAAAGCTGCATGTTGCATGCATCGCTGAATACTGCTACTGTGACTTTCTGGGAAACACAATGTACGAATTAAGTTTTCAAAGAACTGCTGAGTTACATAATAGGATTACACAGCTACTGGGAACTACTGGGTTACACAGACTGTTCTATTAGTCTAATAGGGGTTCAGATAATATTCTGACAGAAACCTTTGTTAGCGCACAGTACACGCATTATACAACTGTATTATCAGGCACCTCTCGACTTCTTTGGTTGAACTTAAAATAGAGGGCACACTGTCAAATTGAGTACGGGAAAGGGTTGCCCTAAACGGCACAATGAGTTGAAATAACAACTAAACATAGTTACTGCTTACCGTCCTGTATAAGTGGTCATTGTCTTGCATTCTGATGCTTGCGTCTTGGTCGTCAAAGACAAAATGGTCGACTATCTATACAGTCATCATACAACAATCATACAACAGGTAAAACGCCGCACGTGCTGGAGTCACTCAAGCGTGCAATGGTGCGTGTGAAGACGGGGGAATCCCAACCAAACATTTGTGGCCTCAATTTGAATAAAGGCGTATCTGGAACTATTTTTGTAATTAAGATACCATCCCTTAATGACAACTTTAAACTTTATAACAAGTTGAACTAAACGAACAGTGTGGCAGTAATGTTATCAACATTGTTTGCTCACCGCAGAGATATCGAATGGAGTTGTGCGCAGGGCCCAAAATTGGAAACCAGTTTGAACAATATAATGTTTCGGTTGTTGACCCAATGATTAACCAATTCCAATAGGTAATTCAAACCAAAAAAGTTATCGGTTACGACCGCAAAATGCACCTTCTGCATGGGTAACCTGGTTAAAATGAATGTGATAACAAAATAGTATTAAGGCCTCAATAATAAAGCCAAAAAAAACAGACAACTTCAATTCGAACTTTTTATAATAATAAAAAGTAAGACTTATAAAGCGCACTTTTCAAAGATACAATGCGCTGCTAAAGAATGCTACAAAATGGTCAGTTTATGGGCTAGAAGAGAACGGATGCGTTTTTAATTTACAAAGTCTGGAGTGAGTGGATGTTGCGAATGGTGATTTGGTAGAGAGTTCCAGCATCGGGAACCAGCAACTGAGAAGGATCTTGAGTTCTTTGCCACGCACCCTCGCAAACAAATTACTTTAACGTAAATCTTTGTGGGCAGCTATAAGTTTAAGCACCCATGTTGGCTTCCAACAACTTTGATTAATACTTGCAAACTTCTGTCAATTTAATATAATATTGTTTCCACCGGTAGGGACCCACCAACAAGTCTATTGCAAATACAGTTTTAGAGTGTGGTGGCCAACCAGCAAAGGGGGTCGGGGCACGTGTAGGTGTGTAGAGTTTACAAAATAATGTTTGCAGTGAAAATGAAATAAACAGCTCATGCAGCTGTCCCAACTTGCATGGCATTGCTTACCGTGGAATTCGGCGCATACAGCCCATAGAATCACGGACTTTAGAGGGTATCGTAAGCATAGATTTATGTGGTAAGCAGGGCCAGATAACTTTCAAAAAGAAGGGGGAAAATAATAATGATACTGTTCTACTTTTGTGACCATTCTTATAACAGGAAAGAAATAATTATGACATATACCATTGTTCAATTCCTTGGATGGACTTTCCCCAATGGAACAAAAACAGCAAGTTTAACGGGGGAATAATTGTGGGGGTTTACAGCATCTATGTTGGGTCTGGTGTGCCGAACTTGTTTTTAATGATAGCATGATAGTTTCATCTGGTTTTCTGCTGATTTGGTTAGTTGTGTCTTTTGTTTCAAGTTGTGTCAGAGGCTACCTTTAACCGACAGAAACTTCTAATACACTTTCAAAAGGCTGTCTCCGGGCCGTGTTATTGATATTAATGTCTGTCATTCTGTACTTGAGATGGGAAGCACAGCTTTGAGACCGTGTGATTCTAAATTCACGATGTCTTGATTGACTTTTATTTATAACCATCGCAGGTGAATGATCTGTTATCACGTCCGAAATCCCCGACGGGGGACAATCACCGTCCGCTGAACCCACTAGGAATTACTCCCGGAGAATCTGTGGCTTGATCGCAGACGAACAAAATGGAGCACTTGCTTTGATCACAGTGGATGGCCACTGTCCTTCGTAGGTTAACAACAATCCACCGTACAGGAGGATGTTGTTGGTTTCCCGGTAAAACATTCTTATTTCCCAGGTGCAGAATGGGGGCAATTTCATCAGCGGCGTATACAAGCGATGTTTACAGAGTTAACTGCCGAAAATGCGCGGTTATTTTTGTAGGACAAATCCCGTAGTGGATCGCTTTACATGAACACAAATATTATTTCAATAATGCTTATGAAACCTACCAGGCGGTATGATTTACTGATGAAGAGCTTGGACGTCTATGTCTGTTTTTGTTTAGTTTTTGTTTTTGTTTAGTTGGAAACTTGTAGAAAGTGGAGGCGTATTATTCACCCGGAGAAGGCACGCTGAGAGTGGGGAAGACTAAAACGCAAAAACACCAAAATGTAGAGAAAAGTGGGCTGGCCTGAAAACTAGTGTCCTACTTGGTGGTGGAGAGCAGAAAATAATTTTCCAGTATATAATGAGTGGGTGAATAAAAGGCGGTCTGAATAAAAGATGTATCGCGCGGCATGGAGTAAGACAAAACTAGAGGGCAGTAGACAACAGATAGTGAAGATTGATATCGTCTTGGCAGGTTGGGGGCGGGGTGAGGAGCAGGATGGGGGGGACCACACACACGCCACAACCCCAAGAAGTAGCAAGAAAACCCAATCCAAATGAATGTGCCCATTTCGTCATCGGGTCCTTACCGAAGGTTTACTACATGGTTGGTAATCACACGACAAAATATTAAACGATCGATTTTTGTTTGTAATCTGCAAGTTAGCTTAGTTTCTCCAAACTTGGTACCGGAAGCAGTTGTTCTGAGAAACATTTTGTATGCGAGAAAATTTTCCCATAAGTTTCCCATAAAGTTTCTTTATCCCATTGGCCAAATTGATAAGAGCAAATTATGACCACGCACACAATCGTGGAATAAATACATTCCTGTAATAAATACATAAACTGTGAATGCAGTTGGTCTGCCATAAACAAGCACACTATATCCACACCCTTTTACAAAGGTATCACACGTTGTGGCTAAAATTGTATGATTGCTGAAAGTTCATTTCGAATTTCCCGAAGACAGACAGACACCAATAACCTACTGGGGAAAAAATGAGGAGAACACTTCACCACACACTTTTGGCATTGTACTGTATACGGAACTTTATTAATTTAAATTGTGGTCACAGACAAAGTGCACTTAATTAATTTAACTTTGGAAAGTCAATAAAAAATACATAAAATATTATTCCATTCGCCCTTGTCTGTACACACCTGGCTGCCCCTAAAGTCACGGGCAACCACCACAATGGTCAGAACAAAACAACATAAGGTTTTTTTCTTATTGTTAAATATCAACTTGCTACAAAAAATACAATTAGAGAACAGCAATTATGGATTCTCACGTTGAGTTTCTGGAGGGGGCAGTACAGTCTTATTATAACCGTACACAGAAATAAGTATGTACAGTAAATACGGGCCCGATAGTTGAGGAATTATGCAATATATAGGCAGCACTAGCAGAAGTAAAGGAGATTGAATTTATACTCTGGTAGAAATGTCTGAAAAATAAACAAAATCTTATATAAATCGGGGAATTAAATTGGCTCACACACGCACAGTGCTGTGAAACAGAAAATATTGCCTTAAAACAAGAAACGGTCTTCGGCATGAATTAGATAGGTAACCGGACTCATGCAAAGTGTTTTGGACAATTTGGCTGGTGCTCCGCAATCCGCTGAAGAACATTTGTTTGGTTTAAAGGTGTATTGATTTGGTAAGAAGCTTTGTAAAGTTCGCTTTGTAAAGTTCGCCAGGTGAAGTTAACTCTTTGGGAGATCAGAAGCTCAGATTTGTGTTAACCCCAAAAATACCAAGGATCATAAAGGACTTAAAGGTACCATCTCATTGCGCTTCACTGAACTGCCAGAGCGAATCCAATGCTTACCCATTACTGGCTATAGAGGGAGCTGCACAAGTGTACATTAACAGAGCTGTGTGTTAAGAGAGTTCTGACATAGAGGGACAAGTTTTCTTTGGTCACGCGGTTGCTGGACGCCGTTTCTGGGCCCAAAATATAGCACAACACAATGTGCAGTCTAGTCTGGTACCCTGTCTGCGCACTTGAGCTTTTTTGCACCAAACATTGCTTCTCATTGCAAGTTTTGCAAGTTTCTCAACACACAGCTCTAACACATAAACCTTCAAAGGGCCAAGTGGGAAACAGAAATCATACTCTTCACAACATCACGATGAACATTTTGAACTCAAGGGGTAAAGAATTTAATGCACTTAATTTTCAGTGAAATCACGCCAAAATGGCACGTTTAACCTTAGGTCTTTATTTCTTCTTGAAAAAGGAGGAAAAAACTGAATAGGGAAGCAAATCCCACACTGATACAGTGTAGTATCAACGCAAATAAATTAATAAAGAAACACTTTTCCATTTTCATCCAGTCTTTACCAAAATAATACTTATAATAACATTCAAGGCAATATATTATTATTTTTTAAATGGATAATTAACATGATTAAGAATGACCTCACACAGCTCCCTAAAAAAAATTATAATAATAAAATAAGTTAAGTAAATAAAAAAATTAAGAAATGTTTTATGACATTTCAGAATTGAATGTGTAAGTCTGGCATGTTCTTGCACGTTAGATGCGCTATTTTGCTTACAGTAAGTTGGAAGTTCCCAAGTTGCACATTCGTTTATCTGTCATATGGACATTTAGATAGTAGCCAGGCAGTCAGAAATAGTTCTGTTTGTTCTTCATAAGAACCAACGATAGGAACCATGGTTCCAGGAGTGGTTCTTATACGAACTGTACCTGTCTTCTAAGGTCAGAGGAGTTTGATTTGTACCCCTACATTCTCAATTATTAAGCCTGTCTCAAGAGGCAACAAGTCAACAGGGACCAATTTCATAGAGCTGCTGAAGCAAACAACAAAATTACCAGAAATAGGTACCAGCCAAATTACCATTTCACATGTACCATCTGTAACTGATATCCTCATTTCTGCTTGAGCAGAAAGCTGTTAAGCAGTGTCTTCTGCTTAAGCAGCTATGTGAAATTGAGCCCTTGTCTTAAGTAATTTATTTGGCCGAATTTGCACGACAGATCAACTTAGCAAAAGATCATGCTTGGTGCACAAACGTTTCATTTTAGAAGGAATACATTACCAGTCAAAAATGTAAACTATCTATGACCAATGATTTTCCATTTCCAAGGATTGCAGGTTTCTCCCCAAAACAATCATTGATTTGTGCTTTTGTTCTGTTGATACATCTGTAAATGTAGTGGGGTTTTTTTTTAGGTCTGGGCCAGTCTGCTTATTTCTGAGGGCCAAGTTTGCATTTTGCCAGAACAAACAAAATCATCGGCTGTTCTTGGTGCCCTGATAATTTTAAATTTTTTTTTCAGGGGGAGTGGGCTGTGTCTAAACTAATGGCTGAAACAGTGGCTAACTGGTTATGGATGAATAGTCAATGTTGCCATTGCCAACAGCTATAGCCATAGCCCAAGTCCACTGCTTCAGACGTGGCTTAAGCTTCCTCAGTGATATTTTGTGGCTAGTCAGCCCTTTCAAAATGGGAATCAAGCAGCCACATTGAACAGCATTTTTGGAAGCACTTATAGCCTGCTCTCACAGGTCTATAAAAAGCAGAAAAGGATGTCCTAAATGTAAATGTCTGCTGTCATGTGCCTTTACTTCACTTTATGATACATAATGCCCAATAACAGGTTGTGTCTGAAAAACTGGCTAAACTACATTCAATCATTGCATCTTTCTAACTTTCAATAATGCTAGAGCAGCCAACAGTATGTACTTGTAACAGACATATCAAAGGTGCTCTATTTGGCCTTTTCTCGATACAGCGAAGAGCTTTCCATTTACATCCAATTTGCTTGGTAAGTATAATGTTAATCAATATGTCATGAATGCATTTAGGCTGCAGTTGAAAAGAGTGACTTCATAATCTTAATGTAATGAACTAATATCATGGTGCATGGACTACAGCCATGTTGGTTAGTCTTCCATACATATGTTTGCAGCCAAACTGAGGGTGGAATGGAGATTAATCTGGCACCTTTCATGCATCTGTACTGTTAAGAATAACTGCGAGCCTAAAAACCCAACAAAGTCAAAGAGGCACACAAACACAGAGGGAAGAAAGGATCTATTCACAAGAGGGCGCTGTTCGAGTAATCAAAGTTCCCCCCTGTCCAAATCAAAGGCCTTAAAAAAAGACCTTCAGTTGCACAGAATAAACTAAATACAGTATGATAAAATATAGCCATGATTCTGACGAACCGTGAGTAATAAATAATTTATGAATGAGCAAGAAGTAGATCTCAACATATCTAGCTGATGATTACATACTTAATCCTTTCTAATCTCGGAAGGATCCAGAGGAGCTCAAAAAGGGATTACATTTTTTTATTTTTTTTATCTCTGGTTCATGGAATCTTACCCTTTTCTAGTGTTCCCCCTTTTTTCGCCACCCTGGATCCACCCACTTTTCTAATTATCATATACAAAGAGCAACCTGGGCCGTATAATGTCCCATCCACGCTCGTCCACCATTTCCAATCTTACACGCCGTCCACAGCCTTGCCTCTTCACAGCTGCATCCCCTCCAGAAACTTAGCAAGAGTAGTTTGTTGATAATAAATAAGAGTTGATGCCCGGATGCACCGTGGGGGGGGGGGGGGGGGGGGATATTTCACATTGGAGTCTGACGTCAAAGAGTGCCCTCATTTGACGGACGGCAGCATTCCACCGTTTGCACTACTTGAAGCCACCCAAGCAGTGAAAACATCTCTGAATAGAAAGGAAGGAAGAATGGAAGAGAAAAGACACAATCTTAATCCAAGTGGACAAAACATCTCGCACATTCAACCAATAAAAAAATATCAACCATGAAACAGGTTTCTGAATCATCAGAGTGTGGGTTCAAATCCCGGTCCTGAAACTTGTAACCTTGAGCGAGATACTGAACTTTAAATGCTTCTCTTCACCCAGGAGTAAAAAGTTAACATAATCACATAAAGTACATGTAAGAACACACTTTTTGTAAATTCCTTCCCCACAGATGAATTATCTTTTTCAATTCGCGATTTATAAAAAGTCAGATTATAAGTCAAGTTTTACACTGCAAAATCAGAACCAAAATGGAAAAGAACGTTTGACATCATGAACTTAAATTAAAAAAATTTAAAAAACCTTTGTCCACAACTTAAATTTCTCTTTGTATTTCACTTAGCGTTAAATTTACTTTAAAGTAATAAATTGTATATTGAAGATTTTATTATCACATCTCTTTAAAAAAACAGCCGACTTGTTGGCAATTGGATATCCGTGGACTAAGTGAATGTCACAAAGGCCACAAAACCCACACATTGGAGGCATTTAGGTCAACACTGTCATCTGACACCATGCCCCAACCTAAAAAAAATAGCGCCGGATCAGGTTTCAGAATCTGGTTTTTATTGATCAAATTTGGATAGACTAAAACGCCTCTTGACGGGCGATAGAATTTACCGACTATTACACTTGCAAGAGGTTGTAACCCATTTCAGTCCAGTATTCAATTTAAACTTTGCTGTTTGTTTTGGCTGACATTTGGGGTTTTGTGTTCTGCCTGACAGTATGCCCACTCACGGTGCCTCCTGTCTGCCTCGTGTTCTCGATAACAGAAAGACACTTTGGACTCCTCAAATTCTTGATTTCTTAATGCGAAAGTTCAAAATTATAAAAATACTCAGATTCCAAAATGAAGCCATTGGTGTTTCATGACACGCTTCACAAGGGAGTGATTTTAAAAGAATGAAACATCCTTTAGAATGAGAGGCAATATCCTTTTGGTCTTGAGAGAAACCCTCTCAACACATTTGTGGGGGGACTGTCAAAAAAACGCAAACAAATGGTTCGACAACACAAATGTCTTTACCGCCACTTGCACCACACTCCCATCCCCCAAATTAAAATTTCTGGTTACACCCCTGATCGCAATTAACTTCACCATAATTGCTTTGTCCTTCGGATGGGACATTAAGTCAAAGCTCCTGTGTGTTGTGTAATGCAAGTAAACGAACCCAGTTACACTTATCGCTAAGAGGAGGGGTTTGCCCCAGTGTTTCTGGCAGTGTCTGCTGAATGCGCCGCAGCACCTTGTCAACCCTTATAAAGTGCTACATAAATCGCTCTCATAATTCAACAAAATAAAAAACCTGCCTTAAAAATGTTTCTCTTTGTTCAAGCGTCTCGAGTACCTTATTGGTAGGTGACACAAAACACAATAAAATAGTATCACTTTGCATCTGTCACATTAGCAGTTTTTATTTGAACTACTTGAAACCACCCAAAACCACCCAAAACACCTGAATGGACATACAGGCTTATACTAAAAACAATTTTCAAAGAGTAGATTCACTTGATGTTGAACAAATAAAACAGCCTAAAATTTCCCCGAAAGTGTGTGAAATTTGAGAGTACCTGAAAAATGAACAATTCTAATCCACTCAAGTTATTTTCAGTATAATCCTTTATAATCATTCACTTTAGAACAAATTTCTAAAAACGGCTAATGTGGTGATAGATAAGTGTTACCATTTACTGCATTTTCTGTCAGATATATGCGCTATATAGGACTCTTACCTGCAATGATCAACGACGCATTCATTGCTACAATATTCATTATCCCAGTCTGGGCTCTCAATGCTGGGCTTATTGCAGCCGCTACGTGTGCAGATTTGGTGATTATGTGGCAACATGCCATCAACACCCATCTGGGGAAGAAAAAACAAAATAAGTAAAAAGGTCAAGAAATCAAAAAAGACAGTTTAACAGCTACTGTGATAAATGTTGATTGATATGTTAGAAAAAAGGGGAGAAAATCTACTTTTGATTTTGTAGCATTGAGTGTGGTTTATTGGCAAGATGTAAAGCTAGGGCTTTGCCTGACAAATTGGCGTGAGATGATGGTATTCTAAATTCTAAATTTTAGTGTTGCACTTTGCTTTGAAGTCAATAAATAAAAACAGCTTAAAAGGATAACTATTTGGGGGTTTATGAAACAAGCCCTAAGCTCACACTCTAGAGGGCGCTGTTGCATACTCACCATAGACTGCGCTTTGACGACCCTCTGTACAGGGTGCATCTGGTTCATGCCAGGTTGCATCATGGGCTTAGTGGCCGCCGTCATGGTTACCGTGATAGGCACGCCGGTGACGATCGGCTTTGGCGCGATGATACGAGGCGCAATGTGCGTGTGACCGACAATGGCAGGGACGGCCGTGATGGCCGCTGCGGTTTTCTTCTGCTTGCTCGGGGATTGTTCTTCAATCTGTGCTGTGTCTACTGCTGCCTGAAATACAAAAAGAAAAAAAAAATGTTTATAGATGTTTTTTAACAGCTTTGTACTTGCTGTATAGTTGGTATTATCGCCAATTATCCACAGAAATATATCTGTCTGATACTAATCAAACCTGAATTTTCAAAAACAATAAATTTGCCGCATAGTTTTATGCCTGAGTTTCTATTTAGTCTTTTTAAATGAGAAACACTGGAGGGAGGTGAGCTTCCTTCCTGTAGTTGAAGACACAGAAAGTACCACCTTGGCATCCTAAGATCCAATGGCCTCCCACTGTGACATAAATAAACTACGATGGCAAATGTTTTAGACTGCATCAGATTGTCGACTTTAGTAGATGAGTTCTTGGCAGATTAACTCAAGAAACCATGGCTGGATGTGAACACCCCTGTGGGAATCAGGTTGGCTCAGTTGGGTTTTTTTCATCTCATGGACCCTGGTTCAAATCCAGCTGCCTCAGACTGGGGCCTTGTGTAAGGATTTTCAGTCCCTAGCGGATTGTGTGGGTTTTCCCTATTTGGAGTTTCCTCCCACATCTTAAACTGAACATTTCTGAACATCGTCCTATTCATCCTGCTGTAGGCACCCGCATTGTTGGCGCTGCTGTTGGATGAGTAAAAATATATATATGTATCGGAGAGACAGAGAGAGAGAGAGAAGAGCCTTACCTTTGATACTAAACTTGCTCTGTATGCCGCTAGCTTCTTAAGGTACTCCTTCTTTGCTGTTTCAGTCCGCTGCTTATACGCCTATAATAAAAAAAATAAAAATAACATTTGTTTAAATTGAAGTTAAGGTCATACTGCCTAAATTTGTTCAAAAATTTGAACAGGAAAAGCATAACAGCTACTCAAGACACGAAACAGAGCTGCCAACCTTTGCATCTTGCGATCAGGGAGATATTTAGAATAACCTTCAATATAATAGGGGAAAGTTTCCATAATCAGGGAGATTTTCAAATTTGTTCATCAGAACATGGAAAGATTGGTTTATTTTCAGAGAACTTTTTGCAGAATCATGGAGAGTTGGCAGCTCTGACAAGACTAAGGGGAAAAAAGAAGGAGCAAACCCCAAGATAATCTTGAGAAGGCTAGGAATTCTAAAGAACGGTAGGAGTTTACATTTCAAAGCTGCTGCGAGATCTTAACAGCCAAAGCTGAGCTCACCTGCTTTTGTTCAGTTCCTAGACTATCCCACATGGAAGCCACAATCTTTGAGACTTCACCGAAGCTCGCGTTGGGGTTCTGCCCCTTGATCGCTGCCTGGGTGTCCCTGAAGAAGAGTGCGTAGGCAGAGACGGGTTTCTGGGGCTCGTTGGGATCCTTCTTGCGCTTCCTCTTTGGGGGCTTCTTCTTGGTTTCTTTGATTTCTGGCCTTTTTGCTGCAAACTGGTGAAGGAGAAAGAGTTGTCTATTATTAAAGACATTGTAAAATACTGATAGTCAAAGAAATAGTTAGTTGTCTAGAAATGGTCGTCTGAAAGATTATTTGATGTCAGCATTTTTTGCGGTACGAGGCAGGATATTGACCCATCTCCCTGATGCACATTTCTACAGCAATGCAGGTCTGCCATGCTGGAGTATAAAGCAAATGTAGAATACATTAGAATAAGGCCATCCAGCGCTACTATTCGTAGCATATGTATGTGAAGTTATAGCAACGTGGTTGCATGACGTGCGCATGGAAGTAGTCCAGCATGGCCAGCGATGAAATAGTGAAGTCATCTGAGAAGGGTCTGTAGGGCTTTTCTACAGTTACTCAAGTAACATTGCCCAAGAGAAACAAATATCTGGTTTTCTTAAAGATTTTTATGACTAGAAATGTTGAAGCTGCACTCATCATTATAACAAATTTAAACAAAGCTAGACATAAATCATTCACAACACCAGATATTGGATTCCTGTTGTAGTGAGAAACTGAGTAACATAAATAACTGACTAACATGAGTAAACAAGTAACATAAGTAACCGAGTAAAAAAAGTAACCAAGTAACAAAAGTAACCGAGTAAAACAAGTAACCCAGTAAAACGAGTAACCAAGTAAAGTAACAGAGTAACATGACTAACTGAGTAACATCACTAACTGAGCAACGTGAGTAACATGCATTAACTGAGGAAATGAGTAATATGAGTAACAAAGTAAAATGAGTAACCAAGGATTTGCCCAATAGGGATAAATAGAAAGCTGTGGGTCTTTCACTGCTCTCCACTAAGCTAGAAAACCAGGTATTTTTGGGAAGGACATACCTGTGCTAGTGGTGTGTTGTCATCGCTATCTTCACTGCTCTCCTGGTGTGGAGACCTAGTATTACCAGGCCCCAAGTTTTTACCTAACGTTTGATGTCTTCCCACAATGCCCTGCCCTGGCTGCATACCGGCATGAAGACCAAGCTGTGAACTGATTGCTGATTGGTTGATTGTTGACAACTGTCCCATATGCTGATTGGAATGCGAGTCCATGGGGAACATGTCCATAGTCTGTGACATATGAGGCATGTGGTACGATTGACTGTAAATATGCGTTGTGGTCGGGGCAGAGTGACAGAAGGACACAGCCTGTGTGTGAGGCATCATGCCGGTCATTGTACCAAGACTACTAGTTGGTTCCGTGATGGGAGGAATGTCCAAGTTATGAGGGGGAAACTGTGGATTCACAAGCATGTTGGACGTCGTCAGCGGATTGGGCAGGCTCTCCGTCATGTGACTCAACGGCTCTGTGAAGGCGGCACTGGACATGGAATTTGGGAAGTGATTTGCAGGATCGGTCATCGTGTGACTGTGTGTCGGCGAGGGCAGCGTCATGGACTGCGACAATGACTGTGACATTGACGGGGAGTGTGACATAGGGGGATTGGAGTGATTGACAGGCGATGTCAGCATCTGCTGGTGCTGCATTGGGGGCGGAGTCTGATTGTTAGCAGCAGAGGGGCTGGACATGACTCTTCGGTCATGCAAGGAGTCTGTATGATAAGGGGGCATTGCCTGGTTCCCCACTGGCTCATTGACAGGCTGGGCAGTAAAGGCATGATCGGTCATCGTAGTGATGTTTCCCTCACCCATCGACTGGGAGATGGGCGGTATGTCAAATTCCTCATCACCAAAACTTGGAGTGTGAAACGTCTACACATAAAGTTAAGGAAGGAAACCAAAAAAAGAGCACAATAATTTATTTAGTCCTTAGGTGAAGGAAATCCTCCACACAAACAGTTGGTTTTATAGTTTATCTAATGCTACATTGAGAATAACTATACGCAATCACAATTTAAAATCAAGCCCTAGGGTTTTAGCATTTGCAAGGATCTGTCTGCTCACGACACTGAATGCCTTAAAAACACAAACATGATTCGCATTCAAGTGAATACGGACACGCAAGAGACGATCTTGCCATCGGCTGCTTTCAAGCAATCACAGGAATATTTTAAAGTATCTTGCACCTCTTGGGACTATTGGATTTCATATGTGCCTCTCCATGTGTCATTTATTATGTTATCCGTTCCTACAGTCAGTTCCTTTTCCATGTAGTTTGCTTATTATTCTTGCTCATGATGAGAGCCCTCGACTCTGCTGTCACTGTATATAAAGTTACTTTCTTAGAGTAATGGCGTGATTCATTAGGTGTGCTTAGATATATTGAAATTGACGTTTAAAGACAAACTGCAGGTGATCACCCAAAAGAAACACACGCAAAAATGATTGGTTTCAATATGAAAGCTCACTAGTTATAAAGTTCATATCAGTGCCAATCCTCTAGAGAAATATTTCCATCTGAAAGAAATACCGTTGAGAAATATATAAAAGTCTTCAGCGACTTTTTTGTTTGTCACAATCAAAAAGAGTCCTGGAATGAAGTTTTTTGTTTTGTTCTTTTCACTGTCATGTGACCACTGACTGGAATGAAGTTTTTAAAGTGTTGGATTGGATGTTGTGTTTGTGGGAACTAGAGGATGACAAATTATGATGTAATTACATAATATACCTTTACAGGAATGTACAGTTTTTTATAATACTGTAAGTGCATCCATTCTAAGGAGATACTTTAAGTGCATCCATTCTAAGGAGATACTTTAAGTGCATCCATTCTAAGGAGACACTTGGTGGCAGCAGACTTCTTAGGTTTATTTCCATTGTTTACAGAGTTCTGAGGGTGCACACAACTAAATTAACTCTCATTGGTGTTAGTGGGAATTGCTAAATATTCAAAAATACACAAAAAATACTTAGAAGTCTCACAGCTTTTCACAGTAAAGAGACAATTATTAAATGACTCTTGAACTTTTATTATCTGTTCAATTTGATATGGGGAGTCCCAAGGCCCGTCGAGTTATTCCCCCTCCAAATAAAAACACCCCTGCACCGGTGTAATTTTACAACCGTCCGAGCATCAAAAATCCCTACACCTCTCTGCAAATAGGACCAATTTTTTTAAGGGCCTATGTCATCCAAAATACCTCAAGTTGGAAGTCAACAACCCCCAGGTCACAATTGGGAATTTTGTTTACACTTTATCCCTTTTATTGGGCTCTCAAATCTGTCTAATAGAGAATATTTTGAGGGCCTACAAAATATTAATGAGGCTGACCCTCTGTTTTCTCTCTATTTAGTGGATGCATCCCTGAGCATGTACACATTTTCTCTTAAGGTTTCACCCCTCTAAATAGACTCCCATAGCAAACAATGATAAATGCTAAATATTCAAAAATTCTCAAAAAATTGTTAAAAGTCTCTCAGCCTCTTGAAAACTAATCAAATATATTTTCAGACCACTAAACTTCAGATTTCTTTTCAATTTTTGGCAGGTCAGCCGTTTGGAATTTTTGCTAATTACCCCAGAAAAAAACACCCCCGAAAATGTGTTTTTTCCCAAACCGACTTGCCGCCAGTTTTCATGAGGCACTCCTCCAATTCCCAAGCTAAATAGGGCCAACTTTATAGCCCAAATTTATCAAATCTCCTCAAAACTTGAAACCCAGAACCCCCAGGTTGTGATAAGTTCTTATAATTACACACTCTATTAGTTGCATGACCCCCAAAACGTTATAATTAAAAATAAGTTGTGGGTTTACAAATTATGATAAGTAGCTTGGCGCATGAATTTTTGGTCGATTTAGAGTAGTGCACCCTATAAGGGCAGTCAATTATTCTTTATGGGGAAAAAATTATGCTTAAAATGTTGAGAATAAGTCACTGATATGAAATCTGGAAAAAAAATTGGAATATTTTATTGCGTTTGTCTACAACAAGGTCAAACATGTTGAAGCATTTACATGTACTTTAAGCAATGTGAGAGGAAAAACCTGCATGACACACTGTGTACATTATATTGGAATACTTGGAAGTTACGTCCAAATCTTCCCTCAAAAAGTTATTAACATGTCTCTTTTTCGTAATAAGATTCTAAAAACCTTACAAACTATTTAATTAATCGACAAGAGGGGGTTAATTATTGTGGAGAAGCGGTAAAAAGGGAAACAGGTTGGAAGGGGGCCTTGAGTTGGGGGGGGGGGGGGGGCGTTTTTGCTTTCCCTCCAACTTTTCTAACCATGTATTCATATTGAGTTTAAAATTGTGAACTTTATAACAAAGTTCCCAACAAACAAACACATTTTACCACATTTATTGTTCTTCCAAGTTTCATCTTCCTAGCTGTTAAAGGGGGGGGGGGGGGGGGGTAAAGGGTAGGGCGGGGGGTGGGCGGGGCATGTTGCAAAATTCCATTCCAGGTACTATACGGTTAGTTGTGGACAATAGGTTAAGACTGTAAACTAGGGTTTAGACTAAGAGCTAGGGTTTTGGGCTGATGGCTATAGGGTTTAGGGTGTATGCTAGGGTTTGGGCCGACGGCTAGGGTTTGTGCCGATGGCTAGGGTTTTGGCCGATGGCTAGGGTTTGGGTGTAGGCTGTGGGTTTTTGCTGAGGGCTAGGGTTTTGGCTGCGAGGGCTAGGGTTTCACACATGCAATCAGTTCCCGGGAACTTGACATTCATGATGCCATATCAACCACCCACCGCCTATGTCATCTTCACATAGTCTGTTGATGGTTTGTCTCTACTTTTCCCCTGATCAACCAGCCACTGAAGATTCTTGAGTTTCTTGAATGTGACTTACCGTGATAGTCTCATACTCGTCGATATAGTCTTACACTAAAAACCAAACCCAGCAAACCTTTCTTTGGAACGTTGAATTATTCTGTTGTTTTGTAATTTTAGGAACAAATAGCAACATTATTACTAATTATACTATCTGTTAATACAGCCAAAGGAATGATGTTTTCAATGTAAACACAGCAACAACTGACGAAAAGTGCCCCCATACAACACATTACTGTCGTCGTTTCAATCCTACATAACCGTATTAACAACAAGCACACGGGTACACGGGTGTAGCGGGCGCCACCATTTTGTATCTATAGGTTTCACCCCTCTAAATAGACTCCCATAGCAAACAATGATAAATGCTAAATATTCAAAAATTCTCAAAAAATTGTTAAAAGTCTCTCAGCCTCTTGAAAACTAATCAAATATATTTTCAGACCACTAAACTTCAGATTTCTTTTCAATTTTTGGCAGGTCAGCCGTTTGGAATTTTTGCTAATTACCCCAGAAAAAAACACCCCCGAAAATGTGTTTTTTCCCAAACCGACTTGCCGCCAGTTTTCATGAGGCACTCCTCCAATTCCCAAGCTAAATAGGGCCAACTTTATAGCCCAAATTTATCAAATCTCCTCAAAACTTGAAACCCAGAACCCCCAGGTTGTGATAAGTTCTTATAATTACACACTCTATTAGTTGCATGACCCCCAAAACGTTATAATTAAAAATAAGTTGTGGGTTTACAAATTATGATAAGTAGCTTGGCGCATGAATTTTTGGTCGATTTAGAGTAGTGCACCCTTAATGGATTCACCAGGTTAGTCTGCTGCCACCTAGTGACTACCATTGTCTAGGCATCAAGAATTGAAAAAATTATACTGTCTGAAGGTTAATGCATGATGACAGCTACATGCGTACTGATCTTTGAAATCAAATTAACTGGCTCTTTTGTAGAGCAACCACGATAAAAACAAAAAAACAAATTATGCTTTACCCTTAACAAAATCTCAAAAACAAAAAACATATCAATGCCACTTGCAGACATTTTTAAAAAAACCGACAAATACTTTTGGGTATGCAATGTTTAAAAATACGTCTCAACAATGCTTTGTAGGGATCTTTATAAATTAGCACGTCCAGTCAAAACTTCCTCTGAAAACCTTCTAGCAGAAATATTTTGAAAACATTTCTTGACTCAGTCTTGTTTCTTTAGGGAAAAAATGTGAAAATATGGATTTTTTTCACAATACCTGTGAGGACATGTTGGTACTGGCAGCCACAAAGTTGTTATTGTGATGTACTCCGGAAGTGTGATTACTGAAGTTAAATCCGTTCACGAAGCTGACTGCTGGTGTTTGGCCCTGAAAAAGTGAAAATAAGAAAATTGCATTGAAAATTTCACACTTATATTTCTGGGCTTTGGTAGTGCTTTTGATAAAATAAATAGATTAACAACTGTAATGTAAAAGATTGTTTTACTTTTGTATCAAATTTGAACTTCACAAATTTAAAAACTAGACAGAAATTAAATTTCATGACAAAACAATCAGCCTTTTAACATGTTCATCCGTTAAGAACACCTGATACTGGTTAAACATTAATTAATAGTCAACTTTAGCACCCCTGAATAAGCAATTTGTTTCTGCAAGTATGCATCAAACTAAGCATGCATGGATACAAGTCAGCCTCTCCTTTTCAATAAGTCACTTGGGGATATAATAGTCTACTGCCCTCTAGTGACAGAAAAGCTAGAGGCAGTAAATTTTTTCTTCAATCTCTTGATCTAGTGCACACATACAGACACTCCGACATGTACCACAGAGCAACTGTTGTTAAGAACACTATTACCTAAACATACAATGAGCCACGAGGGATCCATCTATTTTCATCAACCGATGAAACAATTTGAAATGATGAAGAGACTGGAGACATTACTTACAATGTTAGCAAAAACATTATACAAGATGCTAAACTGATGCCTACAAAGACATACACTAATTTGTTTTTAAAAACAATTACCCTTTGTAGAGAGTATTCACATTATTATGTTGGGGTGGGTTTTGTATTACCCTCACAGTGCAGAAATCCCCCCCCCCCCCACAGGTTCCCTTAAATGTTCAAACAAATGAACTTGATTCGGGTGTCAAAAACATATATGCCTAAGCAGAGTATGAACTGTTTCCCTCAACTGCAATAAAAGAAATCCCCAACTGATCATAAACTGTATTTGTAAAATGTAACAGGCTCAAGGTTTCATCGTTGAGAGCAACAACTACTTGCACTGACGACGATCCGGGAAATGCCAGGCCTTGCTAGACGATACGTGATGAGCCTCACAAGCGTATCCCTGCCAGCTCATAACCCTGACAACCCTGTTTGTTATTGACCGACCGCTGGTGATCCATCACTGACACAAACTACATTAACAGACCGGACTGAACTGCGACGCTGCACTTTCCCTCATCATCGAGACTCACAGAGAGAGAGTGAAAAGAGCGAGACTTTCTTCTCTCTTCCCCCGGCTCCATCTGTCTTGTAACAGTGCAGTCGCGTGAAGGATTAACACTTAACTTATTAGGGCAATCTTGTTTGTAAATTTAAGACGCTAATGGTTCGGTTATACTTTGTTATCGGTTTTGAACTTTTCTGAAAAAATGGGGAAGAAGATGACTACCAGAAATGCTAGGAAAAGGTCAGAGCTGTCTTGATGTTTCAAACTGTGCTTATTTGTTTCTGATGCCATTTTGTTTTCTGGTGTATTGATTGATGCGCACTCATTTATGCGTAAATGAACTCAGGCTCGATGCCAATTCTCTGGAGGGGAAAATCCCTCTTCATTTCGCAAAGGGCACTTACATTACAAATAATTATGGAACCGTTCTGCAAAGGGCACTAAGAGTGAGGCCAGAGAAACAGAGGCCATGGCCTGTGTGTGACTTCAGTTAAAACTTGAACCTGTATTTACGGATTTTACAATACTTTTGGGGCAGACAAAAAATGATGAAAATTTGTTTGACCTTTTTTATTTGTAATATTTATGACTCATAGTGACAATGAACATTAGGAAAGCAGTGAATTGGCTTTCTCTCAACTGCACCGGACTAAGCTCGTGTCTCAGAACATAAATGTCAACGATAAAGTGCGATTTTGAGTTTCGCAAGCAACAAAAGTGCTTCTGTGGTTGTTCTGTTGAAACACAGACACTGCCAAATGCCAACGGCTTGTGATAAGAAGGCGTGTGTGAATAAATGGAACATCTTCTGGACAGTTTTTGTTCGCAGTTTCATGGTTTTGCTTTCAGACTCTTTTGATTCAAGACAATTCATTCCATTCAAACCTAAGTTATTACTTCATAACTTTCTTCAAAACACATATAGACAGGCATACACCAATACTATCACCTGTGAGTTTTTTTTTTGCGCAATTTGCTTTTGTAAAGGTTGAAGTTATCTCTGAAAACAATATGAACATTTCCCTGTTTCAATTTTGAGGATAAAGAAAGACAGAACAGATTTGTGCCAAATACGATTCCTTTGTCTTGAAGACAGTGAGCCAGTAACCACTTCAAGAGGCTGATGACAAAGTGACCGCAAGGATACATGTCCTCCTCATCAACAATGCAATCGTCCTGGCTAGAGCGGACCACAAATCTTGACTCATAATATATCTGTCTTCTTAATGAAACCTCAATAAATAATAAAGAGTCGATGATTGTTATTTCAATTCAGCACACTCATCCAAACCCCAAACCGGACTAAACAACATCTGGGATTGCACATCGTGACATCCAAAAATGATGAATGAAAACCACAACTTGAATTTTTAACACAAATCGAACGTGGACAGGAGTCGGTAGCAAGTCTGTAAATGCTTCTCAACTGCGAGCGTTTCAATGTACACTTCTGACAGAGATACATTATGATTTTATTTAAGTGACAGCCAACACAACATCTTTTACTATGAGAGATAAGAAATGGAACAAAACAGTAATAATTTCAGCCCAATTTATTTAAAGAAGAGAAACCTCCCCTCCCCCCAAAACAAAAAACAACCAAGACAAAACCACTCAATTTTTGGACCCATCATTCCATGATTTAAAGATCGCCGACCGGAAATCATTTCAATTAAACTGCTCATCACATCCTGCTTTCCCGAAACACAACAAAAGATGTCAGCTACTCCAATTTCACAGTAACTCATCAGCATTATTCAAATCTGTCATCGAAATAGCGGAGAATTCCCACAGCTCTTGAAAATTCAATTGAAGTTTGATACACACATACACTCAACAGTCACCTTATGAGTTATTTATGCAAGTAACAACCTCTCTAACTGTTACAGATGTCTCTACATGTACCCAGAGCAGTTATCCACACATTCTCCGGCAATGGAGGGGGGGACGACAGGGAAGACATCAGGTGGCCCTTTTCCCAAAGTAATTAATACCCTTCATAGCTCTTAGAAATTACACAGGTGAGTTGGGATGATTGGATGAGGAGAAATTGGCTAGGGGATGACAACCTCGTCATTCAGCCTTTAACACTCTGCGGGAACACAGGGAATGCAGGAGGCAATCAAATAAAATAAACCGTTATCGCGTGCATGTGACGATGGATTAAGTGAGGAGCTGAAATGATGTAGTGATGCGTAGGGGTGTGGCCGTGGTGTCTTTACCTCAGATATCCCCCGCGGGCATTTAAATAAATAAAAAATTTAAAACCTCTTTTCTTTTCATTCAAAATGAATACATCAAGTATGAGATGAAGAAGGAGTCAGTTTCAACAACCCCTGGTCTTTTAAGATTGTAATCGAATCTCCACAAGTAACAAATTTGACACAATTTCAACTTCAACAACAACAACAGATATCAATCGGATTTCTCACAGATGAATGAGAATGATCTGGTGTTTGTTTCCTAATCTTGCTGGGAAGAAAAACTTGCTTAATATCAAAAACAAAAGCTTGTGGGGATCTAAAATTGATGTGTGCCTAAAACATTGTATGTACTGCTAGAAGATCAATCAAAGTGATGACAATTTTTGAGATTTTAAATACTCATCAAATTTACATTTACTTTGACTTGGCTTAACAATCGCTTGAGATTAAATTTGGTTCAGCGACGCTCAAGACCACATCACTTGTCATCATTTAAATATGGCTTCATTACTCTTTCATTTCACCACAAAGATCCCAAGCACTAATTAAACTGAGAATTTCAAGGAAAAACCCGACCACAAAGTGATGATTCATCGATAATAAATCATGCAATAAAAGAAACATTCTGAGAAGTGATTATTGATCCATGTTTACGTACATGTAGCTCACGTAGCAACCCGTCTTTTTGCCTCAGAACCAAGTTTGAAAAAACTGCTTTTAAAATTAGAACACCAAACAGGGGCAGTGACCTAAATTCACAAAATTCAACACCCTCAATACCCCACAAATACTTGTATAGGTGTTGTCGAAATGAAGAGCAACGTCCGTTTAGAAAGCCCAAGTATGCAGCTGCCACATACAAGTACGGAGTTTACTTTTTATCTCCAATACACAAAAACTCTGTGCACTTGTCAGGATTGAATTGTTTTCAAATCATATTTATCGATTAACAAGTCAATCAAAATGGAGCAACACTTTCTGAGCATTCTGTAGGATTCAAATTTTTCAAATCATACTTATTGATTAACAAGTCAGAGCAATGCACAGCTTGATGATGATAAAGTTAAAGAGCTGTGGTAACTTCTTATGAGACTGTCTTTGTATCGAAACACCAGGAAAAACCTGAAACTGTTATTTTGCAATTTAAGACGGGGTCCAAGGTCGAATTTAGTTTTGTGATACACTCGTATTCAAATAGATACATGTAGAGACCTCATGAAAGTGGGACGAAAAATGACCAGTCACTAATCTAAACTGGAATTTAAATGGTGTAAAATGTCATTTGATTTGATTCTCTTTCAGAGTGAAATTTGAAACATGATGTCATTGAACATAAAAAACATACGGGTCTGTACATTCCAAAGAGGAATTTCTGCGCCAGTCAAAATGTAATAATAAATGCTGTTTCCGAATTCAGGAATGAATTAAAAACTCTCTCTTTACAAAAATGTCCAGACAATATATTTGAGATGCAACTTCATAAAACATTTTGGGATTTTGACAAAAATTGCAATTGCAAACACAGTGGCATTTTTCACCATTTTAACGTGAGGTTAGAGACTTTTTTGTTTCCATTTTCTTAAGGATTCTATCTACACATCGGTGTAAGGGTAAAAACCAAATTATATTCATTATCCCCAAATGCAAAATTAACATCTTTTAGATTCTATCTATTAGAAAATGAGCAGATCACTAACTAAATTTGACCTTGTTGACTTTCTTTAACTCTGGATAAATGTAATTGGTTACTCGTTGTTACATCATAAGCTCAAACAGTGCCCTCAGTGAGGTCAAAGGAAGACATCTCATTGGATGGGAGTTGTGCGTGGCGCACACGTTTCTACGGTTTGACCTCAGCAATGGCGGCATATGCAATGGTCTATCAAGTTTTCAATTTTGCGAGTACAAACTTGATTTACCAGAAATAAATGTAAAATTTAAACATGGGGGTGAGTGAAGGCATTTTCTAACTCTGTTAAAAAATCATGAACAAATTAGAGGACTTTGGGTTGAACAGAGACAAATTTACTAGAGTGGGATTTGAACCAACAACCTCCGGATTGACGTGCCGGTGCTCTACTAACTGAGCAATCTATTTAAATTTAACCGAGTGAATTTCCCTTGTGGTTTATCATTCGAAACAAAGAAATAAAAGCTATTCTATTTTTATAAAACATTATCTAACCGTATTCTTGTTGATTTTTTGTTGTTAGAAATTTCAAGTTGTTCAGGCAAAAAATACAACTTAAAAATAATAACTTTAAAAAAGACTTAATATGTTTCTCACTAGCAAACGAAATAGAAGACTTGTCTGCCATTTTGTGTAAAAGATGTGCATATGTGTAAAAGATGTGCATAATTATGTCTACATGTGATGTGAGAGTAATTCTTTTAAGGACAACTTAAAATTTAATTTCCTGAAACAAATTGTGAAAGGATGGCTATTGACATGTAAAGACAGTCTAACAAAATACGCAAATACGGCAGGAGGGATTCGCGTGGAAGAAATTCATTAATGCTATTGAATCAGTGGAATATCACAGGACTTTGAAATGTATGAGCAGAACACACACAGTCAGAGGGCCCCCACATAAGATATTAAATGGGAAGAATGCTGATTAAATTTCACACCTGTGTTTGCATTGGGCCAATTTGGCCTGGACTGCCACAAAATCAATATGTTGTGATGTGTCACTGGTGATTAGAAGTATACAACCCCCCCCCCCCCCCCCCCTTCACAATATCTTCTCTTGAATTCAGGAAAAAAAGTCATGTTTCAATAGGTACAATATAAGCACCTGCTATAGCGTACACCCCCCCCCTCTGCCCCCCCCCCCCCCCGAACATAATTACTTTATGTTGTTCTTTGTCACACATCATGTCTTACAAATCGGTGGTCAGGTGGTTTAATTCTGAATTAAGACGTTAATTGCAGGTTTCAAAAATTCATTCTTGTATTACTCCCATTTGGCCGTATACAAATACAAGCCTCCTTTTAGGCCTCGAAATACACACGTGCACGCACTCGTACAAAGTCATTAGGCCTATAGATCTTTATCAAAACATAGAGAGTCGGTTTCCTCTCCTATGACATGTTCATGGGTGACGTCAACAAAGGAGGTAAAATCAGCACGAATCTAACCTAGATGAATATTAGCCCCAACATTAAGCCGAAATAGCTGCTTGACAAATATGCTAAGCAACCAGGGCACCGGTGTAAATTACATGTGGTTTTTGGTTGGTAACCCGTTTCTGCTATAAGGGTTTCTCTGATGCAAGACAAATTTGTGTGCTTACTAAATATTGAAACCATGCAGGAACCAATTTCTGTACAGAATCAATATAATCACAAGCTTTACGGAGTGCAGTAAGCGCAGAATTCCATGGTAAGCAGCACAATTCACAGGCCCCAATCTCATGCAGCTGTTAGCCGGTGCTTATCAAAACAAATTTCAACTAAGCAAACACTGGCAGGGTACCAGTCTCAAATAGTTATACATGGTATTAGTGGCTGTTGGTGAAAACAAATTTACCCAGAATTCCAATACAAAAGAGGGCAAATGGTCAGCATGTAGCGAATTTACAAAACACAACAAGGTAATTTACTTGGTAGGCTAATCACCCAATTTAACTTTTTTTTATTTATTTCTCCAAAATATAATAGTCACTCTTTCCAATTAAATTATATTTCACTCCTTCCTTACTTTTCTTCTCTTATTTGGTCAAAAATTTAAAGTCTTGCGAGTTAAAGGAAAATCAAAATCAAAATTATCCAGAATATGAATCCGTTTTTGGAATTTCTTTCAAAATCAACGCAAACAATAAAACTTAATTATAAAAAAATCTATACTCTTATATCATCACAACATGACTTTATTAAATGCTTAAAATAACAGCGTGATTGACGTTGCACAAATTCTGCTTGTTTGTCCAAGCCGGCAAATGTTATTGATTCGTGAATCTTCCTGGGGCTCGGCATGATAATCGACAGACGATATAATCCCTGATGAAAAACATCAACAAAGAAAGACGAAAAATTATAATTTTCTACAAGATTGGATTAGACTGCTTGAAATTAAATACTTGTTTGTGAATCACTTTCAACATGAATTCGTTCAATTCTGAGAAGGAACATATTCTTGGTGGTTGGTGAGCAATAAATTAAAAATAAATATTGATTTAATAAATTGAAGACCTGTAATGTTTTTATTTAATTGGATACAAGACAATCAAATTACAATAGATTAGTTTGACGATGATTTTCTCTCTAAATAGTGCAATTATTTAAGCAACTTTCTTTGTTAAAATATAACAATTTTAGTCATCATTTCCTGCACCCCCCCACCCAACGAATTAACAAATAAACAATATGAATAAAATACAACATACACAACTTTGAAAAAACAACTGAATAAATAAATAAACTACAAACAAAAAGACACACTGCGAAATCAACATTGCTAAAAAAATTAATCTTGAAATAATTTTTTTTTTTAAGACAAAAGTTATTGTGTTACTCCATAAAAAATTTCTTTGGAGATTTTTGTGAGTGACACAAATTTTTGTTAAATAAAAATTAACATTTTCTTACTTCAAGAATAACCTTTTTAGCAGTGAAATTATGCAATAAGCTCAAGTAAGCTAAATCCCATTGGTGCATATTCTCGTTAAGACGGGGAAAAAAAACCTGAAGGTTCAATAACCAAATTAAGGATATTAAATGTAAACATGGCTAATCCTCACCATGCACTCTGTCAACATGTAAAACAATGAATCACACCATGAATTATAATCCAACTTAATCACCCAATCATAGGTCTTCCAGAGAAAAAAAAAACTAAAAACAAAAAACAGAATAAAATTATTACTAACGAAGGCGTGTCCCGAGTGGTTTACATAACGAGAGGCAACTTTGTCTTTGTGTGGACAGGTCCAAGTGATTGATGACTTCTTAAGAGGTTTTTTTTCCCCCTTCCTGAAAACACATGCATACATAATGCAATCATCACGTTAATTAACTTCCTTTGTCCAACCCACCTGTTTTGTGATTTCCCGGCCTCCCAAAATAAAAGAAAGAGGAAAAAAAAAAACAAGAAAAAAAGAATACTGGACCGTGAAAAATAGCGTGCCTTTCCCCCCATCCCTGATTGATAAGCGGGGGACTTCATTTTGTGTTCGATAATCAGTTACAATTCTCCTTTTATGTTAACATTGGAAGTTGAGTGTGCTTGGCTCAGCACCTGCTGTGAGTGCTGGCTGACTGCACACATCATGCACTCTGTCTGGGACACTGACAGAACATTAGTTTCTGATTCCCGCCACAAATAGTGTCAAAGCAGAGCCTAATTTACTCCAAAATATACTTGAAATTGAGTAGTCATCATGAACAGCCGAGCCATCAGGAATATATAGGGCAAACATCCTACCTAATTTGATTTTCAAATGAAGGTTCACCTCTTCCTCGTGAAGTTAGAGGGGTAAAAAAAGGGCAACATTATTTAGGCAGGTTTGCACAATCTTTCTGTTTTGTTGCTATGTTAAATATTCACCTTTGTTGATCTCAATGTGGCATTCTTGAGTTGCCTTTGTGTGGCAATGAAGAAGGAGAAAAAACCTTGGGTTTGTAAATTACTATCCACTTTTCTCGGCGGAATTAATTAAGAATAACAAAGCTGAGGGGTCCTTGGGAGTTTGGATCCACTCTTCCCCACTAGCCGTTGTTTTATTCCTCAAACACTTTCAGACATTATTTGTTTGAGACAGGTTTGACTGCTTTTCCGGCTCTCTCCTGAGTTCTCATTTCTGTTCTAAGCTAAACAGTACCTTGAGGCAGGCTTCAATATGTTTTTTTTTTATTGAGTAAAATACCAAGATGGCACAAAGATATAAAGAAGGGGAATTGGAAAGGGGGGAGGAATCAGGTAAATTAGGCCGTTGGTGGTGATGACGACATTGGAAATGCACCCAGTGGAGCATCGCCTATGGGTAAATGTTCTTTCGGCAGCTGGGTTGCTACGGACGGACGGGGAGAGGGACGGACATCGAGGAAAGTGCATCGACATAATTCCGCATGGGATGATTGACAATTACACAAACACAATCAAACACATAGCGCACATGGCGTTATGTACATACACCTCGAGTCCTTGATGGCTAAATGCAATGGCAGACGTGCTAACGACTGTT
This sequence comes from Leptasterias polaris, assembly GCA_037783415.1. Lineage (NCBI taxonomy): Eukaryota > Metazoa > Echinodermata > Asteroidea > Forcipulatida > Asteriidae > Leptasterias > Leptasterias polaris. The sequence goes on along the minus strand of JAZGTN010000024.1, from coordinate 312,896 downwards.
TACTTTTCTGTCATAATGAGAAACAATGAAGTTCAGCTGTTCTTTGTGTAGCGTTCATGAAGGATAATGATTACCTCATCTGTATGCATTATCAAAATTGACTGTAGTTTAACCCCAGAAGTATAAAATGCACTCACGTGTTTCTCTTAACTTTTTTACCAAAATGAACGAGGAGGTGTATACATATTAGTTGAAGATTTGTGCAAATTTTGCTTTGGAGTTTGTATTTATTCATTTTTTATTTGTTTCATACTTACATGTAAGTCAAATTTTTGACTTTGCATTCAGAATGCTAATAACCATTTTCGGAGAGAGAATTTTTTTTAAAGAAGAAGAGAGAGAGAAAGCAAAGCAAAGTCTGTGTACTGGTTACTGTAATTAGATTATTGTATATTATCAAAACAGTCAATTTTGTTTGACACTTTAGTTGTGATGCATGTAATAGCGGCACATATTGATATCATGACGAAAGACAACTTACATAAAATGATGTACACTATCACCGGTTACATTTGGACATAAAAAATAAATGCATTAAAAATGGAGGGTTACCTAGTAGAGCTCTTGATCCAATCCAACTCTTTATGGGAAGCAAAGTTTAAATGCAAACATAAAACCAGATCCAATATACAAAATAATTAAGTGTAAAATGACGAATTCACGTCGCCGATTTCACAGACCCCAGTCCTGTTAATAATGCTCCATGAAAACAGAAATAATTAACTAAATTAATATTGTAATAAATAACTGGCAAAGTACCAGTCTAATATGATTAATTAACCATGCAGAAGGGAAAAATCGTTTATGATTGGTACGGAATGAAAAAAAAACCAAAACCATAAAATAAAATAATCATTCCTGAAACGGCACGTGTGTAAACTACATCTTTGAAAGCCTGGTTGAGTTCAACGTACAAGTCAATGTACTTTGCGCAAGAATTCTTCTAATAATTTCAACAGATTCAGCCTGGGGCACCACACAAGGAACAATATCCATGTCTTTATCGCTATACTATCTTCGCCTTTAGAGGACTAAATAATTGCTGTGTTGGCAATTACTTGACGAGGCTCGTGCTCCCTAATGTAAATGGCAAACAGAGCCAGAGATTACGCTGATTTTTTTTGTCTCCTCTCTTTTTCTTTAACATTTACAGCTTTTGAATAAAGATGGGATGATCGGTGATGAATTGAAGTCTTTTTTTTAATGACTGGTTTGGCAATAATCTAAATAATGCAACGTCATCATATGTGTTTATGATATACACCCACAAGTACAGCATTTAAAAAAAAATTCTTAAGAAACTTTAGAATCTTGATCCTTGAAATGAGCCCAGACAAGACATTTTAAAATGAGTGTTTCCTAAATTTCTAATCAACAGTTTTGTTCAATGTAAATTCAAATTAACTCATGATAAACAACACATTGCATGGTAAAATACCATGGCACTAACAAGAAAACCAAGCTTATGAATAAAAAATTCATAAATTTTGAGCAGGCAACTTTTGAACTTGGAAAAAAAAAATTCAGACAGTGCATCGTTAAGATATAAAATAAATTAACGCTCAAGAATCTGTTTTTCATCTTAGCCGGATAGTAAAACCGCAGGATTACTTAACGGACGTGTTTAACTGTTAAGTTGTTGACAAAAATGACATGGAGAACTTTTTTAGAATGTATTATTTTATCACTCTTTTAAGTTGTGATATTTCTAACACTTCTTTTGTTGATCAAAAGCTCAGGCCCTCAACTTCACAGTTTCGGAAAAATAGCTTCTGTCTCTGACAGAGTGTGTCAAAACGGCTGTAATTTGACGTTGCCGTCATCTGTGAAATTATGCTTTGTATTCCAACGAAGCTGTCCAACAAACTTGAGCTCCCACAAATGTCGTCACATGAGTGGTGAGGTCACAAGGCTTTTCACAAATCTTACTGAAAAACGCGGGAGGATAGTGTTAAAAATGATTGTTTTATATAAACACAATTTTAAAACATTTACAGTGTGTTTATTGCTGACTCGAGGATTGGCATGAATGAAAAAAACATTCAGAACATGATTTACTTCTCTTAACCTGACCTCACAGCGAAAGTGTCAGTTTAATAAAGTTAACAAATTATAAATAAATAAATAAACCAAATGATTAACAAACAAACGCAGATGATTAATTCTGTTAGTGATTAAATTTAAATTGCTTGGCAAACAGAGTTCACAACGAGCAAATGTGTACAATCACTCGACAAACAATCTTAAACATTTTATAGATCTTTACAAAAAACTAAATAATGTGGAGCCTTACAGAAGGGATGTGTGCATGCATGCATTACCACAGAAACACTCGGCCGACGTGGATAATAAATATAGAATTGTCCACTTCACCCGAAAAATGCATAACTCCACAATCAATACACTTAATTCACTCACAAAAGCCCAAAATAGCAAATCTCTTACACACAGATATTAAATCTCTTCAGATGAGAAAAAAAATAAAATCCATTAGCTCGAAAGTGGTTTGCAAATTTGGAGCAGTTTGTCGAGGGCTACTGAGAGTGAGCCAGATACGGTGACAGACGGGGGGAGAGACGCGGTGAGGGACGGGAGAAACGAGTGCATCCAATGATTGGTTTCCTTCATTAAGATGTAAAGTCCCCCCAAGGTTATCTCGTTAATTTAGAGAAAAAAAGACTTGTTTAGTTCCATCACAACGTTCATCACCAATTGGCCATCAATGCTCGCCCTGGGGAGAATTTAAGTACTACACATGCACAGTTGAATGAATGAGTGAGACCACTGTTAATGCATGTCCGTGAAGTATACACGAAACATTTATGTTACGGGGGAAACCACTGAACCGAGGACCGGTTGCCGTCTCCGGTATCAGGCTCAGCTACTTGTTGTTATCACTCACCCGATTCTCAAGAATTAAGTTTTTATAAGTCACGCTGTTTGAGTTTTTGTGTTAGCTATCATTAAAATTTTAAAACAATTTATAGGGATCATGGTAAAATGATGGTTTTTTGACAAGTTTTTTTTTACTCAAACCAACTGCAAAAAAACAACAGAACACTACTCTTAAAACATATTTTCTGTCACTGACTTGGAATATTCATCATGTTTTTACTAGTGGTGTATTTAAAAAACAAAAACAGTAAATACAATCTATTCTTATTTTAGTTGGTTGGATAAAAGAAAAAATACCTATTCCACAAATAAATTGCTTTTTAATACAATGGCTTATCCCCAAAAGGTTGCAAAGATTAATTTGTAAAAAATCAATTTTGCTTTCTACTTCTGCATCACAAAAAGAGAAAGAAAGAAGTTTGGTATCTATGTAAATCGGCTCACATAATCTTAGTCCAATTTGAAGAAGCTCCGGCTTCAACAATAAAAAAAATAAAAAAACGAAGAAGAAAACAAATTGAAATTGAAAGAGAATATTTGCAGCAGGTCTGTGTAGCTCGATAAGAACTACTCCGGAAATCCTCTGCCGTACCATTAGCTAAATTGGAGAGCAAGGTCTGATCATTGTGACTACTTTAAATATGAAGTGATTATTTTAAGAGCTTTCTCTCCTGCCGTAGCAACTTGTCTCAAATTATCTCAAAATGAATGGAAAATGAGTACCTGAAGGTTTTTTTCTTTTGTTAAACAGAAATGTAATCAACTTGTTCTGGCTCTTTTACTGACAAGAGACGTGTTTACAATTCACACAAAATTACAGATAGATAACCTGTTAAGTATTTGGAACAATCTTTATCGGAGATGAAAAGAGAAACGGCTCCATCTTGAGGCTTTTATCAAACAGGAAAAATAAATATATTATCTTTATTCCTCTCAGGAAATAAGAAATTCTGAAATGGCCTGATGAATGCTCAGACGCACATTGAATCAATAGAGCAGAAAGGTCACTCTCTTAAACAGTCTGAAAAAAGAATTCGTTGGTGAAACATTGTTGGGATGAAACAAAATACCCATCGTATCTCAGAGTTTTGGCATCACATACCCGCTCTAAACCACATTATTAACTGGCTGACCTCTATTCTTTCTGTCTATCGATAACTACTTGCATTACATGTATTTGTTCCTGATCAAGATAACCTTGTATAGCACCCGAAGATTTACATGTGTCAAAAAATTCAGCACGGCCTGATGGACCGGCGAAGCATTGCTCGCTTGATATAAAGGAAGATCAATGCCTCTGATGTCACTAAATAAATACATGGCCAGTGATTCCTAGTTTCAATGCATCACTCTATGCCCTGAAGAGGCAGATGACGAAGATATCGCGTTGCGCTCGGCAAAAATAAAGATATGAGACTTCCCATCCCCCCCCCCCACCGACGAGACCCCTGCTCGGAGGCAGAGCTTGGACGCAACAAAATAATCCAGTGATCAATTAGAGAGAATGACCAATCTGGAAAAACCATATGAAACCAGGGCTTAGTCGAGTGCTGCTCTTGTCCTCAAGACACCAACCAAAGCAACAAACAAAAAAATCATAAAAAATTGAAACGAGGAGAGCAGGAGACAGTGAGAGAGGGAAAGAGAGAGAGAGAGGGATCTGAGAAACGGCGGAATCTTCCCTGGAGGAACATGACTCTCTGAAAGCTCTCAGGGAATTCTCCTATGATGATTTTTAAAGCTTTCACGCAAAGATCAAGTGATGGAAAACCCACTTATCATACAGCATTGCAGAGGGCTTTTAGCTCCCGTTAAAAGAGAAATCACAACAGTCTTACAGATCTCATCCACTTCTATCAACTTGCGCCGTCGACGACGCAGTGTGCTTAACACACATGGAAATGTCTGAAACTGCTGATACTTGAGTGAGTGTGTGTCCACTGTTCTGTCACCGTGTCTCTTCTGGGGGGGGGGGGTGTCTGCTCACTGTCCGGCTTGAAGTCTGAAACGGATACCCTTTTTCATCCTCCATGCATAATTCAGAGTTTGAAAGTTGCCATCATTACGAAAACAAGCCCGCAATCTTTGGATCCATTGTCCCTTCTCTGGAAGTCAACAAGCTGGCCTTATTTTTCAAATTTTCACCGGTGAATACATTCCGGGGGCTCAAGTATGCCAACAAGTACATCCAAGCAGGGAGACTTGCTCCTTGACGTTTAGTTTTTGGAGACTCAAAAGGACGTTGGGAATTAATTTGTGCGCAGTAAAAAAACAAAACACAAAAAATAACCAAATAAACTCACAAACATCCCTCCTGACCAACCTTAGTTCTACTTCTTTAAATCTATTTACTCAATGTCCTTAATTAATATGGTACATGAGACAATGGTATCAACCACTGGGAACTGGTTGAACAAGTAACCAGATCCTCATTCAATAAGAGCTAGTCATTACACCGCCATTGTGCAGAATGCTCAACCCGTTTGAGGTTCAGAATGACAAACTAATAACACCAGAGTTTTCATTTACAGAATTGAAATTATGGCGGACTTGTTAAAAATGTGACCCAGCTGTTCTTAGCGTGTAAACAGTCCTACTTGTATTACTAAATGAACATTACAAAAGACATACAATACCAGAGCTATTTCCTAAATTTATTAAAGATACTAGGTCCAATTTGTTGCCAATTTGACCCAAAAGTTTTGATTGAAATTTTAAATACAAGTTTTCATTGATGGTGTTGCACAACAAAATATGAAAACGATGAGTAGTAGTTAATTAAAATCTAAAAATATAAAAACCATTCAGGATTCACCTCAATCAGCCATGTAGAAACAATTGTTCATGTTATTTGCATTTTGTGCAATGTCCATGGATTATGTGAAAGTGTTTTTATGCTTTCCAAAAAATTCAGTGAAAATCGACCACGCAGAATTAATATTTAGATTATTTCATTTTCTTGAAATCACACCAACAAATGTTCTGTGTAAAATATTCACAGCCAATTATTTGTTTGGGTTTTTTTTTTTGGGGGGGGGGGAGGGTGTTAAATAACAATTTCAAACATTTCTTCATCATTACCAAATAAAATTCAAAATAAATTTTTGGTTTCAAATATAAAATGTTTGATTCCTTAACATCGTTCAAATGTACATGTATGTATCTTGAATAATTGAAAATACTACTAGCTAGCTTGTAGTTACAAAAAAAATCAAATTACTGAAGACTCCCTTTTCAAAGTTCCACATAATCTTGGTGGAAAAAAACCCAAACCATTCATCATAGTTTTATACATGTTTGATACGACAACAACGGCAAGTTATAATCATAGTATTTAAAGCCGAAGGGGTGATAAAGATAAATTGAATTGCCGCTTGAGTAGCTTGCTTTGGTTCACAGTTTAATCTATTCCATTATTGTAATTGTGACTTTAGAAAATTTTCAGTGACAAAAATTTCTGTTGGCGAATAAAACATAATAAAAAATTTAAAAATTAAAATTATTTCTGGAAATTTGATTGTTTTTGTTAATATTGAATGCTTTTTGGAGTTGAGTCAGAATGATGAAGTCGCTGTCATGGACATCATTGTGAGTGTGACTAAATGGTGACGAATACAGCAGAAGACCAGTCATAAAATGATGTACATGTAACTTACATGGCACTTTGGCTGGTGTCCTAATTCTGCTTGGAGATTTCGTTGTGTTTATAAATTTGTTTTGTGTAGTTAGCATGTTAGAGCAAACAGAGAGTAACAAAAAACCCAAAAGATCCCATCTAAAAGATTTCTGCTTTGAGAGAAACTGAGACTCAGCGTGAATAGCCCCTAAACAAAATAATTTTTTTTTTAAATGTAAACAAAAAGTGACAAGTTAAACAAAAATACCATGTTTGTTAAATGCTGGGGAAAAAAATAGAAACTTCAAAGAGTTCTTAAAACTGAGTGATTTTATTTGTCACTTTAGAAATAACTGCTATATTTCCACACTTTCGGTATTAGTCTTATTGTCTTGCAAAGAGTTGCGTTGAAATTGACTGAGTGCAATCCAAACCAATATCAAGAGTTCTTTTTAAATAACTGCTGATAGACAAAAACTGTAACGATGATGTAATTATTGCCGGCTGGTGTGTAGAAATAGTCACAAAGAAACTGTTCTACAATTATGTACAAGATACGAATAAAAAACACCACCACTTTATATAAAATAAACAGTAGCACACATGGGGGTCTATAAAAATGTTTCAATACCCTCAGCTATCAGATAAAAGATTAAACAAATTGTACTGGTTTGTCTTACCATTGACGGCCAGTATCCCGAAGACATTTTCCTATGATGGCCTACTGGGGGTCCAACACTGTGCATCCAAGCAGTAGGATCCTCAGTCTGACATTTCATCTTTCAGCCAACTCCACTTGGTTAGTATCAATTTTCTTTTCTTTCTTTTTAAAAAAGATCAGTTCCTGGGGAGTCCTTTGCAAATTAACAAAGTCCCTACCTTGGTTCAACGCATCTGCACTGAAGGAGCCCCACTAAAGAGTCCACTAGTTGCGAAGCGTTGGGTGACGAGTGGCCGGCGGATATTGAATGGGGGAAAGCTAGCAAGCTCCACAGGTAGACTGGGCCGATCACCAACCACGACGCTGATGATGCTGACGGTACGGAATCAAGAGCATGCAGTGTGTTCATACAGACCACTTGCCACAACACGATGTGTATAACAATCAATCAGAGGATTGGTACGGCGGCGATGGAGATGGAGAGAGAGGCAGAAGAGAGAGAGAGAGAGAGACGTGATCCCGACTCAGCACTGACCTTGGGGGCCCTAGCCAATGGCAACCCATCATACAAATTTTATGCCTCATTCTATCGTGGTTGAGTCATCATGAACATGCTTGTGTGCATGTGGACATGTACAACCACTATACATACACATGTAACAGCCACCAGGTTTTTTTGTCTTCTCTCTTTTCTCCCTCACGTACCGATTTAATGGACCCATTGTTGGCGAACAGAATGTCAATTTGTGACGCAGAAATTAATCTTACTCGTATTTCAGATTCTCATCCGTCTTTTGGAGATCCAGATGATGTGGGAAATTATGTTTAAATAAGAGCAAGTGGTTTGAATGGGGGGGGGGACTCAGAAAACGTATCGATACAAGGTACCAAGGATGACAAATATTTGCACCACATCAGAGTCGTGACTGATTGCAAAATACTCACTAAGAAAAAATCTGATTTAAAAGAAGTGCCGAATCGGTCAATTTTAATGCATTCTATAAGGAACCCAATTCCAATATGTGTCCTTAATTGATAAACAGTTCTTAATAACAAGTGGATTGAATTATTTAGACACAAACAAAATTGGCTGCTAGATGAAGCGCTGAGATATGATACTAAAGAGGACAGTCTGTAAATTATACATTATTCATTATTATACAAATACATTATTCCTCAATTAACTTAACTCTAGAGAATTATGCATACATGAACATTTCAACCTCCTAATGATCAATAATAAAAAAGATATATAGCTTCATTTTACGCTCCACAATTTTGCGCAAATGGTCAACGATCTTGACAAAGTTTCCCCAATTAGCTTATAACAAGTTGATTAGGCAAGTTATCAAGGTAGAAACAAGGGCCTCGGGGTCTGTAAAGTGAGCGCGGCATTTAGCTAGAGTGACTGAGCTACACACTCCACTAACTCCTTCTGGGGTTTAGAGCCATATCAAATCGCGGCTGCGAACATTTCACCAAGACCTGTTGGGCACGGGAAGAAGGAGAGAGAAAAAAGATCGAAGAGCGAGAGAAGGGGAAAAAGCGTGTTGGCGTAAATTCCCCTACGGATCCTAACGACAGGCGTTAGATCACACAATCAATGCTTCTCTGTCGCTGACAAAACAGAGAACTTCCCTCTTCATCTTGGGATTGTATCGGAGGGGGGGGGGGGGGGGATTCTGCCTTAAACCCTGCCTGTGTTACATTACCGCAGAGCTTTGACGGAGGGCCTGCTTGGTACAAAACAATGTTTGTGGGTCAATTTGTAGGTTGTAATAATCGTAGTATTGATTTAGATGTGCGGCAGTAAAGACACTGTATTTCTAAGTTAGTTTAAGGTTTTGTTTCTTCAATATTTTAAGTGGGTAATACCTTGTTTTGTATTGTAGACACCAGTTTTTCTTCAGTGTTTTTAATATTTGGTGATAACAGGTTACAGAGAAAAACAATAGTACTAAAACATTCCCCTAATTTTGTTTTGGTTTTTTGTAGAAGTTTTTTTCTGGGACAACAACCTGTTATTGTTTAATGATTATTTTTTCAATTTTAATATAGAATAACAAAAACTCCTTTTTAAATAACTGCCTTCTCAATATTTTTGAATATATGAATATGTAAAACATAAAGTTCAAATATTGCTATTGCTTTCATTAAAAATAAATGTAAAAGGTACCAGTAAATAATGTATACTTTTGATACACTGTAGCTAATAACAAAATACGCTATCTGTTTTGGGGTTTGTTTGGCTTGTTTTTTTCACCCAAAGGTGAGGTACATGACAAGAATGTTTCCTCTTCATTATAATAAACAGAAAATAAATGTACAATAGTACACAAGTCAGCCGGGTGCATAACTAACGAATTGCCAAATAAAACTATGAATAATGATAAACAAACTGTTTAATTGCTTTACACCTTTTATCTACTAGTTTAAAAGCGTATGAAAACAGTCAACGCTACGAAACCAATTAAAATATTTCAAAAAGGTGTAGTGAGTTTGTATTTCCTTCAGAATATTTATCCCGGTCAAATAAAAACACGAAACACTCATAAAAATTCATCCAATAGATAAATATTTGTAAGAGAAATCTAAACATGCATCCCATAAACAGTTAGAAAGACACAACAGGCCTCCTGCTGAGTACATACCAATCTCGTTCATAAAAGACAGACTCTTAAAGATTCCAAGACTGCTCAAAAAACTGAAATTGCATGGCAGGCAAATTAAATTGTTCTGTAATTGTTTGAGAAAACCATCGGCAGGAGAAGTTCAAGGATGAAAGAAAATTAGACGGCGTCCTTGGGAATGGGAGGAAAAAAAGATATTACCCGAAGAAAAAGGGGCTGGCTGGATAAACAAGAATTCTGGATTGAAGCCAGCTCCCCCAATCACTGGAAAATTGACATTCAGTTAGAAACAGAAGCCATTAATTTAGAAAAGTAATTACTTCTCAACCTGATTTCCTGAACGGGCAACTGCGTTATCTGTATGTTAATTAACAATACATGTTTAATTATTAATGCGCAGTTGGAGTCAATGCAGAAATAATGATTTGTTCAGATCATTTACAATTCAAGACGACCTGTAATTGCCAAGTTAGGTGTTACCTAAAGAAGTATACTGATTTTGTATTGCTTTTTAAAACGCTTTATCTGTTTACAAAATGACAATTTGACATTTTTGTGCAAGTTGCACATCATGACTGACACAACACTGTGTGTGTAAAGACACGACATGTTTGTGACAAAACAGAAAATATGTTTTCTACAGGATTTAGAGTGAAGTTTAACAGGAACGTAAAGCATTATTTTCGAGTAGAATACACCACTCCTAACCAGTGAAAACCCAAAATGCTAACTTACAATGCTTTGACATACATGTACATGTGCTGGTATTAGTAAACAAAATATAAAGTACGGTACTCAAACTCCAGCCTGGGTGTCCAAGAAGACACCCAGACACCCCTCTGTTAAAAAAAACCCAAATATTTTCTCTCATTGTGGAAACATAAAACCTCCCAGAACATTTTGAACTACATCCAATATTTAAACCCACCAAGCTTTCCAACTTTAAAAAAATCAAAATGTTATTACATTTCTCCTCTGTGTCTTCAACGACCAACTCTTTCAGTAATTTCACATTTCAAATCTCAGCGTAATCAAAGACTAGTAATGTGATGATTGAACATATTCCATATTGGAATGAGTCGGGCAATGTATCCTCCAACTGCGCTGACGGATCTCTTTTGTCAACTTACTGCTACAACTCGGCCCTCAGTGCAACAAGCAACACTGCTTCTGATCAACTGTTTAAATAAGCATGGATACGACCCGATGACAATTGAAATGCTTACAATCTCCGTTTTGTATCACCGACATACATCGTTCCAAAAACCGATTGCTTCTAACTTATGTAACAACAGACCTTTCAGCTGTCATTGAAACACTTATTTGCATATTTATACAAACACACTTATAGTAAATCTCGCTATACCTTGAAGGTCGGGTTGGAGGAGATCAAGAGAAAACCTGCAGGGAATTCAACTCAGTGTTTATAGAATCTGAGTTTATTTAGCTACGTGTTTATTGCCTCTTTACATTGATTATATTAATGTTATGACGATGATATCATATTCATTATTAACTGTAAATCTGTTTTAATGTTATGACGATGATATCATATTTATTATTAACTGTAAATCTGTTTTAAAACAAACAACATTGTATACTTCTTTGCTGTAGGTTTAATTCCTATTGGCATTTTTTTAAGTGTTCACTTTTCCTTTTTGTGAAGTTTCTTTTGAGGTGGATTTTGGCAATTAACAAGTTATCTTCTTTTTTTTTTTTTTCAGAGGGGGGGGGGGTTGAATATTTTTGAAAAGAACCCATGAAGAACAAAAGAGAAAAAAGATCTATCAGAATTTCAATTTTACAAAATGACACTTTTGACTAATGTAATATTTGCATAAGGGATTAAAAAAAAAAAAAAAAAAACGATAAAGTGCTGTTTCTTTTCTTTGTTCCACATCGAGCTGGGATTGATTTATAAATAAATAAAAGATAATTTTTCCATCAATGATTTTCAATCTCAATAATCATGCTGCCACTAAAAAGGTGTGCCCCGCCCGGCGTCATACACTACGTTACATGAAGCCAACAAGGCATGATGAATTGAGCAAGACAGAGTAGCACAATGTAACAACGAAATAGACTGTAGCAAATTCCGCCTGACAAATAAATAAAAAATTAACAAATAAACCAATCAAATTATCAAAGATTATTTCTTTAATGCATATCATGATCCAAGGAAAATTGAAGATTAGAAAAATGGGTCACATCCCAAGCTTCAATTTGGTAGGGAAAAAAATAACTTGTTATGTTGTTATTATTTTATGGAGAAACAATTATTAAAATTTCAATATGCGTGATGAGTTATGATATCTCCTTTAATCCCTCAGTTATATTCACTCATTATCTATAAAATATGCCGGTATTCATGTTTTAAAAATCTAGTTTTCTGTACAATTTCTGAGAAGTGTAAGTTTTCACCATAAAAAAAATGAAAAATGGACAAAGCAATTGCTCCCACACCACAACTCCTTTCCATTGAATATGACTGATTCAACCTAATTCTATGCATATGTAGAAGCAACTATGGCATAATTGATCGTTAGTACTCGCACAATGTTGATTTCTTGTTTCGTATCTGAGTGCACATCATCGCACAACAAACAAAGAATTTTGAAAATCTGTGTTAATAGAATAAAACAGCCACAGTTTTACGGCTGTCTTCAGTTTTTCTAGTGGAAGATTTAAGGCAATTTTATTGACAACACAACCAATGTTGTACTGTAATATGTCTTAAACCAATCTACCACTGTTGATAACCATACAGTATTTATAAGCAATTACTAACATGTCACTAGCCACTTTTTCGCCCAAAACAAATTGCCTGTAGACATTTTTTTTCCTTGAGTTACTTCAGAACGGTTCAAATTTAATCATTGCAGATGGCACAACAAAGGCCTGGAACAAATATCCAATTGCGATTAGTCATCTGAATTAACATATCGTAAATGAAATTTGTGCGCAAATTTATTATCTGCAGGGGATTAAGTGACGAGGGTGCTCAACCGCGCGTGAAAACGACTTGATACACACGCACGATGATCGTTATAAGCATCTTCATCAACTTTACGTCACCTTTTATGTTTTTGGGTTGTTTTGGGCAGTCCATCGTCAACGATGTATGCCCGGCCCATTAAAATGCCCTCAATTCAGTGAATGATAGTTAAGTTGGTCTTGCATTTCAAAGCCATTTGACAATTACTTGGCCTTTAGGCCAACGTCGATATGTGATTACGCTTTATACCCCAGGACTCCCATCACCACAAGAGGTTGAAATTGACATAGGTGTATTTGTTCTCAATTCCGCTAAAAGCGTGTTTCGGTTACAAAATATGTCAGGGGTACAAAACATCTGTCATAATTGCAGGACATGTGTTGTATTCATATCTCGGTATTAATAATTGATTCTACCCTCCCACTTGAGTGTTTTGTTAACATACTCTAACCAATTCAAAATGGCATTGCTATGGAAACCACAGGAAGCGAGTCTGGTTTCAGATTGTGTATCGTTATCAGCATTGCAAATTACACAAAAGAGACCGATACCAAACTGATATTTCTTTATAAATCACTTCTAAAACCAATAAGAAGAAAGGAAAAGAAAAAAGTATTTATGTTCAACTATGAGTTAATAATTTCTCAGATTGTCGAGTGGACTTCGGCAGTCTATCATTTCACATAATGAGATGATTAGACGTGTTGCTATGGCAACAATCTTCATTCTACATTTCTTTATCAGCAATTAAAGTCTTACCAAGTTGCGGTTTTAATATCTAATTGGAAATAATTGCAAACAAATGAGGAAAAAAATACACAAAAACAAAACATCAGATCTGCCAAGGACAGGAATCAGAAAGACACAAGTTTAAATGAGGTTTGCCTTTGTTGTACCAAGGCTTCACTTCAATCTATAATTATGTCCGCCAGCAGAAACAAATATTGTTTCCCGCTTTCAAAAGACTATGACTATTGCCTGTTATTACAAAAGTAGCACTCAACTCAAAGCAACTTTTTCCTTCAAATGCTGCATCTAGCTATTGTTTTTATTACAAAAATGGTAGTTTGATCTGCTCTGTTAATCAGTTGTTTCTCTTATTGAATCCAATGTTGTAATGACGGTATAAATATTGATGTTAAAAAAAAAAAAAAACCTAATTGTAATCCGGCCCTGCCCTCAAACCAAGAACAAGTATCCCCGCTGTGCGCCATACAAGACTTTGGAAATTGGGTCGCTACAGGGGGTGATCAAAGCAACATGTAAACTATCACATTACATGCCGAGTTGGAAACTGTGTTACCGTGGCAACTATTGATGTAATGATACATGTACATGAATACCACAGCTATTGATTTACATACATATGCGTATGTTTACGTTGTACACCAACCGATTTGCGAGTTGACATATTATTTAAACACAATATTCCCTCCACGTACATATTAAATTAATCTTCGTTAAGTACACCTCATTTGCATGTACTTAGCATACCATGCATATTTAACGCCACTTTGGTCTGGTGCCACATAAATGTTTGTTTAATAAGCAATAGTGATTCCTGACTATTTGATGTCATTTTCAACAGTGTTGTTCATCAATGAAGAATGACTTGACTGGAAACAAATTACACTGGACAGTCCGTTCCAAAACACTCAAGACACATACACTGGAAACCCATTATCCATTTCAAGTTTATTTAGACACTAAAAGGTTGTCGGAGTAAGATGTACATTTATCACTGTCAACGTATGTAATTTACTGCCCCTTAGGACAACGCTGGGCCTACCTAACAAAGACATGCAGAATTCCAAATGCACTGTGAATGCATAAATACGTCTCCTACAAAAGGAAAATACAATTGCATTAGCTACCTGACATTTACAGATTTAGACATTGGGAATTTCTGACATGTTTACATTTTCAGTGAGAAAGGTTTCTTACAGTTCATAAAATTTTACAGGCCTACATGTATGTTTTCCTCAGTTTATCATCTATGAACTCTGGGAGGACTTGGGAAATTTTCCTCTCATAACACAAACCTGCTAACTGCATTAGAGAGTTAATGCTATGGACACAAACCAATATTAAATTTTACCAAATATTTATATCAGCAAACAACAATAAATTGTTATAAACATATCCCCACCACGAACTCCCCCTTTGTAACTACAGCCTGAAAGTCAGACACCAAACCACCCTGAAGTTCAATACGATTGATAAAGATACTACAGAACCTGTCCAAAACTGGAGAAGTCCTTAAGTTTGTGACCTCGGTGGTCTGACCCTTGGGGTCAACCCCCACTGGGCATTGATAGTAAACAATAAAACTTTAAGGGTTAACTGTATACTATGCTGTAAAGAATCCAGAAACAGCTGAGCAGCGGGTCCCTGGAGTGACATGTTATCCTCTTGTCAAATATAACAGTCCTGTCATGGTCTTGTTAACCTATTTCTTAAAAGCTCAATGCCCCAACAACCACAAAAATTACAATATCTTTACTGCTAGGCATATGGATAAAAACAGCAAAATAACTGCCTAACAAATACTAGCACTGCACAAAAAAGTATGGTAACAGTCATAATATAAAGAAATGTATATCTTATTTACTATTTTCAGCTAAAATCTTGCAGCAGTGCTAGTGCTACGTAAACATGTATTCGCAATTTCTTTTGTGATAATAATCAAAAATCTAGGCCTTTGTTTGACTTTCTGGAGCTGAGTTTAACTTGCAAACAATAGACTTTGCAGAAGTCTTGTGTTTATCGCCATTCGAAGCAAAATAGTGTTTACGTGAAACACAAGTTTTAGAGTGTCAAAAGGTGGTTCATTTAACTCGCCTAAGATAGCTGGGATGTACAGACAAAGACAATGGAAGCTGAGATATGACAGTGTTGCACGAAGCATTTCTTGCGCAAGATATAACTTTGATGCAGAATCAAATATAAACATTCATTGTTGCACCAACATGACGATATTCCAACATTGGTATTCGTGGAAAATGTTGTTACCTTCACGTATTGACTCATATACAAGGCGTCAAAATATTTCATAGAGCTGCTTAAGCACACACAAAAATAAGCTAAGCACAACAAAAATATGCTTACCAGAATAAGATTACCAGCCAAAATGCAATGTCACTTGAATCAACTGTGATTGGTATCCTGCTCATTTCCGTTCAGCAGGAAATTGTTAAGCAAAGTTTTCTGCATAAGCTGCTCTATGATAATTTTGCCAAGTCTTCATGAAATTTAACTGGCAGACCATAAATATGTTGCAAGACTAAATCATTTCTTTCTCTTTTAATATTTGCTGAATATTCAGGAGGACATTTTAAAGTAACTCTGCGCTTTTATTGATAAGTTTTGAAAAACACTAGATTGTAGGAATTATCTGGTTGTGATGTTACTAAAGACAATGGTCAGTGAGTATTTCCACACCTGATACAGGAGCGTGTTTACAGTTTTAGTCATCCATAAATTTCTCCCAACACTTCTCGGACAAAGCATGGGGTATTTATTGTATAATGTTCCTTATAATGTTCTCTCGTCTGCTGAAAGCTTTATACATCCACGCATGTGGATAAAAAAACATGTGGTTTTGCCATGGCATTTTAGTTTTCACTGGCCTAATGGTATGAATGGGTCCTAGAGATAATGACACTACCCTATGTCCCCTGAGGCCTGTTTCATCTCTTCTCCTCACCCCCCCCCCCCCCCCCCCCAAAGTAGAACAAAAATGAAGAAAATAAAAAATCAGTATATCGACATCTGTTAATTAGCTTGTAGAAGATGTAAAATTTAATGCAATGGGTGTATTAAATGAGATAAATGATCTGAACATTTTAAGGGCGTGTAATTCATCCATAACGAAATGTCTTCTGTGATTTCTTATCGGGCCTTAAAAACCTTTTAACGTCTGATGACAGATTTTGTTTTAAGAGTACAGATATCAAACATCATCGGCAACTTGCACTCGTGAAATAATTTTATTTTAAAGAGGCAGAAATTTATGTCTTAAAAAACTGGTTTGCCAAGAAGCAGCTGAATTTGTTAATGTTTTGTGAGCACAAAAGCCAATCAATTTACAAACAAACTTGAAGCAAATTTTCCTGTAGGCAAATCTGTTTTTTAATAAGCAACTATATTGCTCATTCGTGTCATTGTGAGACCATAAAAATCATAACCACATGAAATGATTTAAAGGCACTGAACAAGTTTGGTAATTACTCAAAATATATATTAGCACAAAAACTTACTTGGTAACCAGCAACGGAGAGCTGTTGATAGTATAAAACATTGTGAGAAACCATATCCCTCTGAAGTAACGTAGTTTTTGAGAAAGAGGTAACTTCTCACTAAAATAATAAAAGACTTCATGCATGAAGCCTTTTATTAGCATCTGAAAGCACACAAAATTGTGCAACAAGGGTGTTTTTCTTTCTTTATTTTCTTGCAACTTCGATGACCGATTCAGCCCAAATTTTCACAGGTTGTTATTTTATGCATATGTTGGGATACACCGAGTGACAATACTGGTCTTTGATAATTACCAAACATGTTCAGTGCCTTTAAGGGTATTTTTACAAGTAAACGTACTTTCTCTAATTTCATTCCCAAACAGCTTCCAGCAGACTATTGTTCCCAATAAAGCAATAAAATTCATGAGTTTTTTTCTTGATCCGGCTAATGGCCCTTACAATAATATCCCCAACCCAGGCTCCATAATTAAAATGGTGACTATAGTGTGGCCAGGGCCTTTATCCTCCTAATGGATAAATCATCAACCAATGTGATCAGAATAAACAAACTGCCAAAAGTCAATACAGCCTTTCCTTTTAAAGAATATTGTCTTAGCACGCCTCTGAAGGCTTACTTTGTTCGGTTAATGGATAAATCATTTGTTGTTGGGTTCCCCCATGTTGGCACGAGGGACGGCACAGGGGTTTAGAAGGGATACAACATTTCTTAACGGATGTAGCTATAGCTCGTCCTCGCGGGATGCTAACAATGACTGCGAGGGCAGCGTACATGAGTTTACACGTCCCTGGGTTACAACCATGTGCCGGCCAGCGAATCGGGTGTGAATGGCCAAATATTGTCCAAGAATTATCAAATAATGTTGTAAATGCTTGAACTGTTCACGTTTTATAAATATTCTCTCTCAAGTGCAGTCATTCTTTTGTACATGACAGATGTGCAATGAATGTTTAAAGGCAACTATTTCTATCACTTTTGTATGTAGACCGAGAGATTTACATACATCTAATTTGCATGATCAATGGTATGACAAAAAAATACATTGCCAAACCTAAACACTCAACTCAACACAAGCCATTGATGTCATTAAGAGTTTTTCCACACCCTTAAAGATAAATCAAAGTTTGTCCTGCCCCCCCCCCCCTAACAATTTCTCATAAAACCTTGCTTCCATCATGATTCTTTAAAAAAAAAAAAAAAAAATCTAAAATGAAGGTCTCTTTTTGTTCGGCCATCTTAATGGCTGCTAGGGTCAGTGAGGAGGCCGAAACCCAGAGTAGAGACTAATCACAAGTCACTTGCCAACACCTGCTCTTTGTAGAATCAATTAGGTCGGAGTGGCCATGGGGAAAGAGGATTATCTTATCTCATCAACAAAAAATATACATAGTACGAAGAAAAACCAATAATAAATAGTTGAAGAGTTCTGTGGAAACAATTGACTCTTCTCAAACAGAAAAATCTGGCAAACTAATTACATCATGTAAACCAAAACACTGAAGGAGCTTCTGTAGTTAAAACAAAAAAACTTTAGTTAAAATTGTTAAAATAGTCTTCAGTAAGTTTTCTTTTTTGCAATTGCATATATACTTTTTCAAATTGAACATCTTTTACGTCCAAACTGTATTATGCATTCAGCATTCCCTCTTTTCTTTGTCCTGACTTAATTTGGAAACTTCTATCCCCCCCCAATAATTTTTTTAAGCATGATGCAGGAATAAAAGAAACATTTCCATCAAATTATTGCATCCAGAAATATATAGCCAATCTAAGCCAATTAAATCAAGTAATTGATGTTTTTAATTGACTCATTCGGACAAAAGAAAGGACAGACAGAAATGCTGCAGGATCTGGTTCCCAGTTGGACAATCTTTTGTTATTCTCCCCTTTTATTACGGGCTTGCAGCATGCAGCCCGGGTCCACACTCGGTGGCCACGGAGCTCACAGAGCTTTTCAATGAGGGGGCTTTCTGGATTCTATCATCCTGCTCCATGCCTTTACGACCTTGGGTATACATTAGTCACTTAGCCAGGCTGTGAGGACAAAATGTACAAGACAGATTTTGGCAACCAATAAAGACATTGACTTGATTGAAGTCCCTAAAAAAAAAGAAAAAAAATCGAAGAGGAAAAAAACAAAAACATGTTTTTCACCACAGGTGGCACTACTAATTACTCCAATGGATATTAAATGGCAAAGGGAAGTTGAACATTAAAATATATGATTTAACAAAAAATGACAAAAACAAAACATTCTTAAGTTTTAATAGATGTAGTTTTTTTGATGGTATTTATTGATGGTTTAATAAAATTAATGAAAGCTTGTTTTTAAAGCATGGATCTGCGAAAAATGAGATAGAAGAAAATATGCCAAGATTTGAAGCTTACACGTGTAGCATATCATCCAATTCCAGTTAGCAGAGAATGGCAAGTACATTAGACATGTGTGTATGTAAACATGGATTTTTGTTCTAAGCAGAACTAAGACGCTTGCTTTTAAACATTCGGAGAACCACCAAGCCGAGGAAAGGTCCTTGCTAAACATATTTTGTAAATTCAAATAATCGGCAAAAAACTAGGCAAATAGGCCTAACAAAACAACACACTTTGCATTTGTTTGGTGAACCCTTTTTGTGCTCAGCAAATGTGTGCGGTCATCTGGAACAACTTGCATTTAAGGCTGCGAGGCATGAAAGTTCACTTTGCAATAGAAAAACCCTTTCGCAAAGCAGGTTACAAGCACAGAATGCCCTGATATTTGTCACTTATCCCCAGTAATTTTTTGCTTCACAAATAAGTTTGCCAGGCAATGTTGAAATAGGGCCACGCTCTACTTTGCATCAATCCCGGTGAAAAAAGGTTTGCAAGTAATTATTCGTAATCAGACAATCCTAGCACACGAATGCATAATGTATCGAGTAACCTCCGTTTGCTTTCGCAATAGTGGGTCCACAGAATGGTGAATCAGGTGGAAGAATCCACTACAACGCCATGGTCAAACGGTCAACCATCACATTTGAGTCGGCTGTAATTAAGTGCACAACGATGAGTATAGAGTTCATTATCCAATCAGATTTCTCCCAACAAAATGATCATTTTGAAAATCAAGGCCCCTTGACGCACGTCATTGAGCAACAGCTCAAACTAATTTGCCGACGTGGGTACACGTACCGGAGAAAGAAAAAAATCCTGGCGATTAATTTAACCTTGAGTCGATCACGGCACAAAGATAAAATTTCCTCGTCAATGTTGAGACGTGCTACATGGATGCCAGAACTAATAATTTTTTCCGATTCGCAGTTTTGTTTACATTTTTTTCTTCTTTAGATGAATTGTTTTAAGGTTTCATCCAATGCATACAGACCTCAACGTGAACTTCACCTCTTATTCTATGTATTCAGGGTTTTTTTTTTTTCTTCCCCACGCCACTGCTAATCTTAGAAAGCTGAGAGAACTTCTTTTACACTTCACTCTACATTTTATAAACAATATTGTAATAGCTTTAAAGGACTTCTCCATTAAAAAAAGGGGGGAAAACAAACAAAAAACGCTGCAAGGCACAAGTCTATTTTGAGTATTTAAAACTATTCGTCCCTCAAAACACTGAAAACTTTGAAAACAGAGTGGTTTACTAGCATCCGACCAAAATCATTTCCCGTACGATGTCGTATATAAGTTATAACGTGACTTGAATTGTTTCTTTTCATGAAAATGCAGAAATGCTATTGATAAGTACATCATGATGATCAGGTGCACCAGACAGCGAGATGGGGAATAATCAACAGTAAACTGAACCAGACTGTCTCTGTTTTATGGTAAACTACCGTAAATGTTAATTACACACTGTAATCATTTAACGATAGATGGTTCTGACAGTAACAACAGAAAGTAAATATGTGTCCAAAAATCTTTGAAATCAGTGGAGGAAAAAAATTATTGGTTAAGACACAGGAAGAGGTGGTTTAAAATGTTCAACTTATGAACAGTTTCTGAAGTTGTTAGACAAAAAATGAGGAAATGTGTGCAGTTGCATTTTGATTTGCTGGGAAAGAATTTTGTATTTTTCTACCACAAAACCTCTTCAAGAGTTAGTTTGTTAAATTCAAAGAAAAAACACTTTTTTTTGCTAAATTTGTTTCCTGAGATGTGTATGTGTAGGTTGTGAAAAACAAAGTTGTCAAATAACTTTAAGCATCATTTGAACAATTCTTATGGAAATCTTTTAGTCAAAAATCAAGAAAATTTGATGTTTTCTGGGAAAACTTTTTGAGAAATGTTGCATTCACAGATACTTCCATTATTGCAAATTTCCAAGCTCCATGTTTATCAAATCTAGGTCCAGATTCTGTTTTTATAAACTTGACTACATTGTATACTTTTCCTGGCCACCTGACTCTGGCCTGGAGCCCAAGCAACTTCTACCACAAGTAAATGTTTGTCTAGATAGAGCTGGCTGACCAACAGCCAATCAGAGCAACTTACACGTGTCACATGACACACAATGAGCTGTTGCAATAAGATAAATTGCCCTGGAGAGCTAAAACATTTTACCAGTTAGTAATTAATTAATTTCTTTCTTTTTTTAAGTGGGGGGGGGGGGGATGAGGGCTGGTAAAAAATGCTGCCATTTACTTCTTTCTCGCACCTGCTTCTTCACCCTTACTTTAGTTGTTCCATCTTAATTAACTTTATCCAGTTGCTATGGTCAATGTTAATTAATAGCTCTGCGGCATATTACGTATTTTGCATGGACTACAATTAAACAAATTAATTAAAATGGACACAATAACAAATTTAATCTACAGGGCAAGAAATATTTATCAATCAGGAATGCTCATAAACCTCTTCTCAAATGCATGGAGCTGTATGAACCGTTATGAGAGAAGAAACAAATGAACAAAGCAACATCAAATGCATCACTGGATGATCATCACTGCAGAATCAGCCAGCATAGAGTCAACAGGACACTGTAAGTGTAAGCGGTACCCCCCTACCACAGAAAACGCCAGCAATGCTGGCATTTTGCAGACCTGCTTTCATTTGTATTGTGCAACAACTTTATGGTTGGCTGATGTAATTTCGTCTATTTGGCATTTAACATCTCAGTTCACACAATGAAAGAAGGATGCCTATTTAAGAACATTCTGGACTGGTACAGTAGAGGTAAAAACTTCATTTCAATGCTGTCCCTATACAGGCTAGGCTACATACTGCAACAATTTAACTTAAAGTTGGGACACCTACAAATCACCCCATACATGTACTCTGAATGAACTCTTTTAAAACAAAAATGGCCACTGAATACAGGGCGACATTTTAATCTCGTTGAAGAGGCAAGCAGATTTTAATTTGGAAAGGGGCTATTACATTATATTGTCCCAAGGTCTAGGGATCCTTCTACGGGGCAATAAAATCAAGCCTAGGTCATGACCTCAATGACGTTCTTACAGGAATGCATTTTACCCAAAATGCATTTGAATAAGTTCCAATATTTCTGAACTTATTGCCCAAGTATAGTAACATTTGAGCAGTTATTTCCAAATTGAAATAAGCCTGACACAAACGTTCACAAAATCCTCGACAAAAACACAAACCACTTTTCACCGTTTTCTCTAACCGCGGAACAAGATGAAACTTTCATATTAGGTTGATTGGGCAACTTGTTTATTGAAAACTAAAGAAAAGTTAAATTTCTCTCCCAAATAGAGAGAAAAATAAGAAGAATGCTGCACTTCTCTTTAAAGTTTCAGGCTATAAGAAGTATACAAGTAAACAAAACAAAAGGCCATTCGGCTTTATTTTGTTCGTTCACAAAAATTTGGTTCCCACACATTGTAATACTTGCAAGGTTATGTACATGTAGGTCTCAAATTAATCCATTTGGAAACAAACAGATTGGATTTCATTTACCATGACCAGAAAAAATAAGCAAAGCCTTTTTGATCCTCTGCAATTAAGATTTATAAATCCGGTACTAAAATTACACCTCCTTATTAGCATGAGTGGTTTTACATGGACCTCAGACAGGCCTTATTAATAAACTGCCAGCTTGCAAAAATGTCTTTGTCAAAAAAAGTTTTTTTTTAAATCTAATTTATAATGTTTCTCTGGAACTGCAGTCTGATATTTGAGGATCTTAATTTTGTTATTACCATTTTACAAGTTAAGCTTACTAAATACCTCAAGGATACTAATTTAATGGCCACATTCAATCAATATTAATTTATGTTATAAAAGTAGCTGAAGGTGATCATAATGACAAGATGTTTTGATTTTTGAAAATCCACTGTAAAATATCGGGAAGGGGAATATTTTTAATCAGATTGAACACATTTCAATTTATCTGATTTTAACCAGACAACAAGAAACATTTTTGAAAGAGCCAATGTTATTTATTCAGCTGATCATTTGTGGGTACTTTTTCAGAAATCATGATCTGAAAAATTCCTCTTTCCAAATTTAACTAATAAATAATCACCATCATAATAAAAGTGCCCTATGAAAATTTCACACAAAAGGCGCACACATTTAATAATGTGTTAAAAAGACAATAATACTAATAGTCTCAATATTTATTAAGACAAATTTGAAATATGTTGCGCAATTAAATCCTTATTTCTTTTGTTATATTTAATAGAGCTTACTCTAATACAATGTTGCAACCTTAAACACAGAAGCTAACAGGTTAAATAGTAATTGAGATTTTGAATATTAATTACGTCACCTAGTTCTCACAATTGACACACGTTCTCAAAAAGACCACTCGTACACTACTACGCAGAAAGGCATCAATATGGAATATGAACGCAGAAACCAATAAATCAGTTGATAATCATGTTAAACGAATACATATCACATTGGAACAGATGTCTTCGATTTACAAGCGGTGAATTTGTGATGAATGTATCCCCCTCCACAAAGTACCACAGCTTATGTTACGTATACTTTGTCTCATCAAGATTCAGAGTCTACGGTCCATTTCACGCGAAATTCATGCCACATGTTGTGAATAAATGTTTTTTTCCATACTTAAGTGCAACATCTAAATGATACACTGATAATGGCGGAAAAACCCAGCAAAGCATAAAGACAAAAACAATGAGGTTTCCCGTGTAACTCAACACTAGAAAACCTTTTAAGTAGGTTATGTTTTAAATGTTAATGAATTGATCCACAGATGGTGTTATTTAAAATAGCAGCAGCGTCGTACTCATTAATTCCAACCACTATATTATTTTCCCGTCGCGATATATCAACATTAGGGAGATGTTCCCAATGATGCAGTAGTACATTATTAGCCTCTTTCAGAAACATAAATTAATTACAAACAAGGGGCTTCCTCCTCGTCCGACACATTAAACCCATTATTAATAATGATTCCGATGTGATAGCATACCACCCCCCCCCCCCCTTTCCATCAACTCCTTCGTCTTACCTTGTACAAGTACTGATCAAAAGCTCCCGGCTCAAAATCACTCTCCAAGCAGAAGACTCCGTCCATGCTCCCACAGCGCCGGAGCAAGCTGGACCTCCGACAGCAACGATCACAGTCCCTTTAAAAAAAATGTAAAGCCCCCAGCACTTCTCCTTACTCTTTAAACAGCAAACACACACTCCGAACAAAGAAGAGGTCCCGGGAATTGGGCAGTCTATCGCACCAAGTACCTACAGGGGCTATGGGAAGGGTGCTTGAAACAAATTTCCTCACGATCTCTTAGAAGTCAGTTGAAAATAATGATAAATGATAGATTGGCCAAGTGGAAAACCTCAGTAAGGGGGGGAAAAACCACTTGTTACTGGCCAACCGGTTGCTACTAGTACTGACTATAAAGTCCAGGGGTTTGGGGGGAGAGGAGGCCAGTGCTGTGACGATGATGATGATGGTGGTGGTGACGCACATGTATACCTGTCAACCATGCACTGGGTTTGTACTACCCAAACAAAGCCCCATTGGTTTCAGTCACTGATTCAGTGTGTGTAGCCAAGCTAGCCAGTCACTCAATCTACCAAGCCTACAGGGGGCTTCCACTGCCTTGCATGTAATAATAACAAACCGCAGTCAGGGCCCCAAAAAGTGGTCAGGCCTTATTACCTATGCAACAAAAAAAGCTTGAGTCTCAGTCAGCTTTGCATAAGCAAGTAGGACTGGCACGAGCCTAGGCCACCGCACACGTGCCACCAACAATGGGCCAGTTGGGATAATTGTTTGCCCACGCGATCTCAATAGCAACAGCCATCTATGGCCAGTAGTAATTGACCTAAAGTTGGCTATTCTGGTTACTGGAAACACTCCCACCAGACAAAAGCTTCCCCAATCCTCGTCGCTGTAATCATATAATGACCTATGTGGATTTTTTTCTTTTCTTCCGGGATTTTGAGAATACCTAAACAACTCAAACTGCTATGATACATACAGGTGACAAGTTCAACAGGTACAATCAACCTTTTTTTCCCCCAGGATATCACACACTGGGGCCTGAAGCTCAATAAACCAGAACAAGATTTTCCAGTATCTCTAATTTTGTTAAGATTTCTTTTCAGGTCTGCAGGAACTCCTATTCAATAAGGTCTATTAATTAACAGACCAATGATAACCCCCTCTTGACAAAAAGGGATTTGACCATGGCAGTTCAAGTCTCGTTAATGGTCAGTTACTGCCACAAACTATAAATCAACCTTTAAGCTTACAAAAAACTGCACAATCAAAAAATACGTACACAACATTATTACAACTAAAAAGTTCTTGAAAACTTATGCAACCAAACATAGCTACAGTGCTAACTTAAATGGTTGAGTTATGAAACAATCCAAGAAGTTTTTTCAGAAGCACTTCTGTCAGTAAAGCTCAAGAAATTAAGGAGTTGTGTTGGGTCTGACAAGAGATATTTTCAATTTGCTGACTGCTCTGCAACTCACAAACTCACTGAGCAAAAGAATCTCACTGCTGAGCATAAACCTGGTACCAGCCAAATTGCCTATGTTTATGTCTCTCACTGGTTCCCCATTACTATACTGCTTACCGTAAACAAATTTGTTGAGCCATATTTATTGCTTAGAAGCTCTGATGAAATGGATGCAGCTCAAAGACAATGCAATTCATTACAGACATTTATTTATTTGCATCTCAATTCTCTGGCCATTTGTGCAGACGAAAGTACACAAACTGACATAATAATGACAAACATAACACAGGAAGACACAAAAAAGAAGGACAATTTTGAACTACATGTAGCTGGACAGATTGTCTATAAAAGGAACAAAACTTCTGTTGAGGAAATTCTCCCATCAAGCTGCTATGATGTCCATGTTACTACTTTTAAACTGTATACATGTACCTGCCTGCATGGAGATTGCAAACTTGAGAAATAGGTGACAAAATAGTAATGTTACAAGAAAAGTTACAAGCTAAAGCTTAAAATTCCCTCACATAATGTATTTTAATGTCAATTCAATTAAGGCTTAACCAACAGTTTGCGATATGTTTCCAAAAGCTTAAACTTGCCTCTACACTCAATTTGCAAGTTGTACAATACCCATTTCCATTTAGATCAAACACAAATTTTTAAATTTAATTTGCAACGATCAGAGACAGTTTCTGAAATTTGCATAAGTGTTGCTGTACATTCTTTACACTCTTACACTTAAGGACGGTAATGAGGACTGATCTAGAACCTGACTCAATCACCCATCCATGGTACCTATGGTAAAAAACAAACGTCAACAACTCCAACCCCCCCCCCCCCTCCCAGTGGAGTTAGGTCATCGTTTGTCCAGATAAGTTTGTTTAATTTGAAATTTTCACGGGGCCTCTCACTGCTTGACCTTTACCATGCACTTAGCAAACAACCCTTGCCCAACGTTGGCTCATAAATCAAAGAAAATATTGCAGCGTGGTTTGTAGTCAATGTCATAGCTTCATGGAAACACTCCCGACTGGTTGAGTGTTTAGATAAGGCAATCATGGAGCTGACAATGTGCTTTTAGTATCGCCAGGTTCACAATAAAATATCTCCTCGTACAACTCCCACAAATTCACTGGACAGATGGCGACAGGGACATTTCAACTGATTCGTCATCGGAATAGAACAATAAACGTCGCTTGTGCATATTTATTTATTTATGTGTGATGGCAATGATTTACCAACCAAATGATCATCTTTGTTCTCATTTTTGTGATATAATGATTTACTTAGTCTCGTAGAACTGTCACTGATTTCCAAATACAGTCTGTCACATAAATAACTCTCTATCTTCTTTCGAAAGGGAAAACTTAACAGGCTGTTCAGTCGTCGTTTATTTATGGTCCATGAAGACAATGAATCAATCAGAAGAGCTTTGAGTCAACAACTTATTTGAATTTCTTTAAGAGTTTATCTCGAATACAAAATGTTTTCCTGACTTGAAAAATTGTTCAAAAAAAAAAAACCCAAAACCAAACTGTTTTCTGCATAATACTACTACATAAATACAAAGCGAAAACTATCAAAATTTAGTCACAATTCACTTACAATCATCAATTGTATAATCAATGACTTTATCAATACAAATGTTACATTATGTATTTTTTTCTATTTAAAAACCTTTTTCAGTATATATTTTTTTAAAGAAAAAACTACTACAAATATAAGAAAGAACCCCTGCCCCTTGGCACAAAACATTCCATCATTATATTTATAGGGTTGATTAAAAAACCAGTTTTAAACACTTTCAGAACAAAACTGTTCGTGTTTCATTCTAGCTTTTCATAACTTTAGCTAAATGAAAAGAACGTGTTTACACGATCACAACAACAAGATTTATTAGTGTCATGTTTCATTTTTATTTGGTCTTTGGCAGATGGTGAGTACCCCACTTTATCATTACCATTCTTGTTTATTTAATGCCCTTAAATATTTATATGTCACATGGAATTTCTTTGACATAAATAATGTAAATATATGTCCGCTTAAGTTCTTTACATTTTCCGAAACATTCAAGCCAATCTTATATCAACAACAGGTTGTTAAAGCTCTGTAATTTATTTTCTAATTTTGATCAATGGAATGAAAGTACTCTTCACAAAGACAATTATCAAAATACGTTTGTTGTACCATCCAAATTAATAAGAATAAAAGCATTTTAAATAGAGCAATGGAATAAATGTGCTTTTCCAAAAACCAATGATGTGTTTCGTGAAAAGAAACAAGAATGGAACACATGTAATCTACAAAAAAAAATCATTTAAAAATCCCCAAGCAACTACAACCACAATGTGGTGTGTTGTGGCCGAGCGGTTAAGGGCACAGGACTCATGCTCATGGTGTTTCTGATCAGCAGAGTGGAGGTTCGAATCCCGGTCATGGCACTTGTATCCTTGAGCAAGATACTTTACCATAATTGCTTTGTTCTTTAGATGGGACATTAAGTCGTAGGTCCCGTGTGCTTGGATTGGCAGTGCACGTAAAAGAACCCAGAACACTTATTATAGAAGAGTAAGGGTTAACCTCAGTGTTTCTGGTTCACATTATCAAGCACCTTTTTTACAGGTTTCCTCAGGCTTGCAAGCTAGTTCACTCATGAGGCATCCTTGGTTTTATTACCAGAAATATATACAAATATTAACAACTAATAATAATAACAACAATGACAAACAAGCAACCATGAATGACTTACAACAGGTTGTCCCTTCAAGTTTACTTGCAGTTCTGCTACTTCGTTCTGGTAAAGGCAAGGTTGTTTTTCCTTCAGCAAAAGGCACCTACATGTATGAAGAAACTGTCTATAAGGGGCACCAAGGCAATAGCTAAGGGCAGGTAGGCAATTGCCTCCATTGGGTATCATGGCTGTACTTGAGTTACTTCCAATTAACCGCAACAACTTCAACCGCAACAACTTCAAACACAACTACTAACAACAACAACAACAATGATGACAAACAAACAAGCAATCCATGGTGTTCCATCCCGTTATATGATACATTTTTCTAAACAAACTAGAGGACTTGGATATAAAGTACTTGCCCCCAAACTAGACTGAGGACATGTGCATTAGGAAAGTTTAAGAGATGGCATTCACAAAATCAGCCTGTACATAATTTGAGAGCTGACAAATCGGTGATTAGCAAGTTTTGACAAACTAAACAACATCAGTATTGGCAAATAAATAGTATTGACAAATAAATAGTATTGACAAATAAATAAGTCGGCAAATTTTTAAGGGACTGGACAACATAACCCTCGAGAAAACATGATTAGTGTTATACACTTTCCATAAGAAAAAACAAAAAAACAAACGATCAAACAAACAAAACAAAACAATGCTTCTGGGTGCATGCACAGAATTTGACTCAATCACTTTCTTCAAATTGATTTTGTCTTTATTTTTGAAAACAAAACAAAATACTGACAAGTTAAATATGATAGCTGACCGCATGAGCATTTTGGTCCGATTAGTTAGTTATTTTGTTGGCCCAAAATTTACGTTGAAACACTAGGAGATCAATAACGTGACATGATCGTAATAGCACTTGCTACTACCGATCGATGCACTGGCAATCACTGGTGGATAGTACCGGGGTCATTCTCTGTGAACAGTGGCTATGAAGCTTGCTTAGAGGACGGGGGCATCTTCAGAAAAGGGTAGGGGGAGGGGGAGGGAGGCAAAATCCCTTAATGCCTAATTTGAAATTAAATTTGGTTTGCTCTTCTTTGCAAAAGTACAGATTCAATATTCAGTGAGAAGCAAAATCTGAAACAAATGCAATTGAACTATAATACAATATACTGCCCTCTTGGACCAAAAAATACAAGCAGATGTGCATCTGTCATATTTAGTTAAATCATGGAGGAACCCATGGTTAAATCAAATAATTAAATCTCAAATTATACAAAACAATTTCAATTACTTAAATTAATGGTTTTAAGCATTAAAATGTTCAAGTAAGTGTATATCTTCCACCACTGCACTGATTTCCATCTGATTTGCATACCAAATCAAAATTGAATGTAAAATCGAACCATTAATTTTTTCCCCAATACACGTTACAAAAAAAATCATAATTTTTCCGGCAAGCCGTATTTTATTTCAATGGTTATACGATTTTATTTCAATGGTTATACGATTTTGACGCCGTTTCAAAAAACACATCTTGATACTATAATTTCAATTATCATGAGCAATTCGATGAAGCCAATGAATGGCTGGTTGATACAATAACACGACACGCAACGTCCATGTCAAGCAGTGTGTACAAAAACAATTATCATACATGTAGCTGATGATCCCTTGTATTTAACTACAAGACCCCTCCGAGTGATAACAATAATGCTTAACATAATAGCAATATTACTGCACTCTAGGGAGGTAGGGAGCTGCATTGGGGAAAATCAAATTACTGGACCCTCGGTGGGGACAGGACGATTTTCCTGTTTGCAATTATCATCTCCAAAGAGTTATTCCATAAGTCTACCTGTAGGAAAGATAAGCGCCTCTAGCTGGGATATTGCCCCATTATAACTGTCATTAAGAAAGCACTCTCCACTACAGGATTTAGTTACAAGTAATGGATTTGTAAGGTCTTTTCCCTAAATGATATACCACAACAGCTGTGCTCAATGGGACTGTGTGTAGGTTTTCTAGAGACCATCACATTGACAGGTCTAGGCGAGCTGGAGGGTGCCCCCCCCCCCCCCCCAACTGCAAATCAAACTGAAATAAATTATGGTTTATTAAAATTAGAATGAATTTAAGCTTCGTGCCCGCGGGGCTCTGCTTTCCTAAGAGCCAGTCTCTTTCTAATGAAATTTTTTCGCGTGTTGTTTTCCTTCATAACAAAAGCTTCTTTCGTCTGTGGTGATTTCTTTATTATTTTTTAACTTGACTATTTCTTGGGGGCTAAATTGCCCAGCACCGTTAACAATTAGCCAGTTTTACTTCAAATGGGAAATATACTTTATTAAGAGTACCCTAAGTCAACAGATTGGATGTTTTTGAAGAAAGAGCTGAGGAAATGAAGTGTGTACTGAGGTGCGCAGGGAGCGTTCATGCCCAAAATGAAATGAAAGGACGTTTCAATTCAGCGATCAATTCAAGACAATAAAGAGAAATGGCTGAAAATGATTAATAAATGTTTGTAAAACGATTTTCTTAAACATCACTATTGCAAACACGTCAAAGCTCTGGGATGCTTTAAAATTCATAACTTCAAAAGAATGTTTAAATACTGTTCATGTTAAATTCATCAATTCATTTATGAAAACTATGAGCAGATTAACATTGCGTAAAAAATATGAATTCACAATTTATTGCTTATGTATGTCTCACACATCCGAGAACATAAATGGCTTACTCCATGCAATCAAATTCAGCAGTGTTTGAACCGCGCGACCCTTTGGCAACTTTTACATAAAGCTGTTTACTAGAAAATTATGCTTAGCAAATAAGGCAGGACACAGGTGCAAACAATTAGGAATACATATCATTTTGGCTGGTAGCCTGTTTCTGCTAAGCGAGCTACTTCCATGCAATATGAGTTTTTATGAACGCTAGCTTAATCCTAGCAGTGTCCCAGATAACTTTCGGACTGTGTATTGGAAGGGTCGATTACATCAGATCTATCTGTAACAAGCTTTTGTGTATTAGCTACAACACACCCTGTGACCTTAAAATCACCTTCAAAGGTTAAAGTTCAAGTTTTGAGCAAAGAAATAAAAGTTGGAAAGTTAACTTTGAACTTGTGTATGCCTGGACTGCAGAGATTGTTTCTAGAATTCTAATTTGCAATTTCTAGGGCATCAGGTTGGCTCAGAGGTCTCTCCCTGCCTTTCACCTCTGTGGACCCGAATCGAATCCCACCTAAGACCTGGAGCCTTGCATGTGGATTTGGCTTTTCAGTCCCTGCCCGATTGCGTGGGTTTTCCCTGTTTGGGATTTTTCTACCCCATCTAAAACTGAAAATTTCTTCTTGTTTGCTATTTCCCATCCTGTTAATGGCGCTTGCACTGTTGGATGTAATGAGATAAATAAGTAAATAAATATATAAATAAAAATAGTAGTAATTTAAAGCTAAAAATCTATCGCATGAATACAGGGCACGGCAAGGGGTTCTCACACCCATCAAAACCCTTCTGTGCAATGTGCATATGTACGTACACTAAAACAAATCCAACACATTTGAAATCTATCAATATAATTGGAATACCTGAACCCTGTCAATGCCTGTGACACCTCTGGTCAGTCGACACCATTACAGGGTTTGTCCTTAACCTTTTCAGTGACTAGCCAGCAGGACCAGTAAGCGCTTCATTTCACTGGTCCATCAGCTTGACCAGTAAGCGCTTCATTTCACTGGTCCATCAGCTTGACCAGTAAGCGCTTCATTTCACTGGTCCATCAGCTTGACCAGTAAGCGCTTCATTTCACTGGTCCATCAGCTTGACCAGTAAGCGCTTCATTTCACTGGTCCATCAGCTTGACCAGTAAGCGCTTCATTTCACTGGTCCATCGGCTTGACCAGTAAGCGCTTCATTTCACTGGTCCATCGGCTTGACCAGTAAGCGCTTCATTTCACTGGTCCATCGGCTTGACCAGTAAGCGCTTCATTTCACTGGTCCATCAGCTTGACCAGTAAGCGCTTCATTTCACTGGTCCATCAGCTTGACCAGTAAGCGCTTCATTTCACTGGTCCATCAGCTTGACCAGTAAGCGCTTCATTTCACTGGTCCATCAGCTTGACCAGTAAGCGCTTCATTTCACTGGTCCATCAGCTTGACCAGTAAGCGCTTCATTTCACTGGTCCATCGGCTTGACCAGTAAGCGCTTCATTTCACTGGTCCATCGGCTTTTTCACTGGTCCACATGCCAAGGTTTCCTTTCATCATTGTCTTTTTATATGGGACTTGTCATTTGAAGTTATATGAACAATCAGCGATTTCCAGCAGTGACAAACAATGAACTGGCCGGCCGGACTACTTGAAGAGAATTTTGACTGGTCCTCGGGTGTTTCAACTGGTATTTGGCCAGCAGGCCACTGTTAAAGGGAGAACACTGACCAAACAATTGTCCTGGTTTGCTGTACAGTACTTAATCTATCCAGTAAACCAATACGCATGGTGCTCAGTAAACATTGGAGACCTAATTTGCATACTGTACACATGCCAAAAGATTGCAAAAGTTTGCCTGCAAAGGTACAATGTTCGTTATTTTTTTGAATTTGGTAGAAGCCAGATTTAAACTAAATGGACTGAATTCAACCTGCAGCAACTACTTCAGTCATGATGTAGGGTCTCATCTCTCACAGGGCAGGTGATGGGGGAGGGTTGCTGCTGGGTTGGGCAAAAATATGTTGAAGAAAGAAAACAAAAAAAAGTTTACAATTCAGGCCATCTGTGCATGAAGCTTAATTCTACCTATTTTATCAAATGTTTCTGCTGATTGTTCAATACAAAGATGCCATTTAAGTTGCCTTAATAACTCTGCTGTAATAATTGTTCGGAAGGCTTTTGAACTCACACTTAATAACAACTTTTTGATCACTAGCATTAACTGTCTTTACAACAGCCGTCTTTGGCTTCTTACGCGGATTAAAAAACCCATTAATTTTCAAGGCATCTCACTTATTTACATGTAAATTTCCTGCAAATTCTTTTTACATACTAAGTTTTTAAAAAATATATAAAAAAAACCACATCAATAAATTTTCACTGATTTTAACTTATTTAAATTTTAAACATTTCTAGCTGACAAAAAATGAAATCCAACAAGTGTAATAAACTACTATTAGATGTCGATCACCTATGTACCCTGCTGTGACGAGGTCAATTCATGAACCATCTGCTAGCGGAGGCCATTGATATAAAATTTTATATCAAGTCCTGATATTAAGTTTCACTCATCGAGTTCAGTGGTGTGTTGTGGGGAGCCTAGGCACATTGTATTCCAAAATGTGCCTTTGTGATTAATGATAACAAGGCAAACGCAAGGGGGGGGGGGGGGGGGGGATCTTAGAGAACGATACATGTACATGTTTCTTTGTTGCAAGATATGATTGCAAAACCTCTAGCTTGTGTATTGATAAATCTGGGCTGAAATCAAGGGGGCCTGGATGTACGGGACGGGAGCGACTGCATTCAAGGAATCCAAATTGTTGACGAATTCGTGAAATTGAGCGGTGTTGGGTTTCCGTAGCGGTGCTGTAGATAAGAGCGAAACACCATCGCACTTACATGGTAATTTAGCATCAGATTAAAAAACGGCATAGTGCCGTGACAACATGATTATTAAAGTCATTGTTTGGATTTGTTTATTCCCGTTCAGGGTTTTTTTTCTGAAAAAGTGTCTATGTATACAAAACAACTCATGTACCTTCATTGTACACAACTGATGCCTAGTGAACTACTTTTGTATGTAAGTTAGGTTATGAATACTTATAGGACTGGACCAACCATCATGAATAAATCATTAGCTGCGATGGTTAAGTAATTCTATTGACCGGTCATTGATTTTTAAAATCAAACAATTGAATTTGACCGAATGAATTCCGATGGAAATTGAGGGCCCTAGTGGTAATGTTTAACATAATGCTTTGGGAGTGTTTCATAAAACAAAGCTTGCCTGGCTGGCAGAGGAATTAAGATTCCATTCCATGATTTATTTATTTTTTCTTTTAAAAAGAAAACAGCATTTTAGGAAAATGTCTTAATGGAGACGGACCTTTCTTCTCACCAAGTAAGCATTCAGCTTAAAGATGCCTGTTTTTTGCAAAAAGAAATTTCTTTTAAAGAACTTTTTCTCTGAACAAATCTTGACAGATGATACTGTTTCAAAACTGAAAACATACAAAAAAAGCTATCGCATCTGCCACGGACAATGTACAAAATGTTATACAACTTAGAAATAACATTCAAAAATGTTTGTACATGGCTGATGGACGTAATTCAATATCGGGATAATAACAATAATTCATTTTTAGTATTTACGTACCAATTATCTTTGGCAAATTTTTCATGCAAAACCTTAAATGAAAGCTACTCATTTTCTCAAATCTATGAAAACAGGTATTTAAAACAGGTATCTAAATTGACTGGTCAAATAGGGAAATTCAGAACTAGCATCTTCAAAGGTTTGTGAACTTGGACACACGACAAGAAAGAAACCTACAAAAGATCATCACTTTTGATAAACTTGGGATTAGAACCAATTGCTCTGAGAAACACTGCCCTAGCAAACAAAAGTGTCCTCAGAACTTCATTTGACAAGACAGAAGTCGTTATTTCATATTTCCTAAAAAACTTGATCACCTTCTCACATAAAATTCTCACAGGTTACTTACAGTGATAAGTTTATTGAAAAAAGTGGATGGGACTGAATCTTCTATTCCAAAATCCAACGTTAATATTAAATCTTTGAAAATTTACAATCTAAACATCCTGACTAATACTCAAACCACTGCTTAAACTACACAGACAGGGATGCATAGTGTAAGCCAGGGGGTATCTGGGTGTCTTTTGGACACCCTGTTTTGAATCTGGACACCCTGTTTTATCTGTCCTTTACATGTAAATATACATTCTAAGTGAACAATTTGGAAACCCAGTTTTAAAATTTCCAGCAAATTTGGACACCGTTTTACCAAATCCTGGCTTAAACCTTGCATGGGTGAGAGTCAAAAAAGGTCCCAGAGTATACAACAGAACACAGAGCCATTTAGTTTGTGACTATTTAGTTTCCCTTTGTTAAACAATCCACTACACACATTCATCTCAGCATTGGAGTGGCATTGCAGACTCAGATCCTAATTTTATGAGGGATGAATGTCGAAATGGTGGCAATTCTACTTTCTGGATAACTTCTGAAGTTTTGATTTCAAGGAGCCAGGGAACACAGTATCCTCAGCAAGAGAGAAGTAGACCAAAGAGCAGGATTTCTTCATACCTGAAGTAAATGAAACTTTTTTTTTTACCAAGCACACTTCAGAATTCAGATAAAAGTCTGAAATTTCTCGCCCCTGAACTGTTCCGTGACAAGGCCACAGTCCATCTTTGGACCAGTTAACCACTTGATATTATTACCCCACTTCATACCTTGTGTTCCCCCCTCACAGTCTAAGGTGTGTACCCGCATACTAGCAGGTGTTATACCCACAACATAATTATCCTTAACAATCCTGTTCCTGAATGAAACAAACTCACTATCAATCAATGCAGCTACATGCAACAAAACAGTGGTCCTCCTCACAAAGACCCATCCACCCATGACAGCAATACCCCCCCCCCCCCCCACCCCAATCGACCATCACCCACTTGTGGAGTCCAGCTCCAGTAGGAGTGAGCCCGGCTACCGGAAGAGCTTTGTCATCTCTGCAAAAGTTCCACCACCTGTCCCTATGCTTTGACATGCTAATAAATGGCACACAGAGAATAACAAGTAATCCTGTGCAAATAGAAATTAATGAGGTTTTGTTTACTTGTCAAAGCATAATCATTCTATTGCCTTTTTCCCCATCTCTCTCTACGGCCTCTCTTCGTTGTGTTTTTTTATATTTTTCATGGAGAAGCAGGGACCAAATGTCACCCTGGAGAAGTCAAACAGTGGTGCAGGCCCTGAGCCAATGATCTCGGGGCATTTCGTTGTTAGTCTAGTGTCCCGTAGTATAACAACAAAGTTGTAATGTCACTGATTGTAAAAGGGGGGTGGGGGTAGCTTAAGAAAAAAAACTATGAAAATGTCTTTCATCTGGTTATTAAATAAAATAACTATGTGGCTGGTTTTCTACTGCATTTGAAGAGTATTTTACAAAGGTGGGCAAAGTTCTCACTGAAGCACTGGAAAATCTATTGCTGTTTAAAGACAGAAGAAAAAAGGGAATTAAAAATGCTTTAGTGTTTTTTATTTTTATTTCATATTTTGTTGAGGGACATTTTTCTTAAATGTAAATTAGTCAGTTCCTCAATATGGCAAAACAGTGCTATGAGTATTCAATACAAAACAACACTGTGACTTTGAAAATGTGACATTTTACTGATTTCAGGAATAATCCATTTATTCAAATTCTTTCAATTTAGGGATCGCATTGTGCAAAACAAATCTGTGGAAAGTTGGTCTAATTGGGTTTTCAGAAATGGATTGTGCTTTATCCGTTATTTTGGGCAGGTTCGTATGTAGGTTTCCTTCGCTTCAGCTAAACCCAAACAAGAACAGAAATTTGGGGGGGGGGGCAGTTTTCTCAAAAATTATAGTATTTTTGTGGGTATATTTCTCAGGAAACTTGTAACACAATGTACATGTAGTAACAGAGTATAAGAAAGTTTTAAAAAACAATAATTTGTTTTCAAATAATTGTCAAAGCTGCAGACAATCTTTGAAATATTAAACAGTCATTCAAGATTTGATGCACGTAGCTGACCTGTTGTTAATTTGTTTTTTTCAATAACTTGGTGTCCCAAAACAAGACACAATAACAAACAGCAGTCCTGCGGTCAGACACGTTGATTAAAATAAGCTTTTAATGTCAGTATTTGTCAGTGAAAGAGTTGATAAATTAATCAGTAGATTTTGGAAAAGGTTATTTAATATCAAAAGGTCTCCATGGTGCACCTGTGACATTTGGCCAAGGTGGCAAGGAATCTTGAATACAAAGCTTATTGTCAGACCAAACAAAATCAAAACAAAAAAAATAAAGGAGGGGGGAAATAATTCTAAAGATGAATGTTTATTTTTAGTCAATTTATCTGTGACTTAGGAATGCTGGAATTAGTTTTCAAATCATCTGTGCTATGACTTTGTGTTCACAACTGTCAGGGTTTTGTTCAGAATTTAAAAAAAAAAAAATTCCAAAGGCATGTTAAATGACTTTTGACTTATTAAGTAAATTTAAACTTATTTGGAGAAAAAGACTCCTTCAAAATATTTCTTTCTCCCCGAAAAATCAGGCCATGCAACTTTATGAGGACTCCCCTTACAAACATCAAAATAACATGAAATAAAATTGCTTGCAATGAAATTTTTTGAAATGGAAACGAAAAACTACAACAAGAAAAACATATTAACATAAAAATTAAAAATAAAAACTATGTATGATTATAATTGTCCCTACTCCTTGTATTTTCTCTCAAACTAGAAAACAAAAAATGTCAATGACCACATCCCCATCCCTTTCTCTTTACCCACTTCTCCTACCCTTTGATCTTTATTGGTGTGAATGATTACACAACACATTAGCGTTCTCTCTTAACAAGGTCCAAGAGAGAACAAGGTCGTTTGGGAAAATTCTAGTTAAAACACCTGAGGACCAGTCAAAATTCACTCCAAGTGGTCCTAGCTGGCTAGTTCAGGGTTGAAATGCATCCTTGTTTCACTGACACTGACAGAATAGTGAAATGACAAGCTAACTGGTCCTGCTGGACAGTCGCTAAAAAAGTTCAGGGAAACCCTGCAAATACATTTGACAACAGATGTATCCCTTGTAGCACCCCCCCCCCCCCCCCCCCACCTTACGATAACTGTTCAGCATGCATGAAGAGAGAGAGAGATTTGGCCTGCACTGACAATAACATTCCATGAATTGATGGAGCAGGTATTAACAGTAATTTCAGCAATAAAATCAAACTGCGCCCCTGGGGTCTGCCCTGTAGGGTTAACCTTATCAGGCCACTGTCTCTGACCATGGAGCTCCACCCTTCAGCATAACAGATTACCAGTGACCAGACCAGCAGAATACAAGTGACCAGACTGGGTTGAATATCAGTGACCACACCAGGCAGATAACCAGTGACCAGACCTGCAGTCATTATCAGTGACCAGATCATGACATGGAGACATGGGACTGTAACTGCCTCATATTTACTAATGAAAATTGTTAATCTTTTGAGGTCTGCCGTACTATTTAAAAAAATAATTTTCAAGCAGTTGTGATTGTAAAAAATAACTCAACATTTCGATCAGTAATACTCTGATCATCTTCCATTTGTCTTCAGGCCCAAAACTCAGAAATTTATTGCATTATGTTTATATTGTTGACTGAAAGAAGAACGAACTTATATTTTCTATTTTCTTAAAAGCGCCACCACCTGAATTGATGAAGTCTCCTCTGGCCTGGAATTACACAAAGGCCATGAGGCATCTGTTGCCCTGGTCTTAGCTCTAGTGCCGCTTCAAAGGTTTCTCATAATAGACTTTATAATTTCAAATGGAAGTGCCTTTTGCAAAATGAAAATGACCTTGCCTTCTCATAGATGAGTTCCAGGCCTGGTAATGGTGGGAATAATGTACTCTTTCCCAAAAACAAACCTTTAACTTATGAAAACAGAACTTTGTCATAGTCTTCTTTTTTTATTTCTTTTTTATTTCAAAGCAGATCCACTGACTTAAAACTCCTGCAACTGCAAGAGAAGTCTGACATGTATTCTGGTGTCTTTTTAAGAAATGAGTATTAACATGATTAATACAGTTACTGTCTCTGTGGATATAGATTATAATTTTCATGCAAACACTGTTAAGAGCAGTGAAATGTTGTCATTTGTTGTTGTGTTCTGTTTGTTTTTGTGTTTTTTCTGTGTTTTTTAAGGACCCCGATGGAAATAAGCCGTTTACTCAGCTTTTTGGGCTATCCTTGGCTTTTAATCGATTTACTTGTTTTTTCTATGTTACATGTATTTGTTTTTAATTGCCGAATAAAATATATAAAAAAAATATATAAAAAAAAAAAAAAAAAAATGGTTTGCTTTGCTTTCTTTGCAATGTTTATTTGCAATGTTTATTTGCAATGTTTATTTGCAATGTTTATTTTGCTCTCTTTTTGCAAGGCCCACATACTTTTTTTTATTTTTTATAAAAATGGCACTACAGTGTACATTCCCTACAAAATGTGAACATGTGTCAGAATATACTAAATCCACTTCCACTTAGTGAAAACAAAAATCAAATTCTTCAGTTATGCTTGAGATTTGCAATTTACCGCCAAATTGTTGGTCTACATGTGTGTAACAAAAGATTATGTCAAATTGTTTGTATATGACTGGGACAAAATGTTTGGTCTTGCTACCTCGACAAACAATCGTGCCGGCATTCTCTAAAGCCAATTGTTGTTTTCCCACACAGTAAACGATTATTTTTGCAGAGTAGAGTCTCTTCCATCAATATTAATCTTACAAATGTCACGGCTGCAGCATGTGACTCACAAGGGCATTTGTCCCAGAAGAATCAACAGATGAAACAAAGACTGACAAAGTACCAGCCTGAGGCAGCTAACAAACCAAGATTGTCATCATCCGACCAATTTTTAAAAATTTAACCAGGCACAGAACATGCAGAAGGTTCTTGCTAATAACTTGTTTAGTGCCAACATGAGATGTCCAGGGCCCAATTTTATACAGCTGCAAATATTGCTTAGAAATCTTCCGCTAAGCACAAATAAGCAGAATACCAGTCACAAATTTTACATGTGGAATGCTATTTTGGCTGGTAACTTAATTCTGGTAAGCATATTCTTATTGTGCTAAGCTACTTTTTGTGCTTAAGCAGCTCTGTGAAGTTGGGCCCTGGGCTCGAAATTTACACTGGACCGCAGGCCCGAGGCCAGTGATTTTGGCATCCGGGCCAGTAAACTCAACTCATGACTGGACAAGCCTAAAGGTATTGTGTTTTTCAATTCCCTATGTGTTGACTTTGAGTTTGTAAATATCTTTCAATACCGTTGAGTATTGAAGTATACTTAAATACAGGCAAAGTATACCTTTGGTTTTTGGAACCACTCGATTGTTTAAATCTTATACAAATGATCCAGTAAAAATATTTCTGGTCGGGTAATGTTTTGAGCTACATGTACAAGCTGATGTCTTATGGATTTTTCGCCAAAATTCAAGCCCTGAATGAACCCAACTGGTTTCCTTCTCACGTTTGCTTATTCGGTCGACTTGTTACAATGTACTAAGCAAAATGCTGCTGAAAATTAAGCCCAGGAATCAGGAACCAATTACAAAGGGCTTCTCAGCGTTACAACTTTCTTTGAGCTAAACACTTTTGCTTAGCAGAGTCAAGAAGCTGTAACATGTTTCACTTATCGGACATGCTCCTTGCGGTTGTTTTTAAAGCTTATAGTGGAGAAATGTCTTTAAACAAGCGTCAAGTAGTGGAATGTTGTAGTGGACTGTGTGGATTCACGTCCTCTCCTGTGTCATGGCTCTTGTGTCCTTATGCAAGACACTTCATCATAATTGCTCTGTCCTTTAAAGGGACACACCGGCTTAGTTGGGCTATTTTGGCTACAAAATAGACTAAAACATGACTCCAAAGGTCTTCCAGGAATGGAGAAGAACGGTTCCTAAAAGAAACCATCAATTTTGGTTGTTTTTTAGCATTTTTCAAAAAACGAAGGTCACATGGGTTATCCGAACCACTTTTTTGGTTCGGATAACCCTCATGATCTTCGGAGTTAGTTTTACTTCCAGTCGTATAAAAATTAATTACTGCACCGAATTCAACTCTGTTTTTTAACAAGAATTCATGAGTATTTGACACACAAAAATACGTATTCAAATTATGGATACAAGTTGTAAGTAATTCAAAAAGTCGAAGGTAAGATTTTATTTCAGAGAGTCCGAGCAACGGAAGCGTGTCTTACAGTGCACAGCGTGGGGACCGATACACGTAACACAGGGGCAGTCGTATCGCTTGCGAGCAGAGTATCTCGGCAGTGCTACCTCGACGGAAGCTCATGAACATGTGGGAGGGGTAGGGAGCCAGACCACCAACTACGTTGTTGTTATTGCGGGTTTGCTAGTCGGTACACCTCGCTGATCGAATCTGTTGTTTCAAAATCGCAACTTTTCAATGCTCTGTGTACGCTCCTTGACCCGATTTGTACCGAGTTTCTTGTTAATTAAATAAGATTTATGTCAATACATAGGAATACCACTTTTATATTGACAATACAATTAGTTTAAACAAAATTTGTGACAAACAATTCCCCAAAAACGAGCCCCTCCAAAAAAAAAACAACAACGGAGCCCCTGAAGGGACAAAAAGAAGTGAAAAAGAAGATAAAAATTAAAAGGTGGAAACAAAAAAACTCACTCGAAATTTCTATTGCATCCCTCGACACACAAAATTCCAACAAAATCATTTTGTTTCCTCAAAATATTATTTAATTCGATGAAAATAAAATTTTGTCTCACAAAATATAATTTTTCATTTTGTGAACGCAGTGTGTTTTTCTAGGTAACGAAATAGATTATTTCTAGAAAATAGGTTCTTCTTCTTGTTCCCTTGAACACGCTTTTTTCCCCCCGAACTACAATTAAGTTCCCCAGAAATACGCTTTCGTTCCCTGAAGATACGCATTCGTTTCCTTGAAATATGATTTTGTTCGCAAGAAATATACTTTCGTTCGCTCGAAATATGCTTTCCTTCCCTAAAGAACGCTTTCTTTCGCTCGAAAGGAGATTTCGTTCCCTAAAAAAAAGCTTTTGATTCCTCGAAATATGACTTCGAATTTTTTGCCCAAAATTTACTTTCATTCACCCGAAATGTGCTTTCGATCCCTAAAAATATGCTTTCGTTCTCTCGCTATGAGATTTTGTTCCCCAGAATTCCTCTTTCGTTCCCTCAAGATAGCTTTTGTTCCCTCAAGATAGCTTTCGTTCCCCTGAAGTCCAATCACACCAATTTGTTACATTCTTTTGTGAGGGGCGACTTTGAGAGGGGACGAGTTTGTATGTGAGGGGGCGACTTTGTAGTTGGGGACTTTGTAATTGGCGAGTTTGCTGGGGGGCGAGTTGACTGGTTTCCGTGTCCGTTGTTTATACACACTTTCAGATGGATAACGTGGACTGGATCCTCATGCATTGTCGTAGTAAAACACTTACATAAACAGAGCACCAGTCTACTTGCAACATTGCACAGTATGTATCCCATGAATTTGACACTTGCAACAGCTGGTAAAGCGTATACGGTGACCTTTGACCGCTTTTGTTTTTTTCAGAAATTTCTCGTTAATTACGTGATATTTTTGTATAAAAAAAATATAAAAAACATCTTGAAATAATTGTCTTTGATTCAACATGACTAAATTACGTAAACAGGTAACTGGTGTGTCCCTTTAAATGAATGTAAAGCCATAGGACCAGCATGTTGAAGCAATGTTATTAAGAATCCAGTACACACATCATTATCAGAGGGAGCTTGCCCTAGTGTTTCTGGCATGGTTGGCTGCAGTTTGCATTGCAGCACTTTGTGTATGTTTACAAACAGCTATAGTAATGGGTCTCATAATTCAACATCGCTCTGTATAACTGTCAAAAATAATGAACACTTTGAGACAACCTTATATAAGTCATGTTATAATTCATGATACA
Source organism: Leptasterias polaris (assembly GCA_037783415.1). Lineage (NCBI taxonomy): Eukaryota > Metazoa > Echinodermata > Asteroidea > Forcipulatida > Asteriidae > Leptasterias > Leptasterias polaris. The sequence continues at coordinate 269,512 of JAZGTN010000024.1, read as the reverse complement.
CAAACTTGTGTAGTATATTTGACGAATCTCGCAATATCATCCTTGCTTCTTTGTTTGTTATTCTACATTACTGTTCAGACATTACAGGCCCCCACCCCCCCCCCCTTTCTCCCCGCCTCCACAAAGCCACCTTCCTTCCAATGGATGTCTGTTCTTATGATTAATGTGATTGACAGAAGACACTGTTTATGTAAGGCTCTAGCTGCTTATAGAAATGACAGCTGGTCATGTTGAATGAGGAACCACACCAAGGCCACGTAAATGTACAGGAGGCATCCATCTTGTTTCTCCTGTCTATTCAAACCAATTCAACCAAAATGAGACTGGCAGGGGACAATGTCAAATTTCCATTTGAAGTACGACACTTGTAACCTTAAGGCAAAGTAAACCTTTGGTTTTTGGAACCCTTCAATTGTTTTAATCCTGTATAGATAGATGTAGATAAAACTAAACTGTGAAAATTTTTATTTCAAAAGGTGGTTGTGTTTTTCTGATATCGCCGAAAATATGGAGCGAATATAACCACGCAGGAAGAACAGTCCCTAATAGGAATACACAATCTGGGAGACGCTTCTGACAGAAACATTTCTCAGATTTTAATTTTGGGTCTTAAAAACCTGATTTCTTTTTACTTAACCACATTACTTCGAATTGTAATGTTTCTCAAAATGCTTTACACTGTCCCAAGCTGGTGTACTTCTAACCAAGTAAGTTTTGATTGCCATTAGTTTTAAGAGTGATTACCAAACGTATACATTCCCTTTAACCAATGTACATGACACCAGACAAAGATGGCCACAGCATACAGACCTTTAATACAGTACAATTAATGGGACCAAATGGAGGCTGATGGGTAAAAAAGTCAGGGCCCCTTCATCTTGTATTGACACACACATATCAATATTTATCACTGTTATGACATACAAGCAACTGCATACTGTCTAGTTACCAGATATCTATTTTTAACGCAACAAGGGGTGAGTGTTTGTTTGAAGATCATATTATTTGAGACGGTCTTGATAGTGGGATATGCGTGTATTTTTGATCGCAGCAAATGTCACAGTGAAAATGTCTCCTTCTTATCGGGTGAAGGGATCATGCCCGTAAGGGATACACGACATTCAACGCAAAATGTTAAAGATGTTTACACAATCACAAGAAGACATTAAAAATAGACTCGTCCACACTCTGTACATTGTATTAAGGACTCACACAATCATTATTAGACACAGGGTTTAAACAAACAAAAATTCATTCCCCAGCCCCTACATCTTGTGTAACCTGGTGTTGAGACAAGAATGTACATTGTATATTTAGTGATCCTATTATTAAAGGCTTGACAACATCAGGCTTGAAATTTCACGAAGGCCAAAATGGTAGTCTTAGATCCTCATATATATCTATATATGTTTATTATCTTCAAATTGGAGCACCATCCTAAGAGAGATTGTGCCGGTCCAATTATCATAAAGTTGCTCAGGGGCCATTCAGAATAACCAATGTTCACAAATTACGCCTTCTCCAAAAATTGTTTTGACCCACCCACCTACCCATGAAACCCAAATTTAGATTTTTTTAATTTTTATATTTTCTGACTTTTCAAGAATATCCGACATACTGAACAACAAAGTGATGATCACTGTTTGGATCATCTGCTCCTGCCACCATTTGATTTTAGATTGGTGCTCCCCCAGCTCAGGACATTTTAATGACTTTACCAGACTTCCAGCTACAATTTGTTAAAGGCTGTTAAATCAGAAATGCAACTTCATCAATTGACCCCCCCAAAAAGAGTAAGTTGCAGGAAACCTGAAAGTTTGTACCTGTGTTTTTTTCTATTTACCATTTGAACGAGGTGGACTTTTGAGACAAGATTGACCAATGGCAATGAACAACAGCTCAGTACAATATTAAAGAGGCTGTCGAGCTTTGTTTTTTACACATTGGTTATTCTGAGAGTGAAAATACTTCTAGGAAAATTAATCTGCAAAGCAAAGTTAACGCAGGGTACCAGTTGCAACAATGTAAACAGCATTGCAGTCTTTTAAGGCAACCAGTTTCTGTGCTAAGCTACAAGCAAAGTTTCTGTGGACTTTTCACCTACAAGTGACCCACAAGTGACCCACAACAGTAACCATGGGCTCCCCTTTAATTTTGCCGTGGCACCCTTTGAAATGTTGCAAAAGAAACGTACCGTTTCATCCAAAACATTTCTACCAAGAGGGAAACTTGCCTTGCTCCTTCATGAAGAATAACCAAGGCCCACCTTAGCAACTGTCAGAGCACTCATTGTGAGTTACGCACAGGAAACTTGTTGCGCGTTAAGGCAAAACAGCGCACTGTGCATGCCACGCTATAAAGCACAATGCACTATAAGAAAATTAATTTTAAAACTTACCAAGCACAAAACTCTAAGTGTAGACAAGAAAACTGAACCGTAGCTAATGAGATCCCATTCCTTCAAAAGTATCTTCAAGCTATTGAAAGGAAAAAGAAAGAGAAGAAAATGGTTCAATTTATGCTGTTATCAAAAGGATTGTCTGTAAACAACACACTGATTAAACAAAGGAACCACACTGAGCTTAACAAGGGAAGACGATGAACTGAAATTAATGTAGTAATGGATATGAAAGTTAATTCAGAATATTTATTAGGTTTTTAATAAAAGCTGAAATTATTTTTATATCACAGCATTCTCCCTTAAAGGCAAAGTATACATTTGGTTTTGGAACTGTTTGATTGTTTTAATCCTATATAAATGATTCAGTAAAACTAATCTGTGTAAATTTCATTTTGAAAGGTGGTCGCGTTTTTGAGATACATAATGCCAAAAATCCAGAGAGAATACAAGTATGTATGAGCAACCTGATTTTGAGCTATACGTGAGGGCACCCGACTCCAGTCTAGTGGCAATCAAAGTAGATCTGGAATTTAACATGACCAACAGTTGTATCGCAACATTCCTCTATGTCTTCGCAAATATCATTAATGTCCTGACATATCCGATTGTGAATTCCACCACCGAATTCCCCCTTGCGTAGGCGCAACGTTAAAGCAACCCCTCTCCCTCTCAGCATTTCAAAAAGTTACTCCAACTACTTGTTCTATATTTACTCCCTGGTTGCACATCACTGATTTGTTTCAACACTTGACGCCATCTATTGGTTTAGACAAGTGTCCTTGTACTATTGCTCAGTTGCCAGGCAACGCACTGCCGTAGATAAATGCAATTACTGCATTAAATTAATAACAGGTCCAATGGTTTCATCGTGGGGTTCCAAACGAAATGAAAACAATTTGATTGCATTGCTGAAATGTCCCCAATGAATTATTGAAATTGTGATATCTATAGAAGAAATACATAATTAATGCATGATGTTCGTAACATTTTTATGGGACTACTTTGTTTTGTTCCCCCCTTCATTCCAATTCCCATGTTAATCAGCTAGCAACAAATAATTTTGTTTTTTTGCAAATTTAAAAATTCCTTGCTCGATTAGAAACAAAGTATCTTTAAAACAAAGAATAAATTTCATCATTTTCCAAAGGGCATGATGTCCATGACTGAAAAAAATAATAAAATCTTATGTTGTTGAATATTTTGAGTGAACGAAAACGTGGGAGGCACTTAACAAAGAAAAATAGCTCCAGGCTTTCATTAAAGTGCTGCTGTTCTGTAACATTCAAAAGTTACTAACAAATTTGGGTAAATGTACAAAACATACTACATGTATATATAAAACCTACTTGAGAAAGACAATTTCATTGATTTGTTGACAATCCACTAGTTTTTGATTAACGCTACATGTACATATACATTAAACATGTGAACATTTTATCAAATCAGGTTGTAGTTAAATGAAAAACAAAAGCGCTAATTCCTGAAGCAGCAAAACTTAATCTTGGTTACCTAATTCTGGTTGTGAAGCCAAGGACTCTCACAAAAGCAAACTTAATCACTATACTAGCCAAGAACCCAATGGAGAGAAGACAAGGAGTTTCAGTTTTAGATGTGGGAGGAAAACCCCAGAGAATTATTCCAGGGAAAACCCACGCAATCAGGTAGGAATTTAAAATCCAATCCATTTAGTGCCCCTGGTGGGATCTGAACCGAGGTCCTAGAGATGGTCGGCAAAGAAAGAAACCACTACACCATCCCTACCACTCAATCAATCACTTCATGGGCATTTATTTAAATTTCAAATCCTTAAAAAAATAAACTCAAAAACAATCTTTCTAAGTTTCTACATTCTTTTCAATAATTCTGTTAGTTATCAATATTGAATAACTGTTAGAAAGGGGGTTTCATAAATTATCAATTTACAAGGGGTCAGGGCTGGAAAAGAAATTCCAAGTTTGGTCTAATTATGTCTGGTCACAAAACTACTTGTAATTGGTTTCCAATATAATCAAATTGAGTCTCCAATTAAATATATACATTTAAAATGTCAGGGTCATTCAATTTCATCAATGCAACTTGAAAGTAATTGTTTTAATTAATTTAATTCAGACTCGTATCTGAACGGGAATAGTACAGGAATTTCGGAATACGACAATTATTAACGATACTGTCATCTGACATTTCTGATTGACTTTACAATTAAACAATGATCGGAGGGACAGGGGAAAACCGAACCTATCATAATGTACTGAATATACATGTACTCTACTGAATTTGCTCACAAAATAAGCTTAATAGAAATGTATCATATTACGGTAATTTTCAGGACAGATTTTGTCAATGTTGTCTAAATATGCATGTGTCTACCATGAACTTAAAAAACAAATTCATTAAAAAGAATAAACCAACAGTTAATATATTAACTGTATAAATGGTTGTGTTCTTCCCCTAAACTACCTTCTAAAGATCATATTACATGTAGGCTTTTCTAAAATTGTTGTTGCATCAGGGATAAATGAATACTATTCTGGTTAAAATATCCTTATGTGATGAGCGGCAAGTTCTGGGAGAAAAGCCACAGGCTTCTCAGGTGGGATTCAATTTCATTTTTCTTAAGGATTTCTATTTATCTTTTGCTGCAGACAATTTTAAACTAATGATGAACTCTTCTCATCCCCTAAAAAAACACCATAATAAATAAATAACTACAAAATAATATAAGTTTTATTTGATGGCATCCATTTAGAAATGGTAAACTTCAAAGAAAAAAGGAAATAAAAGTCTTTCTACAAGCATCAAATATTACGAACAGTTTCCTTCTTAAAAACTAGAACACCGTCAAGATCAGAAATCGGAATCAACACATGCCGCCCAATTTCATTACTATTTTTGGTAACATTATTTCTGCCCAATCCTTGCATAAAGTGACAGCGTATTTACATAAGGTACTTATTGATGGACCCAACACCTGACATTCAAACGGGAGAAAGCGCGAAGACGGGCAACGTCAACAGAGCGAGAGTACTTGAGAGACGATGTCCATTTAACAATTCATCTGAAACCTTTGTTTATTTATATAACAAACTCAATTTCCTCTCCAGCGATGTTGTTGTAAGATCGCGTTTTAATCTCAATTTAACACTTAAAGATACATAATTTATATCACCGCGAGACGGATGGGTACGATTTAATTTTCTTTGCGCTATTTTTTATTAAACCGAGCAACATGTATTGTTTGTTTGAATATAGGGTAGAATTTTATAGTTGCTCTTGGAATTTAATAACAAAAATTGAAGACGAGGGAAAGTGTGTCACACGGAAAATAACAATGTGTGAGCCAAGAGCTACACAGTTCTAAACACACAAACTATTTTACTATTGTTAGTTTTCATTCTTGTACTACATGTATAATTTAATATTCTGAGTTCTTGTTATGTTTTTATAATTAATTTTGAGATTTTATGTGATTTGCTTCCAAGCCTAAACCTACATCTCCAAATTTATCGGCAAAATTACAAAATTAGGGGAAATGTTTTTATCACAGTCTCGTTGCATTATTACTGGTCCAGTGACATTTCTGAGCAACAAGCCCTTGCAGTGATATTTTTTGTATGCGTTAGATGAATTTGAAGAGCAGCAAACGTCTGACAAACATGAAGCCTAAGCTTGTTCTCACCACAATCATTTTTCCTTTGTGTTGAATCTCCCCACAAGAGGGCAGCATACTGCAAACAGAATTATAAAACTGAGTACCAGTGGATGTACACACACACAATGACTCAGAACGTCACTGGACACTAGGCTAGGTTTCTGCAAATAGACATAAGGTCAATTTGGTGCAAGAATAAATTGATTCAATTTTAGGACCCGATGAAAAGAAAAGGTTTTCCCAGAATAGCCCTGCATTGCCTGGGTCAGTTTCAGGCAAACAAATGCCTCCATCGATTCTACTACTGAACATTTCAGATGACTTATATTTGATTTGCATTTATTTAAGTCAAAAATTTAAATATAACTGTTTTAGGGTCAGCTGAATTTTAAATAAAATAAAAAAATGGGGAGGGGGGATTATTGAACAAAAATCATAAGTATCAAAAAGATACTAGTTTTGGATGACAACCAAGTGAAATTAATTTCTCCTTAAAATACGTAGGTGAAGTAGTAATTTTGAGTCGAATCAGAGTTCAGATACTGGTTTCAAGTTTTTAAACAGTGATCATTGCTCATTAACTGGTTCTTCCCGGGATTAACATACATCAATTTGTCCTTTTGGGTGGTTTTGGGGGGCAAAGTAAACTTAAATAGATTTTATAAATGTTCCCTTTTGACAACCACATCATAATAGAATGCTGTTTCTTTGTTTTTGAGAACTAATTTGGTGAACAGTTTTATGTGTTGTACCTTAGCCAAGGAGAAAATATGGTTTTGTCCTCGTTTGTTAGTTTGTCTGTCTGTCTGTCTGTCTGTCTGTCTGTAGGGTTTGCCCTGAACTTTTTCAGTGACTAGCCAGTGGGACCAGTTAGCTTGTCATTTCACTAGTCCATCAGCTTTCTTTGCTTGTCTGTATTTGGTTTAATGGATGCTTTTCACCACTGTGACTGGTCCTTGGGTGTTCTAACTTGCATTTGACCAGCGGACCGCTTTTAAGGGAGAATGCTGAACATCCCATTTTTGTTGTGGCTGCACAGTTATTGAGAGGCGACATGCAATGAAGGACACAACCCAACCAGCCTACTACTTGGCCGTGTACAAGAGTGCCCATTTGTGGAGCATTTTGGGCATTTAGCACCAGTCCAAGCTCCCTTAATGCTCAGCATGGCGGCGGTAAACGCTCTATTACATGCTTTCTAATTTCTATGTTTAAATTGTCATTTTAAGTTGTCAGCGTTGTCCCTTCACAGTGGTCCTCTGGCCAAATGAACACCTGAGGGCCAGTCAAAATTCACTCTAAGTGGTCCGGCTGGCTAGTTCAGTGTTGAAAAGCATCCCTATTTAAAATGAATTATGGACTAGTAAAAAAAACTGTCAGATTAAAGAAATGACAAGCCCACTGCTCCAGCTGGCTTGAAAACAGTGCAAGCCCTGGTAGTCCTTTAACCGAACGCATACTGAATATTTCATAATCTCCACCAGATAAACTGACACAAATGAATAACAGTAATAAATTTCGGCAACTTTGAGTGATCTCTATAATAGTGCTCAAAATTAGTTTGATAATTAGATAGTGTGCCAGTTTTTAATGTAGTCAGGTAGTCATAAAAATTTAATTTGAAGTAGAAAAGTACAGCACATGAGTGTCTGGACCTACGCTGCGTGACGATAACTCAAATGATGTCAAGCGTTATTCTATTGGCGAATGTTCCGAACATGAAAGCACACATGACTTAAGAAACTGTTCAAACAGCCCATGTTTCTAATCCATCAAGCGGAAGACCAATTACTCCATTTTGTACACGACGCTGGCAAATGCAGTCGATTGAAAGTTAATTTGTAATTAGCCGTACGACGTGTCCCGCTCATGGGACAAAGTCGCTGTTCTGAGAACATCGAAAATTTATATCAATTTTTGTAAAGCTCGGTGATGATAAGCAAATTGCCCAAGGAGAATACTTCCTTTGTATCAACACTGAGAAGATTGCGCTAATTTCCCCCTACACTGTAATAAGACGTTTACGAAATTATAAGCAACGCAAACATTGATGAATACAAAATACTTTTAAATAATGAATTTGTTAGAAGTGCGTGGTAATAGACCGTGAAAGTATTGAGCATATTCAAGGGGACCGGACTGTTTTTGTTTGGTCGTACTGTACATGTACATGTATATATAGCACATTGCTTGGTTTTTGCCACCGTATTGCTGATTTATAGGCAAAATTATCAAGAAAGATACAATAAAAGTCGCCTGTGAAAGTTTCTGCTGAATCCAGTGTCTACTTGTTGAGAAAACAGCAAACAACTTTCACAGTTTTTTCATTGAGCATGCTTAGCGAGATTACAGCAGGTACTAACCACATCTCTGGCCGTATTGAGGGCCGCTTTCAAAACAGAAACCACACAAATTTCCAAAAGTCTCCTACAAGCAATCTTTGGATATTCAAATTTGCCCTTTTCTTGATTTCCAATAAATGCAGGCACTTCAGATTAAATCATTTCGCAGGATGCTTACTACCATTAAAATCTTTATAACAAGTAAGCTTTCGGATAAAAATCACAATACATTTTTTTTGGGGGGGGGGTCATTACCAAAATATGACCCTACCATTTAAAAAAAAAAAACCTTCACTTTTCACCCGATGTTTGAACACATGTCATGGGAGACTACACTGTGGAATACAAGATAATGCTCTCAAGCACACTGTACAATGAGTGTTTGGAATTTTAAATGTGAACCAACCGGATCAATGTCATTTACTTTACATTACATTGCAATGTCCGAGGACACACAAAACTATGAGACCGATGTTTCCACAATTTCATCTAGTCTTGGTGCAAGACGTTGTTGTTGCTTATAATCACTTCACTATCGCAATTCTCCCTTTCTGCACACTATAAAAGTATCAGGAACCATCCAACGATAGCGGGCGCTGCTACAAAAACTTTAATTGTTCTATCAACCACAGGCAAAACAATGTCTTGGCCATTTAGTCTCGTCTCACATGACATACCGTTTATGACCTCTCTTACGAGGTGACACCAATATTATGCAAGCACACAAGGGCAATGATAATGTTGGACAATGAACTGCACACGCACGACCAGTGCTGCCTTCAGCGAATAAGTCGTTCAGGTACAAGACTGATCACATGTTCTCCACTCTGAAATTTATTATGCAAATGAAGCTATACAACACAGACAAGACAAAGGTATGTGACAGTGAGGCATCTGCCCGCAATTTCCTGTGCAGTTCATTGAGTTTCCCAAGACGTCTTACTGACTGGTTCGTGGCTTCCAGAGAACGCCCTCTATCAGTGGAAATGTCATGCCTTTTATGCAGTGTTGAATCACTAGCAAGATACGTAAGAAAGTCTTGAACCAAGACTACATTTCACCACAATCTATCATGAATTCCAAATAAATTATCTTGTTCATCAACAAAGGAAGCGTTAAAGGGACATTGAGAAAAATAAAAGAAAGTCATAATGATGACTTAGAATAAGTCATCACTATGACTTACATCTCGTAATAATGATTGAGCATAAGTCATAATTACGACTTGTGCCAATTAAATTGTAATTATTAGATCTTAATATCAGTCATCAAATGACTTAATACTAAGTCATAATTATAAGCAAAAATAAAGTAGCAGGGAACCGGTCAATATTAAGAAGAAGACGAACAACCAAAACATCCAGAGAAATATTTCCATCTGAAATACTCTCAAAGTCTAGAAAATAGCATTTTTGACAATCGCTTATTTTAACCACAGCAATCAAAATAACCTTTAAGCCGTGTTCGCATTGGATTAATGTTTTACCGAGACAGTGGTTAACATTCCAAAAGGGGAAACTTACCAGCGTCCGCACTTGGATTAATGACGTGGGTAAACTAACCGACACGATCGGTAAATCTATACCGACTAACTTAAGACAAACACAAGAGGGCGCTATCGCAGTGACCTTTGACCGGGGTGCATGACAGCGAGAATGCAATGAGTGCAACCGAGCTTCCGTCCGTGTAAACAATTGCGTGTGTACGACGTGTCACCACACGATCACGTGGCGCAGCGGGTAGATCGGGGGACCGGATGTGGCTTTTTACCAGGACGGCTTTTACCCTGATCGCGTCCGCACTGGACTTTTCGGCTCGGTTAAACTGACCTGGTCAATTTAACCGGGCAGACGTGGGTCGGTTAAACTACCCATTCGGGTCGGGTAAGTTACCTGGGAGGGAAACTTCCTGGGCTGTTCGCATTGGACTTAAAATGGTTAAGTTACCCATTTGCTCGGTTAGTTTACCCAAATTAAGTCCAATGCGAACAGGGCTTTAGGCTTTATCACAAAAAATCCCAACCGATCTGTTTTATTTTAAGTTTTCTTTTAATAAAAGACGACAACCACATTTGCTGAAATCCTCACAGATTATTGAAGTGTTTATTGAAGACTAGAAAAATTGAATAAATAACTCTTTTTAAAAAAAATTGAAAAAGTTAATAATGATGTACCAACTTTTAAATTAAAAAACATTCAGTTGAATTGTGGTAGATTTCTTGTTCTGAAAATCAATGGCTTTACACTGTCCCGCCTGTGCTTTGGTTTCACTGATCAAATCCACTATCACTGTCCCTAGAGTAGAAGTAGACCAACCCTCAGCTCCAGCATGACAAATTCACATCTTAATTATGTATCAAGGTTATATATATATACATTGCAATGCTGCAGCGTCGCATAAATAATTTTCATAATGAAGACAAACACATACAACGATGTCAATATCTCCTCCCCTTTTGTTTTCTTCCGTGAGTGGGTACGTGTCTCTCTCATCTGGGAATGCTGCAGTAATTTCATTAACAGGTCAGATTTGAACAAAGGGAAATCCACTTGAAATTCAAGCCAAAATAAACAACAGCTTGCAGATTTGACAATAACTTGTAAAATATTCTCAAATTTGTGACTTCGTATAGAATTGCCTAAATGCTTCAACCCAAGAAAACAAAGTGATTCAAAATGAAAATATGGTGGTTTTTTTTTCAAAAATCCATCTGAACTTTTTCGAGAGGCCTCTCAACGTTTTATCAACTTACAAAATGAAGTCATAGTTAACACCCACTAATGCAAAATGCAAACAAATCCCACTCTAAACCCCAAAAGTGCTTCCATCACCATGTGTAAAAACTCAGAATATGTAATTCAGCCATTTCTAATCAATCCTCTCTGATGCCAGATTCTTTAAAAGGTTTTTTTTTTCTTTCTCAAAGATGCACTCATGTTTTTTGAGGGGAAATGGAGTCTAAGTACCGCACGGAAATCTCATCCTGTTATTTGGATTTCCAGGTTTGGTGTATTGATACCTCGTTACGTTATGTTATCAAAGACATCACGGACACACAACACAACGTTGTGTTTACCGAGAGCGCATTAAGCCCTCAAGGTAGTGGAGCACTGTTAATTCATCCAGGAGCACTCCGGGAGAAGGAGTAGAAGGGGGAAAAAAAACGAAACCAAAACACACATCCCAAAAAACGGAGGAATGACCAGGGGGGGGGGGGGGGGGAGCCTAGGATGAGTGATTCACCGATGTTCTTGGCCCATCCACAGTGACTGATACAACCTTGTTTATTCACCTCGCATCACTGAATCCAATTGCTAATCAATTACCATCAACTAATAGGCATTACTCATCTGCTCTACCAATTAAGTCCAGCAGAGCGGCAGAAAATCACTATACGGCCGTGGCCCTCCTCCAACCACGACGGCGCAGCATCCCACCCAACGATAAAATTTCTTGGTTGCTAGGAGCCTCGTGTCCACAGGACTAATTTAGATTCATCATTTGATACTTTTATCCTTTAAACTAGTCCAAAAAGCTAGGAATTGTTGATTTAAGACTTGGGGGGGGGGGATGGGGCTCTCTCTTTGTTGACGATGAAATAATTAAAAACAGAGGTTTAATATGTGACTAATAAAGGCCTCTTGATTGATGTGGACAAACAATACAGATATTTGGCATGTTATAAATTATTTGTTCTGTCAAAATTGATAATGGGAAACCGTTATTAGGAGACAGTCACATGTTCAATCTATTTGATTGATTACTGTTTATGATACCTAAATAGCATTTTCCATTAGAAATTCTGGGAGATTTTTTTGTTTGTTTTGCTTTAGTTAACCTCGGTTTACTACAGCGCTGTAGGTGTCCAAAATGTATAGGAAGAGTGTACACAATAGTGTATAGCAGTGTATAGAAGAAACGTTCACTTCAATCTAGTCGTGGATTGCTGTAAATTAAAAGTGCTTTTGATACTTCTCCAGATATAATTGAGAAAAAAAATACTACAACTTATCTTTAGGACTAAAAGTGCCTATATCAAATGTATAATTTATTCCTCCTTTTATGAGAAAATTGATCTTGTAAATATCAACATAAACACAAATTTATCAGATTTATCACAACTCACTGGAACACCTGTACCAATAAGTCTATAGTCATTAAAAAATAGTGATAACTTCATTTGTGAATCATATTTGATGTTGAAGAAGATTTCATGCTCTTTTCTTGACAAACATTTGGTTCACAATTTGTTCCTGTTCTGACACTGTCTGCTGTGAGAGTAATAGACCAATGATGTGATTGGTCTGCTGTGAGAGTAATAGACCAATGATGTGATTGGTCTGCTATGAGAGTATTAGAACAATGATGTGATTGGTCTGCTGTGAGAGTAATAAAACAATGATGTGATTGGTCTGCTATGAGAGTAATAGACAAATGATGTGATTGGTCTGCTATGAGAGTAATAGACCAATGATGTGATTGGTCTGCTATGAGAGTAATAGACCAATGATGTGATTGGTCTGCTATGAGAATAATAGACCAATGATGTGATTGGTCTGCTATGAGAGTAATAGACCAATGATGTGATTGGTCTGCTGTGAGAGTAATAGACCAATGATGTGATTGGTCTGCTATGAGAGTAATAGACCAATGATGTGATTGGTCTGCTGTGAGAGTAATAGACAAATGATGTGATTGCAGCCAACAGCCACAGCCCCAGCTGAAGTCGCTTGATTATTTGCACACAGCTTTAGATGTGTACATAGATCTGACCATCTGAAAAGCTCTTTGTGTACATCTATCTGATTAACAGCTTTCACAACCACACCAACTGAGGGCGCTCTACATGTACAAACAACCCCCCCCCCCCCCCCAGATATTCTGATGTTTCACCAGAAAGACACACAGTTCCTTCCTCCATGGTTTTGCATAGTGTGTTGAACTTGTTTTTTCAATATATATAAAAAAAATCTACCAGAAAATCCTAAAAATGCAAGTGGCAAGACAATAATCAGCCTGGGCGGTTGCATTTAAACTTTGTTCCGATTCAAGGACTATACTTTTATGGTACACAAAATTATCTCTTTTTGAAAACATATCCCAATAGACAGTTATTGGATGGAGGAGGCAGAAGTTAGTCACTCAGTGGGCCTTTCTACTTTAGTTAAGTAGTTTTCAATCATCAGGTTTCGAGCTGGTACATGATATTCAACAATTATCAAGGAAAAACTCCGATAAAATTGATAGGAATCCATTCAAACATTACTCCATCCCCTATCACCAAGACACCCACCAACGCCACCTGCCATCAGCAACACTGCATGACCAAATGTCAGAGACTGGTCCCCTGCTAGCTGGTCCCCTGTACAATCATGACAGTTAATCCTGGGATGCCAGCTACAGTTGTTCTTATGCCTGTTTATTATTGTTATACATGTATGATTTATTGATAAATGTTCTGATTTATTTATTTTTGGTATTCACTATAAGTTTTGGTTGGTATTCATTTTGTAGACAGACCATGGTGCGCTTAGAAACATCCGTATTAAGCGCCTAATAAATGTTGTGCATTATTATTATTACAGTTAGGCCATCCCAACTGTAACACTCAAGTAAGGACCTGTCCCAAATTCAACAGTTGGGGTGATTCTAAAGTTGGAACAAAACATCAATAGAAGGCCCCTTTCTTTTCTGGATTATAACCGATGCTGTTCTTTGTCTTTAAATCTTTGCCTAACTAATTGAACTGGGGCATTTGTGCAGCTTGAGCATGTAGTTTATTAACAAGTAAACAAAAAATTTATCACACTATCAAAATTTATGCCAATGTAAACATTGACAGTTTCACTGGAGGTAGAGTTTCATGTGATAAATGTGAATCACAAATGGTCTGAAGACACCTGCACACACACACGTTTGTCAACCCAGTAAATCAAGGACTTCTTTGTTCTCCAATTTTGTTTTTTTCTTACATGTAGCAACCCCAATTGATTCATAAAGGTCTTGGACGTCAATTGCTAGTAGGTAAAAAAGGATGTATGCACACTGGCAGATCCTGGGACTACTGTCATAACATCAACAGTTCAAATTCATGCAAAAGGGACACCACACTCCTCGAGTGGATTGATTCAGTGAATTTCTAGTAATTTTTTGCTGAAAAAATGTACAAAATGTATATACTGATCGGTTTCATACACAAAAGAAGTTAACTAAATTTCTTTACAATATTTATAAAACACTTGGGGGTTTTGGCTCTCCCCTAGCTAAGGTAGGAAGTCTATTGTGAATATTCACAGTTGACATTCTCAGAACAATTAACACTAAAGGGGAATTGCATCAGACTTTTGGATTAGGCACTGATAATTTTAAGACATGTGTTTGGCAGCTGTTAATGGAATGTCACTACAATCTCTTTTGATAGATGTCAGACTTTATTTCCCTGTTGTTTTTAAATCATCTTTTGAGCAACTGGTGCCTTTCTTACAAACAAGGATAATTAGATCATAGATCGAATACATAGCGACTCTATCAAACCCAATTCAAAAGTTCAAGAATACGATAAACTACAAGTTCATGGAGATTAATTAAAGCAGAAGTGAACATAAACAAATTAGAAATCCTGAACTTGTTTATCAGACCATTTAACCCCGGTGTCACGCCAAAAATTGTCCGCCGCGAAATACTGTCCGCTCATTAGCATATTGCGATCTGATTGGTCAAGCGTCTATGACGTCACATTGTTTACAGAAGTCTGCCATAAAGCGTCCGCGTTTAGCGTGCATCATTGCGTGCCTAGCTAGCTGCTCAGCTGACAAGACGTCGTACATACAGATAAGATCATTTTTTTCATCTGAATTTGCCTGTGAACTTATGTATAAACGCTTTCTTTATTGTATATTATTCTAAGGATTCGTAACACTTAACATTTAGCACTTTCTCACATCGTTCACTTATTATTTTGTCCGCTAACTCTCCGCCAAACACTGTCCATTCCTGCCAAATACTGTCTGCTAACTCCCCCCCAAAATGACCGTTAAATAGTATTTCGAAAAAAGGAGTACAGCGCCCCAGTTACTGGGTCTAGTCCGCCCCTGCCAAATTCTGTCCGGGTGCTGTGCATGCATGTGACCGTTCTGAATGCATACATGCGCCGGACACTATTTGGCGGCGGACACTAATTGGCAGGTAATACGTGCCAAATAGTGTCCCGGCGTCCACTGCGCGTGCTCAGCGGACACTACTCCTAGAACTATCGAGGTTCATTCCGCTATCGTCTCCATTTACCCTCATAGAGTGACATGTACAAAATCCTATTCGAAACTTTCTGCACTTCACGTTTACATGCCTACACTCCTACAGTTCTTTTGTGAAATAAGATATTGCCAAAATTAGGCTCTATATGTTCTTTGTACTCTCATTAAGCGTTGCACGGGTCCAGAAAATCCACTCCGCAAACAAAAATTGCAAAAAATGATAAATTCTCACCGTTTTTCAGAAATCTAACCTTCCGTTAACAATATGGTCGCCGTTGAAATTTTCCTCCTGGTAATGCTGCGCGCTACGCTGGTCACAAAACCAACGGTTCACGTATACAATCTAGGCGCAATGCTGGTCCACAACAACCAATGTTCTGTATGTGAATCGTTGATAATTGTTGAACCTCATAGTTCTAGGAGTAAGCGGAAACTATTTCGTGGCGGACACTTTTTGGCATGACACCTGCTTATTACGTTTAGGAAAAGCAGGAAATGCACAAAAAGCATACAACTACGATTATGACTATGATTATGAATGTTGTGACTAAAGATGTAGGCTATGTATATCCTCCCCTGTCCGGTTTTCGATGTAGTATGCCTTTTTCATTGAATTGAAAAAAAATAAAATTATTCCATAATCAACTGATGCCCTAATTACCTTCCTTTGTTTATAAGAAATATGCAAACATATATTAAAACGTGATGGACATTGAAACTTTCACACCACGCACCGATCTTCGATGACTTCAATAGCGTCCCATTTGATTTGAGTTTGACCTGTTTTCGATGCAAACAAGAAAGTATGGTGTCCGGGTGAAGCCATACGTGGAAGAAACATCTGCAGTGACTATTAGTGTTCTGTGAGACTTAGTGTATGACTCTATAGCCAGCAGTTTTCTTCATTTTATTCAACATATATTTTATTTAGTTTTAAAAATAACCATGGTATTTTTCAAAAACTTTATAAAAAAAAATAAAAAATAAAAAATGTAAATAATTCTTGGCTTTCAAATCTTATTTTTATTTAGTTTTGTGTCTTTTTATGTTTCTTAACATTTATAATAAAGCATATAAATAAACAGTGATAATCGAATCACAAAGCTGATGTTTAAATTTTAATATTAATAACAAAAATGATAGTGTTACAAAAAAAAAAATATCCAGAATATTAGAAAATGATATAAGGCACATGGCTTCTTTAAGCCTCTGTATTTTTCCCCCAGAATGCTCAGCAGAATGTTCAGTCACATGATTTGATCATCGTGAATTGTGAATTGAAAAAGTGTTTGATGAAACTTTTTCGGTGGGAATTTTTTATGACACATTTTTGTAGCTTGCAAAAATGCCTAAAATACCACAACTTTTTGCATAACAAGTGCAACTAACCAGTGGAGCCTTACATGTTTCTAAGTTTTGGTCAAATGAGAGGAGACTCTTTGCTTGGCAAGTCAAACCACAAAAATTGTATCTAGGGACTGTTTACATAGCGCGCAGAGAGGTCAAAGGTTTGCCTCGATTTCAGGGACCCCCTGAATACAGGGCGTCCTACGATACTATAGTGATTTTTTTTTATCATGTTTATAACTGATTCATAATCAAAATCTACTTCTTCTTTTATAATCATATTCATAATCATAACTAACTCGTAACTAACTGGCTACCATATATTTCCATCCGAAGTTCAAATCGTATTGATTCTGAAATACTCTAGTTTACGATGGAACCACACCAAAAACCGGTCTCGTTAAAAACCAATCCAAGATTTACAAATTAACAAACATGCCCCTGAGATAATAATGAGAGGTCCACAAATAAATCGAAATCATTTAACTCAATAAAAATCGGGAAAAATAACAAACTTACCTCATCAATTTTGCTCACAAATCTCTCATTCCCATCAGGTCTTGTCCCTAGAACCCAAACAATAACGTGGACATGTTCCTAATAGCATGTTTTTCGATATGAGCACCAGACTAACCTCTTAAAAACGTGCGTGTTTGGCGCCCTCTATTGTCTTATCTTTTAAGTGATTTATTATTTATTTATTTTTTGCGGGGGTAGGACTATCTAATCTTCAGGACAATTTATTCCAATACGAAGTTTTTCCATTGAAAAACAAAATCTGTATAGAAACAAAATTTGGTACCGGTACTTAGTAAAACAAGTTTGTAAATTTTAAGTGGAGACTTTTGGGTTTTGTTTATTCCAAGTTTCGTTTATCTTCGCCAGATTTGTGCTAGAATTGAATTCAAATATCTCTACTTGTAGTACTTGAAGAAAAAAACTACCTCCATTTTGTGCCGTTTTAAACAAGTTTTAATTAAAGTTTATATTGTCACGTATTTCTTTATTGAATTAAAAAAATTGTTTTAACCAAGCACCTTTTTAGACAGGATACTTCAACAACTTTGTTATCGATCACTTTTTATCTCTGTATTATAGTACTGCGTATTCTGACTGGTGTATAGCAGGCGCGGATCCGGGGGAGGGGGGAGAGCCAGGGGGCACGTGCCCCCCGGGTAAAATGTTTTTTAGTTTTCTGCTTAAAAAATTGCCATAAGTGTGTGTGGTGTCTTTTCCCCCAGCGGCAGGATGGAATTGTTTTTCATCCTATGCCTATCAAATTTGTTTCTTTCTGCCAAAATGAATCTTTCATGTCACTTGTAATTGCTTATATTTGCACGATATAAGCGTTTGAAACCTGACGTGCCAATTTGTCCTGCATAAAATATATTTCATGTCGTTCTGGCATTCAAGTGTAAAGACTACACTAAGCTTGAACTATATTTTTTTAATGAATATGCATGAAACCAGATATTGCAGCGACCAGATCCAAACGCGAGATTTGTGGGATTAAAATTTTCTTTGAGTAAAATTAGAAGAGTACGGGTATGGATAAGAAGTGCTTAAAAGGTGTGTCTATTTCTCGGTTTCAGGCACACAGAGGCTTGATTTTTCACCCCTCAAAGTGCCAAAAGCTCAGAGCTTCCGGGGGCTTCTCCCCCTGGACCCCCACCGGGACCTCACCCCTGGGACCCCACCATCGATGTTACAGACATTTTTAGAGTAAACTTAGAAGATTTATATGGATCTGATTTCCAAAAAGAGTGTGTCTATTTCTCTGTTTTAGGCACATGGAGGCTTGGTTTTTCACCCCTCAAAATGCCAAAAGCTCAGAGCTTCAGGGGGCTTCGCCCACTGGACCCCACCAGGGCTTCGCCCCTGGACCCCACCATCGATGTTACAGAAATTTTGCCAGTAAATTTAGAAGATTTATATGGATCTGATTTCCAATAAAAGTGTGTTTATTTCTCTGTTTTAGGCTCATGGAGGCTTGATTTTTCATTCCTCAAAACCCCAAAAGCTCAGAGCTTCCGGGGGCTTCGCCCCTGGACCCCCATCGGGGCTTCACCCCTGGACCCCACCATCGATGTTACAGAAAATTTTCCAGTAAATTAAGAAGATTTATAATATGGATCTGATTTCCTATAAAAGTTTGTCTATTTCTCTGTTTTAGGCTCACGGAGGTTTGATTTTTCACCCCACAGAACGCCAAAGGCTCACAGCTTCAGGGGGCTTCGCCCCCTGAACCCCCACCGCGGCTTCGCTCCTGGACCCCACCAGGGGCCGTAAGGCCGGCTCCTGGACCCCACCCATTTTTTGTCTACCCTCTAATACAAAATCCTGGTTGCGCCGCCCAGTTTATAAAATCCTGGATGCGTCCCTGTATAGTCAGACTTCTTGGTTGGGGGGGGGGGGGGGGGGGGGGGGGGGTTGCATAGCAAATCTGTCCTACCATACTATTTTTATTTATTTTTTTTTATTTTTTTTTTTTGGGGGGGGGACTTGAGGGGGGGGGTAAGAATATGTGAAACAAGCACAAAACATTATACACGGAAAACACGATTAGATTACTACTTCTTTTATTCACTTGTGAATAATTTCATAAACAAGATTAAGTACAGTGATCATAATATCAACTGAATAGCTTTATAAAGTCAGTACAGCCACTCTATGCCAAAAGATGACAATGAACTAGCCACATAAAGTGTGATTAAGTGAGGCAGGGCTGAAACTTCACTGAGGCAATATAGGCAAACTGCCCCCCCCCCCCCCCCCCCCCCCCCTTCATCTGATCATTGCCCTGGTGCCCTTTGAATGGTTCCAGTAAAATCTTGAGCTTCTCTTGTAGAGGTGCCCTTTACTAAAGGAAACTTCAATGCCCCCCTACAACCAGGCATGATATTTGGTCCTTTGTAAAAAGAAGCTGAATGTTATCGAGCACAAGAGTTGATCTACATGTACACATGGTGTAGGCTTTCATAGGTGCTAGTCCATAGGCACTTTTATAGACAGTAATATTTAATAGACACTTTTTTTGGTTTCTTCCAAGGGCACAACAAATCGGAAATCAGACTTAAGTAGGAAAGTGTCAAGCCTGGCAGTGTTTACGCATTATGCATTGCCTGGGTGCACTTAGAAATGTTCCAGTCTAAGTTTGTGTTTCCTTACTCTTACAAGAACAAAGTATCGGACCTGGTGGTGGTTTGACATCCTCATAGAATACGAGGATGCAATTGTTTAGTAAAGGGCACCTTTACGGAGCTAGCACAAAACTGTACTGAAACACTCCAAAGGGCATCAAGGCAATGACCTGGGGCATAGAAGTAATTGCCTTTATTACAAGGCAGATTGTTACTTAGTATAGGGCACCACTTTAAGGGAAATGATAACAGAACATTTCAAAGGGGCACCAAGGCAATGACCACCAGGGGCAACGGAGGCAATTGAAGTATCATGCCTAACCCCCACTGGGTTTTCCTCTTGAAAGAAGGCATTCCTGTACTTTAAAATTCTCCCTTAACAGTGGTCTTCTAGTCTGTTAAAATGCCTACTTATTCAGAATACCACAGAGTCTAGGCTTAATAAAGAACTTTTCTAAGAGAAAGACTGAGACTAAGTACCAGAGGACGGCTGTTTTTGTGGAGGTTTCATGGCATTCATGTCTGGGTAGACTTCCTTAAAGCGTTTGATTAGATCTGGTTCTACTAGTTGAACCCCATCCAACTGGTTGCCCAACGTCATCCTGAAAAGAACAGATAAGAAAACATCTATTGTCACACCAGGCTGTGGAACATGGCATTGCATACAATACGTTTCACATGGAGCATCGAGAGTATTGATGTAATTGACAAAGTTAGAACACGACCGAAAATGGCTTCCAATCCCAAGATTTCACAACTATCTCACTATACGGCTCTGACCATTTGCCAAGTATACCGCCCTCTTGTGATTTTAGTGAGGACTTTTTGTGATTAACCATTAAACTAGTATGGCGCCCTCTTGTGATTTTATCAAATAATAAACCACAAGAGAAACTGACTGGTTGCCAATGATCCTTGGCTACACGGCAGTTAACGGTTGTATGGCTTCTGACTGGCACAAAGATATTGACAAAATAGGGAGACCGCCAACATAAGTCTAGATAGCTCAGTTGGTAGAGCACCGGCATGTTAATCCGGAGCCAAAATCATCTCTTGTGGCTGACTATTAAAATGGTATAACGCCCTCTTGTGATTTGAGGGATTTTTGAGGGGTTGACCATTAAACTGGTATACTGCCCTCTTGTGATTGTAGTGATTTTTAATTTTGGGGGGTTGGCCTCAGCAGAGCTGTGTATTGAGAGAGTTGCGACATGGAGGAACCAGTTTTCTTTGATCACGTTGTTGCTGGACGCTGTCTTCAGTCCAAATGAAGCACAACCTAGTCTGGCACCCTGGGTGCTCACATGTGTTTTTGAAGCAAATATGACTTTAAATCGCAAGTTGTTGCAACTCTCTCAATTTACGGCTCTGACCATTTGAATGATATACCACCCTTTTTAGTTTTTAGTGAAGAATTTTTTGTGGTTGAAGATTAAACTGGTATACTGTCCTCTTGTGATTTTATTGAGGATTTTGTTTGTGGTTGCCATTAGCAGAGCTTTATGTATTGACTTGAGAGAGATGCCACACCGAGGGGACAGATTTTTTTGGTACTGGACGCCAATTTCGGTCTAAATGTAGCACAACCAAGTGTGTAGTCTAGTCTGGCTGGCACCCAGTTGGCGCACACACGTTTTTGGGGATGGGAAATGAGCAAAATAATTTTAATGGCTTCCAATCGCAAATTGTTGCAACTCTCTTAATTTTGCTCTAACCATTAGACTGGTATACCGCCCTCTTGTGATTTTTGTGAGGACATTTTTGTGGTTGTCCATTCAACTGGTATACTGCCCTCTTGTGATTTTTAGTGAGTACTTTTTGAAAGTTGAACACTAAATTGGTATACTGCCCTCTTGTGATTTAAGTTTTTTCTGTGGTTGACCATTAAACTGGTATACTGCCCTCTTGTGATTTTTAGTGAGGACTTTTTGAAAGTTGAACACTAAATTGGTATACTGCCCTCTTGTGATTTAAGTTTTTTCTGTGGTTGACCATTAAACTGGTATACTGCCCTCTTGTGATTTTAGTGCATTTTTTTGTGGTTGATATTTCGACTGGTATACCACTCTCTAATGATTTTAGTCAGAATTTTCTGGCAGTATCTGTATGACATGCACACACACCTAGTGATATCATTTTACAAAAAGGCATAAGAAAACAAATAAGGAAAGCCCTGCAAGTGTCAATAAAGTGGTCTTACTTTCCGAGTTGCAAGAATAATAGGTGACTTTGTCGCCTCCAGGTTTTTTATTTCCATGGACTACTTTGCAAATACTCAGTATGCTTATGTTAGCCATGAAATAAGGTGTATACCGCCCTCGTGTGTCGGGGCTCTCAACCAGAGGGTAGGGCCTAAATATTTACTAAAAAAGCTGTGTCTTTTACAACTCGGTTGTCCCATATGCATCATGTGTTGTCAAATATACACTGTTCTCCTTGCAACAAAAGTAAGATTTCCACCTATGTTAGAAATTCACTCATTACATATTTTCTTACCAATTTGGTTGGACATTATGAGCGCGTCCAAAGAGTTCAATCTTACGGGTTCCAGGCGACAATCTCTCAATCAGACCATAAATCTCGTCAGGCTTGTGACTGGTTTGTCTGACCTCAGCTACGATGACGTCACAATCCAGACCTTTGTTGAAACCCTTTGGGTCCCCTTTCCTACCAACCTGAGACAAGTGCAATAAAAATAAAATTAAATAACTATTTATGTGTGAACAAATAAAAGTTTACTAAAACAGGATTTGCAGATCCTGCAACACCAGGATTGACATGCTGGCGCTCTACCATCCTAGCTATCTAGCCCTATGTTGGCGGACTGCCTACACTTACAGTTTTCTTGTAAGGTTTGCGGTAATACCATAAATATACTAACATTTTTTAATACACAAATCTCTCTTATGAGTTTTGGTGGTTCTAAAAAGAACCGGTGGTGTAACCACTAGATGTTTTGTTCAGTATGCTCTGACCATCTTTAGGAGAAAGCTGGCATCTCCAGCCTAAGACAACCAAATGCAAGCTCCATAATGTGAGAAGGTGGGAAAGCATTTGGTAGCACAAGAGCATTTCTAAATGTCTTTCTATCCTTTAGTTATGTAAACATTTCAATGTGAATGTTTTTCCTTGTTTGAGATTGCCTCGAACTGGTTGGCAGTAAATTGCTTATTACGTGGCAAAGACAATAAACCAGTTGAGTTTCTTTGAGTGACTCACCAAGCAGTGTTCCTTTCCATGGTTGAGCCAGTGCCCTGTCCGTCCAGTGCGTATCAATCGTTGCAGTTGATTTGTCTTGACCCAGATGAGTTCCTCTGTTCTCTCATAGCCCCAAAGACTCAAACACTCACGACCGAGCTCCATCGCCCTTCAGAGGGGAAAACCATTTTAAAAAGGATTCAATTTTGTTCAGAAATTTTCACTTAGATTAATATTCAAGACTCAAAATTCTACATATCGTAAGGCATTTTTAAAACCTTTTAAATAATCTTGTAATCTTGTTTGAATAAGGGAATAAAAGAGTGGTGACGAGTTCTTAAACGGCCGTTTAAAACCGGCAGGGTCGTGGCCGTGTGATAAAGGCCCTCGCCTTCGGCTCAGGCCTTTATCGCACGGCCACGACCCTGCAAGGTTTTAAACGACCGTTTAAGAACGAGTCACTACTCTTTTATTCCCATTCATAAATGCCAATTTGTTAAAAAGTGAAAGAATAAGGAAAATCGATGATAAAAAAGACAATCTGTTTGTTTAGCGAATTTTCGAAGTTTGTACATTTTCAAAAACTTTTGTAAAATTCTGTTTTGAGCGCGTTGGGTTGTGTGCACGCGCGTGTCGACAAGATTACGCGTGGGTATACTAATAGCTGTATATTGCGTTCCGCATAAGTAAATTGGCGTAAACAAGCTTGCGCACCCAACACGCGAAGCCAGCCGTGTTTAAACACTTCTAGCCGTGTTTATATCACATGTTTAAACACCCCCACGTGACGTGCTCTCCACCAATCAGAATGGATAAACTGTCCAAGGTATTTATGAATATCACTTAATAATGGTTGAATAGTAAATCCACTGAGGTGAACAAACTATGTACAGTTAAAAAACATGAGATGTGAAGAAAAAAAACCACTGCTAACTTTTTGTGAAAACAAAAGTTCTAGACTTAAACAAAATATATTTAAAAAAATACAAGTAGACTAGTAACGAACACCTGATCAAAACACAGAAAACTATGACACACTACAATCTGCCCCAAATACAATAATGAAAGAGAAAAAATATGTAAGACCGAGTCTGAATTGACGGCTCTGACAATGGACAGATTACTGGACAGTCCTATTCTTCAACGTTGTCATTGCAGCCAAGGGTCAAAGCCGTGGCTACAGTCGCTTGATTTTGATGCAGCCTTATTAACCCTAATAAACAAGGTGCCATACTAGTTTCCCTCCCAGCTTCGCTTTGGTTACATTGCCTTCAATAGGAGATGAACCACAAGCTAGACTATTATAAAGGTCTAGTCTCCTACCTCCCAGTGACCCAGAGGAAGATGTATCCCTCGTCTTGCATGACAGGGACATCTAGGTGTCTCATCTCATCGTCCTGCATGGTGCCATATGGTAACTCCATGTGGATGTCCCATGGTGGGTCAGCCATGATCACCGCAAACTTGCCCAAGATTGACTTGTCCAGATTGCGAATGTCGCACTGTATCCACTAAGAACAAAGACAAATCACAATCTTAACTTGTATCCTCACACTAAATCAAGTAGAAATTTCACCTAAACCAGTTTGGCTGATTATCAGATAAATAATCACACAAAAGACCATGTTACCTCTGTTTAAAAAAAAGAGTGACCATGCACATTCCAGGGCCTTTCCGGCAGGCAAGATAAAACTGATCAAAAGGGACATTTTACATTTTGTGTCACATTTACCACATAAATTGAAGAGTTATACAAAATAATGATTGAGTGGTTATTAACACATTCTGTCTGAAACCCACATGCTCTATCATCTCTTTATTAACCCTCCTACTCTTGGTAAAATTTTCCAGTGAGTTGACCAACCATTTGAAACCATTCAACTGCACTGGTTGTGTATGATGGCACAACTGTGCACATAACATGTGTGTACTGTGTAGATGCATTTACCACATGATATTACATTGCAGGCTGGCATAGTTTATCTACCATTCAAAACCACAGTGGATGATATTGAATGGTCAGACAGTAGGAGGGTTAAGAGTTACTTGAATAAAAAAGTAATTTCTGTGGGGGGAAAATTTTGAAGCAATGCAGAATTAAAAAGTATGAACTCTGGGTAAAGTTATCACATTGTACCATGGTAAACCCGAGGGTTACACGAGGTTCCAGCCCACAGGTTACCGTTTCTTTCAGTTTGCATTCCTCCCTCCCTTAGATGGAGTTTTAAGCTTTATTTATTAGGAGACCCTGACCAGAGCTAACTGGTCAAAAAGAGAGTTTCTATGTTTAAATGTTTAGATGATCTTCCCAACAAGAGAACTCGACTCCCATAAGTGGACATAATAGAATAACTGAGACAAACCTGAATGAGAATAACAAAATCATGTGGGCAGGAAAATGAAATTGAATGCAATAGTCGCTCAAAAAGAAACCCTAGTTTGAATGGATTAGGGGAACATGTGTGAATTTGAATGTGTTTTAATGAAATTGGAGAAGAACAAAATCTGAAATTTACCACGAAAACCTGTAAAATATAAAATATAAAAACAAGAATAGTTGTTATGTCCTACCTGTGCGGGAAGCATAGTCACATTGCTATCACTGCGGACACCCCTCCTTGCTCCTAAGATCTGCCCACCATCATCTGGTTTAGATGGATACTCTATTTCATAATGTACATACTGAAATTAAAACAAGATGAACAATTTACAACTCACAGCCCAATTACATGATGACTACCACAGAATTGTGACCAAGCCCTGCCCACCACAGTGCAGAATTCTGCGGCCAGCACCGCATGAAAGTGGGTTCAGGCAGCATTAATGAAAACGACAGTCCACTCTAGTCTGAGCCAATCTGGTTGGAATCCCACCACCAGCCTACATACCTTGCACGTGTCCATGTGGAAACATGTGTTGAGGAAGGAACAGTCACCAAGAGATTCTGGGGGAAAAAACATAAACAAATTAAATAAAAACAAACACAAACAAAATAAACACTGCATTAGTTCAGGTCTTCAAGATAGGGTCCGAAATATGATGTCAATCTAAAAAAAAATTGCTCATTTACAATTTTTAACATAAAAATGAATGATATAAGGAGAGCCTCAAATATTTACTTATTCAATTTGTTCCGAGAATGCTGCTTAATTTGTGTAAGAAAAATCCAAAATTATTTTAGATCCAGTCACTTGATTTACGTTCTTTCAACTCACCATCTGTATGCTTGTTTATGAGTCGCCTAAAATGTAGCTGAACAAGAAAAGAAAAAAACATTAGCACATAATAATAAATGTATTTGTTTAGACAGAAATAATTTTTCGATTCAAAATTTGGAGTTCAAATGTATGATAAACTCAGAGGTTGAATTGTGTACAGTATTTACCTTGTAGCATGTATGCATGGGGCCCATTTCTTTAATGCACTCAGCTCTTGTACCGTGGGCGCAGAACTCTTGCACAGTACCTAGAGAGAAAAAAATGACAACTTACTCGTGACTGGTGCCAAGAGCTGCCAACACTTGCATCTTGCACTCAGGGAGATTTTGTACAACATTCAGGAAAATATTTAGAATTACATTCAACATAGCAGGCACAATGTTTCCATAATCAGGGAGGTTTTCAAATGTGTTCATCAGAACACGGAGAGATTTGTTTTGGTTTTCAGGGAACTTTCTGCAGACTCAGGGAGAGTGGGTTTTGCAAGTTACTTTGCCCTGACCCCTTGCTCGTTTAAAACAAAATGTGTCAAAACATGTTGACTAAGAAAATATATTTTACCTCCCTGTGACTTGAATTTCTCGACCAGTGATTGCTCCTTGGCTGTAGGTATACTCAGAAGCTCGAATAACTCCTGCCCCATCTCTTTATTCTACATTGTGAAAAAATAAACAATCAATTAAAACTGAAACATTTACGTTTGTATTACATTAAAAAAAGAGCAGCAGAAGAGATTTTGCCAACATTGCCAACCTTGGCTTGATCTAAGAGAGTAGCATTTGTGCCAATATCAGAAATGTTATACCTTGTCTTGATTCACAGGAAATATTGCATACTGGAACATGCAGTTGTGCAAACATTAAAATAACAACAAAAACAATAATAATTTGTGAAACTAAACATCCTTACTTGCAGCTGAGAAGCTGAATTGCAAAGGATGCGGCTACATCCCATTTTGGCAGCCAGCCACATATAAGACTACAGAGCGCAGCAAGAAATCAAAAATGTCTGAAGGGCCCAGAGAAAAATCCTTGTGGCATAGAAGAGAACCAAGGCACAGCTCTACTCACAAATGGCCCTAGCCAGGAATCGAACCGGGGCTACTCTGATGAGAGGCGAGCACTTCACATGCCTGGGCTGTGCATGGTCGCACAACTGTGCACTGAACTGCCACTGAACTGCACATGGCCCCAGTTTGAGAGAGCTACTTAAACAGACAAACTTTACTGGGCTCCTGTACAAGAGTCTGTTTCAGTATAGGAACATTTGAGGGGGGGGACAGTGGGGGACACACCCTCTGTCACATATCGGGCATGCTCCAGAATCAAATCACCACACAGTGATGGGAGCCATGACTGACTGACTGACAAGCTATCAGTACCAATGCAGTATCTAGTATCTTTAAAACCCAAGTACGTTTTCATGCAAACCCACCCCCTGTTCTTTGAAGGATGTCGCTGAGAGCAAACTCTGCAAGTTATCTTCCTCTGGCTTTGGGGCTTCTAGCTCCTCTTGTTTCTGCTTCTGGAGTTGTTTCTCTTTGGAGGCTGGCGACTTGGCCATGACAGAAACATCCTCCTGCTTCTTAGGACCCGGAGACCTGACACGGAAGACAATGCTTTTAAAAGGACATTCATAACAACCAATTTTGATTTAGGGTTGAACAAAGAAAAATTTACTAGAGCCGAATATGAACCAACAACCTTCGGATTAACATACCGGCGCTCTAAAAACTAGCCCTATGTTAGTGGTCTCCCTTTTTTGTCAAAATCTTAGAACCAATTGATAAAAAACCAATTTGATAAAGGAGCAATTTGAAATATCAAATCCGCAAAATAATATCTGATGTTATAGGAGTGGAAGAATTTGCTTGAAATTCTACGACAGATCGATCCATTAAGCTTTCCTTGATGCACTGGTCTGCCAGGGATGTAAGCCCGAAGGTCTGACACATTGTAAAACAAATGTTAAAATTTGTATATTTGGCACTTTGCAATATGTGTGGTGGTGTGGTGCACTGGCTCAGTCATCAATGGGTACATCAACTACTCAGCAGTTTCTATGGTACGCAGGTTTAATTGATCACTGCTATGTTTGTTGAACAGAGCCTGATAATGACCTGATGATAAACCTACACATAGGTGCATACTCCAAGATGCCTAAAACTCTGCCAAATGCTATGCACATCATGGTGAGGTATCCCATGCCACACTTTCCTATCATTACATTTGTATGTATGGTTGATCCGTGCCACAGAATCCCAATTCAGAAATGTGACTAAGGTTGAGAAACTTATCTGTTCCAACAATGGCCGAACATTCCATTGGAGTTGAGCCACAGCTGGTAGCATCACCAGTTGACTACTCTCATTGGAACACTCAGGGTAACAGCTCCAGTCTCCACATGAGCGTCTGTGTGCCTCACAATGCCTCCGTTGTGGCAAAGTGAGGTATGGGTAGGTTGTTAGGAGGGTTTTAACATTACAAGTATTCCCCATGCTTACCTCTCTCTCTTCCTCTTTCTGCTGAGTGGTAAAGCCGGACTGACCCCTCGATCTCTCTCGCTGAGCTCACCCGTCATGGCTGAAATCTGACATGATGGAAACAATCATTAAGGTTTACAGAGGTTCGCATGGAGAGCTGCTGCATTAATGGACAAGTAAAAGTAACTTTGAACATCTCCTAACAAGACAAGGAGGAGAATTTCTGCTGAGTTGCCTGGTTTGGCCACCAAGTGAGAATAAAGAACAGCAGATTTCAAAACACATCAAAACATTCCTTGGGAAGAACAGACGGTGTAGGCAAGGAAGAAACAGGAAAATGACATCATTGCTAACAGCACCTTGAATCTTGTAAGACAGGCAGGAATGGAGAGAGAAAAATACGTGGAGCAAATGTAATATTACATTAAATTAGATTAGTAAATCTGTTTGTTTATTATGAGAGTGAATAGTCACTTCTTTGACTTGTCACCATGGAAATATAAACAATGCAAATGTTTCTGTTGGGTTTATCTGGTAAACACTTTGTCCATGGGCTGCATTAGTCAAAGTGTCAATGTTTGCAAGAAAACCCTGACCACAGCAAACAAACAATAACAAAATGGGCTGCAATTTTATGGAAAACGTTTGTACCTCCTTGATTTGGGTCCTAGGGGTTCAGGTTTGGCCTTATGGTTTCTTTCCCCGCCTTTCATCTCTGTGGACCCCGGTCAGAATCCCACCTCGACCAGTGCTATGCATGTAGATTGGGTTTCCAGTCCCTACCTGATTGCATGGGTTTCCCCAGTTGGGGGTTTTCCTCCCACATCTAAACCTAACATTTCTTCATCATCTTCTCTACACAGGTATCATCAGGCCTACGGGTCACAGAGCTAGTCACTTTTGTGGATCCATTGGTTTCATAACCAGAAAGATATCATTACAACAATCTTCCACAATTCTAGACATTCCCTTTTCTTTGGAAAGCGGCCCTTACCAAAACAAGTATGAAGTTTCAGACCTGACTGCATGTAGTTCACTTACCTTGCCATATTCCACGGACACAACCACTAAGCATGTCTGGCCATCTGCTGTGCTGCCCTCTCTCACACTGGAGGTGAAAAACACAAAGCTTTAATAACGTTCCCACTTAAAGATTGCAACAAACTTAATACCCAAGGAAACAACCGAGTAGTGATATTCTGGTTGTGATCAAGACAAATCAAACAAAACAACAAAGTTTTATTCTTGCACAATTTTTGGCACTTACGCAATAAGCTCTTGGGCAATGAATTTCTGTAGTAAACTGTCAACACTTGTCTGGGATACATCAAAATCTAAAATCTGAAAAGGAAACATAAATGGAGAGTCAACATAACTAAATACAAATATATAAAAACGATTGATCAAAAGTTAAACCATGCTCTGATTTTTATCTTGAACTTGATTTTAATCTGAAATTTCTTGACAAAATCTAGAACTTTTGAACTTTCAAGCTAAAATGTCTTCTCCATCTTTCATATATTCAACTTATAAGTGTTGATGAAGGACAGAAATTTAGGCATAGGGCTAACCAATCAAGCTAATTAAATAAAAGAACTCAAGCGTTTTAAAAAACCTTTGTAAGGGAAGAACGCAAGCTGTCGGAGTCCACAGGGAGTGACAGTGAATGATCACACAGCCTTTCAAGGAGTTTTTTCTCAGTGCGTGGATCTAATTTGTGCTCAACAGCTGTTGTATTAACCGTCAATGGACTGTTGGTATCACTTCTTGATGCTGAACTTGCTGACTGAAAAGAAGTCGCTGGATTTGCAGAAGATTCTGGGCAAAACAAAGGTTGCAATTAATCAACAGTAAAACACAATTTTAAAACAGGCGGACAAACAAATAGACCAACACTTAATAATTAAAGCTCTCTCGCTAACACATAGTCGGCGCCATGATGTTAACTGACGTGCATGATCACGATCGCTGAAACAGCTGCATGTCCTGTCTAGTCTTTTTCTTGTCAGTGCAGCGTGCTGTTTTTACTCCATGCTGCTTACTGCTGGTTCATGTTCCACCTTGGTGGCGCTGTATGTGATCATATACTTACTCTATGGTGTAATAATGATGAATACTGCCTTGACTGAAAGACTACTAACCACTAACCATAACAGCAAAGTCATACAATTTGTCATCACATGTGCATCAGTAACATCATGGCGCAAACATTACACTAAAACGAGCTTGCACAGAATTGTTTTAATCATTGTACTTGCCACAATTGTGCTGTAGGTAGGTGAATAATTATTGAGTATTGGGGGGGGGGATTATGGCAAAACAAATTGAGTTTCTATTTTTTTTAAATTACACCTCCTTTAGACCAAGTAATTGGGTGCTGTACTGGTTTTTTCAAAATGTTTACATCTGCGGTCGCTAGTACGACCGCAGATGTCAAAATTTCTTTACAATTGAGTACAGCGCCACACAGTTACTAGGTCTACACCTCATGCTATTTGGGCGAAGGGGCCAAGAAGAGGAAGGAGTCCAGCATTATTAGCACTATTTATGAGGCTTATTTCATTCAGACCAGATGCTTCGTTTTTAAAGGGCAAGAAGGGCACAAACCCAAGGCATTTTAACATGTAGTTAAAGGGCATATCTGCTTCTACTTTCGGCAGATTCCATCACTCAAAAAAAAGTTAGGAAATAAACACCGAGGTAGGAGCAATTAAAGTTAAGTGTCATTGCTCAAGGGCACAAATGCCGGACCGAGATTCGAACCCACATTGTGATATGACTGCATGACTAGTCAGACCATGTCAGACTAGTAGAGTACTAGGTTGTACTACGCCACCACAACTTAAATTCAGTGCGCTACACTATTTATAGAGATATAATAAACCACTCGCCCACGACACGCTTTTATTTTTAAAAGGAAATTGTAAATTTCTATTGGAACATTTCAAACTGCCTCCGTGAACTGTAAGGCCTGCTATCTAGTAGTAGTAGTACCTTGCAACCCATATCCCCAGCAGGCCCATGCCCAGGGGGTCAACCCCCTGATTTCACGAAACTCATCGCAAGAAGCGATGCATTGTATGGTTTGCGATGCGCCGCACACCTAAGACACGTCGCGGCTGCGTTGAGTTCTACATTCCGTTTCACCATACATGTCGCAACTCAAAACCGTTTTGGACGAGGATGAACTGCTAAGTTGTGTGGCTGTTTTGTGTTGTATATAACTTGGTCATGAAACAGTCATGTATACATGTAGTTCATTCAAGATGGCAGGAGAGTGAAATGTCGTCTGCTAAAAGTACTCAAAGTAAGTATTCAATATTGTTGTTGATATTAGAGTTTCTGTCGATCTTTTTCTTTTTTAGTTTTGGGTTACATTTTTAGAAACTACATACAAGTATTCCTAGTGCAAATTATTACATTACATCATAATCATTAGGTCAACAAGAAGGCATTGTGTATTCTGAATCAAGCATATCAAGCATTTTGCAAGCATTTGCGCGTTATCAAATAAAACATCGCTTTCTTACACTTACTTAAAGGCACTGAACACGTTTGGTAATTATCAAAGACCAGTATTGTCACTCGGTGTATCCCAACATATGCATAACATAACAAACCTGTGAAAATTTGGGCTGAATCGGTCATCGAAGTTGCAAGAAAATAAAGAAAGAAAAAACACCCTTGTTGCACAATTTTGTGTGCTTTTAGATGCTAATAAAAGGCTTCATGCATGAAGTCTTTTATTATTTTAGTGAGAAATTACCTCTTTCTCAAAAACTACGTTACTTCAGAGGGAGCTGTTTCTCACAATGTTTTATACTATCAACAGCTCTCCGTTGCTGGTTACCAAGTAAGTTTTTATGCTTATATATCCTCCCCTGTCCGGTTTTCGATGTAGTATGCCTTTTTCTTTGAATTGAAAAAAAATAAAAATATTCCATAATCAACTGATGCCCTAATTACCTTCCTTTATTTATAAGAAATATGCAAACATATATTAAAACGTGATGGACATTGAAACTTTCACACCACGCACCGATCTTCGATGACTTCAATAGCGTCCCATTTGTTTTGAGTTTGACCTGTTTTCGATGCAAACAAGAAAGTATGGTGTCCGGGTGAAGCCATACGTGGAAGAAACATCTGCAGTGACTACAAGTGTTCTGTGAGACTTAGTGTATGACTCTATAGCCAGCAGTTTTCTTCATTTTATTCAACATATTTTTTATTTAGTTTTAAAAATAACCATGGTATTTTTCAAAAACTTTTTAAAAAAATAAAAAAATAAAAAATGTAAATAATTCTTGGCTTTCAAATCTTATTTTTATTTAGTTTTGTGTCTTTTTATGTTTCTTAACATTTATAATAAAGCATATAAATAAACAGTGATAATCGAATCACAAAAATGATGTTTAAATTTTAATATTAATAAAAAAAATGATAGAGTGTTACAAAAAAAAATTATCCAGACTATTAGAAAATGATATAAGGCACGTGGCTTCTTTAAGCCTCTGTATTTTTCCCCCCAGAATGCTCAGCAGAATGTTCAGTCACATGATTTGATCATCGTGAATTGTGAATTGAAAAAGTGTTTGATGAAACTTTTTCGGTGGGAATTTTTTTTTTTATGGCCCCGACAGTATGACATATTTTTGTACCTTGCAGAAATGCCTAAATACCACAACTTTTTGCATTTACAAGTGCAACTAACCAGTGGAGCCTTACATGTTTCTAAGTTTTGGTCAAATGAGAGGAGACTCTTTGCTTGGCAAGTCAAACCACAAAAATTGTATCTTGGGACTGTTTACATCGCGCGCAGAGAGGTAAAAGATTTGCCTCGATTTCAGGGACGCCCTGAATACAGGGCGTCCTACGATATATATTTTGAGTAATTACCAAACGTGTTCAGTGCCTTTAATTACACTGCTTATAAAAGACGACCCTTTGGGTAGTCGTAACTTACGACGTGTTCTTCCTCGTCGTAGTCAAGGAACTTGCGACGTATCCGACGCATCGTAACTTTGATGAAATCGTTTTTATACGCATCGCAACTTAAGACGTGTAACTTATAACCGGTCGTATCTTGCGTTTTACGACGCGTCGCAGCGCTTCGTGAAATCGGGGGCAGGGGGAATAATTCGTAATTGCCTACCTGCTGAAGTTGCAGCCGACCCAACGGCAGCACTGCCGTCATTTGGGCCGCTCGTCGGCGTCCCCAGCCCCATTCGTTCTTTCTTCCTTCGCTGCAATCGTTCTCTCAGATTCTCTTGGCGTCGCTTGACGGCCTGAATATCGCTCCATGTATCCGACATTTTTATAAATTATCACGACTAAATCTATGAAATGCTGTGTGTCAGTGCAGCAATTGCAGTAAACACGAACCTTTCGGTGCAAGTCCTCTGCACATGCACATGACATGCATGATGCTAATGAATGGCAGCGCTAACGAATTAATTGCGCGAGAGAAGTCAAGGTACAAAGCACAAAAATTGCGCCCTCATTCGTCATACAGAGGACTCGTTGAGGACGGGGCAACTTCAAAGTTCAATGGAGGGGGGCTATTTCATATTTCGGTAGACGTATTTAATTAAAAAGAACTTATCAACTAGATAAATAATAATAATAATAATAATAACTAGTTCTTATATAGCGCATTTCACAATAACGTCTCAATGCGCTTTACGATAAAGAATTGTCTTTCTTTTTTGGGGTAAACTTCCGCCCAACAGGGAAACAGTGCGTTAAATAAAGTATGGAAACATAGCCGGGGGGGGGGGGGGGGGGGGGGGGTGCCATTATTTATCACTTCTTTAAAAAACAAAAAATATCCCACCCCTTAAAAGAGTCCAAAGTGCCCCAGCCCTCAACTAAAACAATATTTGCTGGTAGATATCCATGCTTATGATCGTTTTAAAACCACCTCTTTAAATAGGAAACCATTAAGATCCTTCACCTTTTAAGTTGTTTTCTTTCTACCACATTTAAAAGCTATCTATGATAATAATAATACTGAACTAAGAAAATTATGACACCAGAATACAGTCAAGTTTATTTTGTTCAATACTTCATTTATTCAACTGATATCAATGCAGTTAATACAGCTCCATACAAACAAGCACACAGATAAATTTCGGTGATGATAAGTTTAACGTCTTGTTTTCGAAAAAAGATTATAAAGAACTTATTTGCGATTATAATAACCTGGGGGTAATTATGAGTTTAACTATTTGTAGCTAATTTAACCAGTCCATAACTTCCTTATTTTTCACATTAACAGGGAAGGTACAAGATTGATATAATAAAGAGGGTTGTAAATGTTAAGACCTTGTATATGTCTTAAGAAGTGAAAACAAATAAAAATGAATAAATCAGGTGTCAAAATAATGTTATACAATATACCCTGTTGTAAATTTTTATGAGAAATGGTTCTTAGAACAGACGGCAAAATAAAAACATTGTTTGGGTTATGTTCTCCCATAATCTGGATGAAATTCAACTATAAGCCTCTGAAAATATCATTCTCTTTGTACTACACTCAGCTTATGTTTTGAAGATAAATCACTATATTCATAAGGCGATATTAATTTTATGTATAATAAAATATACTTTAATATTGGGCTTTATCTTAATGCTACATTACTTGGATCTGGGTCGAGTCCAATGTCACTAAGGAGATTGAAAGGGGATGAATGAGTAACTAATTCAAATGGAAAACTGTTAGAATTTGCTCTAGTTTAACAGAGGGACGGACAATGATTTTAAACAACCATAACAAACTGAACGAATAAACAACCATAACAAACTGTAAACGTATTTGATGAATGAATGGAAGTGAACACAAAGCAAAGTAAACGGTTTCTATACTGGAAACACAAGATGCTGTTACATGTATTAACAAAAGTGGCAAGAGACATTGGATGTCAAAGTGAAACCAAACTTGTTTAGTAGAGCACAGCAAGTACAGGAGCTCAAGCATTTCACTTCATGGAATCTTCAAATCTAAACACAAATACCTTTGAAGAGTACATTTTGAAAGGAAATTTTCCACTTTTTCAATTTTACATGTCACAAAAATTACATGTCACAAAAAAAAAAGTCAAAATTAAGTATACATTCGAGTACTTTAAATAGTTTTCCTCTGAATATGATTTGTACATGGTAAGTTTCCTTCCTTTGCCATGCAACACAAAGGGTCATCTCTTCCACAGGTTTCTCAAAAACAAGTTTAGTTTTACGTTTAGTAAACACAATCAGTACAAAAAGCCATTCATAAAAAAGCTTGTCTTGGTTAAATAAATAAGTTATCCATTTGTTTAAAAAAATGAAAACGATTTTCAAAAAATTATAAGTCTTTGTTGCATCTTTTTTTTTTACAGCGACTTTGAATTCACATGGTGTACTTTCAATATAACATGTTAATTACAAAAGCAGTTTGTGCCAGAAAATACATCCAAAGTTTTAACTCGAGAACTAAATGTTCAGACACTGACAAGTCAGGATTTGTAAAAGTTTTGTTCATGGAGTTGTAGTGATGTTATGTGACTGCAAGCTAGAAATGATTTCAACTGATATTTGTTGTGATGTTCAAGGTTCATTTTACTATTTACACAATCTTCAACAATACAAGAAAAATATACACTTGTATTTACATGTGTATGATATACATTATGTACAGCTGTCTTCTTTCAGAGTACCTCCAAAACAGGTGATCACATCCTACTGTTCAGCTGGTCATCCTCTCAGTCATGCCTACTATAGTGATAACACTGATGATACTGTAGAACAAAATAAAACGATAATAGAAATTAGGTACATGAAATAAAACATGAGAACCCAAGAGGTCAGCAGAAGCTCCAAAATCTAAGGGACAAGTTCATTCAGAATTAATTCATAATCTGAGATTATCATTAATGAGGCAGAAAGATGAGGCAGAAAGACGGCAACCCCCGACAGCTCTTAAAATACTAGTTACAAGAACAAAGTTTTAATGGTTTTGGTCATCTTCCCTATTGAAAAGAAACAAAGATAAATATTGAAATGTGATTGACACAATGTTACAAAGAGTCACAGTACTTCTCATCAACACCCTAATAACTTGCATTAGTTTCAGGGTTTTGAATAAAATACACAGGTCTTTGTAACAGTATATCTTCATGAAAGAGTCATGAATTATCAACATGAGACCATGAGATGACAACCCACATCTTGCCATTGTACTTTTCCAATGACACAATTAAGGGCAAGATAAGTCACGCCTTCAAGTCTAATCATACTGCAAAGAAAATTAACAAATTTAAACCGTCTTTGTTTTTCAGCTGTATAAAAGGAAAGAGAAAACATTGTGCAGTAGGCTAATACAAAATGAAAATGAAAACAATAAATAAAAAGATATAACTTTTCCACTACTTTGAAAGTGTAGAATTTAGCAGAAGAAACTTGAATGCCTGCCTGGACAGACAACATCAACCTGTAAAACTGATGCGATCTGAAGTTTACAAATTTAGTCATTTGGTTTTGCCAGGCAAAAAACAACTTGGTAAAAGAAATTTCAGTTTTAGGTATGAACCTAATCTGGCGTTACTGGAACCCATTATACAACATACCCATAATACAGCTAGCTTTGTACTTTGTGAAAATGATAATATATGGGCACCAACATATATCTATGGATTACAGGGCAAGTTAAACATTGGGTAACTAGGGTCTGGAATAGACAACTACACACAGCTTATCAATTTCAGTATTATGTACTGAAGTCAATTTTATTCAAGTGACATGAGCTTCTTTTACATGTTAGGTTTCTTTCTGTTTTTTAACAAATTTGCAAACCAATAATTTGATGCTTGTGTGTAACTGCTTTCTACCAAATTACTAGAAACAAAAGCCAACTGACATCATGCTTGGTTTTAATATACATTTGTATTAACTGTGCTGCCTGGCACGCCTTGGAAGTTTTTAATACAGTCACAATTTTTCCTCCATGCATAGCTGTTCTTTTACACAACTTTTGTAACAAGTACAATACGTACTTTTAAAAATATTTTGTTTTAGAAATTTCCACAAACAAAGAACTGAAAACAATGTGCAGATCAGACACCAATGTTTACATACCCTTGATTAGTATAATTATGAACACCAATAAAATAAAGTGGTTAAGAAAAGACACCACACACAGGGGTCTTGTAGCTTTCTTTTTGTTATATATATGCTATCATACCATCATCCAATGTAACGTCATTGACAACATCACTTGGTTGGGACTCATCACACCAACAGTTAAGAAGGAAGTTAAGCTCATCTCCAGATGGTTCCTGGCATGTTTCTTCCTCTAAAACAACCCCATTTTCCTCAATGTTTACAGTTACCACATCATTATTTGTCTTTACGCCAACTATGCCCAACTCGATTAGCTGTTGCAATACACTTTGATCAGCAGTTGAAGCTGCAGTCTTGGTCGCTTCAGATAAAAAACCTAGAAAAGTGTGGTTAAAATATGATTAGTGTTTCATGAAGATAAAGGACGAGGACGTGTCGCCAGAAAACCTGTGGCCGACCCTAAGTGAAAAAACTGTTTTCAACCTACCGAGAAGAGTGGATGCATTCGGCTCATGGAGGGCTAGCTTGGCAAGAAGACCGGGGTGAATCAGCTCAAGTTGAGCAGCTGCCCTTAACGTGTCAGCAAAGCTCGTCTGTCCATCGATCTTGCAAGTTGGCATTACCTCCTGTGGTTTTGAGGGGATTTTCTCCACGGTAGACAAGACGGCCTCAACAGGATCAAGGATTCTGGACACTGATTTAAGTATAAAACAAAGTATTTCACATTTTAGTGATTATATTTACTTGCTAACATCAGCTATAAAAGATTATGGTTTAATAGCAATTACATTTTTGTTTGCTATAGTGGTAAAATATAAAGACCAACTTGATTATTTCTGGATTATAAATGAAGAACTCATAGAACAGTAAATATCTCACCATTTGAGTTGCTCAAGAGTGAATGTGCAGGACTATTATCTGGCTTCCTCTCAGTT
Organism: Leptasterias polaris; assembly: GCA_037783415.1. Lineage (NCBI taxonomy): Eukaryota > Metazoa > Echinodermata > Asteroidea > Forcipulatida > Asteriidae > Leptasterias > Leptasterias polaris. The sequence continues at coordinate 230,448 of JAZGTN010000024.1, read as the reverse complement.
TCTGTAAAAAGGTGGGAATAAAATACATTAGCAGGGAAATAATGCTCGATTTGAAATAAGAAGGAAATAAAGAGGTAGGGGTTCAATGTCATGTCGAATCTCTAAAACAAAATCAAAATATAACATTTAAGATTTTGAGCCAAACTGTAAAGATTCATGTTTTCAACAAACTGTTCACTTGGACAGTGAAAAACTTGCATATCCCACAGGCTCGTGACACACAAGTTGAAACAGATTGTCCAAGTCAGAAAAAATTCTATCATCAATGCTTTTAGAGTGTTCCTTCTGAGATTTTTTCCAAAACAAACAGTGTGTGTATTTATTATCGTCCTTCCCACGCATTAAACACTGAAGACAACTCTGAAGCAACACAAAGCAGATGATACAATCAATTCACACAAAAAATCTCACACAATATCAGCGGACAAAATGTTTCTCTTGTGCAGCTTTCAGGCTAAATTTTCTTGATATGGTAAAATAACCATAATGTAAAATTTCTCAAATCAAAACTTATGTTTGATTCCAATTCAGATCGCTAACAGCTTTACACACATTTAACAGCCTGTGGGGATGCGTGTCATGCAACCAGTCAAATCTTGAGGCAGGGTCTGATTTTGAAAGCTGAACTAATTGTTTACTCTTAAAATTACCAACACCTTAAATGTAAAGTGAATATTTGCCTCAAGATTTAAGACACCAATGGTTCACAACTAATGTGTTTTTGAGATTACTGTATTGGAGTGACCAAATCATGCACATTTCATGTCAAATTCTCTTTGAAATGTTTTCATTAGATTTTAGAAATTTAATTTTGATTCTGTTCTAGTAGGTTCAGTCATGGTCAAGAGGAAACATAGAATAGACGACCATCATCAGCAACTGGGCGTATAGAACCTGTTGGGGAAATATTAAGTTACGATGTGGTCCAAGCCTCTTCCTTTCTGCAAACAAATCAAAGTTTGCATTAATAAGCCATTACTAGGCTTGTCTCTGCTACTACTATTCCCAAATGTTAATGTTCCGCAAAACATATCAAAATGTATAACTTAAAAGCACTAATTCTCCCTAGCAGAACAGCTCAGTTTGTAGGAATTTCAATGAATGTCTCTTTAAAACCTTTGTCAAATAAATTCACAGATCCATCTAAGTTACTAAATTAAATGCCCGATTTGTCAATTTTGGTTGAATTTGAGTCAATTTGAAACTACTTTAAGCCATTTTCAAAAGTAGTTTGAATAGTATTTCAGTACATCAACCTTTGTTTGGGTAGCAAAGCAAAACAAAACTATAATGCTGATGGAGACTTTCATAAAAAAAGTCATCTTCTTAAGATGGCTGAAACAAGACTCATGGCCAAATAGCTTTATAAAAGTAAAATGATTGTAACAAAAGGTTTAACAGTGGTTCAGCAACTAGCATCAGCACTAATGTTTTCCTTATGCCTTTCTCAGCCACACCAAGCATAGATTTCAGTAACAATAACCAAAGATATTTGACTGTACTGTACTGTTGAGCCGTGATCCAACTGCGGGTCTGGATGAACGTTAACGGCAAGTTAACGCCGCAGCCAAGTGCTATGGGAAGCACAGCACAATGTGTGCTTTATGCCGCGAGGGCAAACAAATCTGAAGGGAAGAGCAGAGTTCACTTGATGAATAAAAACCCACCCAAAGTTCATTAACTATCCATCCCTGGGGCAACTACATGGGAATTATGTTTGGACAATGATAACATGCAAATAAAGAATGCTTTACAGAATATTTTAAACGCAAATTCAGCATGTCCGTTTACGGGTTGCCAACCAATCACTAGGCCTCCTCCCAATGTGTTTTAAGCAAGACAGGTATTGACAGCTCGACAAAATGAAGAACTTGTACTGGACTACAGATTCTTCACCATCAATTAGTTGATTAAGTTCAACTGTTAGTAAGCAATGTGTTTATGATTGGCTTGCTGTTGATGCACTAATGGCAGAGTTTCAGACGTACCTAAATTTAATTGAAAGTCATTTGAATTCCAACAGAGTTGGGTCTGTAAAGCATTTTTTATTTGATTGAACTTTTCCCCAATGGTCAATGTTAATCCTGTTTACTAGAAATTTCATGAATCTCTTTGGTATGGTAGATTCTGGAGGTGGTGGTGGTTACAATAAAAGCTACTCCTTTCACGCCGAGCATCTCTTAATTGAAGTTTCACTTTCATTCCATTTCTTGAATTCAAATGAAAATGGTTGATGTCTTTTAAATTATTCCAAATTTGATCAATTTTTTTAGTATTTCAAAAATGGTTTGGAACAGGTTTAACACTGATCATTTAATACAAATATCAATTTTTCAGATTTGTGTTTATTGCATTAAATATTCAGCGGCAAAATTGAAAACATTTCAGAGATTCCTCAATTGATGTGTCTTAAAAAGAAACACTTTTGATATTTTGGATAAACTGAGATTCAGTTTTTTTTTTTTATTACCGACATCTCACAAGAAGGATTTTTAGGTGAATAGTTGATGCAATAAAACCAACATTTTCAATTAGAAACAAGGTCGTATTGGATTTACAAGTTTCAACAACAATGCAATATAAACAAAGCAGGATTTGGTGAAGCAATAATGTAGGACTCCTTGTTTTGACAGTTCATTATGAACTCCTCCAACTGAACAATCGATGAGTACTCGTTATGAATGTAATGGTAAAAGCTGTCCTTGTATGCTTCAAGTATTAAAGAAATAGTTGGCAAATTGATTGTCACCATTTCTTTTATCTATCGCAAACTTTATAAAAGGCAAACAAAAAACGACAACACCTTCAAGATAAGGTTGCCCTTTTAGGTGAAAATCTTTGTAAAAATACCGCTTTGTTTATTTTTGCTATGGGTTATTTTAAACAAAAAATGCATGCATTCCAATTACAGCGTTTACTTGTCATTCAGTTGCTCATTTACAAAAAAATTTTGAGTGCAACTTTAAAACAGAATGACCCTTAATCTCAATATAATTTGTTTTTAGTCAGAATTAGCAAATCTTTTCAATTTATGAATTCAAACCCAACTATACTTTTGTATTGGGTTTTATTAGTCACTTTTGCGAACAGCAAATGATGGCACTAATTTAATTTGACCGTTTCTTTTTCAAATCTAAATGCTGTAATTGCAATGATTTTTACTTCATGCATCTTGCAAATCCAGGAAAAAATTCACTCCGTGTCCCATGTGTCTCTCTTCAATAGGAATTACAATTTTTACTTAAGCCAACTCTGAACGATACAATGCTTTTATAAAAAAATAACTCTGAAATAAAGCTTGAAATTCGCTTTTCCTTTACTTTTCCCAAATTGCCAAAAAATAGTTTAGTATATTTATTCTACTAAACTTTATTTTGAGAGCTAAGCTCAAGGTCCTCAAACTGATTGTGCATTTTATCCGTTTGCCATTTTGTAATTTTTGTATCAATTTACAATTTTCTTTCAGACACTTTAAGACACATGGCAGGGATCTCATCGAGATGACACAAGTGAAAGTTTTAATACGACCATCAAAATTCACTGCAGCCAGACATGGCGAAATTGTGGTACTTACCACTCAGTGGCATATAGTTGATTGGGTGAGCGTACAGCTCACTGGCTTTGTTAGGCCCACTACTAACAACCAGATACACTTCCTTCGGTCTGTCAATGTCTAGAGACTTATACGGTGGTATTCTACACACAATGTGACTCTACAAAAATAAAGGCAACATACGTGTATGGTTAGCATTTGAACGAAGCCAGACACCACGGTAAAAACTTTTTAACAAAGACAATGAATTAGAAAATGAAAAAATTCAACATTGTGGTAAAAACTTACATTGTGGAAGAGGGGTCTCTCAATCTCACAGTTGCCTTCCCAAAGGACCTTCCCCAGTGGGCAGAGTTCTTGTAACCTCACTTTTGTGTGCTTGGCAATAAAGTTCTTGCCGATGATGAAAAGTTCTTCTTCACCCTTGACTGAGCACGAGGCCAGGCTCTTTTTGACTATCTCTGGATGGCCGAGGGGTTGGGCTGGATAAAATAGAGGTATTTAGAAATTATTTTCTGATTGAAATATCATGCAAATAAGGAGAAACTGCACATTGCCAATTCAGAGTTATTTTTTCCAGAATATTATATTGTACTTACTGCAACAGATTGGTGATGATATTTGCTGCAATGTGAGCATGGTGCCATCTTGTCTCTCGATGAAGACTCTGAACACAAGACGCACTGTAGTACTTTTCCTCTTCGACCTCGCCAGTCCAATTCTCTGTTCAACATCAGCATTCCTCAGCTTGAGAATTCCCACACAGTCAATACTACAGAGCAACGAAAGAGACATGATAAGCGTTCTGAAAATAGCTCACCTTATTGTGGTTTCCTTGTCACATTCTCGTTCACTATTATGGTGTAAGAATGCAAGACAATTAAGTGAAAGTTTACCTCATTTCCATTTTGTCGGCCGTTTCCCACGGTATCTCAATGACGGTGGTTCCATCAACATCAATCTCTTTGCATGGTGTTGTATTTCTGCCAGTTACTTTGCATGCCTGGTAGTAGCCATGGGGCTTGATTTTTCCTTGGTCAGATGCTACATACACATGTAACGTCACAGTGTCCTTTGTGTCAGTCAAACCATTCAGCTTTGAAAAAAACAAATAATGCGTTTGAAAATATTATAGCTCACCCGTCCAGATTGGGTTTTGAATACTTCTAAATGTTTAGATAAAAAGTAACAAGTTCTTTTTCCAGAGCAATTTACCTTCAAGGTGGGAAATGACTGTTGTGTCTCGTCTTTGACACTCCCTCTGCTACCCTCTGTAAGATATCTTGCTCTATGATGTTTCTCTGGCTGCACCAATATGGACACTTCCACTCTTTCATCATAGCTTGCGAAGTTGAGGTTTAAGCTGGGTGGTTTTCTTGTACCTGCTTTTGAGGATTTACGCTGTAATGACTGTTTTGAGCTGTTGATAAAAGGGTGATCTTAAAAGTCAATACATATTGCAAGTAGCAGATTTAACTGTACCTGTGGAGAGATCAGTATTAAAAAGTGTGAACCAAACAAAGATCCACATGTGAATTATTTCGAAACTTTCACATGTGAATCTTTAAAAGATTGAATGGGCCCGAGGATGGACATCACAACTGTACCTGCTTGTGTCTGGTCTTTCACTTGTTACAGGAGAGTTGCTCTTTACAGTTGAAACCCCAAAGTTCGTACACATGAAACTGGGGCTAGACACCGCAAGTCCAAAGTCGAACCCGTCCACTGGACTTCTTGCTACATTGGACACAGAGCTTGGAGATAAGTGTGCAAAGGAAGTCCTTTGTACTTTTACTTTAGACTCCTCTTCCCAAAAGCCTGGATCGTTGTTGTTAGCTTCATCCTCCAACAGTGATGCAAGAGATCCAATAGTGTCCTCATCAAAACTGAGGTGGTTTGTGTCATCAGTCATTGGAGATGATGCGATGCTGGAACTGTCCATGCTAAATGGACTTGAAGGTTCACTCGAGTATGTAGTAGACATTGGTGAGAAGGATGAACACGAGTTAGCCTCTGTTGTGTTGACTACATCAGTGTCGCACCCCTGGGTAATATGACTGGCCATGAGTAGGGCCAAGTCCTCACTTACCTTGTCATTTGACAAGAATGGGTTAAATTCTTGACATTGAGCCAAGTTAGCTGTGTCTGGCTTCACTGAGGTTTGTTCTGAAGTGGCCACGTTCATAGTAAGATCTGGATATTTCATAAAATGCAGACACAAAGGCAGAGACTATCAGGTTGGGTCCTTAAAAATCTACAGCATTTCCTGAGGGCTACTTTTACGGGTGAGACCACCTCACACAATACTAGTGGTGGGAAGGTCATTGGTGTTAATTTCAGTTACTCAAGAAGTCTTTAGTTACTTTTAGCTGATACACTTTAAATAAATTACAGCTTTGATGTAGATTCAAATTTTGAAGTACAAAGAAATCCATACAAAGCAAACTGAAATCAACACCAAATGCATCTTCAAGTTACTCTTAACACTCAATAAACTCACAGTTAATTTATCAAGTTAAGATTCATAAGTTTTTATTAACATAATCAACATTTAAAAATTAATACATGCCAAAGTAAACAAATTTAATGTCTATAACAATCCACCATACCAAGTAGGGTAGTCCCAGTTATATTATTTATCAGACAAATCCCGATGACTATAAGAATTTTGCCCACATTTGAGTAACCATGGTGAAATTTATCTGAAGATGGGGCATCATTGCTTTGGGAATTAATTAATTTCATATCTCTGTTCAAGAAAACGCATTACTACCATGAAACTGTGTGATTTTAGTTCTCAAAAACCAGCTTGTAGCAGTAGCCATGTTCTTTCTCTCTTGTTGTAATGTCATCATAATAGTGCCCATGTGTGCTATTTTTTTAGCCCAGTGATTATTTCGCAAGATAAAAGGGAATGTTCGATGAAGTGATTACCAATGCTTTTTCACTTTTTGAAGTATTTAAAATGTTTAAACTAACTTTCATGCAATTGCATGCTCACTATCTACCAAATTACAAATACATAGATTACATTATTTCAAGAATATAGTTTTGGAGTTGCAAGATGATTTGTTTATTTTTAAGTAAAACATTTGTTCATCTAATTTTCCAAAAATTTTGCTTCAAAACTACAATTTTGAAGAAAGGGGGTAAATGTTTGGCCATGAAAAGTACTATTTCCTAAATGGAATTGAAATTCCACATTTAAAAGTAATTTAATATATTTCTAACTCACCATTACAAGGATTTTTAAAATATTGTTAGATGGACTTGATTGCTGCATACTATATGAACAAGGCAGCCTAAATTAGCACTTTGGGGTGTCATTCAAAGGAATGAATGCTTAAGGTAGATTGTCAGATTTTGCAGTTAATTTAATTAACATATTTAAATTATCATTCAAAACTTCCACAATTACAAGTAACCAATAAATAAAGATTTTACGGTTAGTCAGTGCCTGTGATTTTGTACACATCAAAAAAAATAAATTTGATTCAAAAGCCTTTATTACAAAATCACACATATAATTCAACAATTAACTGTCACCAATAATTAAGATAAAAAGTATTGAGATTAACATTTATAACCAACAACTTACCATCAGCTTTTATGGTAGCGAAATTTCCAACGGGAATATTACTGCTGTTATCCAAGGAAAATGAGAAACCTGTAACAAAATGTACAAGACAACATAATGCAAAGTTTTCAGTTATAAAAAACAAAGTTAACAGCTTAATTTATTAGCAATTCATTTCATTAAGAATTACAAAATAATTAAGTTATTACAAATGAGTACACTTTGTTTTTTATTATTGTTGACCAGGACCAGGTAGCATTTCGTTTGCTTTATTATTAGTTAGATGTAAAGTTAAATTGATTTATGAATAGGGCCTAGCTAGTTTAAGATCGAAACAAATTCTAAAAATAAAATAAAAAAAACCAATATTCATTCAATTTACCAAATCAAACAATGTTTTATTTCTAAGTTAAAGGCAAAATAATTTAGCCACATACAAGACATAGGTCCATCATTCCATAATTGGAGTCAAAAATTAATATTCATGAGAACATTATCATGAAAAATTCTTTCTCCCATGCATTGTGCAATGATTGATGAACACACGCTATGCAAGCAATGTACAGCCAGAGCCCATGCTTTCCAACCCTCGAAGCTGATTGGCTAACAGATCAACCATACTAATTTGCATGGCGGTTGCCAGTCTAAGCCACGCCTACTTGCCTTTTTCCGGCGCCATTGCTGGGTGCGTGAGACATTGTTCACATTTCTAGCAACCCAGACAAACGAATATATTAAATTATTTCTACAACACCTGAGAGTGCATTTCACTCGTTAAATAGCACTGAAACTGATTAACATTTAAGAAAGAACCCCTATAAATCACAAAAATAGCAGTTTAAGCACAAAATTTGGGGACCCAACTAGACAAGTTTTTGCAGATCCAGATGTTGTGTGTTGTGTGAAAACTGTGATAGCGACAAAAATTTAGACAAGAAATCAAACATCCACGCACCTTTCGAACAACCAAGGTTATCTAAGACTCCTAAACGCAAGACATCCAGTCCCAAAGATTCCAAGGACTGCACCGGCATATTATAGATGATTCTTCTCCTTCTTTGATTTATTTTATTCAATAATTTTCCGTAAAACTCCGGCGAAATCTGTAGTTTGTTGGACCTCTTCAACACTTCCTTGTCGTTCGACGCGGCAACTGATACTAAATCCGTTCACGTGAACAGTTGATTCTTATTGGCTCAATGAGACTAGGTATGTGAAGGGCGTATTCAATACGTCATTTTGAACCAACGTCATTGGACAACATGATGTATTTGCATATACGTCAGCTCCATGTGATATACGTCCGTATGTCTATTATGCGATGCGCTGCCATGCTATGCCAGGGTAGCATGCAGGATATAAATAGAAAATGACATAATCATAATGCCGCAAAACGACTTAAATATTAATTGTCAAGCGGGAAATCAACAGGAAAAACTCATTTTGCAAAATACTTCTTGAAAACAAAACCCAGCCGGCTCTCCGCGAGGAATTTTTTTAAATAGATATTACATAGTTTGAAAATAGAATTCCTAGATGTTCGACCCTGGGAAAAATAATCATGCCTCCCCCTTACACTAGCATGCCCTTTAGTGTCCCCCTATTCTCGGTACATAATACTGGACACGCACACTGCAATATTATTCACACAATTTACAAAGATCATGCAGTAGAGCCAAAGTCATGGGCGTTGCATTGAGAAAAAGAAGACTTGGGCTATTGAAATTCTTTACAAGTTCCGTGTACTCTAAGGAAGAAAGAACACACTGATGTTTCATCTAGTAGCAGCTAGCTTAGTATAGCAGCCTTGCACAAACCAGTTCTTTATAAACTCAAAGCTAATTGCCACTTTCTGAAGAATCAAAAACTTAGAATACAATGTTTGAAGAGTAATACAACTTTGAATAAAGTTTAAACAACTTTGAATGTGCCCCTACTGCATGCAGTAAATAATAACTAAATAAGTCTGACGTAGTTTATTATAGCTCTAAACAATTAAAACAAAACTGATGTCTAAATCTGCAAAGGATTTGATAAATGGAAACCGGGCCCGCAGTGGTTGGTCACAAACGCAACTGCATCAAACTGAACAAGAAAAGAACAGGTATTTTCCTACTCTTTTTCGACCTTATTAAAGAGTTGTTGTTGGTGAGTTTTTGTGTCATATGAAAATTCCATATTGTTGAGAATAACTTCAAAAAAGCAGTAGGTGTCATTGCTTGGGATTCAGTACACATTAAAGAGTTGTTTTTGATAGTTTTTGTGTCAATATGATAATTCCATTTTGTTCAGAAAAACTTAAAAGCAGTGGGTGTCATAAGGGTTGGGATTCAGTACACATTTTGAGTAAGCTAATTATTGCCAATGTTTACATGTACATATTATCATGTTATACATTAGACCTCAAAATAAATGTACACACGGAAAATGTCAAGCCATTATTTATCTCCCCCCCCCCCCCCCCCCATTATCCTTTGTTCATGGAATTTTCCGTCAGCCGATTCGGGATGGGGAAATCCCAGTCTTTGTTAAAACCATCCGGCGAACAGAAAAAGGTATAGACGACGTAGACTGAGCTAAGCCACTTTCGATTGGACAATGAACTTCAGCACGTCATGTTTTACACATGGATGGTCCGTACGTAAATCACACAATGGAAGGGGTTGAGAAGTCTGGGTGACATCATGGAGGTAGGAATTTAATTCATACCTCCATGGTGACATAGAGAAAAACTACCCATTCACACTTCTGAGGTAGGATGTTACTGGAAAAACCCTATAAACAAAACATTAAGTAAATGGGACTAAGTTGACCTTCGGTAATTTTCCGTGACATTGAAAGCCACAGATTACAACAAATATTCCGGATGAGGTAATGAGAAATGAGTTTGTCGTCACTAGCAACATACAGGTTGTTCCAGTATCACAATTTTATACAAAGATTGGATGCACGAGCAGAATGAAATCACGAGGTGAAATCCGGACATTTCATGAGGCGAATGAAGAAATTGCCTCAAGTTTGTTTTGAATCATTTTCATATTCAACAATAAATAACACAAATTTAAAAGTTTATCAAGTTTCAACAACAAGGTGGTATAAAACGGCTGATGATAAAGATAAGACAGGTGGAGCTGTTTTGCCAAAGCGCGTTCGGCGTTCACAGCCACGCGCGCGCGTGTTGGCTCGCAAGCTTGCACGCGCAAATAATGCGTAACACAATCAATGATTAATAATATATGACGTACGATGTACTCAATGCATAGAGCTATATAATAAGTATAGCTCTATGACTCAATGTAAAATCTATTTTACAGGCACGCGGTATTTGGCCCTTACAAAAAAAATTGAAATCATTTTTGAGTATATAATAGACCTTATGCATTGACGTCACCAAGCCGCCATCTTAGAGGTAAACTGATATCAATGGAAACGCGCTGATTTGTACGCGCGGCGCACAAGACTGGCCAATGAGCATCTTCCTTTTGACCTCTAGGTGAGGGCGCCCTACTCAAATGACGTCATATGCATAAGGTCTATAATAACACATGTATACATGTATGATAGTGTTGTCTTTGATCGACTTTACAGGCCTTTTTATCACATTTTTTTCTTATTTTCCAAGGGCAAAACATCGGAAAATCAGACTAAAGTAGGAAGAATATCATGCCTGATATTAGTACACACAAAGGTTAGATGTCACCTAGTGATTATATTCTGCTATTTATTGTACTCATTATGCAGGATATTTGTATAATCTAGGATTCCTATAATAGATTTGGGAGTGTCGGAAAATGGCACGTGATGCATGTTCCACCAATCAAATGGCAAGGAATCTTCTATAAGTGGGACATTATAATATTGAACATTGGTGTATTTAGAGGAATGCAGTTTTATTTTAATTTTTTTTTTAAGCATGACATTTTTTTAGAACTAAGATGTGCGCAAATTCAAAAATCTACTCTGCGGTGGTAGAACAACTAATAGCAAGTCAAGTTCATACATGAACGAACAAATAGATCTACACAGCAAGCAAATAAAAGTAGATTTTATTACATGGTGTTACCGCAAACCAAATATATACTTTATTTGTTTGTTTGTTTTTATATTATTTCTGAAATTCACAGCAGGGAAACACCATAAATACCAGTTTTGTGCAGCGCTTTAGAACATTGGCGCTTTATAAATATTAAATAATTACTAGTATTAAAATTGTCATTATTATAATAATTGTGATTATTTATATTCTTCAAGCAGGAAAGTACAAGTTTATTTCCTGAGTATTTTTACTTATGGTAGATTCATTCATTATCTGTTGATTACATTTGTTATGACTTGTTATTTAACAAGTACCAGGAAAAACAAAAACTAATAAGGAAGTTGCAAACATATTAACCCTCTTGCTGTCTGACCATTCAATACCATTCACGTAATGATACCATGAGGGAATGCATGTACACAGTACACAGTTAGTTCTGTGCACAGTTGTGCCACCATACACAACTTTGGCAGTTGAATGGTTTCAAATGGTTGGTCAACTCACTTGAAAATGTTGCGAACAGTAGGAGGGTTAAAGGACAAACTTAATTCATCTGAAAGTGGATTGGCAGCCTTTAGATTTCATTTGTTTTAGTATAAAACAACAATATATGTCACCACATTTTTGAAAATCTTAACATTGAACAGTTGGCATTAATTCCCCTAATAATTACTTTTGTAATGAGATTTATCACTGACAATGCCTCCCAGATTAAAAAAATTACTTTACATATTCAAAAGAAACAGTTGCACCACTCTGCTTTTTTGTTTCAGTAAATTGTTCTTTGTTTGACCAAAACAAAAGATATATGAGATATATATGCAAAGCTAAATTATTTTTACGGTATTAAAATATTGGTTTGTTTTGCTTTTTTTTTACAAAAACTGCATAAGATTCCTATTTCAAATTTTTTAGGAATTTAGTTGTTACACAGTCATCATAAATATTGTTGGTTTTCCTTCACAAATGAGTGTTTATAATGACTCAATACAAAACATGCTTCATAAAAAATGTACTTTAGTATGGCTAGCCACCATCTAAAAGAAAGTGTGTAGAATTATTTTGTATACAAAGATTATTCTGTTTTGAGGCTGAGCGGTTAAGAGCAACAGACTCAAGATCTGGTGTTCCTGATCAGCAGAGTGTGGGTTCAAGTCCCGGTCTTGACACTTGTATCCTTTAGCAAGACACTTAACCATTATTGCTGCATTCTTTGGGTGGAGCAACGTACAGCCGTAGGTTTTGTGTGTTGTGTAATGCACGTAAAAGAACCCAGTTACACTTATCGCTAAAGAGAAGGAGTTTGCCCCAGTGTTTCTGGCAGTGGCTGCTGAATGCGTTACAGCATCTTGCAAACCCTTAGGCCCTGTATAAGATCGGTCTCATAATTAAAAAAATTAAAAAACTCTTAGAATGTTTCTGCTAGTTCAATCAAGCGTCTTGAATACCTTACGGTAGATATTTGCGCTACATAAGACTATATCAGTTATTATTATTTTCAGTCTGGGTGTACAACAGAACAGTAAACTTTCTGTGTACAAAAATGGACAAAAACAGTCTGTACAACAGTGTGTTCTATTTGTACAAAGATTGTATTAGTGTACTATGTGTACAAAGATGGTCTGTACAACAGAACAGTCAAATCATTCTGTGTACAAATAATGGTCATTATGGTCTGTATACATATTAAATTTGACTGAAAAAACAAGTGTGATCTTTGCAAACAGATCAATTTTACTGTTGTACATGTACAACAGTAAAATTGATCTGTTTGCAAAGATCACACTTGCTTTTTCAGTCAAATTTAATACTTTGTCAAAGTTTGCCTTTATTTCTTCTTTCTTTCTCTGCAAACGCAACACGCCTCATATATGATGATTCAGTCATTTTGATTGGATTTGCTGGGTCAAATTCTTTATTCATCTCAAAATCAGGGCCTCTAGCGAAGCAAATTGTTGCGACAATAATGCACACGTAGGCAGTCATCCCAAATATTGTGTAGTCCTTTTCCCCCTCAGAGAAACTGAAAAAATGTAGCGAACTCTTTCGAAAGTGATTGTCACCTTTTAAAAAAAGTGACAAAGGAACGTAAAAGATGTCCTGAACTTCATCGGGGTTCGCTACGGCAGTGAAATCCTTTGGGATGAAACCAACAACTGGAATTACCATCGTCCCTGCTTTCGCAAACACAGGACCAAGATGTGATACCACCTCGACCTTGTCTCGGGGAAGCCCAACTTCCTCTTCAGACTCCCTCAAGGCAGTTTCTTTGAAATCTGCATCAGTTTCATCTTGCTTTCCGCCTGGTAATGCAACCTCACCACCATGAGCTCGCAGATGTTCAGATCGAACGGTCAACATGATGTAGAGTTCACCGTCGTCCTTGTAGAATAAAGGCACCAGAACGGCAGCTTTCCTTCCTTCAAGTGGTGGGATTCTTGTTAGCATTTCCAGTGCATCGCTTTGATGTAATCGTCTGATCACCTCATCTTTTGGCATCTCCTTGATGGCGGAGGAAAGTGACCCAATTTCGGCCATCCTCTTTCAACACTCTTAAAAGGAAAACATAAAATAATAAATAATAAGCAATGTCTGCTGAATGAATTCTTAAATTATTGACTCCCTATTAAAACTTACACCAATAATAATCATTATCATTATCATTTTTCCCAGGTGAAGGCTGGCTCAGCTATGCACGGTCTGTGATTTTCTGATTTACCCACTCTGTAAAGGGACGCAACCCAGGGCTACGTATCGCAGCTAGATCATTTCTCTGTTCTTCATATGGATTCTGAGACTGACTTATAGAGGCCTTTCTAAACTAGAACCTAGATTGAATTGTTAAATTTTGCCTTGAGCTCAATGTAGAGTGCGTCACATGATAAGTCTTATCTTTCTTTAAAAGAAAAAATGGTTTTTAACATCTATTGAAATTCAGGAATCAATTTAATAGTAAAAGAAGAGTATTCTTAATTTTGGTGATGAAAAAAAAATGAGTAAAATTGGGACTTGCTTGATCCTCACACCTCTGCTCTGAAGACCTCGGCCTAACTAACGTACCACGCCACTCTTCACAACCTGGATTGGAAGGTAATAATTTAAACCTTATAAAATTGAGGGCGTCAAAGAGAGCGCTTTACTGTAAAATGGCTTATACTATAGTGTTTACTCAAACTTAGCATATCCAGCGCAGTGTGGCAGGAGATTCTGTCCCCCAATCCATATGGTGATATGGAGAACTGTGTACAAACCGCTTCTGATAATCCACCTTATTTGAATCATCCTCGGCTTCATGAGGCACTGGTGTCCTTGGAAAATCTGTCCCCCTGAGATCCTGTCCCCCATCCATAAGGAAAATTAACATGGGCTGGGATGGAGGGAGGTTGATTCAACTGAATATCAGAAGAAATTTTTACACACTTCGCCGTATCATGGACATGATCATGGCCTTTTTTTGGGGGGGGGGGGGGGGGGACACACAAAATTGCCACTGCCTGGACATCCTGATCCTAGGTATCTGCTGTGGTGTAGTGGTGGTAGTTGCGATAATCGTAACCCTCTTCTCCCGACAAGCTAATTTTCTCAATGATGTTTTGAGTATTATGGTTGGATTTGTTAGACATTGAAGATTAAGCCCATGTTCTTAGAATTTGTTTCATGATTTTTGAAAGTGGTAAAAATTGGGCAAATCTGGTGACTAGTCTGTCAACATTGGTTGAAATTGCACGTTTTGGCACGAATGGTCGAATCTCGTGCTCATTGTCTCGTAACCCTCCGGGCTAAAGCCTGTCGGGAGAGGAGGGTTACGATTATTGCAACTATAGTGGTGGTAGACTAGTGGCGCTGGTGGTAGATACCATTTGTCATGTTTGTTTGTTGGTTTGTTTGTTTGTTTGTTTATTAATATTAGCAGTCAATATTTGTAATCTTATCGTTCATCATGAAATAAAGTTCTAACGAAAGGCTAGCCGCCTAGGCCTAACTTAACTTTAAGTTTATAATATAGAAGTTTTCAAGTTTTGGAGGTGTCTAATCTATCCCATTCCGATCCCACTCGAGTCGATGACTCGCACCGTACCACCACCGCTCACTCTCTCGTCTCAGCATTTTGCAAAATCGCACTTTTTATTTCTTTTTGTACAAACATGACAACAACAATTTGAACAACACCAACATCCACTTTACTATTTACCTCGGTCTCTGAAGTTAATAGAAACGCTGTCTCAGGAGCAGATACCTCTAATTATTTGCAGAAAATGTGTTGTTTTTCTGCTCGATGGGTTGAATAAAGTGCAGAACATCATTTTTCAGCAGCTAGCTGGTTGTAACAAACGCCCTCTGTTGTTGGGGAAAGACACAACGTTGCGTTTCCACTTACTCTGAGAGCTCATCATCAGTTACTGTTGAAAAAAGACTAACACATATCAAATCAGTAGGCATTTCTTAATCTAGGTGGTGTAGGGAAACAGTGTAAATTTTACAAAATGATGTACATTGGAAAAGTAAAGTCATACCAACCATCTTTAGGGGGACCAAAAATACCAGAACTGGTATAATTAATTATATATTATGCTTACTTAGACGTGGCTCAAGTCGAACTCGTCCGGTTCTGTTCCAACGTAGATAGTCAAACTTGGATAAAAGTTTTATAATGCTTGCAATTGCCGGGAGAATTGTTTTCACATCATGACTTATTTTTTTTTACTTTACTTTATTTCCACTCAAAGCAAAATCAATACAGAAAGGACTTGCAAGCAAGCATGAAATAATAATTAATATAGTGATGGCTAATAAGTGAATAAAACCAATACGATGCAAGTAATGAAAATAATATGCAATGAGGTGGAGGGGACCCACAAAAAGCTAAGCTTGTCGGGTGCGGGTCCCCTAGTTAAAGATGAATAATGGACGAAAAAATTTAGTATAACAGAGCAAACAAACAAACAATACCAAGTCAAAAAAAAACACTGAATCAAGTAAACTAACTAAAGGTGACATTAAGGTTTTACACAAATAATAATAATAATTTCATAATAATTTCAAGCCTTTCTAATTGTTTTAAATAATACAACAAATCGAGTTTAAACCACCAAAGCAAGTAATTATGAGTTAACATAAATTGAAAATAATATATCAACAAGGAGTCCAAATCTCACAAAGTTACTTTTAAGCAGTAATAGAAAACAACCATTGTAGGTTAAACAAAGAGTAAAGCTAATAATTATATAGAATTATATATGCTGAGAAGAAAATGTTTGAAATTGTTTTTAAAAGCAGAGAGAGTTTTCAGTTCTAGTGAATTCCAGAGTTTAGGTCCTTCAAATTTAATGCTTCTTTGGGCAATCTGAGTTCGTATGCTTGGAAGATGAAACTGGGAGGCCTGGCGGGTTGAGTAAGAGTGAACACCAGAATTCTTTGCAAACAGAGATATAAGGCAGTTTGGTAGTTCATTTTTACTTAATTGAAACATGAATATTCCCAGTTGAAAACGATATATGTCGCTAACTTTCAAGGTCCTATGTCCGTAAAACAGAGGGTCAGTGTGAGCTAAATAGGGGGAATGGTTTATAATGCGCAAAGCTTTTTTCTGGAGTAAGAGGAGACGATTACTAGAAGTGAGAGAAGAGTTTCCCCAAGCTAAAATTCCATAATTAATATAAGACAAAATTAAAGTGTTATACAATGTAAACAAGATGTTTGCGGGAATGAAAAACTTAAGTCTATTGATTATACCAATGTTTCTAGAAACAATTTTACATAAATAATCAATGTGAAGGTTCCAGGACAGTTTATTATCAATATATAATCCAAGGAATTTAGAGCTTTCAGTTAGATTAATGTTTGTATCATCAATAAAAATATCACCAGGTAACGAACTAAGAGAGTTGCTAAACAACATGCAACTGGTCTTTTTTATATTCAACGATAATTTATTTGATTTTATCCAGTCGGATACCAAGACGAGCTCTGTGTTAACAGTATCAATAAGAATATTTATGTCCCTGTGACTATAAAATAAATTAGAGTCGTCGGCAAATAAAATACAAGACAGATGTTTCGAAGCATTAGTAAAGTCATTAATATAAATTAGAAAAAGCAAAGGTCCAAGAATCGATCCTTGAGGTACACCATATGTTAAACTACGTAAATTTGAATGATTATCGTTAATTGATACATATTGTTTTCTATTGGTAAGGTAGCTTTCAAACCATGCTAAAGGAACCCCTCTAATACCATAATGGTTAAGTTTATATAAAAGTAAATTGTGATCAAGGGTATCAAATGCTTTAGAAAAATCAAGAAATATTCCCAGTGTATGCTCAAAATTGTCAAATCCAGATACAATTTTATTAATGAGGTAAAGAACAGCATGAGTTCCAGGTCTTGAATGCTTATTTATGTACTTTACTCTACCCAGGGATGGATGAAGGAGAGAAATATTTCCATGGCAAATTCCAATTCTATATGACACACGCATAACATGACTCAGGACACCATGGAAAAAATTTACCCGCACGTTGATTGTTGTGATGTGCTGACCCAGATTATTTTAGACAGTGGCGTAGTCTTACGTCAAGCCGTATGTATTCGTTCGGACTAACTTTGCGATAAATCAAAAGCTTTTCCCCCCTTTTCTTATTTTGTTGTTGTTTTCTGAATCAGTCAATTAGCACACCAGTCGTTTTAGAAACTGAGAGCAAAATACTTCTTAAATGATGAATAAAAATATAAAATATTCAATGCATTTTCAAAGACACACGGGACGGTGCTTGCATAATTATAATAAGGAGCTTGTATAAAGACTATTTGACGTCGTGTACGTGTTGAGCTGAGAGAGTATAGAGAGAGGTTCATTTTTATATTAAATACACATGACATGCATGACATAAACGTAACGGAGAACGGGCGGGTATTTTGTGGAAGTTTTAAAACCAAACAGTTTACATTTTAGGAATAGTTGGGAGCTGTTTCTTTCCCGAGTAAGTCGGTTGTTCGACACTATCTACGTGCTGATCCAACGTGTCTTTGTAAAGGACACACAAGTGTTGAATTGAAAGTGTCAAGATCGACGGGGAAGACCAGGACTGGAACCCACACTCTACAGATCAGAAACACCAGAGCTTGAGTCTGGTGGTGTGGGCTTGACCACTGGGCCACGACACGCCACTTCATCAGGTTTGTATATTTGAAATAAGCATGTCAGCTTGACCATAAAAGTATTTTTACCCCTTATCTTGTATTAACAAAGTACAAAAACTTCTGGTAGTGGTAGAACCACCTTCATACAATTTCAATTATTATTATTACAATACAAGTTTTGGTCAACAGAGACTCGATCGTTGTTCAGCAAGTAGAAAAAAAATATGACTTTGTCTCTAGGGTTTGTGTACATCGCGAGCAGATTGTACAGTGACGTAAAAAACTCCTTTGCAAAAACCGAGTTCGTCAAATTCGCAACCCTAATATAATATTCTAAAATCATTATTAATATATTCATACAAATTTTGATTTCTAGGGCCTAATGCTTCACTGATTGGCTGTTGACTGTTGTAGTCTATTATACTGGCGTTCAAATTAGGTCATTATTTTATGAGCTGAGAAAGTATTTTATACTGGTACTTTTTGTAGATTACTGTAATAATAGTGTAAAACAAAATTACATTACAAAACGTATTGCAATTTATTTTCCTCGATCAGGTTGTGGATTATCATGAACAAGAAAGTTGTCATTTAATTGATGGTTTGTAATGTTTTAACCCCAATTTCCTCATCCATCCCAGCTTTAAATTGATCACACAATTGGTACTAGGGTAGCAATGAAATAAAGGAGTTTTTTACTCATATAGTGATAATAATGTTGAACACGAATGATGGAAAGGTTCTGTATACCTGTATCTGTTCAGTACTGTACACAAACTCCAGTATCCGGATATCAATGGTGCAGGCGCGTGGTGGCTAGTAGTGGATGGGCCCCCGTAAGCCTTCCTTTTATGTTTACTAAGTTTTTTATGGGAGCCTTTAAACCAAGGTAAATTTGTTCGTGGTGTCGTTAGTTTAGAGGGTATGTGTCAGCTCATGGCGGAATTAAGAGCTTCTTTAAATCCTTTCCACAGGACATTTACGGTTGAAGGGAGTCAGCTTATTGATTTATATTTTTACTTATGTGTCCGAAATTCCCCTTTTGAAGTAAGTAGATTTTCCTTCGTGGTTGTTTTATTTTGCGAGAAGAATGCAAGAGTTCAGAAGATCCAATGTCATGGTCTGAGATGCCAGGGATTATATTAACGTTCTGTACAAGTAGCGGCACGTTTGTGAAGACTAAGTCCAGAATGCTATCATTCCGAGTAGAACTTGACACAATTTGATGAAGATTGTAGTCCTGAGCAATGGTGATCATCTGTTTACTAGCCGCGGGGTATCTCCCTCCCAGTCTAAAAGAACTCTTTGACCAATCAATATCAGGAAGATTAAAATCTCCAGCCCAAAATATCTGGCTATTTGTTGGTAGTTTAGAAATGGCGGCTTCGAGGTCTGCAAGCTGTTTTTGGTCTAAAGCAGATGATCCGTGGTGTTTCGGATGATTGTGGCGTGTCGTGGCCGAGCGGTTAAGAGCACCGAACTCAAGCTCTGGTGTTTCTGTTCAGCAGAGTGTGGGTTCGGGTCCCGGTCGTGGCACTTGTGTCCCTGAGCAAGACACTTAACTATAATTGCTTCTCTCCACCCAGGGGTAAAATGGGTACCTGTGAGGGCAGAGATGGTTCTTGTGATTGATTTAGCCTAGTAGCGCATATATTGCAGCACAGGCTGTTATACTCCCCAGGGAGCTGAGATGGTTTAAGGAATGAAATAAATGGCCCAGTGACCAGGGGTAATAATGTTCGAAGCGCTTTGAGACGCCCTTGGGTGTGATAAAGCGCGATATAAATCCATATTATTATTATTATTATTCCTATAGAACGTGCCAATGTATAGCGTAGGGCGACCTTTTACATGTACATGTAGGCTTGCCCATAACATTTCACTAGAATGTGTAGGGTGTGGATCCTCTTCCTTCGCAATCAAGTCCGAGCGTAGTGCTATCAGCACCCCTTCACCAGTGGTGTCGGGTTGACGATCATGGCGAAAAATTTGGTATGACGACGGTAAAAGTTCCCTAGAATAAATCGAGTCCTGAAGCCAAGTTTCTGTTCCGATCACTACGTCAGGCTTTTCAGTCTCCATCAGCGCTTGGAACTGTGAAACCTTGTTACAGATGCACTGGAAATTTATATTCAAAATCTTCAGAAAGTTACCGGGGAGCTTTTTATTTGACGATTTCTTATTCAATCTATTAGGACTCTGTTCATTTTTACGTTTCTTTGGGCTAGATGAATGTAAGGGTCTTCCTAATGATTCAGTACTATTTGGATTGATGCTTTCCTCATTTTCATAAGTAACACTAAGTAAGTTATACAAAGGTTCAAAAGAGTTTGATGTAACCACATCTGCTATGTCGAGCAGGGAGCTGGAAAAGTTCGGAAGTCCACATTGACAACATATCCAAGAATACCAGTTGTGTTGCTTGTGCACCTGGTACAATATGTCTTTCATGCCTACACCTGTACCACACTTCACATTCTCGCATTCCATGGCTTTAAGTTGAAATTTTTACCACACAAACCACACGGGAATTTTGCCATTTTAGGCTCTGGATTGAGTTGAATGTCACCAGAGAGTAACAATACCACAGACAAACTTGTCAATAAATGTGCAGTAGATCTATTGTTCAAATGGGGACTGCTGTACAAGTACCGGTACTTATTCTACTTATGGCCGCCATTTTGGAGACCAGAATTAAAGTTCGATAAAATATGGAACAAGCTCACCGGAGTGCAGGTATGGCATCGCAGGGATGTAGAGTTGGAAATCCTGTATAGGTCTAGGTGTTCGCTAGATGAGTTGAATGATATCTTGGCAAGAAGAGCAGCGATGAAGAGAAGACCAGCCAGTGTTCGCTTGAGATCCATGTTCACGTTTTTCCGCATACGCTAATTCACTCACATGGATGCAATCTTAAAAACGTCTAAAAACTATCAAAAATATGACATACGAAGACCAAAACCACGAAAACACATAAATAAGCAGTTGAATTCTCAGTTAAACTTTGCTGTAAAACTGGATGGCAAATTATAAAAAGGATAAATCTGGATTAAAAAACCCTCCGAGGAGAAAGTTAAAAACTCGTTCGTCCACTAGCCACGCACAATTACGATCATCACAACTATTTGCACTATACATGGCCTGTTACAACTGACTCTGACCAATGCAGGCCTGGAATTACACAGTTGCTCCAGGGCTTAAATTCATAGAGCTGCTTAACGGCCGATTCTGTGCTTACATACAACCGTAGGCACACGAAAAGGCATGCTAACCTTCCGGTGCTTACTGCACAAAAAGGAATGACGTAACAATGGTGAACGCGCAAGGTGACTGCCTTATTTTCTTGCTAACCTGTGAAATTCGCTTATGCTTTTTTACCGTTAAGCAGCTCTATGAAATTGGGTCCTGGACTTGGCCTTAGTGTCCCTTCCAAAGTTTCCCATAGACCTACACATTTAGATTACGTCAATGCCCTTTGCGAAATGAAAATAATCTTGCATGCCCTCTCAAAGATGAAATGATATGCCCGTGGATTTTTTTCACAGTGCTTCATACATCGGTGAAAAAAAATTACAAGTTTTCTTTGTTCCTGATGCAAATTCAAAAGGCCCGATCTATCGAAATCATTTTGTTTTAAATTTGTTTTTTTTGTAGGTGTTAATCATGGCATCGGCACCATTCAGCATGGACCCAGTGCCTGCGACAAAAGTGGAACTCACTATATCATGCAGGTTGGTGTTGTTTCCTAAATCTTGAAAATTAGGAAACTACTTGACCGACCCACAACTGCAAAATTAACCCATGCATTTGTTTTCTCCCACCTTGATTATTGTAATTCAATTTTTTCTGGCCTTCCTCATTCATACCTACTTCCACTCCAAAGAATTCAGAATACTGCTGCAAGGCTTGTAACTCTCTCAAGAAAATGTGAGCACATAACCCCAATATTGCGTTCTCTTCATTGGCTCCCCATACACCATCGTATACCATTTAAAGTTCTTCTTTTGTCATACAAAATTCTCCATGGTCAAGCCCCTACATATCTGTCAGATTTGATTTCCTTACGTTGTTCTAGTTCTATAAGACCTCTTCGATCATCATCAACCTTGCAGTTAACCCTTGGACCTCGTACTGTGACAAGATATGGTGACCGAGCTTTTTCTGTAATTGCCCCTATCCTTTGGAACAAATTACCAGCGCATATTCATAATGCTCAATCCCTTGATCAGTTTAAGACCTTGCTGAAAACGCACCTTTTTAATTCATGAATGTTATTCTTCACGGGCTCAGTTGTGAGTCGGTCAAAGGAGGTGCACACCATCTTATTCCTTGTTTGTTTGTTCTTATGCCTGTTTATTATTGTTATACATGTATGATTTATTGATAAATGTTCTGATTTTTTTATATTTTTTATTCACTATAAGTTTTGGTTGGTATTCATTTTGTAGACAGACCATGGTGCGCTTAGAAACATCCGTATTAAGCGCCTAATAAATGTTGTGTATTATTATTAGTATTATTAAGAAATCACTCACTATGAAGGGACCAGACTATTTTGTTCTGCTAGCCTCAGTTTAGTTACACTGTGTTGAATGGAAGGTAGGCCTACCCAAGATGATCGTGATAAAGATCAACTAGACTCCTTGCCCTGTCAGAATTACAGTGCTAAAAAGTTAACTGACCTTTACATCCAAATTGACACTTGATGTTTGAAATAAAAAGACTCATTTCCTTAAGAAGGTTATCCTAAACTGCTGCTTCCTAGGTTTAGTCTAGTCAATCTGTGCCAAAAAATGGTTTGACCTAGGCAAAATTGCAACAGAAATTATTTGTTTTGCAAGTGTCTCTTGAAACCCTCCCAAACAACATATCAAAAAAGTAGAAAAAGGGAAGTAGGGGAAATATGCCTAATTTGCATAAAATAAAAAATGGCTGCTTTTGCCTCTATTTTCAGTAGTAAGCACACCCTCTAATGCCAGTAGAAATCTTATTTTTTCCACACAAACCATAGATTGACTATGTAAATCCGCATGTCGCAGGTTCAAATCCCGCTCCAGTCAATATTTCTTTGTTCACCCCAAAATCTTAAAGGAGTCGCTTAACTGTTTGTAAGACAGGCAGAAGAGAAAGGAAAACAATACATTTTCTGTTTGTGTTGCCCCTTGATTTTTTTAACTGAATCTTATCGTACCATAATAAAGATACCAAGATGTTATATTTTGACTGCACAGGGGCCTTTTGAATAAAGATGTTGTTTCAGAGTCAGACCCTGGTAAGAATTTTCACCATGCTCTTGTAATTTTGCAGTCTTTTTTTTATCACTCTTTTTTGTGTGTGTCCTGTATGTGTGCTTAAACTGGTAAAAACATTCTTGAAAAGTGGCACTACGCAAAAAACTGCGTGCTTGTAAAGTAAGTTTGAGTTGAAATTAATGTCTTTGCTTGATTTGTTCTTGTCACAGAAAATTAGTGGACATGGATACATTTTCCAAGTCTGACCCAAGTAAGTTGCATAATGTGTTTTAATTGAAGTGTTAACCTAAATGTAACCCGGAAAAATGGATCACTTGAATAAAACTAAATAAAACTAAGGCTTTTCTACACCTATTACATAAACATGAATGCAAAAGCTATTTGTTGTGATTATAGCATGCTAGACAGTGGAGACTTTTCAGGATTTTTTACAGTTTACATCCACCTCTTGCATGAACAAGCTTTCGTTAAGTTTGAACATTTATTTTGACATGCGGTACCATCCACATAGTTTTGAAAGTTATGTAGATGAACTCGGCCAGTCTGAGATCATGTGTTGAATACTGCACAGTAGTCACACAAAGTAATGATGTGGTTTTGTTAACCACTACTTGTATCTTGCCTTCATCTATAAACTCCCCATCTTTCCTTTCCCCCTTTCCCTTGTGTACTTTATGGTTTTGTAACTGTGTTTAGCTTTATGTTTGCACATTTTAACCCTAACGGCCCTGGCTAGAGTAGAGAGTAGACCCTCCCAAATTCCAGTCTGTGGTATAAACTCAACGCCTTGTTAAGACTTAGATAAAAAGGCTTGGATAAGATTGGTGTGCCTGTTCCAAAGATAAGCAGGGAATGATTTTGTCCAGAAATTTTTCATAGCAAAATATTTAGTAGGATGTGAGATTTTGCATGGTGGGAGTCCCATCTTGTAAAGTTTGCGGAGACACCATCATACGTACATAAAACCTTCTCTAATGAGCTATGGTTCTGAAAAGGGCCGATGCTTTGACAACTCATTGTTTTGATCAGTATGCTCTAAAACTAAAACCTTAAAGAGAAACCTTTAGTCATTGTTGCTGTGTGCTTATATTTTCTTTCCTTGTCTCTCTTTTCAGTGTGTGTCATGTTTGTTCAAGCTATGGGAAGTACTGCTTATAAAGAGGTATATTTGTTCAGAGTAAAATACATAAATGATCTATAATTATATAGGATTTGAGGCATTGCGTGGTGAGGTATCAATGTATATTTGGTTTGCGGTAACACCATGTGTATATCTACTTGCTAGGTAGATTTTGTTCTTTGAGAACTTGTCTTGCTTTTTTATTCTACTGCCGCATAGTAGAGTATTCGGAATTCGGGAGATCTATAATTAGTTAGGGGTCATTTACAATGATCAACATTCTCATAAACCTTACACTTTTTCCGAACCCTCCAACCCCCAAAATGTTCTTTAACACTGTGTTGTGTTTGAACACATGTTGTAAGCACAGAATTCTGCAGGAAGCTGAGGCACTAATTAGGCTCGGTTGAGGGAGGGAGGGAAATTATGGCTGTGAAGTCGCCGTGAATTCAAGGCGGCTGTACTCCATTCTAATCCACAATGATTTTCACTAACCAATAATCGTACTGCGAGTTTAGCCATCGATAAGGCCTACTGGCATGATTCAAATTGACAAAATCAACATTTTATTTTTGATGGCATACATGGGCCACAGACCACCCCCCCCCCCCCCCCCCCCCCCCCCACCGGCCCATTGTACGGTTTGCACGCTTGTGAAAGTTTTCATAACTGTGATCGGCCCCTTAAAAGCAAAATTTCTATTTAAAAAAAAGGGTACATTGAAGCAGTAAATAACTAATTCATGAAAATATCTACAAATTTTTCCCAACTAATGAACTCAAAATGCTGTTGATAATATGGAATTTGATGTTGATGTTGTTGTTGTTGTTGTTGTTGTTGACAGTATGGGAGGTCAGAGGTCATCATGAACAACCTCAACCCAAACTTTGTCAAGAAGTTTGTCATTGATTACTTCTTCGAGGAAAAGCAGGGGCTGAAATTTGAATTGTAAGTAAACCAAACTGTTTTGATGCTTCTTTGAAATTTTGTTCAAGTCGTATGTTGTGGCGAGTGTGTTCCCTTTCGAAAATTAACTTTTGGATGGGACATAAAGCCGCAGGCGGCAAGTCATGTGTGTTTTGTAGCGCAGTACACTTATCGTTCCGAGAAGGGGTTTGCCGCGGTGTTTTATGGCATGGTTGCTGCAGATCGCACCACAGCACTTTCTAAACTGTTACATGGTGCTTTGGAAATAAATGTATTGTAATTTTTAAAAAAATTGCTCTGCATATCTGGAGAAAAAAGTAATGAGCACTATAAGATGCCCTCTGGTGTGATAAAGCACTATAAGATGCCCTCTGGTGTGATAAAGCACTATAAGATGCCCTCTGGTGTGATAAAGCACTATAATAGATAGGTTGCAGTATGACGTAAGTCGGCCATCTTTACGGGCAATTTGGAACACACAGTCCCGCGTTACGCGTGAGAACGGCGTGCAGCACGCGCACATTTCACAAAACTCATTGCATGATTGGTTAGTGAACGACGCGGCTGCGTTAATAATTTGAGCGCTCGACGCGCCTGCAAGCCAAAATGCGATTTGCCCGTAAAGATGGCGTCTACTGGGAACTATCTATAAGAACTAGTCGTCTGCTCAGTACTAAAAGGTAATTAACTGCAATTTCATCTTCATAATGATCAAAAGGTCATTAAATGAAAAATCCGTGTAAATTTGAAAAATAAATCTAAATCAACAAATGATTGTTTTACTTAGAAAATGAATGTTTCTTTTTGCCAAACAGATGCTTTGTAGACCACTCTTGATCAATAAGCTCCATTTATCAGCTCCAAAATATGCCAAAGCAATTTTATGAAACCTAAATTGCACTTATGACCTTATAGTTCTGAGCAGACGTACAGTAGTGTATTATTTTTTTTGTTTACTTCTGTTTGGGTAATGCACTGGTTCTATAAAACATCTGGCAAAGCCAGGTGTTGAATATTGGAGGATTTTCATATAGTGAGCTATTTATATTATATATTTTTTATTATTGGTTAATCCTTACAGATATGACATTGACTGCAAAAGTCATGACCTAACAAAACATGTAAGTCTAAATCTTGTTTCTACATTAATGCATCATTTATTGTTCAGGCTTATTGTTAATTCTTTCTCAAAACTGAAAATAAATTCCAAAACAAAGTTGCTTAGCAATCAAGATTGATACACAGTTAAGATCAATCTCAGCTCTTTGTGAAATCGGCCCTTGGAAACAAGTGTTCTACAACTGATGAATTTCAACATGACTTGTTTTCGTGGAGTATATTTTTTAATTTGAATTACCTGTTTTGAAGGGGAAGAATTTCCGTTCAGAACTTATTGATAATCGTTTGTGTTTATGTCTTTTTGCTGAATTCAGATTTTTTTAATGTCTGCCCGGTAAACAAAAATGTCTGTATTTTCCTCAAAATAAAATGAATCTGGTTCTTTGATCTACATCTCTAGTGCTAAGGATACTGTTATCAGGATTTTTTGAATCTAGGGGTTATCAAAAGGTGGAAATGCAATCATTTCAATGTACATGTACCTTCTTAGTTCTGGATCCCAGTTTCAGACCTGATTTCCAGTTTCAGAAATGATCGAGTCTCACCCCATTTGTTTTGCTGTGTAGGATTTCTTGGGCAGAGCCGAGTGTACAATGGGGGAGATCATGGGCTCGTCTGGCTGCAAACTCAAGAAGCCTCTCAGGTAAGGAAGGGATTCATAATAAAGCACTCCACCAAGATGATGGCCTGGCAAGGCCAACATTCATAGTGTATCACAAGGAAAAGACAACATGTTGGCCATTTACAAACGGATTTTGCGTTAGTTTGACAAATGACTACCACTTACTCCTAATCGCAATCAGCTTTTCATCTTTTTCTTAAAGACAATCTGAGCAAATAGGTTGAAACAATTAGTTTTTACACCGCTTGCACTTTTCAGAACCACCACAACTCATTTAGCAAACGTGTCTTTAAGGGATTACACATCATTGGTAAATGATAATAATTGGCGACTGGCATTTTTTAGGCTTCTTTAAACCTTGTATCAAAGCGCCTTTACTCTATATTAATACTAGTCCTGTTCATTGGGTCTTAAGCAGTGATGAAATCATTCCATCTCCTTTGGAGTATGCAGCACCGGCAGCCAAATGGTGCACAGGTTGCCAATCATTCTCATCAACTATCTGTACCCCCATAGATACCCATTTGCTCCTGGGTGATGAGAAGCCTTTATAATTAAGTGTCCTTGCACAAGGATACAAGAGTCACAACCAGGATTCAAACCCACACTCTGATGACTCGTCCATCAGAACATTAGTCTGATATACTAGCCCACGATTATTTTGGAAATGACGCTGCAAAGCCTCCAATAATTATCCATAATAGACTCCAATATTACATTTTGGAGCATCGCAGCAGGATATGGCAAAATAAAGGAAGACACAAATCAAATGACAAGGATCTGTGTGTGTGATATGTAAATATTTTATAATATTTCTTTCAGTGGGCCCAAAAAGAACAGTGGAACGATTATAATCAAAGGAGAGGAAATGAGCGATTGCAAGGTGAGGTTTCCATTTGAATTTCTGAAATGAACTTGACAAAATAGTTTCAGCCTTTTCAGGAATGAGATAATTTTGTTATAAATTTTCTAGGCAATTCACAATAACAAATAGATCAATTACCTAAATTACTTTTTACTTCTGTATGACTGTTTTATTTTAAACTGGCCACCCTAGATTGTTGCAATCTACTACACCTGTAAGAAAACAATTGCTGCTATAAAGAATATTGCCCAATCCATGAATTTTGTGCAACACAGTGGTGTTTGATGTAGCGATTTGCGGCACACTGAACAAGAAGACAGTTGGCTCTCCCTTGTATTCAACTTGGAAATAATGGCTGTCTGTCATTCCATTTCAAGGAACTAGACATTTTGTTCATCATTAAATGTTATTGTTAGTGTGTGTTCTTCTACTCTATTGAATGCACATTGGTATCGACCGCATTATAACTTTGTTTTTTACCCTTACACCGATGTGTTTTAAGCTCTGTATACTTTCCCGAGTTCTGTGAACAAAATCCTCAGGCAAAATTTAAATTTCTTACATATCGACCAGATGTTTGTTAGTCAGATCGGAAGCCGAAGGTCGTGTTTGGTTAGCTAAATCATTGTTATTTTGTCAGAAGTGCCCTCTCCCTCCCCACCAGCAATGGAACCACCCCTTGCAACTGACCCAGATGCAAACTTTGCCCTACATAAACTCAAACACTAGTATTGTTGGACCCAACAATGCCACATACAACATCAAAGGCTCATTCAGCTGCACCTCAAGTGATGTGGTTTATGCCAGCACTTGCCAACTATGCCCTCCTGCTGTATACATTGGACAAACTGGACAGTCACTATGACAACGCATGAACAGCCACAAGTTGGACATCAGGAACAAAAGCATAGAACAACCTGTAGCTGAACATTTCAATCTCCCTGGTCACTCACTTACACAGCTAAGAGTTGCTGTTCTACAACAAAGGGCATTCAAAACTAGGATGGATAGGGAAGCAGCAGAACAAAAGATTATCTTAACACTGGACTGTGTTGGTAGTGGACTGAATAGGGGTTGTGGCTTTCAAGTTGTCACACTACAGCACTGACTCATTACCATCCTTTGTGTAGACTATGCTGGACTGTATATAAACCTTGGTTGAAGTTGTTTTTCTTCATTGCATCTGATGAAGTAGTTGTTGCTACGAAAGCTCATGCAGATATTATTTTGAGTTAGTCATTAAAGTGCTACAATTTATTTTCTTCTTTGTTATTTTGTTGTTCGTTATAGCAGCGTTCTCCTGTATTGTAGTTTTGTGTCTTTTTGATACCCGATGCAATTAAGATATCAATGACAGAGCTGCCAATTTTCCCTGATTCCGCAGGAAGTTCCCTGAGAATAAACCAATCTTTCCATGTTCTTGTACAAATTTGAAAACTCCCTGATTATGGAAACTTTTCCCCTATTGTGTTGAATGTACTTCTAAATATCTCCCTGATTGTTGGACAAAATCTCCCTGACTGCAAAATGCAAGTGTTGGCAGCTCTGTAGAATAGAAAAATTACTTTGTCTGTGTGGGTCAAGGATTCTCTCTTTTTAAAATGTTATTTTATCTGCTTTGTTTAGGATCTTCTGACGATTGAACTGAAAGGAGATAATCTGGACAAGAAGGATTTCTTCGGCAAATCAGACCCTTTCCTCGTCTTCTACCGGTGTAACGAAGATGGGAGGTAGGTCTTGAAATAATCCAAGCTGGAAGAAAACGTTTTGCTGCTGCTAAAATATTTGAAGAGCTGAACGGCATCATTCCTCTGAAGGACATAGTTTACTTTTGTTAGTTTTTTGGAAACAGTTTTTGATTGTGACCATCCTGAAAATGTCTTCGGTTTGAGTTACTGTTTTCTTTAAATAACACATAAATGCCGAAACTTTTCCCTTTAAAACCTGAACATCAGATCGAATGTACTCTTTAGATACAGAATAATTGATGCTTCTCAACTAACTCTTGTTGATGATCTTTCTTTCTTCCAGTTTCACAATCTGTCACAAGACTGAGGTGATCAAGAACACACTGAATCCAAGGTGGAAGCCATTTAACATCATGGTACGAGCGCTGTGCAATGCTGACTATGACAGGACAATCAAAGTGGAATGCTATGACTGGAACAGAGATGGAGGGTCAGTCAAATTCTGTTAAGACTATTAAGTTCCACTTAACATGCCTGGCATTCCGTTGTTTTTGTTGTTGTTAGGGTTTGGCCTTTTTACTATAGAGCAAACCAGAATGCCTATGGGAACATTAGGAGCATCAGGACCAGTACTGGGGCAACTAGGGTTAGAACTGAGGCCAGATTGTGGCAACTGGGGCCAGTACTAGGGCATCTGGGGCCAGAACTGGGGGCTAGTAGTTGGGCAACTTATGTTATGTGGTAGGGTTTTTTAACTTGGGGAACACCCTTAATCACATTTCCAAAGTCAAGATGTTTGAAGTTACTTCAGCCAGCAACTGGAGTCAGTACAGTACTGGGACAACTTGAGCCAGTACTAGAGCAGATGTCTTTAATAACTGCTACACAAACAAGCTTATTACACATCAGTGCAAGGGTACAAAAAAAAACACCAGATAGAGTTACTGAAGTTAAGATCTACATTAATTCATTGCGTTCTTCATTTCATCTCCAGGCATGATTTGATTGGTGAGTTTCAAACCCAAACAAGAGAGCTTACCAAAGGACCTTGCAACACAAACGTTTATCAAGTAAGTTATTTCAAAAATATTTCTTATATACCTGTAAAGGGAGGCTATACCTTTGGTAGTTACTCCAAAAATTTATGACCATAAAAACGTACTTGGTAAGAAGCACTGCAGCTGTTGATAGTGTATAACATTTTGAGAAACAATTCTCTTCAAAGGAATGTGGTTAGAGAGAGAGAGATTCCAAAACATTTCAATCTGAGAAACGTTTCTGCATGAAACGTTTCTCAGATTGTGTATTCCAATTACGGATTGTTCTTCCTTCGTGGATTTTGGGCAATATCTCAAAATCACTATCACCTTTTGAAATGAAATTTCAAAGGTAAATTTTATTGTATGTATCTACATTTATATAGGATTAAAACTACCGGAAGGTTCCAGACACCAAAGGTATACTTTAGCTTTCAAACTTTACTCTGAAAATGAATAAATCGTTTTCTTTATTTTATTTTGTTTAAGTTACCAAAACTATTGACCATGTAACTTTTGCTTACAAAAAGAGTGACCTGGTAAATTCCAGGGCCTTTTTGGTCACATAGGTCACATAGGAAATTTTACATTTTGTGTCATAATTACCACATCAATTCTAGAATTATTAAAATAACTAGTTTTGAGACGTGCCCTTTTCTTCATATCAGAAGTTGATAACAAATCATACGTTACAATCACCATCAAAGTGTAAGATATCATTTTGTTTTCTTGCATTGAGCTGTATACAAATTGTGCAGACAGGAAGTCCAGTTTCCCTGGCTCTTTTGTAAACATGAGATGTCATAGGTCACATGGTCTCTAACAAGCCTGTAAGAGGTAATTCACTTGAAATTCTTGATTGTGTATTTTTTGCGACTGTTAGGTGATTCATAAGGAAAAGCAAAAGAAGAAGAAGAAATACGTCAACTCTGGACTGGTTTCCGTGGTTGCCTGCAAGGTTGAACCTCAGTATTCCTTTTTAGACTACATCAGAGGGGGATGTGAGCTCAGCTTTACCGTCGCCATTGACTTCACTGCCTCAAACGGTAAGAGACTTCAGCAAGATATGATTTCCTTTCCTCAGGGCTTAATTTTGAAAAGGTTTGTAGCACAAAAATTTGATATGCACAGAAAGTACGGTTACCTGCCGAAATGTGTGTAATTTGCACTACTGGCAAGTGGTTCCCAGCTAATTTTTGCTAAGCTAATTTGTAGGTGGTGTCTAGTATCAACAACTGTTTCTTTGCAGTATAACTGGTAACTGTCTCAATTTGTTCATCATTCTTAACCAAAACTCACTCCTGGTGCACTCAACATTGAAATTAGTTAATGGTAAGTCGTATCAGTGTACGTATAACTAGAAGTCTTGTTTTACACCAAGTAAAACTTTCACAAAGATGACGTCTCCCTCTCCACCCAACCCCCCCCCCCCTTTTTTTTTACAGTGGCCAACGGTGGAGCCCAGGCCCATACATTTACTAAACCCCAGTTTTCAAATCTGCCTACTGACTCAAGTAATGTTAAACCCTCATTTTAAAATTACAGGCTCAATGTACTGTCAATCCCCCTGTTTTCAAATTACAGGCCCGATTGATGTTAAACCCCCATTTTCAAATCAACTTGCAGGCTTGTGTAATATAATTACCCCATTTACAAATTAGCCTACAGGCCCATGCAATGTTTTACCCCACTTTCAAATCAACCCACCAGTCCATGTAATGTTAAACCCCCATTTTACAATCAGCCTACAGGCCCATGTAATGTTCAACCCCCATTTTACAATCAGCCTACAGGCCCATGTAATGTTCAACCCCCATTTTCAAATCAACCTACAGGCCCATGTAATGTTAACCTCCCATTTTCAAATTGGCTTACCCAAGTTCATATGTGAGGTTGCTAACCTAATCAAGGAAAATTCTGTCACAGCCTGACTGATTAATGTATAATTAACCATTAGGTGATCCAAGACAGCCATCGTCCTTGCATTTCATGAACCCATATCAACCCAACGCCTACTTGAGGGCCATATGGTCAGTTGGAGAGGTGATCCAAGACTATGACACTGACAAGCTTTTTCCTGCCCTGGGCTTTGGTGCGAGGGTACCTCCCAAGATGGAAACGTGTCATGAATTCTTCTTGGTAAGCTTGGTGTTTTGTTTAGAGGGGCATCGATAGTAATTTTTCAACGACTTAACTTACATTTTCATCACAAAACAACAAATTTATAAGAGAGCAATTTGGACAATTTTTTCGGAAACTGGCAGAGGAAGAATGACCAGACACGTAGAACAGTAGAATTAATCTAGGTACCAAATTGTAAACAATTTTGATGAAGAAGATTCATGTTAATGATTTTGTCGCTAAAACTTTCAGAAACTTTCAATAGTCCTGTAAGTTTTTGGGTGGCATGGGTTGTGTAAAGCACTCGCCTCTCACCTCTGTGATCCTAGTGCTACTCCTGGAGTTGTGCGTTGGTACTCTTGTATGCCATGAGGGTATTTCTCTTGGCCCTCCGGTTTTCCTGCCTCCTGAAAAAACAAACACTTTGGATCTCTGGCAATGCTCAGTGGTCATAATGAGTCGATGTGGTAGGCTGTCTAAGGTGCCCTTGCAAGCCTGCGGCTTTAACACAGTGTAGCCATGTCATTCACAATCAGCTGCTCAGCTGCAAGTCAGGATGAGTAGCCTCCCAAAATTATTTTTAATATTAACCCTTGACTGCACATGCCAAGTCGCAAGTTACTGCCAAATGAAGTGTCAACACCGTAGAAAAGCGGAATTAATCTGGGTTGACAAGTATTAGTGGATTTCTCATAAATATTTTGTTGATACCAACTTCCAGAATGGACACCCGACGGACCCGTTCTGCACCGGTATAGAAGGGATAGTAGCTGCATACCAGAAGGCTTTGGCTTCCGTTCAACTCTATGGACCGACCCTCTTCGCTCCAATCATCAACCATGTGGCAAGGTGAGTTTGAAAACATTCTGGCACAAAGTCACAGAGACAGAATCTCTCGCAACAGAGTCTTGCTTTTCTTTAAAGCACACAAATTTGGTAAGCACACAATCATTTTGCTTAGCAGAAAGATGCCTTTTAGTTTACACTGTTGCGACTGGTGCCCCGATGATTTTCTGCTTAGCAAACACATTTACCAAGCAGGTTTCTCTGCTGAACGGCTTCTTAAAATTGGGTTCTAGGCTCTATTTCAAATGCTGTCTAAGTCAAAAATTTAATAAGCATAGAGGTAGGGTCATCGTTTGAATGTTTTTCAACGTAATGCTAATTTATGGGCAAAGTTATCAAGAAAGATAAGATGTAAGTCACCTGTGGAAGTCTCAGTTGAATAAAATGTCTACTTGTTGAAAAATAGCAAATAACTCTAGCACTATTTTCATCAAGATTGCTGAATCCATCCATATTTAGCTGGTACCAACCGCATCTCTGGCCGCATTGAGGGCAGTATTCAAATGGACACCACGCAAATTTCAAAAAAGTTGCCCCCAGGCGATCTTTGGAGGTTAATTTGTTGACATACTTTTATTGATTTCTAATCAACGGGGGCATTTCAGACAAAACAATTTCACAGGATGCTTACCACCATTACCATCTTTATGATAAGCAGGGTTCTGCCCAGGATTTGTTTAGTGCCGGAAATGTTTTGTCCTAGTACGGTCAAGTCAATTTCCTTTTGATCGTGCACGAAGTGGTTACACACGTGCGCCCTGCAGCTGTGCCTTGAATGTAGGCCCTCAGTGCGCGCACGCCTTTACCGCCATGGGAAAACAATTTACAGCATCTATAGCATGGTGCTTACTCTGCAGTTCATTTCCGTTGTATTAAACGCTATAGAATAGGGTACGCACCGTGATGAAACTGGTATCATGTTATTCCAAGCGTAAAGCTATAATCAGCGTGACTGGAAACCATTGCGAAATCAATGCGGGTTTCGTGCGTTGGATATAATGTACATCGTACACGGGAGTGATGCTTGATCCTGGATCATTAAAATAGACTCAAACCAAAGAAGTAGGCTACTCGAAACTTTGGATAAAACTTTTTAATGGTAAATAATTTGTTTTACACGTTGTTCAAAATATTTTGAAGAAAATTGGGGGGAAAAAAGGGAAAATGTGTGGTGGTCGGAAAACGAAAATATTCTGCGAGTGCCGGTCGGGTTTTCCGGCACCGACCACCGTGGGCAGAACCCTGGATAAGTGTGTGTTTTCGGTTAAAAATTACATCGTTTCTTTCTAGAGGTCATAACCAAAGTATGACCCTACCTTTTATTTTGCCTAGCAAAAGAAGAAAGCAAAGGCTTGAGCTATTATTGCACAGTTTGTTTGCTCAGTAGAATTGTGTGCTGAGCCCAATTCCATGGCTCTGCTTACCGCCGAATTCTGCGCTTGCGATCACCATTCTCTGCTTACTGTGCAAGCGCCAAATTTCTGCGCTAGCTGTGTAAGCGTAGAATGCCTAGTAATGTGGACTACGCACACGCAGAAGCAAAAATTCCCTGCTAACCCGTGAAATACGCTTGAGAAAAGCGCGGAATTCCCTGCTTCCGTAAGCGCTGATTCTTTGCTTACGGTAAACAGAGCCATGAAATTGGGCCCTAATTTGTTTCATTAAGCTGCTTAGCATCAATACTAACACACAATGCGCTATTGTTTATAAAATGCTTTATCTACTTACGTCTCAAAACACTACTTATTTTTGGACAGGTTTGAATTAAGAGTTAATTTAAATTATGTGACTTTTATGGCATCTTGTAAAAGTATACAAAGTGTAAACTGGTCCCCTGTCTCCATCTGCAAGGCTAAAGACAGGCACTGGTCTTTCAAATTGAATGGTTTTATTGGATAGACATACAGTATACATGCAATGATGCATAACTACCAGACACAAGTTTGGTTTGTGTATGGTACACACACAGTATAGACTGTGCAAGTCTCGCGCGTATCCGAACGAGAAAACACGTCAAACGAAGAACATTTTTATTTCTGAAATCAAATCTTTGTTTTAAATTATATCTCATGACAAAATCTGAACAACAAAAATAAATCATTACAATTTTATGAAATTAGTTTTAGCATTTTAAAAAAATACGCCAAAGTGTGTTAATTATTATTAAAAACAAATTAAAACTCTGGGACAAGGATGCTTTTTTGATGTTAACTTTTTATAAACCCCTTACGCAGATTCGTGAAGGTCAAACGGGTTTTAAATTGACCCGTATCGCAGTTTAAAGAGGAATGCCGTTGCCTCAACACCATAGACTGCAATGAAAAGGGTTCGCTTTGCAATTACAGCATCTGGCGATTATAATCGCGCATCCAAAACAAGCTTTTACATCACTTAGTATTACATTCCCAACAACATGTATAATTTTCTAGGTCATAAACTACGTTAAACTAAAATAATTGACGAAACAAAATCTCGCCCACGTAAAACTCCATATGGTTGGGACCACTATGGTCCCGGAAGTTCGAATGCGCGCGAGACTTGCACAGTCTATTACGGCATGCAAGGTCAAAGGTACATCTGGCAGGAAACTGCCAGGTTCTAAAGGCCGGTGGCAGCATTCATTAGCCTCGAGTTCGACATCAGAAGGTGTTGCATTGCAATCTGCTTCCAACCATGCCAGAAACCAAAGCAATCATGATTTTTAAGTCTCTTGCTTAAGGACAAAAGTGCCATGACTAGGACCCGAACCCACACTTAGACAACACTTGAGCTTGAGCCCAGTGCACTAAACTTCTTGGCCATGACACTCCTTGCAAATAAGCTTAACATATTTGTCTGCTTCTGTCATAAAAAAATCCGGTTGCCAGCTGTGAATGATTTATTTTGTGTATACTATTGTGGCTGGTAACAAGATTCTGACTTGCAAAACTTGTTCACTTTCAGAAAATCTTTGTGTCTAATTTTGAGAAATTCACCCAATGCCTAGATCAACTTTTCCAAGGGGTGCCCAACAATTGGAAACGTGCGGGACTTGCACAGTCTATTGAAACCAACCCATGTTTTTGTTTGTTTATTTTGGGTTTGTTTTTTCTTCATAATGTCTGTCTTTATCTTGATTACCGTATGCCCCAATTCTTGGTACTCATTAAATTTTTCTGTGAAAATGACAAACAATCGGACTCAATATTCAATAGTCTGTTTAGGAACCTAGAGTGAGCCCTCTACTGGCCAAAACGTAACGGTTCATTTGGGGCTTGTTATCCATTAGTCCATTGTTACTGCAATAGACCTTTATACTGATGACTTACTGCATTGCATTATTGCTGGGTACTGCATTTCGGACAGTTGAACAGAGACACAATGGTTTGCCATTCTTCTGCAAAGTGGTAAACAAACTGTAAGGTCATCAGTACTAAGGTCTAGTTTTGGTCAATATTTGTTCTGAGACTTGGGATTGATTATTGGTGACAAAATTTCCTGTCAAATGAGGTCATATTTTGCGAGACTTGCCTTGTGTTTTTTGGGCCATTGTCTTTTGATTGAGATACATGTATACACTCCACAATCAACTTGCAAAACCTTTTGCCTATGCAACAGCACTGTTTTAAAAAAAAAACATTCTATTTTGATTCAGTATTAAAAAAAAAAAAAACCTAGAGATGTCAATCTAGACGTCAATGTCACTGTTCCTGGAGAGATGCCAGCGCTTCTTACAAAATCATTCCAAGGTTGCATTAATGAGATCATTCAACACTGTGAGTGTTAGTCAGACATTGTCCATTGGTTGGATACAGTACTTCCCTTATAACACAACTCCCTCTGTGCTTTTCCTGTCAGGTTTGTAGGACGTAATTTCACTGTAAACCACTTCCACTTTACCCACTCTAACAGCCCACTCAAAAGTTCTTGACTTGCCTTCCCTATGATTCGCTTTTACCCGAGGTCTTAAAAAATAATGGCACTTAATAATAATAATAATTTGGGAGGCTAATCATCCTTACAAGCAGCTGAAAGCTGACTTGCGAAGGACGCGGCTACAACGTGTTTGAGAAGCAGGCATGCAAGGGCGCCTTTGGCAGCCAGCCACATCAACTCATTATGACCACGGGGAGCACAGCCAGAGATAGAAAGTGTCTGATTTTTCCCGAGGGAGGAAAACCGGAGGGCCCGGAGAAAAACCCTCGTGGCACAGCAGAGAACCAACGCACAACTCTACTCACATATGGCCTTGGCCGGGTATTGAACCAGGGTCACAATGGTGAGAGGCGAGCGCTTTACGCACAAGCCAACCATGCCCCCACTGGTCTGTCTTATTAATCACTTCAAAATTACACTTATACCAGTACAAGCTGTTGAGCTGAATGAAGCAACAAATCTGAGCAGCAACCAGAGGGCGCATCTAAAGGAGCAAAAGGTTTGCTTCTTCTTTTCCTGTTCAGAAAAGATTGTTAATCACAACCTTTCTCGTAAAAGTTCAGCATATATGGCATGGCTGAGCAGTCTAGTTCACTTGACCCAAGCTTTTGTGTTGTCAGCAGCAGAGTGTGGGTTTGAATCCCGGTCATGACACTTGTGACTGTGAGCAAGGCACATAACCATAATTGCTTCGTAAGAAGGTGGGAAGGTAGTGCATTCTGCTCTACCAGCCAGGCTCCTAGTGGATGATACCCATGCCTACATCCTTAAGGACTGTGAAGGGGGTAACCCTGTTTCAGCCCCAGGAGTAGGTGGCAATGTGCCCCTGGTGACAGTTGATTTGGGTTGACAGCCCTCACCTTGAAGTGGCCGTCCAGCCTTGTGATGTGAGGCAATTTCTCAAAAAAAATATTACGATTATAGATTAAAAGAGAAAGTACTAGTTTAGGCCTTGCAAAGAATATTTCTTATCCAGTGAGAATGAAAATTTTATTGAAGGTCCAACCCTTATTCATTGGTAACCAATATTAAACTTGGTGTCTGTTACTCTTAGACAAGTCATTGAGCAATGTTATCAAAGTTGAGAGAGGCAGGGCGCCTTGGAGATATCTCTGAAGAATCAATTTGGGCTGGGTTTTTTTTCATAAATTTTGAGGAGCCACAAGCCATAGCAGAACAAACTGTAGCACACAAACTAAACTGCTGGAAATGTGCTGAAGATACTGCAAGAAACATTACTTGTGAAATTTTAGCTCAGAAAAAAAAATGATGGTGTAAACTTTATGACAGGCCAACAAACTCAATGACTTAACGAACGTTTACAGTCAGTTTAATCAAAAACTTCTTTTTATATATAAACAAAATGAAATATGTTTTTGGGGGTTTTTTTTCATCATTTTTTTACAAATGTTTTCCATCATGCGGAGGTAGGATTTCCAAACCACTTGTCCCAATGAATCATTGGATTTCTATGAATAAGTAGACTCCCCAAAGTCCTCTTTTGTAATTCTGGGCGAATTTGTGGACAGATTTATCAAAATGACCGTGACTGTTGCTTAGATACAACCATTGGTGGCAGCAAAGGTGGGATTAGTGTGTCCATATTGATTTATTAATAAATGTGCAGTTATAAAAGATAGTAAAATATATGGCCTTTTAGAGTTTGTAAGTTGAACGTATTCATGACTTGAATGATCGTTGATGACAGCCAGATTTTTACAGGCTTGTTTCGTTTATATTGATAGCTAGGTAGGAAAGAACTCTTCCAGAATGATAATCAATACTTTTAAAGACCAGCTTGAATGTAATCGGCAATAAGAAATCTTTGCTTAAAATCTGTAAACAAGTGTTCAATCAATATGGAAACTAAGTTCACATGGGACTTAACAGTTAGTAAATTGCAATAAAGCAATTCTTTTGAATACTCTCTTCAGGTGCTTTTTAGTATTAGCAGGCCTAATGCTTCATTTTGAAAGGGAAAGAGCACTTAGGTGTTTTCTTCTCGGTAAAGGGGAACCTTCGTTGGGAAATTTCAGTTGGAATATTTAAGTTACACCAAGGCAATGACCGGGAGCAATGTTGGCTTGAGTAATTTTATTTACGGGAGCCACTTTGTTGGAATACAAAGTATCATCCCAGAGTTGATGTCATGGTATTGTCATTTTGACAGGCCCCCTCTATGGAAATAGTGAGCAAGTTTTTGTTTAGAGCTCTGATGTTGGAGCCTAATTTTGGTCAGAAGAATTCTGAAGTGTTAATGTATCAATAGTACATGTACATGTACTTACAAAAGGATGAACAAAACTGTTTTGCATATCAAATTTTATTGACAGCTTCACAGCCAACCGCGTCTAGATCAAGAAAACCTTGGTTGAACAGTTGGTATTTACTGACTAGTGATGATTTCAGACTTGTTGGCAGGGATAAGAAATTTCAGACTTTTGTCTGAATTCAGACTTTTCAAGTCAGCCCGGTGAAGAAAATCAGCCGTTATTTTTTCCACATAAAGAAACCCTGCTCTTTGATTCACTTTTCTAGCGCTGAGGACACTGTTCCTAAAAGCGCTGTGAAATCTACACCCCAGGGGTCCACCAAAAGGTGGTAATGCCATCATTTCCACATACCTCTAAACATAGTTTGAATCCTAGTTGGACTTTTTTTGTCAGCAATAACTTTCACCCCTATACATTCTTCAAAACTCATTAATCACAGAATCCATAAAAGTGTTTCCATTGAAATGCTGTCATGGGCATCACAAGTTTTTGGTAATTTGCCAACAGTTTTTGTTATTATTTTCAATAAGTCTGCAATAAATTTTCTCAGGTTCCAGAAACCTTGACACATTTTTGGGGACTCTTCCCTAACATCTGCTTACTTGTAATCGCTGTTACAAATTAATAGCATGAGGAAACTGCTTTGACTTATGGATTTTCTAAGGGTTGAACTCTTGAGATTTGGTTCATATCATGAAGCGTTGAGAAGCAATGAATCGACCAGCCAGACCACTTAGAACAAAACAACTCATTTCAGTTTTTCATTTCCTTGTATGTTATGGCACCTTTAACTACAGCAATTCTGATGAGGTTGTTGTGTTGATCTTGAGATTGTTCATGTGTGACCCATCTTGGAGGGCCCTGGATGGTTTCTGCCCTCACAAAGTAATGAGTTAGGAGTAATATAAGCAGATGGCGTGTAGTTATTATCGGTTCATTTCTTGTCGGTGTAGACTCAATGCTAGATATATCAAATAAGCCATGCACATCTTGCTCAGGATGAGTGGCTCCTCACATAAGGTATTCTGAATCTTGTCTACAAGGGGAGAGAAATTAGAGCGAACTGAATTATTTAGAGCGTTGGGTAGGACACTGCTCCTACCCACTCTACACTCAAATCTCCTGCACTTTTGCAAAGGCCATTGGCAGTGCCTGCATAAAGTACAACCGGTTCAAGTTGGTTTCAGAAGTTGCCATTTATCCTGTGTGCAATTTCCTGTTGGTTCACTTATGAAAACACACAGGGGCCAGAACTCCGGTTGTAAGGAATTATTGTTGTGATTTGATGTCGGCATTTCTGTTGATAATAAAAGCCTTTACTATATATGTTGTCGAGAAAATTAATCAGTGTGGCTGTGTTCAAAGAAAGGTATTTTTAAAAAACAAAACAAGTTAAGTTTTTTTGGCTGCTCATGTTTTGTTTTGAGGTGA
Source organism: Leptasterias polaris (assembly GCA_037783415.1). Taxonomy (NCBI): domain Eukaryota; kingdom Metazoa; phylum Echinodermata; class Asteroidea; order Forcipulatida; family Asteriidae; genus Leptasterias; species Leptasterias polaris. The sequence goes on along the minus strand of JAZGTN010000024.1, from coordinate 188,926 downwards.
AATTTTGTAGATTTCATTTTTTCTCTTTTTGTTATGTTATTTTTTTTTTTTTACGAAAACAGTCCCGTTTGGGGGAGAAAATAAAGGGAGAAAATGAACAAAATATTGTAGCTGTTGAGTGCATCGATGGAGGAACTCATTCCATACCTGTGACTCTTGTTACTCTTGTTAGTCGAGATACACACTGGGTTGTTCAAATGAAACTGTTTCATTTCAGTAAATAAGTGTTGTTTATCATTGGCTTGTATGTTTTATTTATCTATTCATTACTATAAATTTCCCAGTTCACTGTTTGATTTACTTCTTGTTTAATTATGCTTATATTTGCCATACATACATCCAGGTTGAGAGTTCATAAATTCCCAAACTTTAATTCAAATTAACTGTTCATGATTTCATTTATCATTCACTTAAAGGACCTGTACACTATTGGTAAGATCGAAAAACACAAATGTTCACAGATTCACACATAACTTACATGATTTAAAGTAAGTAATGGTAGAAAGGGTTCCTTAAAATATTTCTGCCTAAAATGCTATCGTTTCTGAGAAATGAGTAAAACAATAGTTTTTATCGCGCGTGATAATAAACTCGATGTTTGAAAAACAGAAAACACATAAGGTCTCTTTTCACTATTTTCTCGTGACCTCGATGACCAATTGAGCTCAAATTTTCACAGGTTTGTTTGTTCATGTATGTGGTTGTTTACACAAAACATGAACACTGTCTGTGATTATTTTGTCAGCTCTGCCAATCCTGTATAATACCTTAAAATATTCTTTAGATTAAAAAAATAAAAGCATCTCGCATTTTGGTTTCCAGACCTCCTGTTACAGGAAACAAGAAAACTTGTTTAGCCTAATTGCTCTTGAATTTGAATCCATTTAAAGAAGATTATAAATTTGTTATAATTCCAACAAGAGCCCCTTCCCCCCTTAACCCCATATTGGGGGGGGTCCGGTTGGCATAGTGGTATCTTTCCTGCCTTCCACCTCTAGGACCCCGGTTCAAATCACTACATGGATTGGGTTTTCAGTCCCTACCTGAGTGCATGGGTCATTACAAACATATTAGTTGCATCTTCCGTAGGACGCGCTTACACGAACAACCCACACACACAGCATTCATAAATTTCCCCATAGTGATCTCACACAACCCCATATTACTACGATCTTTTGACCGTTTTGAGAAAACTATCCACATATTGCTCATCAACTTTCTCCAAGAGGATAATACATTTTAATAATATACCGTTTTTTGGGGGGCCAAACAAGTAATAATCCGCACCTTGTACACATTGTCTCATTAGTGGACCATTGCGATTTTGCTGACAGCCTTTTTGCCTCAAGGGATTTACACGTGAATGCGGCGTGAGTGTTGCAACGCGTTTCTCATGGAGATCAGTGTTGTACATACACAAAACACAGTCGTACCCTTGCGTCTGGCGTAAAATGCTCACCAACCATGATATGCAGAGTTTTATAAGCTTCGTTTTGATTGGTCATTTAATAGTATTGATGAAACTAAACCCCCGTACCATTGACCAAACAAATTTCTCCTTTCATGAACCTTTCTGCCGGGATCTGCTCGAAGGCTCGAAGTGACTGCGCGCGCACATGTACATACATGTACGCTACACAGGCGAGGACAAATCGATGGAGAGTCGGCACGCGCGCCCTTGATGTAATGCGACTATCGCAGTAAAAACTGTTTGTAATGTTTTCCCAGAATAAATCTCTTGCCTGTTTTTTCCTCCCACATCTAAAACTGACACTTACTTCCTTGTATTCTCTCTATTTGGGTTCTTGGCTAGTACTGTGATTAAGTTTGCTTTTCTGAGAATCCTTGGCTTCACGTCCAGAATAAATGAAATGAAATACGCTCTGCGATTTAATTGTCGACATGAACTGATTCAACCTTTCCCCGATTTAGAAAATCACTTCATGTTGATAACATGCCGTTAGTTTTTTAGTCAGCGAGTCAGTCTCATCGCAAAGACATTTAGTAACTAATCTCCCAGATTTCATTGAATGAGGTTTCTGCCATGGAGAAAATTTAATCCTGTCACAAAGTTTCGAGGCAAAGGTTATTGCTGAACAAATTTACTTTCACAAAGAGTTATTAATCTATATCAAGTGACATTAACGTGCTTGAACTTTTTTTAAAGCCTGTTTTCTATTAAAATTTGTCAAATGAGTAGTTAGACCAATATGGGCCCTTTTTAGAATATTCAATGTTTACAAATTTCTTATTAGAAAATTAATAAGATTTTTTTCGAAAATAGTGGGTGGGTTGGTCTATAGAAATTGCTGAAAATTTAAATTGAGCTTGCAATTAAAATAAGAGTAAGACAAACAAAATTAAAGGGGAGAGTACCCAGCAATCTTTTCCAGGTCGTCTCTCCTGTCTGTACTGTCTGTTATTGGTCAGCCTTGTTTCGATTGCCTGATGCAAGATGGTCAAAAAATCCTCAACTTCATAGTTATGTTTTGAAAGCCAGGAAAAGCCATTGAAAACTCCTGAGCTGGGAGAACATTGATCTAAAAAAAACTTTCTTCATTTGAGGCATTACTTTGTTCATCAGTGTATAGGGTAAACTATGTAGTCTGTCAATGTTTAAAAATCAAAAATGTTGGTTATGTGTGTCAAATTTTGGTTTGTTTTAGATCAACATTTTGAAGCAATTGATCATCTGAATGGCCCTTTATGTGAATTACGCCTCCATTTGTGTAATCTTCTGGTAATGCAGGCATTGGAACTGTGTTATGTATGACATCAGCATGGCTGGGATTGTATAACAAAAGAGAGCAGAGTGTCACGTTAAGAAGCAATCTAAGATTACTGTTCTTTATGCCCACTATGTCTGTTTATCTGAAGACATTATGAAGCTAACTGGCTCCCTTGCCTACAGTGCTTTATATCTGAGGGTAATTAATAGTTTTTACTCAGAGTGGAACAAGAGGAAATCGATACCTTATGAGGATCTTAAAGTAATCAGCCGACGAGTGTACATCGTTCAAGTTTTTCATTTCAAAATAATTTTGTGCAAGGAGCTTTATAGGTCTAGACTTTCCTTTTTTTGTTTTCCATGTTATGGTCACATTAAACATATTTTTGACGAAGTTCCTTTGAAATCAGGAAATTTATGGGTTTTCAAAACTGATACACATATTTATGTAGTATAAAGTTACATGTGTTCCTGTTTTGAAAACATATATATATATATATATGTTGTGTTGTGTGTTTATTGAAATCTTAGAGGGTGGGAATCATTTTACTCTTCCTGAACACAATAACGAGCTCTCCCTTACATCAGTTTCGTTTAATCAGCTATCTGACCTCATAGTCAATAACAGGTTGAAGTGTGCTACTCGGATAGCATGTTGTGGAAGCGCTGTGGTATAAATGAAATGGCGCTATATAGAAGCCCAGTGTATGAATATATGTATGTATGTTTGTTAGATACCAAATGATAAACCAAAAGGGAAACTGACTGGGTAAATTTTTTTATAATTTTGGGTTGAACAAAGAAAATTTAACTAGAGCTGGATTTGAACCGAAGACCTCCGGATTAACGTGCTTTTTTTATTTGGTATCTATATTTTAATTAGACTCTAAATTTGTGTTTACCCACTTGTTTTTTGTTAGTGTGCAAATCACTCTTTAATCTGCTCCTAACTACATTCCTCTGTATACTTTGATGAACTATCTTGTAATGTATGCTTTTCTTAATTTTCTTTTGTCCAACGCCTCGGAATATGTTTGGTCATAGATAGATGGCGCTTTACAAGTTTGGTATTGTGATTATTATTAATATCAATTGTATCCTATCTGTGAAATTTGAAAGAAATTGAGAATGTCAAGCAAAATGTTACGGTAAAAATAATTTTCCGCTTTCTTTCCGCGATCGGTAAAGCACATGTTACGGTGTCCTGGAAGGACCAACATTAACAGTCAATACTACATGACCGGTTGTCTTTATCTTTTCACATCAAACAACATTTTATTGAAACTGAATTGAGCCCTTAAAAATTAATAATCAATTGAACCTCAATATAAAGATTAAACCAGAACAGTAACATTTGACCTTTAGCTTCTTCAAATACAATGATGATGTCATCATAATATTAAAGAGCGCCCTCTGGTAACACATTTAATTGTTTCTATTTTCACTCAAAATGTAATCCTGGAATAAGATGATGTTTTCACATGAACGTTGTGTGGTGTGTTTATTGAAGTCTTAGACGGTGGGAATCACTTTACTCTTCCTTAACAAAATTAACGAGCTCTCCTTTTAATCGGTTTCCTTCAAGATTAATCAGCTATCTGATCTCATAGTCAATAACAGGTTGAAGTGTGCCACTCAGATAGCATGTTTGGGAAGCCAGGTGTAGGGCCTACGGCATCGATGCATGGTTACTCCTCAAGATGCAGTACTTAAATTAAAACTCCTCACCGAGTATCAGAAATCCTCAATTGGACAGAAATCCACTGGAAGTTGATCAGATTAATGTTTGAAGTATCACATCTGTCCGTTTCAGCAGTACTGCCGTTGATTGTCTTGCAGTGTTTGTGACAAATTTTAAGAGCCTAACCAGTAAAGATGACTCTTCACTAGTCTGCCAAAGTTGTCTGCTTTCTTAATTTGCAATTGTTTAGTTTTCAGATCAAAGTCAAGTTCTTTTTGATGAGGCACTCTATAAATGCCAGCTTATTATTATTACTTTTAAAAGAACTCCTATTTCTCTGTCGCTCTGTTGCCTCCCTAAGCTTTTTTTTACATGTATAGACTGTGCAAGTCTCGCGCGTAATCGAACTTCCGGGACCATAGTGGTCCCAACCATATGGAGTTTTACGTGGGCGAGATTTTGTTTCGTCAATTATTTTAGTTTAACGTAGGTTATGACCTAGAAAAGTATACATGTTGTTGGGAATGTAATACTAAGTGATAACAACATATGAAAGTAAAACCAATTCAACAATATAACGAAGAAAACCCAAGAATTAAACTTGACCTCAGCTTCCGGTTATTGCAAAAAATTAAGAATTTGTGCTCGCCTCCGATCATAAAACTTACGTAAACGCTTGTTTTGGATGCGCAATTATAATCGCCAGATGCTGTAATTGCAAAGCAAACCCTTTCATTGCAGTCTATGGTTGTTGAGGCGTCAGCATCCTCTTTAAACTGCGATACGGGTCCATTTAAGACCCGTTTGACCTTCACGAATCCGCGTGAGGGGTTTCTAAAAAGTTAATATCAAATAGGCATCCTTGTCCCAGAGTTTTAATTTTTTTTCCAATAATAATATACACACTATTGTGATTGTTTTTTCAAAAGCTAAAACTTTTCATAAAATTGTAATGATTTATTTTTGTTCTTCAGATTTTGTCATGAGATATAATTTAAAACAAAGATTTAATTTCAGAAATAAACATGTTCTTCGTTTGACGTGTTTTCTCGTTCGGATACGCGCGAGACTTGCACAGTCTATTATAATGGCAGGTGCTTCAACGGCCTCTCAGTGGTTGTTCCACCTAACTGTACCTTGGCCTCACCACATGTTTCTCTGCGCGTTCACTGTAGCAATCCCTCAAGCTAATATACTCAGTGGTACTCATCAAGCTTCTTCCCACAGACTGCCTTACTTTGAAATTCACTCTGTATCCTGCTTCCCGGCCTCTTATAACCTGTCCTAATTCCAATGCGATATCAACGGTCATCTTTCTACTTCTTGATTTCCTCTTCTGTTATCCTCTTTCCAACTTGTTAGCCATCCCCTTGAGTAGCCTGTTTTTACGGCCTTGTGATCGGCAGCTTCTCAATAAAGAAAAGAAAAAGAGTTTGTGTGGTGCATTTTGGTTTGCTGTACTACTGTACTTATTTGATTTTTAATTAATTCATCAATTGGTATTGAGAGTCGAGCAATTATTTGAGGGCGGTATTTCTGGTTTTGTTTTGCCAGGTTTGCTCATGCTAAGCAGGATGGTTCCGAGTACTTCATTCTGCTTATTATTACGGATGGTTGCATCTGTGACATGGACCACACTAAAGAGGCTATAGTTCAAGTAAGTGAATTTCCTCTGGAACTTTCCGTTTGGGATTGTTGAATTGCTTCTGCCAAACCTCTTAAAAAATTATTCTGTCACAGCAAACATAAAGGTATTACACAGAATTGGTCATGATAAAAAACATCATTATTTATTTTTTTCTTTGAAATATCTCCCCTGAATTCATATTCTAGAAAGCTGTATTTGAAAGCCTTAACAAAACGCATCAGCTGATTTTGGGTGTTATATCCTATGTTTAGGACAATGTGTTTACATGCTGAAAATTGTGCAAAGTTTTTCACTATTTTCTCCTGACGGATTAAACCCAAATCTCAGGTTTGTTATTTAATGTGTATGGTTGATCACACAAAACTTGAACACTGTCTGTGACTATTTTGTCAGCTCCACCAATCTTGTAAAATATTGTTTAGACCAAGTAGCTTATTCTGTGGATGTGACCTGTGACATCTCATATTTACAAAACAGCTGCAGAGCCTGGACTTCTTCCTGCAGGCATGATTTGTACACAGCTCAATGGAAATTACACCCTAGATGATTTTAATCAACATTCGATACTAAAACGCAGGGACCACCTCATTTTCACAGGTCGCAGGTTCACATCCGGCTCTTGTCAAAATCATTTACAAAAAAGAAAAACCTTTACAAATAGAAATTCCTTTATTTATTTCAGTTCATTGAACCACCTTTAAAAGCAATAGTTCATTGATTTTGTCCCCATTCATTTCACTCATTTGGGGCATGTACATAATAATTTGTTCTTTCCTTGTAGGCTGCAAAGCTTCCAATGTCTATCATTATTGTCGGAGTAGGAAAAGAAGACTTCTCAAGTGAGTAGTAATTTCTTTGTTTATTAAAAGATTTTGTATTAAAGGCACTGGACATCTTTGGTAATTGTCAAAGACCAGTATTCTCACTTGGTGTATCCCAACATATGCATAAAATAACAAGCCTGTGAAAATGTGGGCTCAATTGGTCATTGAAATAGACCTTATGCATTTGACGTCATTTGAGTAGGGCGCCCTCACCTAGAGGTCAAAAGGAAGATGTTCATTGGCCAATCCTGTGCGCCGCGCGTACAAATCAGCGCGTTTCCATTGTTTCATCATCAGTTTACCTCTAAGATGGCGGCTTGGTGACGTCAATGCATAAGGTCTATTGCAAGAAAATGATGAAAGAAAAAACACCCTTGTGGCACAAATTAGTGTGCTTTCAGATAGGAATAAAAGGCTTCTGGCCAGAAGTCTTTTATTATTTGAGTGAGAAATTACCTCTTTCTCAAAAAAAACTACGTTACTTCAGAGGGAGTCGTTTCTCACAATGTTTTATACTATCAACAGCTCTCCATTGCTTGTTACCAAGTAAGTTTTTATGCTAATATATATTTTGAGTAATTACCAAACGTGTACAGTGCCTTTAAGGTACGCTTTTATACAAATATTGAACGCATGTGAGTACAATATACAGTGTAGCAGAATAATCACTAGGTGAAATCTGGACTGTTCCATTTCCTGAGGCAAAGCCGAGTGAAATAGAAAAGCCGGATTTCACCGAGTTAGTGTATTCTGGGACAATGAAATGCATTTAACCCACACAAAGATCATTGTAATTTGAAAATGTTTAACAATAAACAAAATAGACATGGAAACTGGTCCACCCCTTACTTTGAAAGTTCTTTAAAAAACTTCTAAACATTGTGGACAATCCCCATACAGACACCAACCATGTCCGACACGCTGTGACATAATCTTGTTTCATTAGGATGAACAGGCGGGAACGATTATTATGGAATAGACACTGTGAAGCTTCAATGTGAGCATCTTATAAGCATCCTATATTAACCAATCGTGACTATATTATTGACCTCCTATATTAAATTTTGGAGCGACAGTAAATACATGGCAAAATAACGTACATGTATGACAGGTGACTCCTGTTCCACCAATCAAATGACAAGGATCTATTTGTGAGTTATATAAAATATAACGAGGGAAAGTTTGTAGAATTCTTGCGTCTTTCCTGTCAGGCCTGGAATTTCATCTTCGAGAAAGCAAGGCCATTTTCATTTTGCAAAGGGCACTTCCTTAAGAAAGGGGCACCAAGGCCAAGACCAGGACAATAGAGGCCATGCCTCATAACTCTCACTGAAGCTATTTGTAATTCGGGAACAAGTTTTTTATTTGAACAAGGTAACTTTACTTCTCTAGCCTACGCAGTTAATGACAAAAACCTACAAATTGTCACGATTCATGCAACTTAAATATGTAGGTCTTGTACTGCACAGCTCAGGTTTCTGGATCAAATGTCTTCTTGAAGCTGAATCTTTACTCTCTCCTTCAGTTTAACACAAATAATAATTGGTTAATCGTAACTATTTGCCATGTTACTGGACTCAGCAAATCATATCCAATGGAATTCTTTAGAAGAGAGAAATAATAGAATAACAATAGCCAGACCTCATAAGCCTGATCCTTACAGTCAGCCCATAATTACTTGAGCACTTCCTATGCATTATATTCAGTTATGTGAATAACAAGGTGACACTAGTACCGATTGTTCTGAGAATTCTACCTCAGCAAGAAATTGGAGGATTGAAACAACTCTTCCAAAGACATTGATAAATCAAACCTTTAGTGAAAACTAAACTGCACCATAGACATTCAAAGTACTGCAACACAAACAAGATCCAACTGTACCCGCTGCCAATGATTCGAACTGCCTCCAGCCATCGGGCTAGCTCGGTGGTCTAGTGGTAAGACATCTGCTCTAGCAATGCAAAGGTCGTGGGTTCGAATCCCACCCGAATGATTTGCCTGTGGATTTTTTTCACAGAACTCGGGAAAGTACTGAGTATACAGTGCTTAACACACATCGTGTAAGGTAATAGCAAAATTATATTCATTATCCCCGATGCAAAAATTAACATTTATTAAGATCCAACTGTGTTGTGGGAGTTGTGTATTTATTTTTAAACTTTGAGAAATATATCATCTGCAAAAAAGTAATAATACATTCTTAAAAACTGTAATGATTTGTTATTGAACTAGACTGATTTAGTTGTATATGATAACAAAACTCTTGAAAAACACAAACTGTAATTCCTCAGAAACATGACCACTTTCAGTTGATTACTTAGTATTACTTTTAATTTCAGGTTAAACAAGAAAAATTGACTACAACAGGATTTGATTAATATGCCTGCGCTCTACCAACTGAGCTATCTAGCCCTAATTTTGGTGGTTTTCCTTTTTTGTCAATATCATTGTTCGGGTGACGCCAGTCAGATGCCATTCAATCTGTAACTGTCGTAGCATTTGAAAGCGGCAGGACAGGGATCACCGTAAGGGAATTCAACAAGGGAGACAGACTTGATTACTTTTTGACCTCGCGTTTTGATTGATGTGTGCGTGTTAAAAAAAATATACAGGATTGATGGAAGTATGCTCTGTAAATCACACTGAGTGAAATTTAAACTGCACCGTGGACAATCAAAGAACTGCAAAATAAGCAAAATCATCCCCTGTTTTAGGGGCTGTTTTATTTCTTTGAAAGTTTTTTGTGAAATTTGACTATTTAGAAACCACGTTCCTGTTTCTTGGCAAGGATCGTTTCTCCCAAACCCATTCCCACGATTTGCTTTTCCTTGCTCTAAATTGTATATAAAAAGTTAGACTTTGTTTATTGTTTGAAAGTTTGTTTACTCATATTAATGCCAACCAGATGTTTGGGATTGCGAAAGGCTCTGAATACTCAACAAAACGGAACGACGGCATTTTGGAATTTTGACAATTTGAGGCATTTGCTTAAATTAGCTACAAACAAAGAAAATGTTTTGCAAGTCTCCAAAGATCACAGGAAACCCGGAATTGAAAAATAAGTCCAGTTGGGGTAACCCAGATTTTAAAATAAGTCCAGTGGGGGTGGGGGGAAGGGGCAGGGTCTCCTGATTTGTTTTGATACTTCCATTACCAGCTTTATTTTAAAGCACGTTTGACATGTGTGGAAATCGACCTGGTGTCAAATCGGAGTAAAGCATGTTCCAGAGTTATTTCGTTGAAAGATTGTGTTGAGTTTCTTGTCTTGATTTTAGTTATTTTTGCCCATCGTTTGTCATCGAGGTCATCAATTGGTCGTGACTGCTCAATTTTTGTTTACCTGGAAGAATTATTGGTTCTTTTAGACCAAGTATTTCTCATTGTGACAAAAAAGAAGCCCAACAAAAATAGTCTTGCTTTCACCAGTTTCTGCAACCTGATAAAATAATGCTGCCGCTTCCCAGATTGTATTGTAAACTTGGGTGTGATCCCTGGCTGTACAACAGTTAAAGTTTGTATGCTTCTGACTGGCACCCCCCCCCCCCCCCCCCAGCAAAGATATTGACAAAATAGGGAGACTGTCAACATAGTCCTAGATAGCACAGTTGGTAGAGTGCAGGTCATGGTTATCCGGAGGTCACAGGTTCAAATCCCGCTCTAGTCAATTTTTCTTTGTTCAACCCCAATTTAAAATAATGCACCATCAACTCCATGTAGTCGTTTCAAATCTGGGTCAGTTTAAAGCAGGCAAAGAACATTGGTAACTGTCAAAGACCAGTATCTTCACTTTCCATAACTCAACTTATAAATAAAAAAATAACAAACCTGTGAAAGTTTAAGCTCAATCTTTCATTGGAGTCACAAGAAAATGGTGGACAAATGCTCATATGTTTTCAAACATTGGGTTTTGGACTCACAAGATCAAAAACTGATTGTTTTACTAATTTCTCAGAAACGAAAGCATGTCATTAAGCAAACACATTTTAAAGAAAGTGTTCTACCATGACCATCTGTATGTCACTGAGGTGCCAATTTGTGAACATTTGTGCTCCCAATCTTACCAATGTGCAAACCCTTTTAAATAAATAGAATTAAAATGCTTAAGTTATTTTCCATGTGGAAGAATGCCCAAATCAAGGCTGCTACCACACTAACTTTCAAGGTTTTATGTGGATACAGGAGGTCTCACTTCCTCCTTCGTTATTACCGCTCTCACTCCATTGTTAGACGTCCATATGTTGCTATGACAACTTCCGAGCAATCTCTCTGTTTTCTCTATGGAAGTCACTTTGTGTTTTCATCAATTTTAGATAGTTGAGATTAGCTCCACTGGTGCATGATGTGAGAAGTGTTTTTGATTTAGTTTCGATATTGGTCACTGAGAAAGAAGAGGAAAAAAGAACAATTTTTAGGTGAATGTTTGATTTTTGTCAAATTGAGTAATACCGGTATCTTTATCCTAGGAATACATTCTTACAACAGTGCTTTTGGTTTTAAGATTTAGAACTAAAATCAGATATCTTTTATCTGAATTGAGAACTTTTTATGTTGACTTCTTAAAGCACTGAGGACACTGTGCTCAAAAGCTCCTTGAAATCTATATTTCCAGATGTTACTGAAAGGTAGACATAACTAAGTGCCATCATTTCACATTATGTCCTGAAATGTTGATCCTAGTTTCAGACCTATTTGTCAGCAGTGCCTCTCAGTCCTATAACATGTAGAAGAGACTGATGCTGGTTTGTGAATAGCAATACTCACAATCGTTGAATAGTAAACTGATCAACTGGACCCCATACATATTAACTTGCTTAGAACTTTGCTCTGGAGGAGGACCCAATGTTACTTGGAAGGGGGTGGGGGTCTAAGAAAGTAAGACACGTTTCAGACAGGCGCTCTAGAGTCGCGCCGAACCAAATAGATTAGGAACGACTCCAGGTCGACCCAATTAAATTTTGGTTTCAGACAGACGAACTTAACAAAACATTTACATTATGTTCCGCTCATGGCAAGATCGACGTCTGAAACCAAGGCGCTCCAGAGTCGTTCCGAACGACTGCAACAGTCGATCTTTTGACTTCTAGCTCGTCCAGTCGCTCCTAACTGTTTCAGACGTCGAACTTTTCATGTACTTTTGGTTCGGCGCGACTCTAGAGCGCCTGTCTGAACCGGGTGTAATAGTCTTTGCACTGTATACTACGGGAGTTAATTTAGTTGGGTGCACCCCTATGGTGGTATGGCCTGATAATAAAGCAGTTTAAAGTCCAACAGAATCAAACAAAACTTGCAGTTGGATTTTATGAATGAAATTTATTATACATTTACATTTGCTTGTGCACATTTTTCTGGCAAAGTAAGCCCCAATATTTGCCTAGTAGTTAAATAGCTCTATGTAGTTGTTGACCTGGTACTTCATTTTTGTGAAGGGAGGACAATTATTACTGAGTAGAAGAGCACCTCTATGAGGCACTGATGAGGCAAGGACTTTGGGGCATGTACATATTTATCAAATGGGTCCTGGCCATAGGCACAAACTTACACCAATAATAACTCTGTTGGACAGTCAACATGCATCTGGTTGAGTCATGGCCAGTGCTGAGTACTTCACCCTAAGGTGTCATTCAGCAACCATGCTTAGAATTAATAGTTGGGCAGACGCCAGCGAAATGCCAGCAATGTGTGAGAATGATTTGATGCATGTGCATAATGAAAATGTCTGTTGGCTGTGAGGTCTTATAGTGAAGTATACTGGAGCAGATATGGATGTTGCATGTGAGATAAGACATTATTAAACATAACTTCTTCCCTGCACCAAGATGCATAACTCTATCCTAAAAAACCTAGACCATGCAAACCTTCAAATTATTCTTAAGGTATATCTTAGAATGGTTGTAAAAAGTATTTGAAGGATTTCAACATGCATATTAAATAGAATTATTTCACAGTCATTCTGCAGATGATACAGCTTGTGTATAAGACAATTAAACCATGATTCCTTCCCTACACCTTGTTTTACGATACACATGTGACATACACATATCATAGATTGATAAACTAATACTTTTAAAAACTGTGAGCCCCTTCAAATGCACGGTTCACTGCCAGGTAATTCCAGCATGCACAGCTTGAATTCCACCAACCTCTTGAGGAGTTGTCTGCCCCTTGCTATTCATATTTGACATATTTATCATTAATGTCAACTTATGACAGATGCTGAAATACCACGAAGTCTGTATACATGTATGACATGTTCAAACTATATTTAATTGAATCTGATTACTTGGTTTTGTGGGAGATTACATTCATTGCAGTCCTTGGTTTTCAGCAAACGCATCAGTCAACCATCTCGTGAAAATTGCATCCAATTATGCTGTCTTGTTTGAAAGAAAATAGCAAATACTTTGTATGTTTTGCCAGAAATCATTTGAACATTCGTATTAAGTGTATTTGCTTTATCAAAATCAGAACTTACTTTTCAATCACAGTAATTTCAACCGAGGGAAATAGATAAAAGAGAAAGTTGTACTGTGAAGTTTACTTTAAAGAAAGCGGTTTGATTAAAACTCATACCTTTTGATGACTACCACTGTGCCATACATTCAAGATGTCAGGGCTCAAAAGTAAACTCACGACCGGACAAGTCCGGGAAGTCGTGTATTTTTCAAGTGAATAATAATCATAATTTCATTATTTTAATTATTTTAATTTGTTGTTCATCGCATCTAAAATTATGATACTTACCCATAAGATGAATGAGATAAATCGTCTCTGAGTGTTTGTTCAAATAAACAATGTGCAAAGTTTGAATAAACTTTCGTCATCCTGTGTTAGTTGACCATATGGAGGGGACACACACACCAGGAAACAAAAATCCTCATGACATCGGTAAAAAAAAGATAAATAGTCACAAGCAATGCTTTTAAACAATATTCAGGGGTAAAAATGAAATGAAAAGAAATAATAATGCAGATGTTCGGAATGCCATAAAACATCTTGTACGAGTGTACTGAAAGACAGATCAAGAACCTGTTACCTTTAATTATTACCTCCATTCAAAAATGCAATTGAAGAACTATCAGGTGTAGTGCTCATGAATGATTTAAGGTTTTAAAGCAGCGACACACAATTTTTTACATTGAACGATGGTCTGATGGAATTATGTTGTACTGAATTCGAACTGGTATGTCGGCTCCGAGTTAAATGCGGGATGTAACTTTTGAAGAATTTTGCTTTTTCAAAAACTTGAGGAAAGTTTACTGCGAGGATGCATGAGGAATTTGAAAGTGGTTACAGAGAAGAAAGTGGTGCATTTTCCTAAGGGGAAAAATCTATCCTTTTGTTTAATTTTTGTTATTGTAAAATTGAAGTTGTTATCTGGTTTGATATTTCTCGGAATAATTACCGTTTCCCTTGAAATAAGCTAGTTAAATTCACACATGCGTTGGACACAAGTGGTAGGCAAATGAGAGTTGTGCACTAGGCAGACGTGCAAATGCCTATGCGTACAAAAAGACGGGATGCTGCCCTCATTCTGCCCACTGGTAGTGTTAGTGCCACGCCCGATGTGCAATTTACAGGTCTATCTTTTTGTATCAAACTCTAACCTTTGATCTGGTACTGGCATATTCTCTGTAGACAATTCTGCTTGCCCCATCAGAGGGCATTACACCGGCTCTGGGCTTCTTGAGTCACAGGTCAAAGGTCAAAGTTTGATTCATTTGATTATTCGGGGGGGGGGGGGGGGGGGGGAAACAAGATGCGGGTATCACCTTCAAAGCAATCTGTCATCCAGAGTTGCCCTTAACTTTCAGTGACTAGCCAGCATGACCAGTTAGCTTGCTTCTGCCTGCTGCTCTTCGCTAACTCGGTGAAGACAATGTGAGACTCTTGATAATTTCGACCAAACTGAAATCACACCTTATGACACGCCATTTTTAAGTACTTTTCTTCTTGTGAGCGCCTGGAGCACCCCTTGCGTGGATATGTTTTTGAGCATTATAAATATCTTTATTGTTGTTATTATTTTGTCGTTCCACTAGTCCCCCAGCTTTTTCAGTTGTTGTCTCCCATGCCACGAGGGTTTTTCTCCGGGCCCTCCAGTTTTCCTTCCTCCGGAAAAATCAAACACTTTCAATCTCTGGCTGTGCTCCGTGGTCACATGGGTTCGATAAGGCTGCCTGCCAAAAAGGCGCCCTTACACGCCTGCAGCTTGTACACATTGCAGCTTCTCAACTGCGAGTAAGGTTGATTAGCCACTCAAGTTATTATTATTATTATTATTATTAACTAAAATGCTAAACCAGCCAACTGGACCACTTGGAGAGAGTTTTGATTGGTCCTCGGGTGTTTTAATTGGCATTTGGCAAGTGGACCATTGTGAAGGAAGTGATGAATAGATTCATATCTTTAGAATCAGCCTTGGTCCACTTTCATTGCTCTGCTTTTATCATAAGCAAAATAAGGGTAGCAGACAATCTTCACTTATAAAGTAAGCATATTTCACAGGTTAACAAGGAATTTGTGCTTGTTGGTATACCTTCTGCATATTTACTATTAGCATTCTTCACTTTCACAGCTAGCACAGAAATTTGATGCTAACCCTGTAAGCAAAGAATTTTGACTGTAAGCAAAGAATTCCAGGGTAAGCAGAAAGGCAAAATTTTGCCCTGATTCTCCAAAAGAAAGATAGCAGCATGTTACTTCATCACCAAGAAACTTAATGTTAAAGACGCACTCCGAGGTCGAATTCAGTTGTGTGATGCACTCATTTTATGAAAGTTCCTTCAAACGTTTGCAACACAAAACTGAGTTTGACCTTGCATCCCATCTTTAACGATCAATTAGTGACACTGTAAGTTTGCCTTGATTTCCTCGCAAAGATTTGTTGCTTACAGTTTACAAATAGAACTACACATAGATAAACATAGGTCAGTTCGATCTAGTGTATCTCCATTTGAACATAAATAGATGGTTATAGAAAATATTTAAAACAAAACAAAAATTCAAGATGGTCCATGTATCCAACACTAAAATAAACGTTGTCAATTCTATTCATGAAAAGCTTAACAGTTATACTCTCATCCTGCATTTACTGAACAATTTAAACAGTAAATATGTTATTGTTCTTATTTTGTTGGTATATTTCTGGAAATGAAACCAAGGATGCCTCATAAGTGAACTTAATCTGTAGCTCAGTAACCTGAGGCAACCTGTTAACAAGGGTGTTTGCTATGTGAACCAGAAACACTGAGGTTAACCCCCTACTCTTCCATGATAAGTGTTCTGGGTTCGTTTATATGCGCTACCAATCCTAGTACATGGGAACTACAACTTAATGTCTTGCTCAAGAACACAAGTGCCACAAGCAGGACTCGAACCCACTCTCTGCTGATCAGAAACACAAGACCTTGAGCCTGGTGCTCTTAACCGCTCAGCCACAACTAACAACAATATAAAACTCGCGTACTGATGCCACACGTGGGTACCGTCTTCCCATGGTCTCTAGAACTTAGGGAGACAAATTACATGTGAAGATATGGCGCACGTCATCCTGCGGGCGCGTCACCTAAAATGCACCCTGCACAGTATTACATGGGAAACCTGAAATGGTGCAACCCAGATTCATTATGACCGATGATGTCTGGTTAATTCTATCAGACCAAAGATACAAATTTCTATAATATTGACTTGCACTAGGAATGGTGCAACACCACTTTTGGGCGGGTAGATTCGTTCTTACTCTTTACAAAACCGGTATAATATATTTCCAGAAATTTATTTGTTTTGTTTTCCCCCTAGAAATGGAAGAGCTTGATGGTGATGAGGTGAGGTTATCTTCGAGGGGTCAGATTGCTGAGAGAGACATTGTTCAGGTAGGTGTGAAATGTGGCATTGGAAATTGGTTAAAGTAAGGGATGTGAAGGGCACATCCTTGTGGGGAGACTACATTCTTTTTGAGATATAGACAAATGTATGGATGCTACATTTTGGGAAGCCAGAGTTGTATTATAGACCTTATGCATATGACGTCATTTGAGTAGGGCGCCCTCACCTAGAGGTCAAACGGAAGATGCTCATTGGCCAGTCTTGTGCGCCGCGCGTACAAATCAGCGCGTTTCCATTGTTTCATCATCAGTTTACCTCTAAGATGGCGGCTTGGTGACGTCAATGCATAAGGTCTATTCATGACTCGGACTCTAGTTTGACTCGAGTCACATTATGAAGATTAGACTCTGTGAGAATGATCATTGACGTCAGCCATTTGGATTGGGACTAAAAGAGAGAAAGTGTTGGTGAATTGAGTAAGGTGCAACCTTGCGGTAGTAAATAAGTAGCAAAGGGAAACTTTCTCGAGTCGAGTCGAGTCAAGAGTAATTTTTGTTCAGGTCATGTCGGTCACAAATCACAAAAATAAGTTGTAGAGACGGACTCAATTTGAGACAATGGCTCAACTAGACTTGTAACCCTCCCCCTTCTCCATGCTGGGGTCGATTTCACAAAGCACTAAGATTCATCTTAAGATGAGTTGTCACTTATTACCATAGTGATTTGTATTGTGGCATCACTCTTTGCTAAGCAACTAAGATGGATTTGCACTTAAGATCAATCTTAACTCTTTGTGAAATTGAGTCCCGGACTCATAGAGCATTTAGTGAGCAGTTTTTATCACACAGCTTAAAATACCATCAGGTCTGTGAGGTTTATTTGATGGAAGCTTTTTCAGTAAAGCAACAAATTAGCAAACGGAAACAGAAATACAAAATATATAATTTGAAAGGCTAATAATCCTTACTCGCAGCTGAGAAGCTGAATTATGAGGGCCAGGCTACATTGTGTTTAAGCCGCTGGCATGCAAGGGCGCATTTGGCATCCAGCCACATCGACCCACAAATGACAAGGGAGCACAGCCTGAGATCAAAAGTTTGTAGTTTTCCAGGAGGGAGAACAAATGGCACAGGAGAGAATCAACGCATAATTCTCAGGGCTCAAATTTGGGGAGAAAATCCACAAGACTACAGGGCTTGTAGCTCAAAATCTTTACTGGACCAGACATTTTTTTACAAGACCAGATTCAAAATTTGAAAATAAAAAATTACTGACACAGTTTAACATGCATTTGACTGCTTTTATATGAACCCGAACTGAGACAAGTAAGAGAAGAGTATACTTGATTACTCAAAGAATTTAAAGATAATTTATTAGACCCAAAGTCAACACTTGAACATAATTTGTTTCTGTTATTCATTTGAAAAACACAAGACCATCGGACTTGTTAGGTCATAAGTTTACTGGCCCAACACTAAAATTACTGGCCTCGGGCCTGTGGTCCAGTGTAAAATTCGAGCCCTGATTCTACTCACATATGGCCCCTAACCAGGAGTCGAATAAGGGCCACAGTGGTGATAGACAAGGGCTTGACTCACTTGCCACCCATGCCACCCCTAAAACAAAATGTAAAACAACTCAGGTAGGGGATTATTTACAAGTATTCACTAAACCCAGATGAGATTCTGTCAGATTTGTTCAGTTTACAATTAAGATGAAATAAAGGAAGTGAATGATAAGATGAAATAAAGGAAGTGAAGGGGATTGTTTCTGGCCTCTGACAAGGAACCAGAAATTGTGTCTGTTATCATCAAGTTCAATAATGATGCACTGTTGAGAGATATAGCCATTTTGGTTTTCTCTGTTTCAATTCAGTGTCAACAAAATGGCAGCTAGAGGGATGGAATAGGTCGGTCCCTTTGAAAGCATTATAAGTTTTGACTTTCACTGTGTACTCATTGAACCTGCTAGACTTGTGGATAAGTCGTTAATGTTTGTTGCGGTGATAGTCGAGTCGCAGTGATTTTCGAGTCGTGGTGATACTCGAGTCGCGGTGATAGCGTAATGCACTCGGCTCTCCGCAATCGAAGACTGCTCTCGCGAGATCACTGCTCCTGCGCAAGGCTGCTGGCGATGTCGCGAGAATCACGGAGAGAGTTGGAACACATTGCGACAAATATTTAACGACTTGTTTACAAGTCTAGGAACCTACCAGAGATTTCCTCAGTGTGATCAAGAACAACATACCGCGCACAAGTCTAGGGCATATTCAAACATTGTTGGGGAACCTTGGGTCCAACGTGGTATGGTTCTGGTTCTGGTTCTGGTGCTTTCCTGCATAATCTTTTAAAATGAGATGTAAACATGCAGGTGCTCATGGCTAGATGCTAAACTTTCAACTGAGCCCCCCCTCCCCTCCCCCCTCCCCCCCCTCCCCCCCCCCCATGTGCATTACTTGAACACGCAATGCTCTGTATCGCTCGAATATGCATGAGATTGTGCATCAGTAAAAAACTTTGGGCAGAAACGATCCTGCAGCCTTCTTCGGATGAGAAGCCAAGCTTGACTATCATAAGAACAAGCTTGTACCGTAATCGCTAACGAGCTTACAGTCCTGGGGACGGATATCTGTAAAAACCAGGATGTTTATTGTGACACTGATAAACTGTTGCAAATTTCTGCATTACAGAACAGCTATTCATTGTGTCCTCAATGGGAAAGAACCATGCGATCCATTCATGTTTCAGGAACTGGTTTTGTTGAGTCGATCATACCCCCAAGCATTAATTTTTTCATTTTCAATTTTGTTATGATCGTTTTGATTGTCTGTCTGACCATGATTGTACAAGCATAAAGCAGGATTTGGTCAATGCTCTATTTTTCCAACCTGTAATACATCATCTTGTATGGTTATATTCTAACCTCTGATAATGCTGTGTAAAGTTCATACAGGCTTATCATTTTAACCAGTTCAGTATTTAATAAAAGTAAGACCGAAGACCACCTACGTGGTTGATTTCCTATCTGAACTAGAGCATGTGCTGGAATTCAATCTGGTTACAAAATAGTCCAATGCTGATTTGTTGAAAGATACATGATAATGCTGGCCAAACTACAACATTTTAATCAAAATAGGTTGTAGGTTCGTGTTGTCTACTCTGTACACAAAAAAAGTAAAGTTACGGCATAATATCATATGGCAATTATCTGTCACCAGAGTCTAAGGGTTGAACCTTTTCTAGTTACCATACTTGTACCTTGGAAAACCATGGGGTTACCCGAAGTTCAACCCCAAGTTACCACATGTTCAATTTTGAATTCTTCCTAAACATGAAACATTTTTATGATACACAGTGCTTTCTGAGCACTGTGAGAAAAGAAGAAAAAAAAAGCACAGACGCCTTCTGTGGGAATTGAACCCAGGACCCTTTTTTTGAATGAACAGATCATTCTCTGCTTACAGAGGTAGCGAGCTGTGTGAGCACAAATTGCATTACACATGCATACAGGGACAACAATTTACCTTTCCAACTCGAGAATTTATCTGGAGCACATAATTTTCCACCACCAATCTGATTTGGAATGAAATTTTGGCAACTTCTATACCTAGAGCAGCGGTAACTAGACTTTACTGTACAATGCCTGACATGTCATCAGAAACTTTACACCATAAAGAAACTAATATAAAACGATACATATGTAGTCACCTGCAAGGCCGATCATGATTCAGCCCTGCCTCCAGTTGCCTCTTCTAAGATTTCACAAACTGCCTTCGACAAACATTCCAGTCTCTGTATATTTTGATCACAATATCTATTTTTGGTATCGAGCGACTACACCTGCTTAGATTACTCTCTCTGTTTCCCAAACAACATTCTTTCCATGTTTACGGAGAATTCGTTAAAAGTGTCCATCGGCAATTTTGAGACTTTAACGCAAGAAACCTACCTTCTCCTACCATTATTAGCCCCGTTCACGTTGAAAGAATTTAGCTGGAAATTTCAGGGAAGAGTTTTGGTTGACCTTTTGGTCAGCTGGCAGCATTAGTCGTTTTAAACTTTTAAATAACCAGATTAGTGTTTCCTAGATTTGGTGTCTATATTTTTACTATGCCTTTCTATTTTTTTATTTTTTGTATAACATTGTAAAAGTTTGTGTTCTCTTTTGCTGTTTAATTTGTGTTGTATCTGGTACAAGCTGGGACCCATGGGAGACCAGTGGTTTCCACTGAATGGGCCACCCAGTTGAAATAAGAAATAAATAAATAAATAAATAAATAAACTACATACAAGCCTAGGCCAACTTTGCGCATGCAGCCGATGCATGTTGCTTGCGAGGCAATGACTTTCTAGCTGAATTTAGGTCCTTACTCCAGAGCATTGAGTCAAAGCTACCCTCCAAAGGTCACCAAGGTATGAAATAAGTGCCCTCTCCCTATACACCCAAAGCCCCTTATCCTTCTGGGCTGAACTAAAACTTTATTCCTAAACTCACCCACTGTGTGTTTTCCCTCTCCCAAGGAGCCTTTACACTCTTACGGAGCCCCCTTATCCTTGAGGCTTGAATTAAAAGTTACCTTTGCATCTCATAAATTCTGGGCACCCCAAATCCTAACAAACCTCATTAACCCTCCTACTCTTGGTAACATTTTCCAGTGAGTTGACCAACCATTTGAAACCATTCAACTGCACTGGTTGTGTATGATGGCACAACTGTGCACATAACATGTGTGTACTGTGTAGATGCATTTACCACATGATATTACATTGCAGGCTGGCATAGTTTATCTACCATTCAAAACCACAGTGGATGATATTGGATGGTCAGACAGTAGAAGGGTTAACCATCACCCCTCTTCCTGGATTCTCTAAAACCTTTTTACAAATCCCTCTTATCCCTGAGGGTCAAACTGAAAGTTACCTCCCAAACTCATAAATTCTGCCCCCCCCCTACTCCTTGGTGCATTTTTTATACCCTTATACCCTTACAAAGCCCCCTTGTTATTGAAGGTTGAACTAGAAGTTACCTCCTCAACTCAAATATTCAGCTCCCCCCCCCCTTCTCATGGAGCATTTTTTCACCCTTATAAACCCCACCCCCATATCCTTGAGGGTTGAACTAAAGTTACCTCCTCAACTCATAAATTCTCGGTATCCCCCCCCCCCCTCCCTGGAGCCTCTACACACTCTTACAAATTCTCTGTATCCTTGAGTTAAAAGTTACCTCTTCAACCTATAAATTTCCATCCTGGCATAAAGTAACCACCCAGCATTCTGAAGCCGAATATAATTGATATATCTACACCTGCCCCTCTGACAAGTCTCAATGGCCGAGAAGTTCAAGATAAGTTCAGAACTTTGTTAACATATAAAGTAAAGAAAAACTTGTTGTTGTAAACAAATTTTGTTTGTAAGTAAGCTCAAAAGTACAAGGTTTATCCTAAACTTTAGAAAATTCTTTAAAAGCAGAGCATCAAAAAGAAACCAATAAATCAACCTCCTGGCTAACACTATGAATTCAAACTTGCTTTACTTGAGTTTTGAGTGACGCAAAACAAAAAGCAAAACAGCAACAAACAAAATAAGCATATTCAATTTGAAATTGATCTTTATGTAGTAAGCACTATAGTAGAACCAATTGTCAGGAGAAATTATCTAAGAGATCCAGTGTTTCGCACCAAAATGTTTGACTGCCAAGTTCAAAGATGTTGTTTTGAAAACAAATTTGATTGAATGAATAATACTTTTACCAAATACCAATGGAAGATCATTTTTTCAAAGCTGAGCTGGGTATGACTTTCACTTCTAATTTGTTATCGTGAAGGAATGTTGTTTAGCAGTAGAGGTTTATACTCACAATAAATAGAAACCTTAGTTATGTCAGCATTGAGTTGTGTTTAGAATTTGTTTAACAATTGTTAGAGCCTTGTTTATTATACAAAACCTTGGCTTGTTTGGGAGATGTTCCACCCTCCATCTATCACATAATGAAGGAAACTTTGTAAACTTTATTTATCTCTCTGTTTTTTGTTTGCAGTTTGTCCCGTTCAGGGATTTTGAAAGCTCAGATGACAACAGGGTCTTGAGTCAGGCACGCCTTGCCAAGGAGGTCTTAGCGGAGGTTCCCGAGCAGATCACATCGTTCATGAAGAAGAAGGGTATTAAGCCCCGCCCACCTCCTTCACCCAGCTTGACAAGTACACAGAGCTTCCAGTATTAAAACTCAGCTTGAAGTGAGGATCAAACAAGAGGCTGCAGGTGCTTTATTGTGTATTGATTTAGATATAATGTTTGCATAAATTGGTGTTTTTAAAATCTCTTTCCATAAAAAAGAAGGGGAAGGGTTTGACCTATCAGTCTGCTCTGAAATGTTGTAAATTTTATAAATGTACGTAATCATGATATGTTTGCCCCTTTTTTTATATGATAACCTGTGTGTATATTTTGACGGTCTTGTGTGATGAGGTATTCGGTTCATACCTTCATATTGAAGAAGTGAAATGATAAACCCTTTTCATACCAAATGAGTTTCCTGGGAAATTCCTCAGTCAAAAGATGTGTCTTATTAAGAAGCTGCTCCTGTTTGGGAGTAGGGTTGAATCACGTGCAGGGTTACACAAGGGCATTAACCCTGGGTTGTTATGGTCAATGTCTTATGGGATGGGGGAAATTGCAGCAAGATTAAAACAAAGGTGGGGTGGGGTTGAAATCCCCAAGATTAGCCTAGGTTTTATTTCCGTGGGTGTTGGCTTTCAGTGGTTGCTCAATTGTAAGACACAGGCAGGGGTTTTCTTCCCACTTTAGTCTAATTTCCGATTTGTATGCCCTTGGGGAAAAATCAGAGAAACTGTGATTAAATGGCCTGAAAAGTCTACTAAAGTCTACACCATTGAACAAGTAGGTCAGCCCATGTGCTCTAAAAGAATGTTCCTACTTTTTTCATTAACAAATGCCTTATTGAACACTTTATTTTATTGACTCAAGTTTAAGTTTAAAGACACACTTTTTTTGTTTAAAATATCAAGATGTTTAGTTCTGACATTATTTACCTTCTTTGTTCCCGAATTATGGCTGAATTGTTTTGCAGAGAAAAGTGGCATTGGCGTATTATATTTTCTTACCAAATTCTATACAAACTCTAACAAGGACTGTTTTACCATGTATATATTATTTTAAACAATTTTTGTATGATTCAACAAAATATCTTGGTCTGAATGAGTAAAGGGTATTAGTGGTAATGTAGATTGTAGAATAACAGGTTGATCTGATGAGAACTGTAGAAGTCTGAAGCACAAAATACATTTTAATTTGTTCTGTTAAGCCTTCCAAAGTCACTTTTCTAAACCGGGTTTCTCAAAGGGTTCCCAGCTGGTTTTCCTTTTGTATTGACTGTATCGTACTTCGCTCATTTAAACATTTACCGTTGCTAACCCTTCTTAGTGAGGCACGTAGGTGGTGGGATTGTGCCTTTGATGATGTTAGCATGGATTTAGTCACACAGTTGTAGAATGCAAACAATTAATGGCCTGACGTACAAGCAGAGTCTTTCTCGCTAGCTAAATGACATCACAACACACATTTTGTGTGTACCAAATTACATGCTTGTATAAAATCATCAACATGCATGATACTCTTCCTAATTTAATCTGATTTCCGATTGTTTGCTCTCTCATCGAAAAATCAACCTGGAAAGTCTAGGTCAGCCCTTCTGCAATAAAAGTGCCCTATAGGTGCCAAATATCATGACTGCACCAAAGGCACAGTACCCCCAAATATTTCCTTCATCTACCCGACTATCTCGCCAGAAATGTCTCGCCAAATATCCCCCCCCCCCATCCCCCCCCCCCCCCCCATATCCATCAGTGAATTTGGGGGAATGGATCAAGAACTTATAGCAATTGTTTTCTCAAAAAAAGTATATCAACTTTCCAGGACAAAAAGTGCTGACGCTGTGAAAAAAAATTCAAGTCTGCGGTTTTGAAAGGAAAGTTTTATTAAAAGTTGCGGTGGCGGTGGAATTTGGTGGTTTGCCGGTCTATAACAAATCAACTTTAATTAAATAAGTCATTATTTTCCCAGGAGGCAATCACAAAACCCCACAAAACCCCACAAAATCCTAATTTGAAAATCCTTACTTTAAAGGGACTGTATACGTTTGGTAATCACTCTTAAAATTAATGGCAATAAAAACTTATTGGTTTGAAGCCCAAAGCAGCTTTCGGTTGTACATGTATAAACCAGTTTTTATGCCCCCAAATTTGAATCTGAGAAACGTTTCTGTCAGAAACGCTTCTCAGACTGTGTATCCCTAGAGATTATTCTTCCTACGTGGACATATTCGCTCCGGATTTTCGGCGATATCTCAAAAACGTGACCACCTTTTGAAATGAAATTTTCACAGTTTTTTGTTGTTGTATATATGCATGTATAAAATACATGTATAAACATTTATATAGGATTGAAACAATCGATCGCTTCCAAAAACCAAAGGTATACTTTGCCTCTAATGTCGTCTGGTAAAATCTTTCTGGTCGATGCGTTATAGAACATTTTCCTTTACTTATAACTTTATCCATGTTTCAGCTTTCTCATTCTAAACTATTTTACCAAACCGAGGCTGTAAGGGATTAGTATGGTCCTTTTTGTATTCAGTTAGATGTATTGCCATCTCGAATAGGGAACGAGACGAAGATCTTTATATACCTGCATCAGCGATAAAAGTGTTACGTTTTTTTGATATTTTTCATCAGCTATCGATTTGATTTGTAGTGGTTTTCATTTTGGTAACCCAATTCAAAAAATTAGTTTCCAATAAAAATTATCTTTCGCTGATTTTTTAGAAGTTTTTCCAAATGTAAACATTTTTTTTTTTAAAGGAATCTGCAAATAATTTAGTTATCTTTGATTCCAGTTGTAAAATTGCTTATAAACAGTAGCTTATAAATAGATGTGGACAGCGTTGGCCTTTACAAATGCTCTTCATCTTATGTAAAAATGCGAATATAACTCTGTGAATCTTGTAGCTTAAATGCCTAGATTCTAGATCAGGTATAAAATAAGGAAATAATCAATGCATACATTAAATTTTGAATAAATTGTGGGTTATTTTGTAATAATATGAAAGATTTGTAATTTTGTTAATAATCTTTAGGTATTTTCAGTAGCATTAATATGTTTTGGTAAATTGAAATTGTTTACAATGTTTTGAAATAGATTACAATGTTTTGAAATAGTTTACAATGTTTTCACAAACATGGATCGTATGTGCCTTTTAATATTCTAAGTTGCATTATTTCCATACATATAAAAATCGGTCAACGAAATAATTAATATAGTCGTATATATTTTGGTGTTATGTATTGCCTATTTAAAGGGTGTTTTCAACATTGGTAAGATTGAAAAAAATAAATGTTCACAGATTTGCACATAACTTTCATGGTATAAAAATGGTCATGGTGGAAAACTTCCCTTTAAATAGTTTTGCTTGAAATGCTATGGTTTTTAGGAAATAAGTAAAACAGTTAGTCTTTATCACTGGTGAAAACATATAATGGGGTTTTTCACTTTTTTCTCATGACTCCGAAGACCGATTGAGCTTAAACTTTCACAGGTTTGTTATTTCATGTATATATTGGGTCACATCAAGTTTGGATACAGGTCTTTGGCAAATACCAATGTTGTACACACCCTTTAATGACGGGTTTTGCCGTCATTGTTATTATATTTAAGTGAATTGTGTATATACTTTTATTTTGGTTGAGAATTAAATCAACACGACCGATGTTGGGCTTTGTTTAATCGGCACCACCTCTGGTGAAAATATTCACATTTTCTTTAAAAGATTTTCACAGCTCTTTGTGAGAAATTCACGGATGAACCCACTTTAGTCATTGATAATAGCTTCTATATTTTGTATAGGATGTTTCATATAGCCGTTTAGACTTGTAGACCAGTCGTTAAATGTCTGTCGCAGTGATCGGCTCTCACGTGACTACAGTCTTGCGAGACCGCTGCTACCGTTTGACGTTTGCTCTCACGACTATGGCCACCAGGAGTCTCGCGAGAGCAGTTAAGTCGCGTGAGAACTGTTTCCGCGACAAACATTTAAACGACTTGTTTGCAAGTCCAAAACCCGTTTAACTTTCACTCTAGATGTTCATGTGTAAAGATTTGAATTATTCACTCTTTAAAAAAAAAATAGTCACACTGTTCGTTTTTCTGGAAAATGAATTCCTTTTCGGGGAAGTGCATTGTTTCATTTTAGATCAAGCTTTATAAAGAAAACAAATATTGAACAATTAACAAACGCGCGCCTCTTTTTCACCGTTTTTTTTTGTCGTGGGTTTTTAATTGTGTCTGTAGTAAAATAAAACAGTTTGATTGAAAACAATGTAACCTTCAGTTTTATCATCCATTGTACCAGTATTTAAAGGCATGGCATACGTTTGGTAACTGTCGAAGAGGCAGTATCCCCATTTGGTGTATCCCAACATATTATGCAACAAACCTGCGAAAATTTGGCTCAATATTGGTCATCGAAGTTGCAAGAAAGTGATGAAAGAAAAAACACCCCTTTTCATAGGATGGTGTGCTCAGAGATGCCGAAGAAAGGCTTCATGCCTGAAACGTTTCTCAGATTCAATTTTGTTGTGTGAAAATGACATCTTTCCCTTAAACTACACTACTTCAAAGGGGGTCGTTTCTAACAATGTTTTATATATATCATCAGCTCTCCAATGCTCCTTACCATGGAGTAAGTCTTTATCAAGTATTTTGTTATGGTCATTAACTTTTGGAGTAATTACCAAAAGTACGCACCGCCTTTAATAGTACTAAAACGGTATCCTATAATAATCAACGTGAACAGTCATTCCAAGTTCAATAGTATTGTTTTCACTTCATCTCAGGGCCGACCGGGTTTTCTTTATGGATGTATTGATGTTTTTGTCTGCGTGTATTCTGTGTTTGTTTAAGGGGTATTTTGCTGTTTGTTTTATGGGTTTGGGGTCAAGTTTATTTGAAATAGAATTGGCCATTGTCATTGGCCAATATGTTTTGTATATGTCGAAGACATTTGTTAGTTTAATAGCTGTTATGTAAGTAACTTATAAGATATTGGTTATTTCATGGGAAACTCAAAGCTATCAGCACGCCTCATGAAATACCAGGTTTGGCTTCGTTACCTGTGACATCATGTTATCAAAAGAGCCTGCAGCAGAAGTCTAGTATATTTTTGGTATGATTTTGTACATAGCTCAATTGAGAAAAACATAATTATCATCTTTCATTTTAAAGAAATTGCGCCTTCCAATTTACCTTTTTTTAAATAAACTTATGATATAAAGAAAATGTGTATATCCACTTGCTGTGTAGATTTTTTTCTTTTGAGAACTTGTCTTGCTTTATATTCTACTGCCGCGGAGTAGATTTATCGGAATTCGGGAGACTTCTCAGTTCTGAAAAGAACTGTCCTCCTTAATAGTATACATGCACTACTTGGGCGGAAGATGGGAAATCAGCCGGGACTACTACTTTCGCTTAGTAGATCCTTAGAGAAAGGACATGGTGGTAGATCGAGGGGATTTCTCGTTATTAAGTTCTCTGCCGCGGAGTGGGTTCTTAATTGGTCCCGATGTTTCGACTAATACTTGCTTGAGCCATCGTCAGGAGAGAAACACGTGGTATTACCGCAATCCAAATTACATTCATCAAACTGACTCTCAAAATAGGTATGGTGATGACGTCAGATGAGTTGGGTCAATAGACCCTTTTCAAAATGAGCCGAAATGCTCCATCAGATACTAAATGTGTGCTTTCCATTGTTGATAAACAAACAGCGCTGGTTGGCATGGACCGCCGAATGTGAGTAAAACATTCAATCGTGTTAACAGATGTTTTAACCAAATTCAACATTTTCGGCAAACTTCTAATTAAATAAAACACCTCCCATGATCGGTTGCTTTGTTTCCAATAAATTCAGCACTATTTTTGAATATTTTGTGTAACATTGTTACAAACTGTACCTATCTGTTTTTGTTTTGCATTTATGGCTTTCCATAGTTTTCCAACCTGGGTTGGCAAAAACTTGGGCTGTGACGTTGAAAAAGAAAGGTCTATAGGCTTCGAAACGCTGGATTGCAGAGCCTTGCTTTCGAAACTGGCCTGCCTATTTATAACTCAGGGCATTTCCTTATATGCTTCCGGTATCAGAGATGGGGATCTGGATCCAGCTATTGTGTGAAGTATAGTGTGGACTTAGTATTGGACCCGGGCCGTAGTAGTCTGGCATTGCCATGTTTCTGTAAAACCATGTCGGTGTTTTATACACCTTCCTAATAAAACAAAACTTGCAGATTCTAATTGTTGAGTATAAGCATTCATAGCATTCATATCATCTGATTATTCATTATTACTCGTCTCACTGACACGCAGTTCTTTGCGGTAAAGACCATTACCCATTCTGGCCTTTGGTATATCTGCCCTTTTGGTGATCATCAAAGTTGTTCTCAAAACCCATCTCTTCCTGAACCACGTATAGTGCCATTTGAACCATGACTCCTTGTGCTGGTAGCTTGCTTAGTTTAAAGGGTGTGTACAACATTGGTAAGAATGAAAATATAAATGTTCACAGATTTGCACATAACTTACATGGTATAAAGATGGTCATGGAGGAAAACTTCCCTTGAAATAGTTTTGCTTGAAATGCCATAGTTTTTAGGAAATGAGTAAAACAATAGTCTTTATCCTGCAGGATAAATTCCGATGTTTGAAAAGAAGTTAAAACACATTAGTTTTTTTTTCACTGTTTTCTCATGACTCCGAAGACCGATTGAGCTTAAACTTTAACATGTTTGTTATTTCATGGGATGTTGGGTCACATCAAGTTTGGATACAGGTCTTTGGCAATTACCAATGGTGTACACACCCTTTAAGATGTTGGTTGTGTATTTATTATTGATACATGATAATTATGACCTGAGAAATGTCTCGACTGAAATACTGCCATGTCATGCAAAGGAAATTTCGCCCAAACTTGATATCTCAGCATTTGGACTTGACAACCAGAGTAATGCGTAAAGCACTTAATGAACGTACCTACACATACATTATATACGGCGAAGAAAAACAAAAAACAAAACAAAACCACCTATATCATCGTTTGGGGAAAGACGTGATGACCTTTCTGATGGAATGGAATTCACAACTTTGACAATTATTCATTGTTGGTTTGCGTAATCACATACCATGCAGTGTTTTGTAGATTGACTGAATAAAAACAAACTTTAAACAAACTTTACAATCGCGATATTTAGTGCTATGTTTGTTTGGGAGTTGGGGTGTCGGTGAACGTTGGCTAAACTTCAATTGAAGGTCGTGGTGATACCACCAGGTGGTACTGCATAAATTCTGCAACCCAAATTACCACTGTAATAATACAGAAACATACTTTTAATATAATATATCAACAATTTCAACAGGCAGTAATTTTGATTGTTCTAGGTGTTATACTACAACGGTCCTTCCTCCCTTTTTATCCCTACCCCTAACTCCGGACTTCCGGCTTAGAATCATTGGTTCCCGTACGGTGTAGCGAAGGGCCAGCTCAAATCTCATTCACCAGCATCCGTGATAGGGAATTATGCCGGTTCATTGGCAGGAGATACTGTCACTCCGGTGATTGTTGTAGCCCCTTCCCCCACTGAATTGCCTGGGTCGTCTAGGAAATTGTGTCTCCCGAGACAGTTTTTCCTTGAAATGCATTGATGTCGCAGACGTTAGACGTTTATTAAACCAATGTTCTTATGAGACAGATTGGCTGTTTCCAGCTTAGTACTTAAATCCTTTTGTATGGTAGGAGTAAGCCGAGTTCCCTTGGCGGGAAGATCATTTAAACGTACATGCACGTGTCTTGTAATTTGGGATATCCTATCCGGCTGGACTAATTGTGCAGGGACAGAAGTACCTTTATGACACCGGTGTCACATCGGCAAGGTCGTGCAATGCGGGGGGGGAAGAGCAACACCAGAGTACCAAACTCAAGGGCGTACTCGACTCATCCTCAACTATAGTTATAGAGTATCTGGTTGAGTGCTGAATCATTCCCCATAGCAATGTAGCCTGTGGTGATTGGTGGATTTTTCAACAATGTGACGGGTACCGTTTTTATTGTCGACTCACTGCCCGGTGCTCACTGCGTAGGCCTATTCTTCTATTGAGGAGCTCAAGGAGGGGAGGGTGGGTGTGAACAGGGGGTTGCAAATGCAAGGAGGGGAGGTCGGGTGTGTGAACAGGGGGTTGCAAATGCAGTATGTTGGGGGGATTCCCCTCCTCCATGGTCAAACTGAAGGTAATTCGCCGGGGTAGGATGGGGGGGGGGGGGGCTGATGGACGGCGACTGATAGTGCCATAATATTGTTATACTTGCTAAACAGGCGGTAGGCGACGGATCAATTTTGCCGCTGGGTTGAAGCCTGCTCCCGGCATTGTATCCCTACCATCACTTGGCAACTTATAATTTACTCAACTGAGACGGTCAGAACAAGCACACGACGATTGCAAAAAGGAGGTCCTTGTATATTGGCCGGTGACCATCCTGAACCTTTGTTGTGCTTTCTTGGTAAGATTTGTGTCACAAAAGTTGGTTAATTTGCAATTGACGTTGTACTAGGGTACGATTTGGGGCTGAGTTATTGCTGAATCACCGAATCAGGTTTCCAAGTCGTTGAAATTCTGCTGCTGTACGATTTGTATTCAGTGAGCATTTTACTCTCAGTGCCCCCCCCCCCCTCCCACTCTCTTCTGTCCCGGGGGGGGGGGAGGTCTGTGTCCTCTCCCCTACTGCACGGGATCACCGTGCCATTGTGGCTTGGTTTTTTAACCTTGTAAACAAAACAATTCGTTGAGATGCCCCGAACAAGTTTACGTTCGAGGTCATCATATTGCTTGTCACTAGAATGCGAACAAGGTACACCAAAGTCAACGACTGGTCAACAAGCCAATTGGACTCGATATCTAAAATGTCATGTCATGGGCTGAGTTCTGCAGCAATCAAAATGGTCCCGATGAGTCAGGGAAAAAACGTTGCCATGGTAATTTTCTCAAGTTTGGAAAACTATTTATTCTATTCTTTGTCTGCTTTACAGTTTGTGAAATGAACAACTGTATCTGAAGTACGTGTCTAACGATATTGTGGTCTTATACTCACAAATGTCCTCAAATTAAAAACACGGCTCAGAACATTCTTAGTCAATTGAGATTTAAATTAACACTAAGCTCATGTGGAGTGGGACCACGCTCCTGTTAATATTATCTGTACGGTCGGGAACTATTATGTCCACTGTTCCCATCAATCTCTCGCGCCTGTCAACAAAGGCGTGGCCCGTTTGCCCACTGTGTTATTTGTATTCCGGACATCCGCTGAAGTCTAAACTTCTTGCTCGGATTGTACGCATCACACTATGCTGCCCTTCCGGTTGGACTCCTTGTCTCTGACCTCTGACCGTCCAGGTTTTTTTTGCTATAAATAGTAGTTTCTGAGATTGTCTGATAGGCCTATGTTGTGGAGCCCCTTCTGCATGCTACCAAAGATAGGCCTACACCCCACGTTGTTCGTCCTTTGAAAAAACTAATTGTAAGCCATTCGACCTGTCAGCTTGCTTCGGGGCTCCTATAGACACATTATGTATTGTTATTAAAGTTATGTGTCGGAATTGTATGCCTTCTAGCTGCAACAATGGGAACAGTTCAATTTTGGGAACAGTGTGGGGGTGGGGGTAAAACAAGAATTATATGGTAGTATGCAATAGCTACTAACTGTTCACTCAGAGGGGCTCCGATTTCAAATCCAGTTTTGAGATGCACTCATTTTTCAATAGTCATCATGAAAGTGGAGAAAAATTACAAGTCACTTTGTATGTCACTTTGAAATTTTACGGGCGGCCTTTACTGCCCGTACATAATGGTGGTGAATAATTGTAAAAACAAAAGAATGGACTATTGTTCGTGTTCGAAATCGACAAGTTTCGTTTTCTTGATTAAAAAAATATAGATGAAAAAAATCATACCGTTCTTCTATATATGCAACTACGAATCAAATGTCAAAGGCCGAGGTCCACGTCCAACTGCCACCGAGTCGCATTGTAGGACGTAAAAATGCATACCTTGTAAATAAACAAAGGGGGCTAGTATAGTAAGTGGTTATGTCATGAACCAGCAATAGATAACGTCATTTGGGAATTAAAGTGGACATTTGTTATAATATATAACATATAATATATTATATTGAACCTACGTAGCATGATGCATGGATGCATGCAGCCCGTCGAAAAGTCAACTCAGTGAGCATTGATTGTTTTTATAGGAACAAATTACAATGTATCAATAATTAGTATAATATTAACATTTTGATACATTGGTTCTCTTGCCGTTGAAGGGGGTGCCATTGCTCTACAATTAAATTCTGTATTGACTAAAGCGTTTTATTTTCTCTCATTTCTTTTTCAAAAATGACGTGTCACGCAAATCACAGCCCCGATGCACTTTTCCATTTTAACTTAAGTCAGCTTTTTAAATTTTAACATAGGCCTAGTGTACAGTTTATATACAAGGCCGGTGAACGCCCCCTCGGCGGGTACGCGCGCACACACAAAACAACACACGACCTATGTACATTCGTAGGATGTAATTATTGCAGTAGAGTATAGTGGAGTAGATTGCAGGATCGTTCATCGTAATTGAGGGAGCCCCCATGGACGGACGTGTGCATATACTGAATGAACTGATGATGTTGGTGACAAGGTGGACACTATAAAAAAGACTTTGGATTTTTACTTACTTCATTCTGTCTCTTGAAACTGAGATGTGTGTATGACCATCATAGAGGACTATTTCATTCACTGAACACAACTTTTTCGTCTGAAATTGTTAAAAGACACTGAGAGAAAGATGCCGCAAGTAGTGGACAAAATGAGCGATGAGATACGCTCCACGCTGTTTTGGAGGGCGTGCCTCGCTGAGTACATAGGTACCCTGTTCTTCGTGTTCCTCGGTCTAGCCTCCACGGTGACTTTTGGCGATGAGGTCCCTGATTTACTGAAGATTTCCCTGGCGTTTGGGTTGGGTATCGCTACCCTCGTCCACTGTACGGCCCACATCAGCGGCGGGCACCTCAACCCTGCTGTGACCATCGCGTTCCTGGTCACCCATCAGATCACCCCGTTGAAAACCATCCTCTACATCGTTGCCCAGATCCTCGGAGGCATCTCTGCCTCTGGTATGCTCTTTGGTCTGACCACCGGCAGCAACTGGGCAAACGGGACGCAATACGGTGTGACGGCACCCCAGGTGGGGGTGATGGAATACCAGGCCCTGTTCGTGGAGGTTTTACTCACGTTTCAGCTGGTTTTTACCGTGTTTTCCACAGTTGATCCCCACCGCAAGGGCTTCACAGGCTCCGGCCCACTGGCGATCGGTCTGTCCGTTGCTCTTGGTCACTTTGCCGCGGTGAGTTCAGTAATAATATATATTCAATTTTAGTTAACAGATCTTATTATAAATATTGTACGTTTTGTAGGCCTACTTGTACTTGTTGTATCGATATAGTAGCAGAGCGCTAGTACGTAGTAGGTGGTAAGAAAAAGTCATTTAAAAAATGGTCGTTATAAATTGTTTATAAGAGCCGTACAGCCCTATGTTCGTGTATGTATACATGATGATGAATGGAAGGAAATCAAAGATAAAGTTGAAAGAAGATATTTTAGGGTTTTCCCCAAGTATAGGTTTCATTCAAACCCTTTGGAGATAGGGGGGGGGGTTGACAGTAGTTTGATGATTGTTGATTTCATGCTCAGTGCGCCCTGCAGTCTCATCACACCACACATAATGAGGGCGCTGTTAGAATCTATAGACAATAGAGAAACCCATCCCGGAATTTAGATTAATTGTTATTCCTTCAGATTGTAGCCATTTACCAGAAAGTGTATGGCAAAAATGAAATGACGCAGCGGCAGAAACTGGAATTGTTCGCCGACTGTCAGCTTTGACACGTATTGGATTCAGCCCCGCCTTTCTCTTTATAATTTAGCTCTGTTTGTATTGGGTAGGCCTTCGCACCAGTGACACCAGAGCACCATCAATGCTTCATTTTCTGTAAGGTCACAGGCGCATATATCAAGTAGGAAAACTGTACATAGATTCAAATAATTACAGATTATTAGTGCTTGAACTTTGCACAAATTAGTTAGTGGCCTGACGTTTCGACCCTAGAGTAGCAGAGTCTTTCTCGAAGGCTAAATGACAACACAACACACATAAACATGATGTATACAAGAGTATCAAGAGCAGTCAAGTGCGGTAGCACCATGTGTAAATCTCTTTTGAGTAGTGTTGGTTCTGAAAAGAACCGGTGGTTGACAACACACGTTTCGACCAGTATGATCTGATCGTCTTTAGGAGACTAGACGATCAGAGCATACTGGTCGAAACGTTGTGTTGTCAACCACCGGTTATTTTCAGAACCAACACTACTCAAAAGAGATTTACACATGGCGCTACCGCAAACCTCACCTGGTTATATACTCAGACTTGCAGGGTGTAAACATGGATTATTAAGACCATAAAGTGGGTGGTGGGTTGTGGAGGGAAGGGGATGGTTTGACCACAAGAGGTTGGAAACACAAAGCACAAAATGGAAGATTGGAAGAGGGAGAAAAAGTAAATAATTTGTAGATAAGGCAGACTAAAAGTAAAAATGTGGATATCTGTGGGGGAAAAGAGAAGGCAAAGACAAAAGGTTTATAATATTAGTAATTTCCTTCTTGGATGTTCCAACCATGGGGTTGAATGGTCTTGGCGCCTTATCCAAATCCCAAACTGGTAGTACGCAAGTTTTAGAACTATCATTATAGATGCCAGCATGCCAAAACCTAGGTCGAATTTGGCATACACTGCAGGGACCACTCACCGCAGTGAGGCGATAAACGTCTTGCATGTCCAAGCACGGAGTCATGGTCCAAGTCAATCGCAAACAGTTGAGTGGCGTGTGACCATCTTCTATCAAGAGCTCCCGGCGCCCGACCCCCACTCCAACACCAAGGAACATGATACAACGCCTCCTTATTTTGATGGCACACTGCATCAATGTGCATTCATCAAACTAAAAAGAATCTCAGCCCCTCCCCCCTCCCCTATAGACCATGTGACCTGTGACATCACATGTTTACAAAAGAGCCACAGAGCCTGGACTTCCTGCAGGAACGATTTGTACACAGCTCAATGGAAGAATACAATAAATCTGATGTTTTATGGAGATTGCACTGTCTTATTTTTCCTCAACTTTTGATATGAAGAAAGGGGGGACATTTGTAAACCCACAACTTATTTTTAATTACAACGTTTTGGGGGTCATGCAATTAATAGATTGTGTAAATATAATAATCTACCACAACCTGGGGGTTCTGTGCTTCAACTTTTGAGGAGACTTGATAAATTTAGGCGTTAAAGTTGGCCCTATTTGACCGGGAAAGTGGAGAAGTGCTTCACGAAAACTGGCTGCAAGTCGGTTTTGGAAAAAAACAAATTTTCGCGTTTTTTTCTTCTGGGGTAGTTAGCAAAAATTCCAAACGGCTGACCTGGCAAAAATTGAAAAGAATTCTGAAGTTCAGTCGTCCGAAAATATGTTTGATTGGTTTTCAAGAGGCTGAGAGACTTTCACGATTTTTTGAGTATTTTTGAATATTTATCATTTAGCATTGGTTCCTATGGGAGTTTATTTAGTGTGGTGCGCCCTATAAGTGTAGTGAAAGGGGGCAACCCGGGAACTCGCGCACGACGACCGACTGTAGCATTTGCCCCCTCTGCCCTCCCATGATCCATTGCGATTCTGAATCGCGATAAACCTTATGGGGGGGGGGGGGGGCAAAGACATAAACTGGGGGATTTTTGTCTTATCGAACAATTCATTTTTGTGCATTTTGCTATCTAATGGGGGCAAGGATTCTGAGAGGGAGGGGGGGGGGGGCTCCAATCCCTGCCCCATTCTCGTTCTTGCCACTGCTCACAGCCAATGTTCCTCTGTAACTGTACCCGCCTCTGAGACAGAGTCTTGCCTCAAATTCCGAACTTTAAGTTATAATTTAAAAGTTGAATCGAATTCGTTGTTTCGTTGTTGGTGTCGTTGCGTTTGTTGTTGTTGTTATTGTTGTCTTTCTCGTCGTCGTCGTTGTTGTTGTTTTTGATGTTGGTGTTGTTGTTGTTGTAATCGTTTTTGTTGAGGCGGCATCCTTTCGATCTTTAATATTATTAATATTGCATTGTTTTCTTTATCTTTGTTTGGCTACCCTATACAGATACGAATCACTGGTGCTAGCATGAACCCGGCCCGTACTTTAGCATCTGCAGTCATATCAGGAAACTATACCTCACACTGGGTAAGGTTTTACAGTCTCCTTTACACTGCGGGAAGAGTAAAACGGTTTTTGTTTTTAACTGATGATGTGCGACCATGGAGGTAGAAGTACAAGTATTCTTACCTCCATGGTGCGACCAATGCGATAATTTTTCCTGGGGCCAAAAAGAAAAAGAACAAAACTACACTGTCTCCAATAGTTGGATTTAAAAATAAAAAACAGAGAACATGATGTCTGTCGATTCATGTTGATCGATAAAAAGTGGCATTCCGTGAAAAACATTAGTACTAAAACAGACATGCCAACTAGTACGTTTTTCCCGTATTTCGTACGGGTTTTCGTTAAAAATACGGGTGTACAGGTTTTGCAAAAAAAATACGGTTTTGACCACCGCCACCGCAAAAATAATTCCATTCCCCCAAAACGGCTGCGAGAAATACTATACTAACTAAAGCTAGCGCTATTAAGCCATGTGGTACAACCTCGTTTCCAATGGTGTACAATCTCGCCGCGCAATTATTTTCTTTCCCAGAATGATCGATACGGCGCACGCGCTACCCATGTTAGCGAGGTTGTCTGTGGGCACGAGGCAGCGGAGGCTCGTTTATCACCAATTATTCGTAAGCGCGTCAGTTATTGGTGCATGGTATGTAAACAAACCTGTATTAACCAATCGGAACACTGCATGCAAAAGGTTACGATTGTTCGCCTTTCGAGAGCTGTCAGTGTCAGTTCACGCTGTTTTGGGGATTTTTTTTAGCACTCTGCATGAAATTGTAATATAAATATCTGATTATGGCTTCGACCTCGTCGAATAAAAGGAAGCAGTCATTTAAAGGAGAATATTCAGCGAAGTGGGACTTCATAAAAGCGTCCAAAAAAGGGAGAAAATAATTAATTTATCAATAATGTTATTTTGTTATGTAATTTGTAAGCAGCATCCCTCACAATATGGAATGGATGGAGGTACGCAGGAGATGTTTTTTTGTTAATATGGAGGTATGATTGTGTCAGATATCTTTCAAAAAATATAAATTTTCGGCTAAAAGGTTGCCCCAAATCGTCCGCTTGCGACTTCTCTTGTCC
This sequence comes from Leptasterias polaris, assembly GCA_037783415.1. NCBI lineage: Eukaryota > Metazoa > Echinodermata > Asteroidea > Forcipulatida > Asteriidae > Leptasterias > Leptasterias polaris. The sequence continues at coordinate 150,730 of JAZGTN010000024.1, read as the reverse complement.
ACTCTCGTTCAGCTGCACAACGAATTGGACAAACTCTTGCAGAATCGGCAGCTCCCATTGCCTATCGAGTAAAGGTTTGCGCAATTTTCAGATTGCGCATTGTCTTGTACACCATGCGCGCTGTGTACTTCCACGAAACACGACGCGACGACCGTGGATCACAAAATCATGAGACCAAAATCACAGAGATATCAGTGGATGTATTCTGGTTTTTAGTTCAATTTTGTTAAAAACATGTTTGGTTGGTCAAAGTCTGACATTTAATTTTTTTTTGATAATTTTTTTTTTTTTAAGTCGAATAAAAAGTTTAGGGTCGTGGCACGGGAAACCGAAACAGACATGACAGAACACCCTTTTGGGGGGGGGGGGGGGCTAAACTCTTTTATGCATTTTTTTTCAAAAATACAGGTTTTTAAGGAAAAATACAGGTTTTGGGGTTTCAGAATACAGTTTTGTGATCCCAGAGGTTGGCATGTCTGCTAAAAGGTCACCTTGGATACGCGGATGTGGTTGACACGGCGTTGGTGGCGCAAACTGTGACTGCAACTTTTTAACACACTGTCTTTCCTTGAATCAATGTGGCGCTATTGTTGAAGTCGCTTATAATCGGATGCGGCCATGCAGCATACTTCAAATCTTTATCTGTTTTCCCCTTTTGTGATTATAGGTGTACTGGATCGGACCGATCCTGGGTGGCATCATAGCTGGTGCGTTGTACGACATGGTCCTCGCTCCCTCCGCCAACTCCAGCCGAATGAGGAAGTGTATATCGTGTGAGTACGACGTCGCAGACGATGAGAAGGCACAGGGTGACATTGACCTCAGCATCATCAACCACTGACACTAGAATGAAGATATGGCTAGAGGGAGCAAGATATGATTTCATTCTTACAGGCCTTCTACGGACTCTTTAGTGTAGTCGCATCATCCCTCACTGTACATAGCAATCGTGAAGAAAAAAACAAACTTTTTATTGCGGTACATGTAATAGCAAAAGTCGCAACTTTGGCTAAATTTGCTCTTCCTTCTTGCGTGCAGTTGTACTCTGCACCGTCCGCTTACGGTGCCGTTTGCTATTGGGTTTTGTGCATCGGGTTCTTGAACCACAAATCCGTTCTAAATAATATTCTATTTCTAATGCTGTTTGCCCTCGTGAGCGTTTGTTAAGTTCAGTTAATTTAAATGTTTTGAAAAAAAATAAAAATATATGGTTTCCATGTTGAATATTTAGAAACCACAAATTTGAAAATGTTTTGAAATAATTAATAGCTGTCCTCACGTATATAACTATTTTGCTCGTATGTACATTCTTCCATCAATGAAATATGCTTGACGAGAATCTACGAGACAAAGGGCTCAAGAGACAACACTTGTGAGACATCGATCCAGTTATTCGACTAATACTCTCTTAGTCAATGGAATAATATGTCTTCTTATTATATTAAAATTTCTCTGTTATTATGCAAATACTATTTAACATTTTATAACACAATGGGGATTTTTTTTTGTAGGTTTTGAACAATTTTGTACCAAATAGTGTAATGAGATCTGTTAACTTTGCACAAGTTGTTGGTTGCCCCACACCACGAATTCCTTTGGGGATGGCAACTTTTCCTGTAAAGCTTCTACTACGGGTGGACATTCCTTTGTGCGCATGCTTGTGACTAGTGACGTGCGTACATACGTCTATTATTAATATAAAAGTCATATCAGATTTTATTGTAGTTCGAGTTAATCATTTTGTATTTGTAGATAGTTTTTAAAAAAAACAAAAAAACCAATGATGGTGTGTAATATTATGGTGCATTTAATATGTTAAACAGTCTTCTTGTTTTGTATGTCCGTCAGTGAGCGTCTTTGGTATATTATTTGTTTGTTTGTTGTATAATAATTGGCACTGCTAGTTTTTAAGATGACACAGAACGAGCGCGTGGCAAGTTTAGGAAAAAAGTATGGTAGCCTTGAAAAAACATTGAAAATCACAAATTTGATATCAGTACATTATCATTGCGAGAGTTAATTGTTCTTAAGTTTGGGATTCCTTACCTAAAATTTGCAATGGGAATATATACATCTGCATAAAATATTAATCACGGAAACGTGTTCGATATTTCGCAAAAACATTGCGTAAATGATGTATAGCAATTCGCGAGTTGTGTTAGTGTCTCCTCAGGGGCACCTTATAATAACATTGTGACATGCGCGAAATTTCAATTCTGACAACTTTTCGACAGGCGCAACCTGAAGTAGGAAGTTCTCCTTAAAACTTTCGGTAAGCTACACGTTATTATCTAAAGAAATGTATAGTTTGCTTCTATGTAATGTTTTGTTAAAGGGGGGTTTGACAAGGTTGAAATGCTACCGAGATAGAAATTTTTGAGGGCATATTTTCTTGAGATGTGTATTTTTTTTTTCTTGGTCCAACTCGACCTTTCCTTCACTATGCACGTGTCTAAGGTTCTTCTTCTTAGTATGCCTGCGTGTGTTTTTTGACGCTGAATTGATCCGTGGACTGACTCGGGTCACCACCCCAGCTGTTCAAATGACCTAAATTGAAGGTTTTCGGGGGGGGGGGGGGAGTGCATTTGAGGTTTTTCTGCACAGTTTGTTGATCAAGGAGGCCAAGCTCCCTTTTCTTATCATCGGATGACATTGATTGCACATGCTTGCCTCAAAGGCGTTACATATTTGGCACGAGGCCGGTAAATCGTTGTCATTTTTATAGTAATTCAGGTTATTATATATTAAACTTCCTGGTTGAGTTGAATTCGAAACAGCGTGAAACCAATATTTTCTCATTGGAGGTCAAAACTTAGTCTTAAGTTAGTGGTTGAAAAAACACCACAAAACAACACAATGGTAAGCGTTCCCCAGAGAAACAGTTTTACTTTCAATTATCACAAACACAGTTAAACAGGAATAGAGGCTTGTAAGTCAAGAACTTATTTAAAAAAACAATTGATGTTTTCAATAATTTTATGAATAGGCCTAATGTGATTCATATTGGTCAAAATAAACAAAAAGTAAATTTAAAAGGCAACAGCCAACAACAAAGATTTACAATAAGCCTATAACCCACTGTTTTCATGTATCTGCGGCTAAACATTGGTATGATGTAGTAAATTAAATTTGTTTTGTCAAAGCAAGGCTGATGCAATCTTGTTTGTCTTAATGTTCACAATTTGATCAAAATTTGTTACAAAAAATAATTTAAAAATAAAGCAATAGTTCATTGAAACACTGAGGCAGTTCATTTTAAACACAGAGGTGCACAGCCACAATCATGGGTACACTTTTTGTTACAAAGACACCAAATGACCAACATATAAATATTGAGTAACTCTTTGCAGATCTTGTGTTCGACAAACTCAAGCAGTTTTTTATTCATCATTGACACAGCGATTGCTAATTGATATATAAATAACATTGAGATATAACTGCTACCAGTGGTTTTCAAACTGTTGTTCATAAAATGGACACGGAAAAAATGTGTACTCATGATCGTGGCTGTGCACAGAGGCAAAGGGTTAACCCCTAGAGAATAAATAATAATAATAATAATGGCTTCTTATATAGCGCTCATATCCGTCACTCAGTGACGCTCAAGGCGCTTCAACAGTCAATATTTTCCTGCAAGGTATATATGTGGAGCTACTTTTTAAATTTTGAGGCCTATTTCTTTACATAGCACCATGTAATGGTTTACAAGGTGCTGTGGCGCAATATGTTTTTTGTGGGGGTTTTTTCAGAAATAGCTAATCAACATTTATAACCAAAGACTAAAATCAACAGAGGTTCAAAGCTAACTTCCCAAATTGTTCAGTCATAACTTGAACTTTCACAAAGGTCATTTTAGGGTCTTGTGGTTTGTTGTAACCAGGGATGAGCTATACCTTTCTGGTCTGACAAGCACTACTCAGAAATGCCTCGTTACAAAATTAGTTTATGACTTGTATGTAGCCTATTAAGCTACAAGTACATGTCATCAAATGCCAAGGGGCTAACCCCTGAGAAATTCTACACGACATCAAGCTTAAGAATAACATCCTCAAAGATTCAAATTATAAAATCAACTTTAAAACATCATATAAGTAATATTAGTTACTATAATTTTCATAAGTCTAATGCATATATTTTTTTATAGTCAATGTGCATATTGTTTTTACATGTAAGTACTGCAAATGATGTCACTTCCGTACACCTAGAAGTAAGTACCTATTAACCCTAACCCTCCCATACCCTACAAATTCAAACGGGGCAAAGTGTTTAATTTTGTTAGGTTAAGTACAGTGAAGTTAGGATTGGGTGTTTGATTCTGTGGGATTGTGTATCCTTGCTGACAAGTAATGGTGTTGGAATTTGATTGAGTGGGTATGGTGGATGTGTGAAATGTACATGTCTGGCAATGCTCTTTCCTCCATGGTCTAATGAGATAGTTGTTGGATTATGTTATGTTGGGTACTGTGTGATTTCACTGATCAAATTTTTGCACATGCCAAGTGTACACACTCCAACAAAATCAAACAAAAAAGGCCTGTTGGAGTTTGTTAGGTTGTGTATCGTCCCCCTAAGATTGGGTACAGTTCCCATCTCATGGTAGTATAAGCTGTTGGAATGTGTTGGGTTAGGGATGGATTCTAGTAAAAACGCTTTGGGAGTTAGGGTTAAATGGTCAATTAAAAAGTGGCAAGCTGATTATTTACCCAAATGATTTAAAAGTATTCTTTCACTTCAATCCCATCCTCATTGATTACAGCCATTTAAATAACTGGACCAACAGGTATTTCATTAAAAATTACATTCTACTCAACAATCCTCTAAAATGATAAAAACAATCAACATTTAAAACTGGGTACATACACAAAATAAACATTGAGTAAAATAATAATCTTGGTCCTGTAACAATGTTTAATAAAAGGAAAGCCGACATGATGCGATTGTGAAGCAGAATGGTACATGCAAATGTTGTAAAAAAAAATACTAAATGCAATTTTTTCTTCTTTTAATTTATACAGTTTACAATGTTTGCTTGCATCAAGTTTTAACTATCCATAAACTAGAGCATGGAAGCTGTTCCCTCATTGGCACTTCTGTTAAACTGTTCAAGGGTAAACTTTTGTACTCACCAAATAACAAACAATTACAACGTTCTATCATTATGAATTTATTACCCCAGATAAATGTTCAAAATTCTAAAAAATATTCAGCTAAAATATAAAAATAAAACATTGGTTAGAATCCACTCCTAAACCCTGTTTACTTAGTCTTCAACACACTCGGGACTTGTACTTTCATAGTAACCCTTCAAGAACAAAATCTCGTAATTTTCAGCCAATCGAGCTAAAGTCTTTTGAAAGCTCTTCAGTTCAAGTCTTCCCTCCCAGCAGCGAAAAATTAGGTAAATTTTTAAGGGGCCACATTGATGGGGTGCACCATTTCTACTAAGGGGACACTTCGGGCCAAATAAAACAGTAGTTTGCTTTGTCTTAAACAGGGTTTTTTTAGGCAGTGTCTTGTATGCTGGTATGCCCTTTTTTATTTAATTTTTTTATATATATTTTTTATAAGATATCTCATTTGAAATAAAAAAATAAAAACATATTTCATATTTCATATTAAAGCAGGCATCAAGGTCAGATTCAGTTTTGCGATGCACTCATTTCCCAGTATAGTCCCAGTGAGAGTATTGTGATGGAATCTTTTTTCAATAGAGTCCACATGAAAGGGGGACAACATAACAAGTCTCTAGCCTCGTTGTGGGTATACTTTTCGGACACTTGTGTTATAGACACGTATACACGCGCAGCGCACGTATACGGGCCTGTCCTGTTCGTCATTTTGGAAGTCAAACTGTACACAAGAATTATAGAGTTGACTCCCAAAATGGAAGGGCGGGCATCATGTGCGGAGGTGTGTTCCCCGTTGTGCAAGAGGTCTATTGAATATTGAGTCCATCTCAAACCTGAATTTGACCTTGGAGCCTCTCTTCACCACTTCCCATTCCATACTACTTCGACAGAGTTGCAATAAAAGGAGCACCAGGTAAACTATTCTCCACACTGTACACTGGACATCCTTTAAATGTACACGGCATGTCCCTCCACAGATACCTAATAGCCACTGCATGTTTCTTATAACAATAATACGACACAATCAGAGATGAGGGGGTCGGCTGACTGGCTACCTCAGCTGGTACCCACGATGTATCATCTGATTGACAAGTTGTATTAGCCGAACAGCAAATCTAACAAGACAAAATCAGAATAGTTAATATAGTTTATTGGCTAGATATAACATAGACATGTAATGATAAGTGTTTTTCTCCCGACATCAAAGAGTAGAATGATCCAATGGGATAATTTTGAAAATCATGCTGCCTCTAGGGGGCGCTCTATCCAGGGTTGAGATTTATTATGAATAAATTAATAAATAAACAGCTAGGAGGAATAATGAAAATTCCCTTTTTCTATCTGTCCCATCTACAAGCAGAACGTCAGTGTTTCATCCTATACATCAAAATGTGCACACTATACAGTTGTAAAAAAATAAAAGTAAGGATTTAACTTAAATTTACACAGAATACCAACTGGCAGTCATATTGCTTGACATGAGGAAGGCGGTAAGCTCAGTAACCTCATTCTAAAATTATTGATAAAAAGGAAGCACTAACTGCAACATCCATTTCTTGTGATTCCAAAAGAGGGTTGAAAAACTCACCTCAAAACCGATCTTTCCGACAATCTTGATATAAGAACTGTCAATGTTTTAGTATCAACCGTGAAGTTAGAGGGAAAGGGCCCAGAGAAGGTAACATTCTGGCCGTAGGCAACTGCCCGACCTGCCAGGGACAGCCTGGTACCCATGTCCTCCTTATCTCTTGGGTGAATCCTGGGGAAAGGAATGTGAAGCACTTAATGAAAACAATTATTGACTTCATAATGTTTTCATGACTTTAATAACATGGCCCTGTATTGACCCCTTTGCCTACACCGCCAATAGCTGAGTTCTGACAATGGAAATGATAGTGAATAACGCTTGTACAACTGCCAACCAATCAAGTGCTTTTATACCTCAATGAAGGCACTGTTTTAATGCAATGGTTCTATTGGTAAGAAGCTAGTTTGTCAATGCGTATTTAAAAGATAACTTAACGTTGCTATTGCATCTGATTATTCAATATCATCCCAGTGGTTTTGAATGATAGATGAACTACCTGTAAAATGATACCATGTGGTAAATGCATCTACACAGCACACAGACTACCCTCATTCTGCCTGACCATTCAATATCATCCACTATGGTTTTGAATGATAGATAAACGCTGCCAGGCTGCAATGTGACATCATGTGGTGAATGCATACACAGTACACAATTAGTTTTATGTGCAGTTGTGCCACCACATGTTTAATGGCTTCAAGTGGTTGCTCAACTCTCTAGAAAATGATACCACAAGTAAGAGGGTTAAACGACCCAAATGTAAATACGACCAGAACTTTGCAAAAATAAAATAAACAACACATTTACAGGCCAAGTGGAAATTAAAAAAAGGTGACACTTACGGTCCGTACGGTGAGGTCTTATCTACAAGGTCGATACCGACTGCCATGAAGACATTATTCATGATGGGATTAGGAACGTAACCATAGTCATACGTCTGATGCCATCTTAGGGTAGGGTATGGGCCAATTATTTCTGGGTTAGGAGCATTTGAAGTGCAAAGCTACAGTTGTGAAGGGAAGCAAATAAAACTAGGTAATAGTTTCTGTACATATACACAAATAAAGTAATCAGTTGATATTCTCATTTTACAAAAAAGCACCAGACACTTTTATCATTCCAGCCTCAATATGGCTACACCGAGTTGAATGGCAGAAGATACCAAGATGGCGTTTCCATTATATGATTCTACTTTTAGGTTTTGGAGCACGTCGTTCAGCATCATTTTGACTCGCATGCAAAAGTCAACCAAATGTTTACTAACAAATTACTTTTGGTTGAACAAAGAAAAATTAACTAGAGGGGCTTAAACCTGTGCTCTACCAACTGAGCTATCAAGCCCTATGGTGGCGGTCTCCCTATTTTGTCAATATTTTTGTTCGGGTGCCAGTCAGAAGCCATTCAACCTGTAACTACAGTTTAGCCAGGGATCACACCCAAGTTAACGATACAACCTAGGAAGAGGCAGCGGAGGGATCACCTTAAAAGGATGTGACTTTTTATTTCAAGTATCAAGTAACAAACCAAAAGGAAACCGACTGGGTAATACTTTTTTTCTGGGTTATTAAAAAAGAAAATACTAAAAGTGCAAATTGAATACTTGAGCACCTTTGGAAAGACAGCTTTAATTGCTTCTCTTCACCCAGGAGTAAAGTTGCTGAGTACATTGTAATTAGATACTGTGTTTTGGATTTATTAGGATACACCTACATGTATAAGGAATTAGAGGATCTCTGGAATGCATTCAGCCAGATGCACAAGGGTAGAGCGAACGTGATTCGATACTTCGGCTTACAGCAGTTTGCAAAAAGGCTTGAACCATTCTAGTCAAACAACCAACCTGCATGAATCCAAAAGGGAACTGCAGATCTGTACTACCCCCAGTACCTTCATTCCATTTCAAGCGCCAATCTTCAATCATTGCATGGAATAAACATTTATATGGATCAGGGTTTGGTGTGTTGGCTTCACCTGTAAAAAGCAAATAATAATAATAATAATAACCAGTTCTTATATAGCGCATTTCACAATAACGTCTCAATGCGCTTTACATTAGTGCCCTGGTCATTGGGCCAATAACATTCCTTTAATCTTTCTCAGCTCCCTGGGGAGTATACAGCCCGAGCTGCCGTGGTGGCGCTCCGAAGGCTTTTTCAAACACAATATCAACCTCTACCCTTGCAGGTACCCATTTATACCCCTGGGTGAAGAGAAGCAATTATAGCAAAGTGTCTTGCTCAAGGACACAAGCGTCATGACCAGGACTCGAACCCACACCCCGATGACTAAACCACCAGAACTTGAATCCGATGCTCTTAACCACTCGGCCATGACACTCTACAACAACAAATAACAACATTTCAAATCATTTTTTTAAAAATATTGATGACAATGATACACAAAATGTCAAACAACATCTGGCTACAGCTGCCATAATGTGGGGAGTTAGGTAGAAATCTAGTCAAAAAGATTTTTCAAGAGCGAAATTTGGAAAAGAGATTGATTGGTGGGGTGCCTTGTAAGAGTCCGACCATCTGGTCTCATATACATATAAGATTATGGCCACCTCCCCCCCTGAAACATCCACATGTGTAGCGAGTCAAATCCCCCCCCCCTCCCCCCCTGAAAACACACCGGGAAACAATCAAATTGTGTACAATGCTTCTCTCAACTTTTTAAAGTCTTTTTTTGGTATGTCAAGTCACATGTATCAGACCCGAAGGCTTTTTCTAAAATAACCCAAGCACCAATTGTGATGACATTTTCCCAGATTTGTGTTTTGTTTTGTGCAACTTTTGCACCATCCCTATTAAGTAAGTGCATATTAGATGAACCTAAAGGAATAACTTTTTGATATTGTTGAATTGTTATGCCCTTTCCTTGCTGTTTCATCTTCCAAGACTAATTATGGGTCTTAAAGAAATGTTTTAGCATTTCTATAGAAGTTAGGCACTAAAGATCTTCTTAACATTCCAGACTTTTAAAACAATCCTCAAATATGGATGACAACAACTAGAATCAAGGCCAGAGCACAAAACAAAAGTCTTTTGTCGGATAAGAAACTTTTCGGAGGAGTCTATTTTGAAGAGTACTCACAAGAAATATTTAATAACAATAAACATTCACTCCGTAGCCCACCTCAGGGTTTTCATCACCTACCTTGATACCAGATTGCCCCCTTTATTGTGAAGTTTAACATTGGGTGAATCATGGAGTTCCACAGATATGTTGGTTCATGTGGACCTTTGAGTGAACCTGTTAGCTTCTCATTCTTGGGTATAATGCTGAATATAAAAAATCAAAAAGTATTTTATTGTTACTTCAAATTTCATCATAAAACAAAACCGACACCATGATATGACATGTTAACAAATTCTGTTGGTAAACTCGTCTTTAAATGTTTTTTTCTTTCTTACCTCTCTGTAGCACTGCATTTTTGAAGAACATCAGGTGAGGACCAATCTTCAATTGGGGTGCCTCCCCAGTTGCTTGAGATCAGACCAATGGGATATTGCAGGCTCTCGTACAAATCACGTCCAAAGAACCAACACAAGGCAGAGAAGTAGCTAAATGGAAGAGCCTTGCCACCAAGACAATCTGCAAAAGGTCATCAAAATGGATAAAGGTTAGACAATGTTGTGAGTGACAGACAATATTCTATTTAAATCCATGATGTAAAATGACTGGAATCCCAATCAGGGGCGGATTGCAATAAAACAGTATTATTCAGCAGTCTTAAGACCGGTCAGTTATAGCCAGCTATCTCGGCCTATCTGTCTTAGACGGTCTTAGCTTACTCAGTCGTTAAGCCTGTTGCAATAAGCCGGTCTTAGGTAAGTCAGTGAGGAGTAGTGAAATGCATACGAACAAGCATTCCTAAGCTTGGTTAGTTATGATGGCCGCCATTATCCATTTATAGCACACTGAGACAGTGACAATGGCTTTGAAAGGTAAACAAAGATCCAGCGTTAGGCGGCCAGCAGAGAGGCAGAGAGGTAGGCATGTGTAGAGGGTTGAACAAACTGCAGAGAGATTCTGCAGTTACCACTAAGCAATTTGGTGACAACGAAGGGACAATATAGGGTCTTGCGGTAGGGCTTTTTGCATGAAATCATCAACAACTAACAGATGGAGCACCATGTTAAAAAAAAGAAAAATGGTTAAAGCTAGCTCAGCACAGGCTTAAGATTTAAGACTGGCTTAAAATATAGACCAGGGTATTGTAATCGGTCTCTCATATTCAAGTTAGCCGGCCATAGCGCATAGACAGGTTTAAGACCACTTGGTGCAATCACCCCTGGACGGCAACCAAAGCTTGCATTCCAAGGATTTGTGAAAAGAAAACCATGTTTTACTAGTACTAGGAGCATGTCGTGGCCGAGTGGATAAGAGCACCGGATCCAAGCTCTGGTGTTTCTGATCAGCAGAGTGTGGGTTCGAGTCCCGGTCGTGACACTTGTGTCCTTGAGCATGACACTTAACTATAATTGCTTCTCATCACCCAGGGGTAAATGGGTACCTGTGAGGGCAGAGATGGTTCTTGTGATTGATTTAGCTTGATGCGCTACATATTTGGCAGCACAGGCTGTATACTCCCCAGGGAGCTGAGATGGTTTAAGGAATGAAATAAAATGGCCCAGTGACCAGGGGTAATAATGTTAAAGAGCCATGAGTGTCACTGAGTGACTGACCTGAGCGGTATATAAGAAGCCTCTATTATTATATTATTAAGTAGCCAGGCTCCTCAAAGAAATGACAACCCAAATTTATATCCCAAGGGAGTGTGAAAGAGAAACTCTGTTTCAGCCTAAGGAGTTAGAGGCCAGGGCCCAATTTTAAGGCGCTGTCTAAAACATAAATCTGCGCTTACAGAACAGTGTAAAGCATGTGAATCCATGGGCCGTAAGAGCAGAATTTCAGGGTAAGCAGAGCCATGAAATTGGGCCCTGGCCTCCATGAGGATGAAAACCAAATCTTGTTTCCAAAGTGATAGAGCATGGACAAAACCTGGTTTCATTACACCAGGCTCAGGCTCCAGGTAGTGGGCCTACCACTTACAGCATGACTCAAAATAAAAAACACTATACCTGAGCTAGGCTTAGACCACGGTTCATACAAGCCACCATTGAAATCATAGTCCTGCGTCGCTGAAGTTACTTCATTGACTGCCAACAGTCTGATGTTAGGATATTTTACCGATTCTTTCAGCTCTTGTGAACCATTAAAACTCTGTAAGAAAAAAGTAAATAATGTTTGTAATGCTTTCATTTAGATTAACGGCATTTTAAAGATATCTCATAGTCAAGGTCTTGGAATTCAAGAAATGAATGACGCAACATTTTACTTCTTTAATATCATAATTATCAGAGTCCAAACGCAATGATGTTAGATAGTTCCAGGCCAGAAGACATAGGGATCCACATGTGCGTGTAACGTTTATCAAGTTCTCTTTGTCAAGTCTGAGTCATACCTGATTGACAGCAAATGCCATATTGCTCTGACCGCTACAGACCCAGACATCTCCAAACAAAACATCCACTAAGAAGATTGTGTTGACCACAGTAAATGCTTCACAGAAGATTGTGATGTTGTAAGGCCCGCCTGCCGGCATTGGATCCAACTTCACTTTCCAAATTGCAGTTGCACTGAATGGCTCTACACAAAATAAAACAGCATTAAAATTGGTGACATGACATGGCTCTGTGTTAACTGGTAAAGACTGCGAAATTCAACATCTTTATACCAATCCTCAAGTTTAGAAGGAACAATTCAAAAAGTAACCTTGGGAAAGCTCATCAATATGGGACACAAAGTTTTGAGAAAGAAACAATTTATTCTGGCACATTCTGGTATGTGTTGCAGGTATACAAGAGTTACATTTCACAGGGAATGAAACACTTTCAAGCAGGAACATTTATCACAAGGTAAAGTCCCGGTTAAACAAGACCAGGGTTCCAAGAGAATTTTGTAAAAATTACAGCATGTCGTACAGACATGAATAAAAAAAGACTCAGCTAGGGTCGAAACGTCAGGCCACTAACTAATTTTTACATGTATCAAGTAACAAATTTACAGTCAGAAGTCTCTCGTGTTCAAATCGACAACTTCCTTTTCCAATCATACATATCTTGAAGGTATTGAAATAAGATTTCAGAGAAGCATCACTTACTGAATTCAACTTGAGCTTTGTACATCTTGTCCTGAACTCTGACTTCCACTATAGTTTTGATATCGGTATTACCCCACAGAATTGCATTATGTGGCTGCTGCTGTAAAACCATGTGACTGCTGTAATAGGAGGCTAGTGAACAAGTTTCTGCAAATAAACCAGAAGTTAATGATAGCAATGATTAGCATAAGAGATTGATCTCTGGGTACAGTGAAATGACTAAGTTTTCAGTCCACTGAAATTAAGAGAGTCTGGAAGGATGCTTAGAAGCCCGGTGATAAGCAGAGGTGCTGGCCATGAACCAGAATCAACAGGACAAACCTCAACTCTTTTCTGATAAATTCATAGAAGTGTCCTCTGTTGTTAATGCAGTTTTGTCCATGGCTAGCTTCAGATGTTGTCAACCTCCTCAGGTTTGACCATGCTAGGGTTGTCTAAGTACAAGCTTTTTGACAGCGAGTTCATAGTGGCTGTGACTGACTGACGAACTTTGAGTCTGCTTGCATGGATCTTTGTGATAAGCTTAAGTCAAGTCCTACATAGATCTCTTTCGTGGACTACCTACATGTGTTCTAGCCCGGCTTCCCACTCCTACATCTCATTTGTAAGAGATCCTGATCCCTGGGCCTATTAGTTATGGTAGTGTCAGGAGGACCAAAAACAAAAGGCTAGCAACGTGACAGATGAGATCATACTTTAAACTTAAATTCTGCAATCCAAAGAACTTTCAAAGAATCCAAAGAATCACAAATGCTTTACAGAAATGTTCCATTATCATCATTGTAAGTTTGTGTTATTGAAAATACTAACAATTTGACCAGTTTTAATACCTTTTAAAACTATAATAGGATTAGCCAGTTCTTTTGCTATTTCCATTTACTAAATATATGTCTATTGACTTAAAATAGGTTCAACTTCACTGACCTGCCTGCACATTTCCAACAAGAATGCTGATCTATGAGAGACCAAAAACAAGACACAACACCAGCAAATTGATGTCCTCATGGTTTCACACTTACAGGATGTATCGTCTCTGATGGAAAGTTTGAATCTGTACTGCTTTAGAAAGATGGTAAGACAATTTTAGTTTATAATAAATAAGATCATTATCCAAGGATACACATCAATTTTGTTTGTGTCCACTTCGGGAAGGTTGAAGCCAGTCCATGGTTTCCTTTGATGTTCGTTATGGGGCAGATATTACCTTTCCCCCCTATTGTGTCTTCACTGTGTGCTCGGAAACTCAAAAATTCTTCAGAGGATTTTAGGGGGGGGTGGTACTCCTAGAACTATTGTATGACCATGGAGGTAGCAGTAGTACCTCCATGGTATGACCGAGTTCATTTCGCTATCAGTATCATCATCTCCCTGATAGCGGGAACAAACCTCATACAGTTCTAGGAGTAGGGGGGGGGGGGGGGGTAACTTTCGTACATAAGGAAAGTACTTTGTAAAGTATTGGTGGGGGATTGGGCATCGAGACAATTTAGCAGAACGAATTCTAGTTAGTGTACTGTTACAATGAATGTTTTCATATTTTGGGTCAATTTGAGTATGTGCAATATGTATCAATCATCTTCCATGTTGGCATGCCCTGGGTGTATGCACAGAATATGGTACTTAACTTCGGAAAAGGCATTATCTCTAATCTGAGGTGTAGAAGGCAGGCTCGGGCCCCCATTGCCCAAGTTGGACTTGGGCCCCAAATGTCAAATGTGCCACTGCCAGGAGGGGAGTCCATCGTTTTGTTTTGTTTGGCACTCTCCCTCTCTCAAATAAAGGTGTAATCATTCAATTTTACTTCATTTCCAATCCATACACACACAAAAACAAAACAATGGAACATAAGCATTATATAACGACTATTTATAGGCAAAGAATAAGTAATTAAATTTATACAATACAAAGCAAAACAACTACAAAAACATTTGTCGAGTACGGACCCCCTAAGAACATAAAGCAATGTTTATTTTCTACCTCCATGGATTAATGAAGCACACGATGACGATGGGGCAAATGGTAGAGAATTTTGCAAAAGCACAAACAATGGAATTATTTACGAGATAAACAAACACAAACGATTGATCAAATCCATTCATTGAGTTCAATAAATCGAGTCTGTTAATTGACTTTCTTACCTTCAAAAACAATGAGAACTGGTTACCAGGTCATCAACAACACACAGTGTGTCCTAGTCTTGGTGCAAGACGTCCCTGTTCTGTATTTCCACGATCCGCCCCATTACAAATTGCCGCCAATAGAGGGCGCTATCATTCCACGAACCCGCTATCACCCACGAACCGCTATCACAGGAACGTCTTGGGAATCTCGTCGAGTATCACGTGATACAATCGCTGTGACCTATATCTGCATATTCACATTGAGGTCACAACGGCAATACGCAAGCGTACGAACACAAATTTTAAGCCGCATAACGACCACAACAGACTGGTCACGTCATGTCAGCTGCTGTAAAATGTAGCAGACGAAATTGTATGGTCTACTATACTGACTGACACACTGTGTGCTGTTCTGTGTAGCTAGGACGGTCGGCCTCTTTCGTGATTTTTTGCAATTATGACGGCTAACTTTGCTGGCGAATAATGGCCTCGCGATACTCATCACACCGTACGAAAAAGGGCGGATGGTGTATAGTTTGTAACCGGCAGCTAGTAACCTGTAAGAGTTACGCCACCTTACTAACGAAAGCCAAGAAAAGGGCTTCATCAAAGATTTAAGTTAGATTGTCGGCGAGGTGATCGAACCATCTGTTTCACAATATTGGTACTGTCTGCCTCAAATAATCAAAATTCACATTTCCCTTAAGTACACACTCAATGTTGGAGTATCAAAATTGAAAAGGCGACGGACAAAATTGAAAAGGTTGAGGAAGCTGTCAAGTAGAAATGCTTAGGGGTTCGTATGGTGTTCCATATGTGCCACTCCTTTCCGTCGCCTTTTCAATTTTGTCCGTCGCCTTTTCAATTTTGTCCGTCGCCTTTTCAATTTTGTCCGTCGCCTTTTCAATTTTTTCCGTCGCCTTTTCAATTTTTTCCTTCGCCTTTTCAATTTTGTCCGTCGCCTTTTCAATTTTGTCCGTCGCCTTTTCAATTTTGTCCGTCGCCTTTTCAATTTTGTCTGTCGCCTTTTCAATTTTGTCCGTCGCCTTTTCAATTTTTTCCTTCGCCTTTTCAATTTTGTCGGTTGCCTTTTCAATTTTTTCCTTCGCCTTTTCAATTTTGTCCGTCGCCTTTTCAATTTTTTCCGTCGCCTTTTCATTTTTGTCTCTGGGTTTTTCCACGTGACTACCAGGTGACTATCACATGATTCTGAAATTGAAAAGGCGACGGAAAAATTTAAAAGGCGAGGGAAAAAATTTAAAAGGCGACGGACAAAATTGAAAAGGCGACAGAAAAAATTGAAAAGGCGACAGACAAAATTGAAAAGTCAAAAGGCGACAGACAAAATTGAAAAGGCGACGGACAAAATGGAAAAGGCGACAGAAAGGAGTGGCACATATGGAACACCATAGGTTCGGGTTAATGTTTACAATTTTGCAATGACAGGTAACTACTCAATGAATGAAATGCACAGTTGTTTTTATTTATTTATTTTATTAATACAGATCCAAACACAAAAAACCTGTTCACACTTAGTCATTTTGTAGTTTTAAAATCATCACCACCCAAGTATACACAAATACAGTTAAAAATAAGAACGATATTTCATGTAAGGTTATACTATCAAGAATATTACTATACTATAACTTTCTATTACTTTAACTGTCAACTTTTACGGCACGCTCCGCCATTACGCAAACGACAGCAAAATACTAGTTACTACCATAAAATAATAGCTCTATGGTTACTACGTACACACGCGGGTGTCGATTGACGGCGACAAGTTCCATTCATTTTCCCCACACACGATTCCATGTGCAGCCACAGTACAATAATAGAGATCAGTGGTTCACAAACGCGGCAGGTACTAGACTGATCACGTGATTTCTTTCTTGCAAAGAATTATGCAAATTTCTACGTCACAGCGGAATGTCCCTGGAATTTTCCAGGCAGTTTGACGAGATTCCCAAGACGTTCCTGTGATAGCGGTTCGTGGAATGATAGCGCCCTCTATTGGCGGCAATTTGTAATGGGGCGGATCGTGGAAATACAGAACAGGGACGTCTTGCACCAAGACTAGCTTGCTCTATGATCAAATGCTATGCCGCCCGCCCTCGGACGACTCGTGACAGCATAGTATAAACAACCACTTCACGTGACGACTACACACAACACGTGACACTGGTCTTCGTTTATGTGCTGCGTAGACCCACTGATCTCTATAATACGTAGGCCGTATCCGAATTGGCGGCTACAGCTACGGCTACGGCTGTTGCTAAGGGTGTTGCTAAGGACGTCCTATACTTCAGTGCACGATGACGCGGAAATCTAGCCGTAGCCGTAGCTGTAGCCGCCAATTCGGACACGGCCTTAGTCAGTATATAGAGATCAGTGCTATATACTGACGAGACCGTGTCCATTTTGTTTGCAAATCGACCGAGAGGCCCGTTGACCAAGAGGGCGTGCTTTAAAAATCAATCCACTGATCTCAGCTCTGCTGTAATATAAATTTTCGGCATGTATTTTTGAAAGCGTTTCTTCATTAACACCGCGCCGGGGTGCTTGGTTCTTTATGAAAACGGAATTTGTCTTTCGTTCAGCCTTGTTGCATTTGTTTTAACCATAAACAATCTTGAGGGTGACCCGTTCAGCACCCAGCTTGGGGCTCTCACGAAGACATCAAATTGATAAAATACAAACAACTCGACAAGGCTTTGGCAGAAACTAAGGGACTCACAAAATTAAAAACATTTTACTGACAATTACAGATGAAACCATGGACAGATGACACCATTACTGCATTTGGAATGTGCATATTTAAAAGACAGTTCAATTAAAACCTAAAGGGGCAAAACATTCGCCGGATCTTATGTTATGTGAAAAACGGTTTGAAATTATTTGTCTTGTTAGTGTGATTTTTAGTGTGCAAGTTCTTTGACACGCACGCCGTTGCCGTACTAAATAAGCATGTAAACCAATATGAGTGAAATGCTAAATAGTACTTTCTGGGTTAGGATTAATACTCAGTGGTCATGACCATCATGTGAGATTGCCTATTGGGAATCATACTTACTGTGTCATATTCGTTCCCCTCCCGCCATCCCGACTTTAGGGAGGATCGTGTGATCTGAAATTTAACGTTGGACCATCCTTTTGTAACAATAATACAATTATATTGGTAAACTTAAAGCAGTTTTTGGCATTGGACAGCCTAGCAGATAAAATGAAGGCCTCAGTTAAACTACAGCATTACATGGACAATTTTGGCCTCGGCAATTTTTTAAGTTTTCCTATAGTCATTATAAGTTCTCCAATCATAAAGTAACTGGGGGTAACAATCATGTGGTGACGTTTTGATACATTGATGCCCCCTGATTTGATTGCCCCGGCAATGTTTTTCTTCTACTCATCTTTTCACTTGCACCCCCCCCCCCCCCCCCCCCCCGCCGTGCAATTGCTGCTGTTTGGCTATAGCTGTGAAGGTATACAACGTTAATTCGCCGTAAAGGTATTATTTTGTACTTTTATTGTCAATCAACTAATGATACAACAGAAAAACACCCCAAAACATTTCAATTAAAGCAAAATCAGGCTGGGGAGGGAGCGGGAAGTGCTCGGTGTGCTCATCCGGGTTATCGAACGCCAACTTCCCCCAACATTCACACCGATGCATCTTGGGACAGCCAACCGGAACTAGTTTCTTTGTGTGCATTACGTCCGACACTTTTCGTGGATTCACGAAAAGATCGTAAAATAATTATTCTCAAGGTAAAAACTGTAACGTTAAATAATTTTACAAGACCACAGTGATACAAAAGTACCCGGCTTCAAATTAAAAAACTTATTGCTCACAAAAACGCTGCTTTTAAATTAAAGGTGAAAATGTGTGTCAAACTTCCTGAAAATGTCCCGCTGATTTACAAACAAAATGGTGGCCATTGAGAAAGTTTGTTGTCGTGACGTCATGAACCAGGGTCAGCCCCAAGTAACCCGCTCCACAAGCAGGGAACTTGGATCGGACCCGGGTGAGCCACAACAATGACGTCAGAGCTAATCGAACTGGGTCAGACCTGGGTCGACCCGGGGAAGCTAATCGAACGCACCCATTGAGGGAACTTTGGAATGCTACATTGCCGCTACTCCATGCTATAACCTTCAATGGTGACGCACTGACGCACTGACGCATAACAAAAGTGATCGTTGTTACTGCGCAGTGAGCGAGTCCATAAAAATACCCAACCCATTATGTTTCTAAAGATAACTAGATCATGCCCAACCGACCGTGAACATTATTTGGAAAGGAAATGCGCATTGCGCCGTTTTGATGCATGATGGTATGGCAGGCAGGCTGCACAAGGACCAATGAGTAATGTGACGTCAGAGGACACGTCACAGGTTGGTGGTATTTTGCCTGTGGCTCATGTTATAATAGTAACCTGTTGATTCTTGTGAACGCTGCACATACTCGAGGAGGCTCACAAGTTCAAAAATGGTGAGTGAACGTTACAGACTGGAAATACTTTTGTTTTAACTTTTAAGTTTGTAGTCGCATCTTACTACGGATAACTTTATGAGAGAATAAATAATATAACAAATATAATAGGCCTATATTATCATTATTTTCATGGTGGAACACGGCGAACTTATCAAAAGTGTTAACATTTTAACAACCATAATTATTTTGTTTGGGGAGTTAGTTGCCGATTTCAACTTATCGTTTCCCTTTGGACTTTTCATTTTCCAATCGGCTTGAAGTATCGGGTTCCCGGTAATGATGAACCAGTAGTGTTCGTTCGGTACATTCCTCCAATAATTGGGTGCCTCACTTGTATTTCGGGTCCGGTGGGAGCCCGTTTGCAGTCCCATTCGCATGGATGGGCGTGGCAGTTGAATGCTTCACCGTGTCGTGTGGCTCCACTAACAATGGCTATTGTGTGGGAAATAATTGTTCGCTCAACATGGCAACAACAACACAGCAATGGTATACCATATTTATTGTATAAACAATTATTTTGGTGATCGATATTATATCTTGGGGTAGTCCTGCCCAACGGCTATACTGTACCACGGAATACTCCATGATCAAAACCACGGAGGAAGAAAATATAAACAACCCAAGAGCAAGAAACAAGATGGTCAATATATTTGGGTAACGTTAACTATCTGGCGTACCAGCAAAGAATGGCAAAGGGCATTGTGATTCATACGGATTTCCCATTAGCCAAAATGTACTTTCTTTTTTCATTCCAACAAAGAGCAATCTTGATTCTCGTACCATGGAGCTATAGCTCCATGCTCATACAAACCATCCATGTAAATTGATTTGTATTGATGGTTTTTTCCTCTTCAGTTAATTGGGTTGCATAAAAATGATTTATGGGAGTAATCCCATGTCGCAAAAATATATATGGTTGAAGCAAAAAAAAAGTGTTGAATTGAATCGCATTGAATGGTTTATTAATAAAAAATGTCATCACAGCCAGAAGCCGAATTCAGACAATTTGTTACATATGTAAAATTTGATCTTCAGTGTTATCTTTCGATAACCCTTTATAGTCTCAAAATGGTTTCAGCTTTATTTGGGATTGCTTCCTGTTTAGAGACTGTTATGTACGAGTGTATTATTATTATTAATTCAAGAACAGGATAGTCTTAATTTCGAGCCGTCTCTTTATACCCCTATATTAATTTAACAAATAGTTTGCTTAGAGCTTGTTTTTTCAAGAATGTTGGCGCTAAATGAATATTGTATTATTATTTCATTTCATCACAGCCTACAAAAGAAAGATCACATTTTCTTTTGTGCCGGTATAACTCCTAGAGTCGGGCTACGTCCCGTAGCCTTAGATCTCAAGGGTCTTTCTTAGGATTATTGCTGTTCCCAAAAGTGCTGCCTTCTGTAACAGATCTACCCTCACAGTTGTCCCTATTTCATCTAGATGTTTCCCCAGTGCTTTCGGAATGGTGCCAAGTGCTCCAACCACCACAGGGACTACTTTCACTTTTACCTGCCAAATCTTACGAAGTTCCCTGGCCAGGTCTTGGTACTTTTGGATCTTGTCTACCTCCTTCGAAGCTACCCTTATGTCACCTGGAACTGCTATTATTATTATTATTATTATTATTAAGTGTGTTATTGTAGCATTAATTAACACACTTGAGATCTACCATATGAAGCAGAAGACTAATTGAAGTTTTGTTTATTTTCATGTTACCTTCAGGCTGACCAACTCACAGAGGAACAGATTGCCGGTAAGATTCTTGTTTGCATAAATATTGATACATTAATTAAAACTTTAAAATTTGTTGGACTTTGCTTGTCAGTGGTGGTTAGACTTTGTCTTTGGGTCTAGACTAGAGTTAGTGATATGTTTTTGCTGATAAGAAGTTTATGTTTGCACTGAGGAACCGGATGACATCACGTGGCAAATTCAAGGTAAAAGTATGGATATTTTCACTCATTAAATTTATGTGTGCGTTTTTTTTATTATTTTTTTTATTATAGAGTTCAAGGAGGCGTTCTCCCTATTCGACAAGGATGGCGACGGCACCATCACCACCAAGGAGCTTGGAACAGTCATGAGATCACTGGGTCAGAATCCCACCGAGGCTGAGCTGCAGGACATGATCAACGAGGTCGATGCTGACGGTAAGTTGCACAAAGAACAACACAATCATATTTAAAATCAATTTTGTACACATTATTTTAATTGCTGTAATTTAGTTCCATCGTCAACTCAGCAGAACTCAACTGTACTTCTTGTTTGTTTCACATAATGTCGCCAAATTTCATCACCAAAAAGGCACACTTCATGGTCTCTTCTCTCTTTTTCTGCAGGTAACGGCACGATTGATTTCCCAGAGTTCTTGACGATGATGGCTCGTAAGATGAAAGAGACAGACTCAGAAGAAGAGATCAGGGAAGCCTTCAGGGTCTTCGACAAGGACGGCAACGGTTTCATCAGGTAAATAAGTTCCTGTGGCTTTAATCACATTCACATCATAATAGTTCTACAACATGTCTGACACCACAATTTATGGCATAATTTAAAAGTTACATCAAATTGTTTCCAGCATACAAATTACATGAGCGATTCTAATAAAATCTGATCTTAAGTTTCAACCGTGTAATTGGAATAATATGTAACCAGATTAGCTGGCGTTGTTTTAGCCTATCCATAAACTGTCGTTATTAAAGATTAAACAAGATCGGCGCTGAATATCAAATTCGAGAAAAGCGCTTGTTTTAATCGGTAATATTTTGATATGTGCCCATAAAGCACGGGTGGGTTATCTCATAGCAAACAGTGCATTATAAAGCAAACACAGATTGTTGACTTACGGTTCGGCGGGAAAGCTTATGCATTGATAGAGATCTGATTGATCCATTCGGTCGTGAGAAAGCAAACAACGTATTAATTTACACCGGACAAAGATCTGACTCTTTGTTGTGCAAATAAACACGAACCACCAACAGTTCTACAATATTATGTAAATATAGTACTCTTAAAAACTACCCTCTTGGTTGTGTTTTATGATCTACACCATGAATAGTTTTGAACTTGGGCCTTTTGATGGGTGTCAAGTTCTAGAACCCGAAGATTCTGAATACAATGGGTACCGTAAAGTTGATCCCTGCGCTGCTTACAAAGTCATGTTGGGTTTCTAAATGTTCTGAAGTTCAGTAGAACGTGTTCCGGTTTTGTAACGTACAACTGTCCGCTAGGTTTTAAGTTAAACTTGTTTGCCTCAACATTGTATACTTACATGTTTTATTGATTTTGTTTTACAGTGCTGCCGAGCTTCGCCACGTGATGACCAATCTTGGTGAGAAACTTACAGATGAAGAGGTTGACGAGATGATCAGAGAGGCAGACATTGACGGAGACGGACAAGTCAACTACGAAGGTAAACAAATATTTTAAGTTATAGTAGATTTCAATTGGCTTATGAATTTCAAAATTCAGATCAACTTATCAAACAAGTCCATGAGCTTCTAGGACAAGAGGAACAAAAGAGAATCTGAAATGTATACAAAAAATCTCCATGCTGTGACACTGTTTTGTGATGGTCGGTCGTCCTTTAATTCATTGCTGGCAATTGACCAATTACCCAAGGATTATTAAATGAATTTTCCAAACACTTGCCAACACATATTAACTGATTAAATTGTAACCCGATTATTTTTGCTGTTTTGTTTCATTCAGAATTCGTGAAGATGATGACATCCAAGTAGTTTTTTAACAAACAAAAAACGTCACTATGTCCTGCCAGCATGTTGACCATGAAGACCTTCTTTTTGTACTGAAGCCAAAATGTTATTTCCAGCAATGTGGCTCTTTGTAGTATGTGTACATTCATGTAATAGATGCAGGGTTGACGCTAATTTTAAAACTAGATGGCAGTCTACGCAAGGTTATCCATCGACCAGTTAATGTTTTAACAACAAAACAACAAAGTTCTTGTGGTTTGTAGAAAGTGCTTGTGGTTTGTAGAAGTTTTCCGATTGGCGATCAACGTTTTTTTGCAGATAACTTCTCTAGAATTCCGCATCATAGGTTAACGTAATAAGTAAGAGCGTGATGTAACAATTATTTGCCGTTTTAAGGATTATGAGCACAAATATGACAGGAGATTTTCACAAGGAATGCTTTTCTTTGTTCAAAGATCAAAATTCCACAGACATACGCAGACAAAATGGAAGTTTTCGTTTGAACAAGTTCGTTTGAAAGAAAAATGAAAAAAATAAGCGAGAAACAAATAACAACAAAATGACATTTTCATTGGTAACCGTTTTCTGCTTAGGAGTTAGCTTTAATTTACAGTAAAGTCATTGGGCTTGTCGACAGCCGTTCTGCCATGCTTACATTACAAGAGATTGAGTGCCGATTTTGGTCCGATAAGCAAGATAAAAGAAAACTGATTGTTATCAATACTAGTCAACTGACTTGGCTCATTAGGCTGGTAAACTGTCGTCAATTAAAGATAAAAGAAAACTGATTGTTATCAATACTAGTCAACTGACTTGGCTCATTAGGCTGGTAAACTGTCGTCAATTAAAGATAAAAGAAAACTGATTGTTATCAATACTAGTCAACTGACTTGGCTCATTAGGCTGGTAAACTGTCGTCAATTAAAGATAAAAGAAAACTGATTGTTATCAATACTAGTCAACTGACTTGGCTCTTTAGTCTGGTAAACTGTCGTCAATAAAAGATAAAAGAAAACTGATTGTTATCAATACTAGTCAACTGACTTGGCTCATTAGGCTGGTAAACTGTCGTCAATTAAATATCAAACGATAAATGGACTAATTAATGGTGCAAGCGATGACGTCGGTGTTAAGGAATGTTATATATATATTTTTGGTATTTTCTTTTATATTAAGCCGGACGTAATTGTATTTTTGGGGTTCAGTAGTGCTTTCAATAATTAAGGAATCAATTATTTATTTTGGTACTTATTTCAACACATCAGAGCAGATCGTGCCTGATAAAAAACACAACCCATCTGTTGTTTCCTTTATTTTGCACAAAAAGCGGAGAGGGGGGGGGGGGTGGTAATAGTATTTTTATAATTTCTTTGGTTTCTAAATAGACCCAGCTTGGCGTCGTCTCACCTCTGCTGTTTACATTTTTGTAGCTTTTCACAAACATCTCCCTTTTTACCAGTTTTGTAAAAGTGCCTTCATAGAATGATTTGTCTGTGCCTGCATTTTGAATAAAAATATTGGTAAATCAAATGATTTTGCTGCCTAATATTTTGTGTGAGAGTACTCAGTGTTACTGTTTTCACTCGGTTTTTCCTTCAATTTTGCATAACAAATTGGTATAACATAACATTCATTTTATTTGTGCAAAAACGTAAACGTGGAAATAAAGGGGCGAGACCTAATGCCCCTTTTTATAGTCTAGTTAGCCTTGCATGATGCGATCATTTTGTATAGAAATGGTGGAATACAACAAACTTACGATGTGTATAATGAGCGAGAATGAAACTTCCAAATGGGCATATTAATAATTGTCTGGACTATATAAGAGCGCTTGCATTCTAAGTTTCAGAATCAATTATTCATAATTATGCGTTGTGTGATCATATGGTATTTTCATTGCTATCATGATTTGCAACTATGCAAGTGATAAGGAACTATATGAAGGGACATTTAACAAATGCAAAAGTTCAGTTCATTTTCAAATGGTAGGTCCACGCGCGATTGCATGCTTCGCAGTTCACGTTATGCCGGTAAAAGGCCGTTCAATAACGAACGGTGCAAAGTACATGTGAAAAATGGCTCTTATAAATGCCATCTCCGATTGTTTGAAGTCATGAATATTGATGTTAATTGAGTCTGGTACCCCTAACTTAGTCCTTTAATTGGCAACGTAGAAGACGGTGGAGTGCCAGACAGATGGGGGTAATCTTAAAATGCGCAGTGCGCATTTTTTTCCCCTGTTGGCGAGGCCAGTGACACGCATCGAGGGGTCTGTTCGCTAGAGACACACTCTTTCTACCCAGCAACCTGTTGACTCGCACAACGCCCTAAATCCCTCATACTTCAAAATGGTAAGTCATGTTTTCGATTAAAATGTACCTATATGATTACCAACTCGTTAGCTGTTGTAATTTGTTCGGGTAAATTTAGAGTTCGGGGCTTAGAGAGCTGGGTGCATGGTATTAAAAAGATAGGAGTGAGGCTCTATATGAATAGTTGCTATCGTAAACAATTGCACACAATCACGTTGAGCATGTTGAGTTGAGTGTGTGGTGTGTCCATGATTAATTGGGGAATTGGCGGCATGGTGTTGCGGGCGGGAATATGGCGAGAGCCAACCGTTTCCAGACTCCCCTGATGGTACTGTTCCTTCATGAATGAGAAAAAATGTGTTTTGATGATACGACATGTGTGCTGGATTATTTGGGGGCTTTGCATGATTGTACATATAAATAAATATCCAATTGGCATTGCCTCAAGTTTAAGCCACGGTGGCAGTCACTCAGTCATAGGTCATGGTTTTGTGTGAAGCTTTTCGACTTTAAGTCGTGAAACCCTAGTGTGTGTTGTTTACGAGGAATGAGTGTGAACAATAAAATGGAGGCGCCCAGCAGTGTGTTCCATCAAACAAGAAACTAAAATAGTGCCTCCTCCTTATTGAACTAGGTCGTTGAATTTTGTATTGTCATGGAGGCCTGCCCGTGAAGATTAATGTCTGGTCACAACAGCAGCTTGAATGAGTTCACTCGTCCATGTAAACTTGAATTATTTCTGCCTTTGACTTCTTATGCTTCTAAACTATAAGTGTACTGCATATTTGTATGACACATAGGCCTAGTATACTATAAGGTGTCCCTTGCTGATTGTGTGTGTCGTTGCCGAAGAGTGAATAACACCTCATTATTAAAGAGCGTTTCAATACAACAGTCGGGCATTTACCTCTGGTCTAAGTAATGCACCAAAGACTATAGACTTCATTGAACTTAATTAATTAACACATTCTTAATTTGATTAAGTGTTAAAAGTAGACATATTTACTGTGTAGTGTATCAAGTTTGTTTGTATGTTGAATGTTAGTAAATTATGTACTTGTATATGTTGAATTTCCTTTTTGCATGACACAAATTCGAATGAAAAATTTATTCCCTCAACCTGATGCAATGTAAAGCAAAATTCCTGTTATAATTATATACTGTATCTATGAGGTGTTCATAGAGAACTTAAAATAATGAACATATATTATTCAGTTATACTGCTAGTGCTATTGTAAGAAAAAATTGTTTTGGTTTGAACAGTTTCGTAACTTTTCCCAGCACCCACTGAGTGGATGCATCAACAGGAAGCAACAAGTTATGCACATAAATATATAGCATCCTGCTCCATTGAACCAACCTGAATATTACAAGAACAAATGAGATCTTGTTATGAACTATGAGTTCATGTTTTATTTTCTGTTTCCGTTTTAAACAGACTGACCAACTGACAGAAGAACAAATCGCTGGTGAGTTACTTTGCAATCAATTTCAACTAAGGTCTTTTGCCCCTCCACCTTAAAACAATCTTTCCTTGAATGTTCCCCTCACTTTGATACATGATTGTGTAAAACGTTGGGAGGTAGGCGACCATTCCCCCCCCCCCCCCCCTTATCTTTTACATTTCATTATTTTCTTACCATTGAACCTTTTCATATTTAAACATCTTTGGTTGATAATTCAGAAAGGATAAGGAAGGGGTACCGGTAGCACTCAAACCTTTCTACCAAAGAGAACTTTCAGTATAACAAATTAGCGCCCAAGTACATGTACATAACATGTATTTTACTCCAAATATGCATGGTGTTCTGTTGGTTCATTTTCTATTATTATGCCTTAAAAGTGGTACAATAGTTGTTGCTGGATTACAGAACAATTATCACACCAGGGGACCTATGGTTTTCCAAAGCATTTGGCAGTCTGACTGTCTCACACACTGTCTCGCCATTGACGCATCCATCTTTGCACGAGCTTGGTTCATTTAGCGTTCGATTTTTCTCTACTGTGTCTTTACAGAATTCAAGGAGGCGTTCTCCTTATTCGACAAGGATGGCGACGGCACCATCACCACCAAGGAGCTTGGAACAGTCATGAGATCACTGGGTCAGAATCCCACCGAGGCTGAGCTGCAGGACATGATCAATGAGGTCGATGCTGACGGTAAGGGAAATCAAATTTGACACACTCCCTCAAGACAAAAGATCCTAGTGTCTTTCTCAATATACATATTTCCGGGAAAACACATTGTGGTAAATTATGAGAAAGCCGTACAAGAGAGGTATTCGTAGAGCTCAATACTGGAATGAATAATACTTTTTGTTTAAGACAAAGAAAGTCCAATGTTACCTTACAAATTTGTAATTTGTAAATCCTTACAATTCAATATCTGTTTTCGCTCTATCAGGGAATGGAACGATTGATTTCCCCGAGTTCTTGACGATGATGGCAAGAAAGATGAAAGACACCGACAGCGAAGAGGAAATTAAAGAAGCCTTCCGAGTATTCGACAAAGATGGAAACGGCTTCATTAGGTATGTAAATAGAAGAAAATAGAATAAATAATGTATATAAAATATAACACAGAATAAAACGAGATATATTCCTTATAAATATAAGACACTGGATTTTGTGCACGTTTGTTTCCAATCTGACTTTGTATTTAATGCACATTGTTCATAATTGCTTGTTAGTAAACCTAAGACACGGTCGAGTATCCCATGCCTTGTTAAAGCTAAGAATTTATGTTAACTGTGCTGTTTATTTATTGAAATTGTAACCTTTTGGGTGTGGTGATTTTGAACATTATCTAATCTGCATTGATTGTCTAATAGAGTAAAACATCTATTTGAATTTTTCCTCAGTGCTGCCGAGCTTCGTCACGTGATGACCAATCTTGGTGAGAAGCTTACAGATGAAGAGGTTGATGAGATGATCAGAGAGGCAGACATTGATGGAGACGGACAAGTCAATTACGAAGGTAAACTTTTGATGAAGAAACTAAACCAAGTCATTCCATTTTAAACACATTTTGTGTTCCCCTGTTATCCACAAGCCTGTTCAAAATTGACATTTTTCTACAGAGAGGTGGGAGAATTTAATGCACACTAACGAAAACTCAAGTTTGTTACACCTTTGTTCGTTTTGGAAGCTACTTCAGAGATATTTCTGCGGTGCTTTACCAAACCTCTGCAGATTGTTTAGCAATTTTCAATATTAAACATTTAAACGCTATACGACATCTTCTGGTAGTTTTAACTCGATTGACATATCTTTCTTTCTCTCTCTCATACAGAGTTCGTGAAAATGATGACGTCGAAGTAGATAGCGCCACCACAGGTTCATCTTGACACGCCATCGTCTGCTTTGTGGAGAGCCAGTCTAGATTTCCTACACTTCTCTTAATGCGACATTCTTGTACAGTGTATGATCAAAAAAACATAATTTAAATCTTGATAATGTTATACGAGTTTGGTGATAAAAATTGCGAAAGTTCTTTTGATGTTTAATTTCATTCCATCCCAAACATAATTCTATCAAAAAAGCATTTTCCTTTTTTTCTCATGGCCAATATGAGCATTGACGTCGGCAAACAAAAGTGGAACCAGTCCAAACTACATTGTTTTTCAACCTAGCTGACCATACACTTTTACTAAGAGCCTTTTATAAAATTAAAAAACCAACCCCAGATTCCTATGAACTTTACAGCATACCTAGGCAACGCATGTGTCAACTGGAGTAGGAATTTAGTGCCCGCTATGGTCAGCTAATAACTATGGATTGTTTATTATGTTCAAGATTCTTTCAGGCTTTGCCATTACAATTTGACAGTTTTGTAGCTAGGGTTAAAACTTGTGAACCGAACACATTCGCATTGTGTCACCTTGTTAAACAAAATTCAACTTTTTATTTTGTTGTGTCTCTTAGTTAGTCATGCATAATTCATTTTGAACAAAGTTTTGTTAAAACAGTTATATATCGTCATGATAATGCGAGTATACGTTTATTTTTGTGTGTACAATAATGCGAACAGAAGATGCAGGGTTGTTGGTTGGTCATTATTTTGTTTTCCATTTTTATTATAAATATATTGTTTGTCTTCTCTGCATGCAGCATTAATGTAAATATGCTATCATCCATGGCATTGTTTACACAACATGGAAATGAAGTTGCTTTCTTTTTGTATCAGTGCCTTACAACCACCGGTTTTATGTCTGTATTTTAATAAAACACACTTTCTTTCTGACATTTCAACGGTTTTATTGTCTGTTTATAATGCAGGTTTTACTGTCTTTTTTGATTTTAGAGTGTGTAGGGCCGGATCAAACGTGTTTTATGATTTTGTTTTTGTAATGCTTTAAACTCACGCTGTCTGTCTGTTATTGTCTTATAGTTGAAATGTGCGGGTACTAAAATAAACTTGGAGCTACATTATGATAAACAATGATTGCAGACGTGTATGCAAAGAAAGTATCCACGAAATGGGTCCTCTCGTGTACTCCATCGCTGCTTCTCTTTGGAATTTATTATTTTTTATTATCCGAATTTGTTTTTTAAATGATACATATACCTGTAAATGGCGGATATCCGCTGTTGAATATCGAATAAATAAATATCTGTATAGACCTTTCTATTGCAACGTCACCCGAGTTTTTGCCAACCGAGGTTGGACAACTTTTGAAAGCCAACTGCATATCAAAAACAGATAGCCATAGCAATGTTACACAAAATATTCAAAAAATAGTGTTGAATTTGTTGCAAACAAATCAACCAATCGTGGAAGGTATTTCAGCTCATGAATCTTTACAGAAACTTTTTAATTTGGTCACAACCTTTTTTTAACACGATTGAAAGTTTTGCTAACATTCGGCCGTCCATGCCAACCGGCGCACTTTGTTTAACAACAATGGAAAGGTCTATTCTACCTCTCTTTGCTATAATCGACCTTTAGGTCAAATAGAACAGCAGACATTTGACCTTATCACGATGATGCAACAATGGAAAACGCACATCTATGTGCGCGCACAGCATGGACCAATGAGCAACCTTCTGACCTCTAGCCGAGGGTGCCCTACTTAAGTGACATCATTTTCATAAGATCTATATTATACCCAGCCCCTTCCTTTAGCAAATCACCCAAAATGGAAGATGAAAACTTGGTGTATTTTTAGTTCATTTGAGAACGGCAAGACTTTTCAGAGTTACTGCTGGATTAAAGAGATGCAGTTTATAAACAATATTTAAAATATGTTAAGAGTTATAGCAAAACATGTTTAGCTAAACACTATAACTTATCAAAACAAAGTCACTGAATGCTTATCAAACTATCACCGGAAACATAAAATTAATATGGTGTCAATTATTAAGTGATAACGCCGAACATACTGCCGGAAGGTGTTGTCGTTTTAGTGAACATCTTTTTTATTCATTTTAGGCATCGTCGAGTTACAAATGTATTTCTCAAACATGTGGGAAAAGGTGATGTTCTGCGCCGCAGAAAACATTGACCTGGTTCGTCTTCTAGTCGGCAAAGTATGACCTCCACCCTAACACTGGACACGCCTCGAAATTTCTCAGCGTTCTACGATATCAATACGACGTAAACGTGTCTGAGTATATACATGTACATGCCCGATGCTTCGTTTTTGAAAGGGCAAGGGTACCATCGCGTTGTTTTCCTTGGTAAAGGGCAGTAAGGGCACCAAGACAATTGCCTCCGTTGCCTCTCCGTGAAGTATCAGGCATGCATAGAGCGCACATTCAAATATTAATCCATGTTTTTCCCATTTAGCTCCACGCGCTATTAAGAAAAATAAGAAAGAGAGAAATGTAGGCTCCACACAAACATTCTTGTTATTCTTTTTATGCAGTCTTGTTTATTAAGATCGAATACACGTTTCCCTTTACACACTAAGTGGCCAAGTAATACAAATCGGGTGTATGTCGTGTTTTTGGCCCAAGGACAAACGAGAATCAATTTGAACTGAAGTGAACGCTCATTTTAGACCCTGTTAGTAGTTCTTCACGTTCGAACCCTCGATTGCTGTGAAAGTCGTTAGGCGGTGGTGGTCGACTGTGTTGTTTTCACAAGAGTTGTATTAATTGGTTGCATGTTGTCTTACACAAAAAATGTTAAGAAATGGTGGTGCGATGACGGATTCAGCCCCGAGCGTATTCCGTACAAATATTTAAGTCCGGAATCCACGGTGCATAAAATGTAACACGTGATACAATTTAATAAACTTGTCTTTCCAATTAGAAATCTGGATTGCCTATATGCGAACATTTGTAATCTTGGGGCACCACAATAATTACGAGAGGCATTGTTGGGCCTCCGTAAAATTCCAGACCCCAAATGGCACGTTGACAAAGGTCACCGATGAGACAATTTTTAATGGAGAATATAATAAATTAATATACAAGATATTTGTATAATCATACATACATTACTTCTATATACATATACGGTTTATCTAATTCAATAAGCTTTTATATTTTTGACATTATTATTTCAAATTTGCATTAACATGTAAAGGTTTTGTTTGTATAAGATGTTACATTTCGTTGGAATGGAAGATAGTTTTAAAGTTAGGCAAACTGTGTGAGAAATGAGAATCTTTCTCAAAGTCAAACAGCCCGAAATAATTTTATTTGCAAATTGAAACAGTTACAACTCTGGGATGATCACCTCAACAGTAACAAACTCCTTCGAATAATACCAAAGTCAAGGCCACCTAAAGTAAAGCACTAAAGAAGCATATAATTATAAGTAAATTTATCTTTACCCCCCCCCCCCCCCCCCACACCCACACACTGCTCGTAAAGGAGCCTCCACCGGGCGCATGCTTTTGGCATACCCTTTTCTCACACGCCTGTTGTCAATTAAATTCACGGCAATGTGGGCAGCAGATGTGTAATTATATTTTGGTCCAGTTAACCACACATTCAATGAAAAACAGTCTTTGGTGCATTAAAAACAGCGGAGTAATTTCCCTTTGTAATACAACGCCTTTCATAGTGAGATATAAGAGGTAATCATAATATGACCAAGGACGGGGGTTGGGCCATGAAAATATACTCCTGGGGGTAAAGATATGAAATATTTCTCTTCTTCAAAAGAAAAGGAATGGTTGGAATAATAATTTGGGTACAACACACGTTTTAAAGGTAATCCACCCGATGTTACATTTACTAAAGGTAACCACTTTACAACTTCCCTTCCACACAAAAATCCTTCATAGGCAAAAAGTATACATTAGAGTTATTAAAGTCATCCCAAAAATTATATTATTAATTTTTTTGACCCATTCTTCAAAATTTAAATTAAAAAACCTTACAATATATCGATCCTATGATTTTTATATAATTATTTACACATTTTAAGGGAACTGGAGGACGAAACTGTGTGCAGCTTGTGTCGAGTATACGCTTGAGTTGGTAGAATGCATGAATATAAAGAAAGGTGAAGAGGCTTGTGATTCGTCGGCCGCCTTACGCCTTATTTGACGTCATCATATTCACGAATTCTGAAATCATAATGAAAATAAAAGGAAAATGAACGATTTTACCCTAATTATTGTGAGATGTTCTTTTGTTCCCGCGTTTAGATATAGTCTCGTCAGGAAATGTTCACTGAAGGTTTAATTTGACAGTGAGAGTATCAAGCTTTTAAAGCACTTCGGTGTAATTCGACGTTTCGATAAGTATGCTCTGGTGTTCAGAAGAATGCAAGGATTCTGAAATATGCCTATAGTGTTCCACTCCAGTGGGAATTATCACAATCGCACTGAATCAAACCCGTTGACGCCTTAACACTTGTTAATTATTTATGAATAACGGAAGTTATTCATTTATTTTCCGAGTGTTTATTTCATCGACAGTTGAGACCAAATGAGGCTAGTACCAGCTCATCACAGCACAAACAGTCAAACGTGTCCCCCGAGAGATAGATCTTTGCAATAATGTTAATAAAAATCAGCGAAAAAAATACTGATGAGCCGAAATCACTTAGGGCCTATACCTATAGGTAAAACAGGGAGCGACTAACCCAACCAAGAAGTCTAAACCATCAGTAGTAAAATAATCCAAGCCTCCAGGTCCTTCAGTATGAATAATACAATTGTATAAATTACGGTCAAATAAAAGAGCTGCATTCCTCCCCCTTCTCCCCCCACCCCTTCTCTCTCTCACGAGGGAAAGAGAATGGACTGATCTGGCGCTGACCTGCGCTTGCCAGCAGCCGGCCATATCGGCCCTGGTTAATGTACGAGTGCTGCAGAATATAATAAACCGTAATGAGAGTGTCTCCCAGAGAGTGTCTCCCAGAGCGTGTATGAGTCGAGGTTGATGCTCAAGTCCGGCGAGATTGCCCCCGTCTTGCCCGATGTAAATTAGCGCTTCCTTTAGACATCAACGGCAAAATATATTAACATATTTATTTGCGATTAACTATGTTTTGATTGAGCACTCTGTACAGAAAGCAGCTCCATGTTTTTACGTTGATACTTCTACTACTAATGTTTTGTTGTTTTGCACCTTTTAAAACAAATAAATAGGCGGCCTAACTCTTGCAGTCGGACTATTTGTTTTTTGTAACGGTTTTAAATAAGTTTCTTTAGTTTTGTGCAATTTTTGAATTAATTCTGAGTTGTACTGAAAGACAGCTTTGTGGGATCTAAAAAATAGTTAGCATAAACACAAACATTTAAATCGCTTTTAGTGAACGATTGATTTCGACAACTTCTTATTATTTCTTTCGAATATATATTTTTTGTACAGTCGTTGAGCCATTAAATTCATACTTTTATTTGTATACACGAGACCATTATATACCTTCGTAATTGACTTGTCCGTCTCCGTCAATGTCTGCCTCTCTGATCATCTCGTCAACCTCTTCATCTGTAAGCTTCTCACCAAGATTGGTCATCACGTGGCGAAGCTCGGCAGCACTAAACAAACACAGAGATGGGGTTTTATGAGAAAAAAACAAATAATATGCACCATGTTGCAAAGTATGTTACGGTCACAATATGTTGTTAGGTGACTTAAGACAATTGTTCAAAATAACTATACTCATCCTGCCTCCTTAAATGACAACTAATGTTACCCAAACAAAAATAACTTTTATTATTTTCAATGGAGATTCGTTCACTATTATTATTAACAGTAACATTTAAGTGTCTTCAAATACTTATAATGTTGGTTTACATAAAAGTTGTTGCAATTAAAATGAATTGTCCGTCAGACTATATGATTATAAATTTAATGATGTTTATAAATCCAAAGTGCTTGGTATAAATGGAGAGCCCTTATCTCTTCAACTGGATTTAAACAAATGCGCTAGTATTGGTTTGAAGAAAGGTCAACTTAGCCTCGTTTTGCAGTGTAGCAGCAGGTGACATTCAACGAAATGACTTTAATATAGTCAATGGTAGCATTAGGCCAACGTTGCGCCGCACCCCTATGGAATGCACCCACTTACATTGCAATCATCGGTCTCCCATTCTATGACTAATCAACCAACTTTGCCTTTCGCCGTCAAATTCAACATTTCTTTTCCCATGACAAGTTCTAAATGTCACGGAAAGTTCACCGTGAAATGCAATTACGTTCGGTGGCTACGGGAGAGCTTTGGATACCTGATGAAACCGTTGCCGTCTTTATCGAAGACTCTGAAGGCTTCCCTGATCTCTTCCTCCGAGTCTGTGTCTTTCATCTTACGAGCCATCATCGTTAAGAACTCTGGGAAATCAATCGTGCCGTTACCTGAAATTGAAACGGAAAGGAACACAATGAATATAACGTCAGATTATTTTTATTTAATTGCTCCAATATTATCATCATACTATAACACATGCAACAGTTTAACCAAATGTACAAAAACTGTACCTTATCTTGACTCAAAATGAGTAATACCAAAAAATTTAACATCAATTCCAATATTGTATAGCAATAATATTGGTTAAACACACTGGATTAACAGGTTTGCCAATAGTAGGCGAGTTGCACCTTTAAAATTTTACATTTGTAGGTTTGCCAAATTTGTACCTTGTCATAAAAATAAACCAAAATGAACATTTAATGGACTACTATTTTCCATTATGTTGTTCAAGGCCAATGATGATAGACGAAATTACAGTTTAATTACTATTATTAATTTAAAGCGATTGATTTAGTCGAAAACTGCTCAGTGAATGTTGATGGGATTATTAATGGATAAAGAAGTATTATATGTTAGAAACATTTTCATAAGTCTGCAGCAACATTCTTTGTTGTGGATTTCAGTTGATGTATTTTTCTCAGTAATGAAATAGTATTGAATTCACCGTACTTCAATGACGATTTCAGATCGGCCACGAACCGTGTATTAATCGATTTTATCCAAATTTATCAAGGGCCGGTATAAAATGAGGTAAATAACTTAAATATTTTTACTTCTTACCGTCAGCATCGACCTCATTGATCATGTCCTGCAGCTCAGCCTCGGTGGGATTCTGACCCAGTGATCTCATGACTGTTCCAAGCTCTTTGGTGGTGATGGTGCCGTCGCCATCCTTGTCGAATAGGGAGAACGCCTCCTTGAACTCTGCAACAATGGTAAGAATGAGATGTTTCATTTAACAATTGTCCTACAGAGACACAACTTCCAATTTAAAACGTCGGTTATTGACGTCTGGGACAATTTAAATATCACCTTGAACCGTTGTTCTTTTCATCACGTTCACAAACTCCATTGTTAAAAGCAAACTCTGCATGCTTTATTGCAGCTCAGTATGGAATTGGACCCCAAAACCCTGTTTGTTTTTTTCTCTCGAAATCAAAATGTCCACTTGAGAGTTCTTTGCACGCCTTTATCGGACTCGTGGCTTCTGTTTAAAACCTTCTTTAATATTTTCTTGCATTTCTGTCTCGTCTTAAAAGTAACGATTATTCAGTATTCACACGTACTTACCGGCAATTTGTTCTTCTGTGAGATTATCTGCCTGCATTTATGAAAAGGACGAAGAACAATTCTCTACTTTAAAGAAATAACAAAAACGTATAGAAGTAGCATCAGCGTGGAAAACGTGCTCGGTGTTTGAACAAAAACATCGTCACTTGCTTCTACCTTTAACGTAAATCCGAGGTTGATTAAACACACGCATTACCGCTTCAAAGTCAATCAACTCAATGGAGATTTTTCAACTTTGATATTTACGGGAAACGAACCACCTTCATTAGTGAGATAAATATTGGTTGATAAACCATCTTAAAAGGTTCGTATTAGGAAACATTTTTGTTCAACACAAGTTGACGGTTTTTATCTTTATGACCGTAAAAGAGTAGTTTTTGTGAAGACAATTTCACAAGTCTGCAGCTGCGAGCAGAATTTGCTATTCCTGATCAGTGAGCTTTCAAAATACAGACTTAACACCTTTTATACATCATATTATGGCAAATAATTATTTAATAATAATCAACAAATCTGTAAACAATGAAGGGGTTTTATCCCCGAGCCTATAAAGCTGCACATTCAATTTAGGAAGGTATTATAAGTGCAGTTACTGAATCAACCAAGCTCTAGTTGGGACTAGGAGCAAGTCTACTAATCAGATTCACACGATGCAGGTGGCTGCTGTTGAATGTTGACAGAAATGATCAAATAAAATATAAGTACAAAAGTAAATATGCATTGACATCGATAATTTCCGTGTTTTCCCTTTTTCAGGAAACGAGAGGCCTAAATGCATCGGATAAAAAGTAACATTTTAAAACAAACAACATTCGGCGTAAATAAAACTTTAAGTTTATAAATTAACGAATGTTTAATGATGACCCACGTATGCATTGGTCATTAAGGTGTAAACTACCTGTCAGCATGTAACACTACAAGTAGCGGTTTAACAAATTAATTAATTAAAGGCATACATTAATTTGAAGAAAAACACAAAAACATTCGGGTTTGAAGATAACAAGATAATCTGAAGCAACACCTACCATTTTAAGCAAATCTGTAGATCCTATAAAATCCGCACTGCTTGCTATCTATAGTAGTTTGGCCGGATAACGCTGACTCGATACTCGCTGTCTAATTTTCATCAGAATGTTGAAGCAGGAGAAAATGCGCACTGCGCAGTGTGTTTATTATTATTCAGTTTGTCTGGCGTCCTCGATATTGTCGCGATGAACGCACGGTTGTTTGGCTCAATAGACTGGTGCCCTCTGTGGGATCTGTATAAAGGTTATTCGAATTACTTCATAGTCAGTATTATCGCCGATAATAATGCCCATGGGCGGCCCGATCCGACCGCAGAGCTAATTTGCCACCACGAAAAGGTTGCTTTTAGTAATAAAAAAATATTTGTTGTTAAGCACTGTATACTCAGTACTTACCCGAGTTCTGTGAAAAAAAAATAACACAGGCAAATCACTCTGGTCGGTTTCGGACCCACGACCTTTGTTTTGCTAAAAGCAGATTAGATGTCTTACCAGTAGACCATCGAACTAGCCCGGTGGCTAGAGGCAGTTCGAACCCTTAGCAGCGTGTACCGCAAAGGTTTAACAGATGCAAAATTTATATATTAAATATATTGTTTATGATGTGTCCTTTTTGTATATTCTCCCACTCCCAATCACCCAGAAGACCGGTGTATTTCAGTACAAATTACAAAGAAGAGGAAGAGAGGGGAAATCGAGATTCAGTTGGTAAAGTTTGCCTCCTCAGCTTCCACCTTCTCCTCCTTCTTCACCTCCTTTTTCACCACCCACTCCCACCGTTTCGAGACAATCGCAGAGCAATGATGAGATGAACAACAAGATGACCGCATGCATCATTATTAGAACTTTTCTTGTTGCCAGGGGGCAGTGCCTGTACCGTTCCCTGGCATAATTTAATCTGAAACATTGTTCCCGAGTGTGTGAGGGGGCTTACCGTAACGCATGATTGGCCAAGATGGCGGCTGCTGCGTTATCGAACACCCTGGGGATGAGGTTTCACGGTCTAGTTTAACCAAAGCACCACGATGGGCTTTGGGTTCGGAAGAGGCACGTGTCTCAACTCGAGCTCAGCTGGTTCAAAATAGCTGCAATCGATTGCGTAAATTTTGACGTTAGCACGGGAGGAAGACTGCTTGGACTTCCATCACACTATGTACTGATGAGTATGGGTGTTTGGGCACTTTCTCGTGCCCATAATTATGTTTAACTATGGTTTAGCCATAGATATATGGTTTTTGCTTCATTTAAACAATGAGGCAAACTCCACAGTTACACCCTTCTTAAGTTCGTGAAAGATACATTCCTGAAACTCATTCCCACCCACAGGTGCCAGTTTACTCGTGTTGAAAAGCATTAATAAACAACCAAGACTGTCTTGCTCGTTGACACTTCATTGTGTCTTGGCCAGGATTTTAACCCACTTTATGTGTCAGCCACGAGAAGAGCTTGATTTGGACTTCTCTCGACTTCTCCGTTATTCCACATAAACAGCTGATGATCCTTATTAAAAGTTAATACAAAACTTAGCTAGTGGCCTGACGTTTCAACCCTAGCAAAGTCTCTCTCGAAAGGCAAACAAAATAATAAATCAGCGCCCCTTCCTCCTTTCCTTCAGAAAATTTAATATTTTGACAATTATAGAGTTTTACCTCATCCTAAAAAATAAATGTTTGAAAAGGTAACTGAAGTAAAAGGTTTAACGAATATATAAGATTTTAAGACATAAATGCCTGATGCTGGCGTACGTGCATAAATTGAGTACATAAAAGGTGTGTTACGACTAATAGGTGTTTCGATGTTTATTTTTTTGGCGGATGATTTCCAAGGTTTGACCTTCACCTGAAGTGAGGACCCAGCCTATAATAATATGTTCATTCTCGTCTTTATTAGACGGTGGTTTCGTCATCGTAGCAGCAGCGGCTATGCCTAAGTAAACAATATCTAGGGACCACTGTTAGAGCTATCTGGCGCCAACCGTCCTTGTGGACCTGTATGTGCTTGACTAGCGATATGGTTGCTTGGGAGCAGGGAATGGGTTGACACACGATACAACTTCAGCAAGAATAGAGGGCTTCCTGTTAGATCACCGATATCGCAAGAATACA
Source organism: Leptasterias polaris (assembly GCA_037783415.1). Lineage (NCBI taxonomy): Eukaryota > Metazoa > Echinodermata > Asteroidea > Forcipulatida > Asteriidae > Leptasterias > Leptasterias polaris. The sequence continues at coordinate 111,122 of JAZGTN010000024.1, read as the reverse complement.
TCTACCATGGTCTACCCATAGCTGATGAATATTCATGTGAAGTATAATTTTGCAGTGACCGATTGTGTTATCGCATAATGCATAATGCATTATAATGCGTCACAGTCACCGGTACAAGCCTTTTTGCCGCAACCCTATCCCAGAATCCTTTGTTATCATTCAGCGGGGAAACTCGTTAATTGACAAAAAAGGTCAATCAACTTGTAATCCTGTGACAACCTTTACCTGGCTATCTGAAGGGAAGGAGGAAGGGGAGCTCGAGCGGTATCGACCGATGACGTGGGCTGACTGAATTAGAAGTCTAGCTCAGTCTCTGGCCATAGCACGTGTTCTATTCAAATGGAATGGTAGCTCGGCGTCATTCGGTGTGTATATTTCCTCCATGGTTGTATCGGTCGAGCTGAAATAAAATCATGGCTCAGTCGATACATGGAGGTCGATATGAGTCGATATAGCTGTTAGCAGAATTATTTGTCCTGCCTACCATTATAATATACACAGTGTAAATGAGTGGGAGAAATCTAACACCTGTCGACGATGAACCACTAATGCAAGGAAGAAGTAGTTTCAGTTGCAGTGCTCGTCGTGTGTGTGGGTGTGAGGGGCAGGATGGAAAGGTTCCCTGGGGAGGGGGGAAACCAACGTGTTCCTCCCCTTCCGCAACCGGCTGTAGCCCACTTGCTTAAAACACTCATGATCTGAGTGTTAAGTTGATTGAATGTTTGTTCTTTGCAAGCAGTTGGCCCATTATGTCATTAAATATCTTCTGTGGTCCTTTCTCTATCTTGGACAAAAACACTTTTTACTCAACAGAATGTGTATTTTAGTGCACAGTCTTGCGGTTAACATCCTTGTCTTTTTCGTGGGCTAGTGTGAATTTGGAACAAATTTACGCAGCGGATATGATGTTTGAAAGTTGGCTTATATACTTTATGGTGACCGTAGACACGAGGAACAATGTCTAGTACACACGGGAATTATACAGAGAGGAATGTCCCACAAGAAAATACAGTGACATTCCCCTCCCCTGTTTTCTCAACAAGTAGACTTTGATTCAGCTGAAGCTTATAAATCAGCATTTGTTGACAAAAAACCAATCTATGACCCCGGCCTTTAAGAAACTGAAAGACCAATGCCCAACCTATACGTAATATTAATCTTAATACAAAAGTAAACATTAGAAACCGCTATCTAAACTTGCACTTATCTTTAAAATGAATTCGGTATCCATGGCATAAAAACAGGAAACACACAAACAGGAAACACACAAACAGGAAACACACAAACAGGAAACACACAAACAGGAAACACACAGACAGGAAACACACAGACAGGAAACACACAGACAGGAAACACACAGACAGGAAACACACAGACAGGAAACACACAGACAGGAAACACACAGACAGGAAACACACAGACAGGAAACACACAGACAGGAAACACACAGACAGGAAACACACAAACAGGAAACACACAGACAGGAAACACACAAACACATAGACTGAAAAATGCATCCTTGTGGAGCACTCTTTTGTTCTTTCCTTTGTCCCTGCACTTAACAGTTTCCCATAGACTTTGTACACAAATTTCCTTGTGGAGCACCCCGGTCTTTAGAAATTCCATGTGGAGTCCTTTTGTTTTCCCTTTTTTGTTTTGTCCTTGGTCTCCATAAGGTACCGAAAGTGAGAGCAGGAAACACACAAACCTTCTTATGCAGTAGGTTGGATAATTTAATTGTTGATTCGCATTCATTATATATTATAAAGAATCTGATTTTATTTAGACGACACAAATCGAATAACAACAAACAACACAAAAATAATGGCATATATTCAGCAAATAAGCATACCACATTGTCAAAATAATAAAGAGGGTAAGCACTTTCAGTTAACCTGTTATATGCAACCGGTAATTGTTACGGTTTTTTCGCACCAGTAGCTTAGCAGCATAATGTAGGCCTATTATTATATCATTTTCAAGACAGAGTCTGTTTTCCACAATCGCTTTTAGATTTGAATGCCAAGTTTCGTCTTGGGTACTTTGGAAGTCAATTCTTTCTTAATGTGCTGTTATAATATTTGAAAACAAAGAACATGTAAAATGTGACATAAATTTTTTTTTTTACAAAATAGCCACAGATAAGGAGAGTCTGGGGTTTATACAAGACTCAGATTTGCACATTATAGAGAAAAAACGTGTAAAATACTATATATGGAAGTTGCCGAACGATTTCTGTCTCGTACTTTTGATAATAAGGAAAGGTGCACATCTCAAAAGGAGTTTAGCGTTTACTTTTGTACAGTGGTGCTTTATGTCGTTATTTTAATACAAAGTGTAAAATATTACTATCTATATAGCGTATTATCTTGCCTGCCTGCACAGTTTAACATAAATGCTTGCTTATACTGTCGTAATTATCAAACAATGTAAAATTTATCACAGTACTGTGTAATGTAGTATCTTGCCTGCCAGGAAATGCATTGGAATACGAGGAACAGTCTATTAACTTTGAGACCATCTGCTAAAATAAGAACAATAGGAAATACGGATGGCGTTCCTTTAAAGTTATTGTACATCATTTCACAATACTCAAATACATATTTAAAAGCTACTTCGATTCCAAGTAAATATCTTCCGTGGTACGAGCACCAATTTCCTTCCGCTTTAAGTGTTTTTGTTTAGAAGATATGGCTTGATAATGTGTAGAAACTAACACACAAGTGATCCGAAAAGGAAACTATATAAAACCCCAAAAATACAACAGCACATGTAACCATAACCTGATATAAATACAACTTGAGCACCTCTTTAGATTACATCTCCTCAAATTATATGTAGGGGGCCTATCACATAAATTGAGTAATGAATACCTCTCCCGACCCCCCCCCCCCGCCCCAAAAACCCCAACAACAAACAAAACAAACAAACGAACACCCAAAAGAAACACCCCAACATTACTAAAATCAGCCATTATCTTAATGTAGATATTGTTGCCATTGCTACCGATTACGATTACTGAAACGAGTATTATTATGGCAAACTGTCAACATTGACTGTTATAAAGATAAGCTGGGAGCAGTCGCTGCAGAGACTTATAAAATTATGGCCATTAATATTTTACAGCGATGATATAAACGCATCAGAAATGCGCCCTCTGTCGGAATGTGTCAGGCAAAACTCGTCTAGTTAGAGAAAAAACTCGTCTTGTTAGAGAAAAAAACCCAACCAACAAACAAACAAACAAACAAACAAACAACCCCCCCTGCACTCCAACAAAAACAAAACACAAAAGTGGCATTCACAGTAAATCTTTGCGATATTGAAATTAAACTCCATTAAATTTGCTGGATATCCAAAATATACATAACTTTAAAAACTACCTCTGGTTTGCAAAAGATCTATATAGGCATATATACAATGCTGGTTGCAAACATTTCGTTAGAATTAAGGACGTCTGTGTATAGCTCTGAGGTAATTCAAAACACGATTTTGCTCTGTACTCGTTTTATCTGTTTTCGTTCAATACATACAATTTCACAAACTTCATGTCAACATTCAAAATACTGCCGTACTTGAGGTAATAGGTTAACAGTAATTGAAAAAAGAAATTCAGCCTTTCTTTTCAAAGATCATGAAATCTAGATTCAAGCTAAGATAATATTATATAAGATATATACAGATATGCGAATACGTACCTGTAAATAGTTGATAATAATAATAATATATTTAATAAAAAATGTATTGTATTTGTTTTTTTAATTAACGATGTCACTGTTGCAACTTGTCATTGAATCTCACGAGAAATCATCATACTAGGATTATGTTGTTGTATCATTACTGAAAAGGGCTGACAATTACTATATGTTTTTTCTTTAATTAGATTTGTTTTCCCCTAAAATTTAAGAAGGGAAGCACCTTACATTGTAAGTTGTCCTAACATTTACGCAAACAAAACTCAAAATATGTCGCATAAAAAACGAGTTTTATGTGACCTTGTATAACGAAGACGATTACAGCCATTTTGGTTGTTTCGGGCTGGCAGGGAAACAGTTAAATGGACAATATCGACTGTAGGATGAAACGAAACCGAGATGACTTGAAGACAGTACCACGACCATAAAAGACATGTTTAACATAACAATACAAAAGTCGGCGCTTCAAGACCTCACATCACTCGCACTGAACAGGGAGCAGAACGATCTCTCCTCACTGCGTCCGTTCTCAGACGTCGGCGAGATTGCTATCCATCTCCTTCCGATTTGTCACTGTATTGGCACGGTGGGAGATGACTACGATCAGGCAGTGGGTTCTATTTGTGCAATTTACCTCGAGGACATCATGGCCACAAATTCTGAAAAAAATTAACAAGTTGCTTTTTAGTAAATAGGTTTTCCACGAGGAAACAAATTTGATTCCTTCAAAAATGTCAAATGTATTTATTGCATTTGCGATTTTAATACAATTATGTTTTGCTGTTGAAATAATAGCAGGGGATTTATGATTCGTATACAATGGGGGGATATTAATATCAAATTAATAATGTTTGGTGTTGATTCTACAAAACACACAGAAAAAAATCAAGATTTAACACATATTTAAACGGTTATACGTTGCATTTTTTTTAGTTTCACTTGTAAAATTTGCATACAAATGTTCGTGTACAGTCTTTAGATGCATTTGATGAAATCTTATAAAAATAATTTGGTATTTAATGAAAATACTTTCATTTATTTCACAATCGATTAATTTTGTTTTATCTCCTAATTTCCTGCTAGCCAATTCATTCTTTACTATTTATCTCATTAGATACAAATATCGTCGAACCTGCCTAATTTATTCAGCCTCATGTCGTATTTAACATAATTAATATTTCATTAACATTCCAATTTGCAACTCAAACGCGTGAACTATTGATCGGCCCTGTCTGATTATGAATAGCACCATCTGGTGGCGTAGGGCCGGGCTCCCAATTTCATCAAGCTCAATCACTGCTTAAAACATGTGGTTATAATTATGCTTAGAATGATTTAGCAGGGACCCATACCAAAACCACAGTACATCGGGTAGCATTTTAGTCTGGTGACACGAATCTGGTGACCACTTTTCTGCAGTACTGTGCAATGCTGCGGCTTGTCAAGCAGAATACAGCCAATATTATCTGCCCATAATTTGTCAGTGCTATATTGAACTGGGTCCAGATGTTGTGAAGGTGCTGCATGCTTTTGGCATTAATCCCAATACGAGAAAATCAATTGTTAGATCAGTGGATTCTGATTGATTTTTTATTTTTGAAATTCTCGCCTGTTGTTGGGTATAGGTCTTGTTTCCCACGATGGTAAAAAAAACCCAGGTGCATCAATCATTCCCAGTGGGGGAAAAAAGCTTTAAGTTGGCGAAGCTTTAAAAAAAACCATTGTCGTGTGTGTCAAGCCTTTTAAAAATGATGGGGGGAAACGTCGAGCTCTTGTTTTATAAAAAATGTTAAATATACTGTAGATAGGAATTTTCCCAACGAGAATTCAAGAACAATGAAAGTGAAAAGATAAATGGTTTGAAAGACTGAACCACAATACACCTCTTTTTGTTGCTGTTGATCGTCTAATTAATTGCATTTTACATTTCAGCGTAACGGGTGATAAAGTATGTGACGAATTCGCATAAATATTTGATGGATTTTGTGTAGAACAAAACAGTCACACATCAAAGGTCAGTTTGATGCTATTATGATATACATATTAATAGTCAAATCAAGGATGAAAGCATCCGGATTCGATTGTGTTTAATGTTTCATAGGGACAGTTATGTTTTGCACAATAATAGGCTTCCCAATAATTTTAATTTTTGAAATGATATTTTCCCCAACATTGTTGATCTTCATCAAACAACACGTGCCTAGCGCATAGAGACTTCCCTGTGAATGTGATATGCGCTATACAAGAATGGTTCATTATTATTATTATCTACAATGGAAATTAGATTGTATACGGTAGACTGGCTTCCAGGCTTTCGGGTGTTTCTCTCTCTCTCTCGTTCTCTCCCTTCAGTCACACACTAGTAGTTTTACCATCAAGGCAGCGAGGCGTGAGATTGTGACTCTTGGCACGTCGCTATGCATAGCATTATTAGCTTTGCGTGTGAGGTGTGGTAGGCATCTCACCTTCGTAATTGACTTGTCCGTCTCCATCAATGTCTGCCTCTCTGATCATCTCGTCAACCTCTTCATCTGTAAGCTTCTCACCAAGATTGGTCATCACGTGGCGAAGCTTGGCAGCACTGAGGAGTTGAATGCAAAAGTTTAATACGGATTTTTCCGTTTAAAAATCTAGCCATGATCGAACGAATGTTAAAATCGTAATTTAACAGGAAACTTCATTGTGAGCATAGCAAAAAAACGAACATTTGGGTTTGAAAAAACAACGTTACACCGGGTAAATCCAGCCAAATATCTTCCAAGAATTGAAAACTTGCAATTTATTTGTTTCTCAACTTATTTTGAAGGTTTCTTTGTTTATTTTTGGCTTGCTTCATTTCCTTTTCTTTTCAGCGCACACTAATCGAAACGGCGACGGTTTGCAGTCGTTTCAAACCACACCATTAAAGTATTCTTGGAAACAAATTAAGAAGCTACTTTTGGGAAAAGTTAACCCCACCTCAATTAAACCCATTTGGCTCTCGCCGCTTCTATGATTTTTTCGGACCTGATAAATCCGTTGCCATCCTTGTCGAATACTCGAAATGCTTCTTTGATTTCTTCCTCACTGTCTGTATCTTTCATCTTGTGCGCCATCATCGTCAAGAACTCGGGGAAATCAATCGTTCCATTTCCTTTTGGGGAGGAACAGAAAAAATGAGTGAGCAGTCGATGAAATCATACGGTTCAACCACTGCAAGGAAAAATTCTTCTTAATCCACGATTCAACTCATTTCAAAAGGGATAATATAAATGCAAATAACAGTAGATGTCAATGGAAAAGTCAAAATGGCTGCAACTAATGTTGGTCTTTGGCTGGGCCTCTCAAATACGAATATTTTACTATAATGTCTCACCGTCAGCATCGACCTCATTGATCATGTCCTGCAGCTCAGCCTCGGTGGGATTCTGACCCAGTGATCGCATGACTGTTCCAAGCTCCTTGGTGGTGATGGTGCCGTCGCCATCCTTGTCGAATAAGGAGAACGCCTTCTTGAACTCTGTGAAAATTTGGTCATAGGAGATGAAATAAATGTATGGTCAGGGAGGGTGGGGACAGGGGCGGGGGTCCAGAGAATCACAGTGCCGGGGAGGCTGTTCACCGGAGCCTGACGTTGTTTGATTCCTTGATCCCTTTTTGTCATCCCCTGATAGATATTTGTTGTCCTTATAAAATAGTATAAAGTTGTGTAACTTTTATTCTAGGGCTGTATACAAGCTATACAGTGCTCTATATGTTCGTAAAATATAAGGACAATATTTCAATCTGCAGCTGGTTGTGAATAATATTGGCATAGTGACCCCCAACTTTTGAGCGAAGTTTCTTATTGTTTATTTTGATACGCAAATATTAGCAGTTCCATCTATTGTCTTAATAATGGGATACACATTGCAAAATTCTGTGAATTAAGTTACGAATCCTGCAGAAATTATTGCTCCTTATTTCCAGTTATCTTTATCAGACATCCCCCCATCATTGACCAAAGCTTGTATGAAGCAACGAAGAAAAAAGACAGGAAAAAAAGAAGACAAATTTAAGCGGATTTAAAAATACCTTGATCTTTACTCCATCTAGGAATTCCCCATGTCAATTGTTATTGACATATGGCATTTACGCTAAAGTATACCACCCACAGAAAATACGCGGGCCGCATTATACGAGGGGCTCATGATTGCCTCTGATGATAAAGTAATAACAATGCTCAATCTCCAGTGCACAAAGGCATTCCAGATGAATATTCGAATATGACTTTGCGAAGGTCTTTTCAAATTAAAGGGGTGGTAGGAGGAAGCTCGCTTCATCCGCTACCCTGAGTTTTAGAGAAAAACTGAAAGATTATGCGAAAGTTTCCTCAAAAAGTCGCGGACATTTTGCAGAATTTATGCCACAACGTTTATTGCTTCATAGATGTTCAACCGAGCGCAATGTTATTTTAAATTCATAATTTTCAACGTTTTGTTTTCATTTCACTTTCAAGTGCATACCAATCATTTTGAGAAGAAGTGGGGGTTTTTCTTTAAAAAAATTATTTGTAGGTTTTCCTGAGTTTTTTGCAATGATATTTCAATCTTATTTTAAATATTTAGTTATAAATTTGTTGAAGTTGACGTATCGTGGTCACCTTTAAATTGTTCTAAAGCATAATGTTATGCTTTGGTTTTGACAGGTACCGATACGATAGACTTATCATAACAATAGATCCTTTGTACTTGACACTTACCACTAATTTGCTCCACAGACAACTGATCGGCTTGCTGAAAAACAAAATTGGTTCTTATGTCGTGAAATATATTTATAAACCAAAAATAATAACTTTGACATTCCTAAACGTGTTTTGTAGGCTATTGATGTTAAATTTTAAAATAATAATTATTTTTTCGATAGGAGATTGTAGTTAGGTTTTTTTCCCACGAATTAAGCGGAAACAAACTCTAAAATTGTTGAATATATTAGCTTGATGGCCCCATATAATTGGGCACTGCAGCCTTTTACATCGTTGTAAATTTTACTATTTACCGACCAGGTATATTTTATTGACCAGTTATAGGGTTAAAAGAGAAGGGTTGGTGGATCATGCATAATGTAATTCCAACAGTATTTTATGTCACATGAAATTCCGGTCCATCCATTTTAAAGTGGAGAGTCCCTCGTTTTCCTTCATCAAGTTTGTGAAGCCCGGTTTTGAAATGAGTATTTTCCCCTAAAGCCGCTCCCTGCGTCCTTGACTGACTTCCTGGAATGCTCATGGATTTGCTGTGGTATTTTTTATTCATTTTGTTAGTTCTCCATACGTATTAAAAACAAAATAAGTTAAGGATTATTGTTAGAAAACTGTTTTGTTGACAACAACTGATACTATTAGACCTAGTGTGCAGGCTATGGTTCTAACTGGAGTACAATTACATGTTTCAGTGGGTGTCACATTATTTTATTAACTATAGATTAAAAACAGAAGATGTAAAGAACATGATTTACTAATCAGTCGGCCTCTGATCAATAACACATGCTCACATAGATCGCGTCAACATGATGGAAGATCTGCCAAAATTATTTGTTATTTATCTCCTTTTTATAAAACTACGTGACATTAATCAATCTCTTTCAATAACTCAGTTTGAAAAATAGTTCAATCGCCTGAAAAGGGCATCAACTTCGAAAATACCCCTCACCACCATGATTGAACGTCGACCACAGTTTTGTGATGTTGCTCCTTACCATTTAATTGCGCCGTGCCTGAGTGACTTCATTGTCAAAATTTTTTATAAACACGGCCGGCTTCTCATGGGTTTTGCAATGTCTGATGCGTCATCAACCACTCCGACTTTGTTGTCTAATTACATGCCTATATTAATATAATTCTTGTTTATAGAACTTATAATATACAACATAAGCTTTCAGATGGTAGTGATCACTGTATGTATTGCATTTCTTCAAATCGTAGGATGGTCGGACCCACACCCCTTACATCCCCCCATATCGTGTTACCCTAGTGAAAGCCACCCTTTCAATCGCAGCTTAAATGCGTATCAGAAACACCTTAGGGCAGAATAGCCGCTCCCTTTCAACTGAACACTTATCGATTTGCCTGCATTTATGCTAAAGCGATGCATTTAAGCCGCACGCACTGGAAGAAGAAAAAAAAAAACGTCAAACCGTCAACTGAAAAACGTGTAAAAATTATGATTTCATGAATAAAAATATGGTGGAAAAATAACTTAAACATACCATGTCTGAGCAGAAAGATTTACATGTACCCAAGGAAGATTTCAGCTGGCTGGAACTTTGATGTTTGACACGCAAGATTATCAATCAACTTTCATCAAAGTGGAAAAGCCGATGGCCTGTTTTGCAGCTCCCGAGCTATACACAACAGACGCAATGCGCATTTCGATTTTTTCTTTCTTTATCATATTGCCAAGGATGAACTTGTCTTGGCAGATCTTACGTAATATTACGTCATCAGATTGCAGGGAATCATGGGATAGAATTCATAAAATTATCGGCAAGGACGCGGATTGATTGTGTTACTAAGCCATCGGATGTGTTATTGGGCGTGTGGGACTAGGAAAGGGGCGGTACAATATATGCCAGCCATACTCTACTCATGACGTATTCAATTCAATAATTGATGAACTATCGATGATCAGTTCTACAAATTACACGACCGGTTAGAAGTCATTAAAACACATTGTATTTCAAACACAACTTCAAATATACCTTTTTTCAGTAATATAACTTTATTCAAAACAATAAGAGTACACTGCACTTGAACATAATCGTCTCTTTTTAACTTCTTAACAATTTAGGTACTTCCAAGGTTATAACTTTGGTATCTTGTTTTGGCATGGTTCTTAAACCACTTTATATTTCGATAAGTATACAGGTACAAATTTCAAAGACTTTTTGTATACTCAATTGCATACTATTGCCAGTATTGCTTCAAATCCATTACCAGAGTTCAATGTAAAACCTTAATTTGCACTTAGGTAGGCCCACATTTTAGAACGGTGAGGCCCCAATTAACAGAACAAGTAAACCCTGATGAACGAAATGAATGGAAACAAATAATGGCTTTATACCGGTCTCACCGAGACCAAAAATAGAGTAGAGTATGAGGTCTGCGAAGTGAATTTGTCAGCTACACCATAGCCCGGATAAGTCTCATCAAGGAAACTCCGTGGAACTTCTGCGTAGATTTCGATGCGTGGTTGTCTACCTAGCAGTCATCATGTTCACAAATTCTGTTAAAATCAAAGAAGAAAAAAGGATAAAAGTGGACTGGCCGTGTCTTTACTGAGCCACAACTCGGCCGAATTCGTAAATGACATACCCGGGAGCGCACTTGTCCCCAAATTTAACAGTTTTCTGATGACGTTCAGAGCTTACTGAAACATCGAGATGCTCTCCATGAGCACCAATTGTTTTCAGAATTGTAATAGTAGAGCTATTCCCAGGGATCGCAAATCTTGGTATGCCGATTGTATCGCTCAATTCCTAACAAAATAATGTTGTTGTTGCTTAACTCGATTCCTTTTTGTTGATAAATAAGACAGTGTACCTTCGTAGTTGACTTGTCCATCCCCATCTACGTCTGCCTCTCTGATCATCTCGTCAACCTCTTCATCTGTAAGCTTCTCACCAAGATTGGTCATCACGTGGCGAAGCTCGGCAGCACTAGTGAGGAAAACAGGTATGCATTCATTGTTATCATCTGATCTTAATGAACATGAGTAGTTAAAGCTCGAGGGACATTTCAAAGTGTTTGAATCAGTAGACATATTCTAGTTTATCAACCAGCTTTAAAAACCCCGAAGCAACGTTCTCCCTTAACAGTGGTCCGCTAGCCAAATGCCAGTTAAAACACCAGTCAAAATTCTCTACAAGTGGCCCGGCTGGCCATTTCAGTGTTGAGAAGCCCCCATGGCGAGTTTGAAATTTGGACCAGTGAAACAAAGTTGACGGAATAGTAAAGAGACAAGCTAACTGGTCCTCCTGTCTAATCTCACTGGAAAAGTTTAAGAGCAAACCCTGCACTAAAGGATGTCTTTACAGGTCTGGCCTTTAATCAAGAGCAACTGCCTAGTTCTCGATATGTGACATGGTGTACCCTTTCCTATTGTGTACTAATTGTGTTCTGTGAATCTCAGCAATTCTTTAGAGGATTTTAGGAGGGGTCCTTCTGTACCAGCGAAAAACTGTGTTAAAATATTGGAACATCGGGGGAGATACAACCTCTGCCACATATCATGCTTAGTGTACAACGGCCCGCCATGCACATTAAAGTGATCTGAACAAACCAAACGGCTCTAGTCAAAGCTTCTCCCTAAAAAAACGTGGTGTGATCCTGGTGGTTGTTTATTATTATAAATTACTAAAAACCATTAGTTGTTGTTTTATCGTGTTCATACCTGATGAAACCGTTGCCGTCCTTGTCGAAGACCCTGAAGGCTTCCCTGATCTCTTCTTCTGAGTCTGTCTCTTTCATCTTACGAGCCATCATCGTCAAGAACTCTGGGAAATCAATCGTGCCGTTACCTGCAGAAAAAGAGAGAAGAGAATGACCATGAAGTGTGCCTTTTTGGTGATGAAATTAGGCAACATTATGTGATTAAATAAACAGGAAGTACATGTATTGTCTTTGACTGGTTTCTGCTGAGATGATGATGGAACTAAATTACAGCAATGAAAATACTGTGTACAAAATTGCTTGGGAAGGTGATTGTGTTGTTGCTTGCGCAACTTACCGTCAGCATCGACCTCGTTGATCATGTCCTGCAGCTCAGCCTCGGTGGGATTCTGACCCAGTGATCTCATGACTGTTCCAAGCTCCTTGGTGGTGATGGTGCCGTCGCCATCCTTGTCGAATAGGGAGAACGCCTCCTTGAACTCTATATTGAAAACGACAACGTTGAGCTAGTTCAATATACAATATACAATTGTGTATGTTAATTTCACAATCCAAATTAATGCACCAACGTCAAATTTTCAAAAGCACCAGCCATCTGTGTTCTGAACAACACAAGGCATTCTGCCCAGATTGCCTTTTGTCAAACTTGGCCTTGAATTTCAGCTTTTGATCGTCAATAAATTCATTTATAGGCTATATTAATTTCGGTGAGTGCCTTGTCTGCATTTTGCAAGAGACGAGCATCTGCTCTTTGTATGACAAATTATTATTTTTTGTTCATAGTTTTATTGTTGAACATGTACAGCCAGTGGACAAAAATATACAATAATCTAATTGATATAATATGCCGGGGATCCGCGCATGCCACTCACTATATCAATTTTTTTATATATTTTTTTTATACATTTTTTACAATTATCTTTGATTTCTTTTACCTGCATCGTTCGATATTAATATTACGAAGGAACAAAAATCTAAAAATAATAAATTTTCGTTCGTATTTTTGTTGATCCGAAGTCCAAAATTGTATTTTCCTTTTCTATATATCCTGTGGGTCTAGTGTTTCAGAACTTGGTAATTATTTTGATTTGTTGAAAGAATAACTGAATATGCTCGTTTATAGCTTCGGTTTTGCCATGTTTGCCGGCCACTCATAACTTGACAGATAATTACTTGACTTATTTACAAATATTAGTTACACTTAAAAAACATGATTCAATTCGATGCACTTACCACCAATCTGCTCCTCGGTAAGCTGGTCAGTCTGTTGACAAATAAACAATAATAACACAACAACAAATTACACCCGAGAATAGTGTAGCAGTCAGTGGCTGGCACTGACCGTTTAAATTTAATAATTATTAAATCAATAGATTATCGTTTACCATAAAGACCCAATAGAGTGTGGAAATATCAAGTTACTAATTTGACATGATGGGTCCCAGACGTTGAAGTTGTGTGGCCTAATTTCTATGCTGTTTAAATGATTGCTCGGTGACAGGTGTGTATCGTCTTTTGTGCTGCCTGATAATGCCCATGTGTACGTGCTACCGAAACACAAAAATACATAACAATAAACACTTCGCGAGAATAAAATGTCAGAACAATTTTCCCCCCAAACAAGAGTGAGGAACACTTCAATCACACGCACATCACACACACAAATATTAAATCGTACTGTATACATACCATGTTTAATTCGTGCTCGTTTCACTGGGGAGGAATGTAGCAAGTTTGATGTCGGTTTGTTACCGCGGATTCGATGGAAAGGAGTGACAAGGCGAATTAAAATGTTCACGGTTATTGCATGTCCCTATAGCAAAATGCGCAATGCGCATTTTTTTGGACCACGTGTAGTGACATCATAGACTGTACGGTATAGGGTGCGCTAGGCGACCTTGCTTGTCATTGTAATGTGTAAAAGATGCCCGCGAGGCTCTGTGGACACCGCACAATGTAATCCTATATAGTCCATGAACGTACAATATTACATTATTATTAATTAGCATTCTAGCCCATTCACAACGCTCATCACACACAATTTCCCTTCGTGTAAAAATTAGTGGTGCCTTACGTAATATTACATCGTCTCTGTGTGATCACGTAAAGCTGGGTCTGAGAGGTTCCAGTGGAGTTACCAAAGTTCCCTTCCTCTGGTGAAGCGCGGATATGTACTGTCCATACTGTCAGAAAAGGGCATCTTGAAACGTCGCGGTCCTCGAATCCCATTTGTAGTGGCTTACTTTCCAAAACTATCTTTTCATTTTATGCAACAAATCTGTACATGTTTTGAAAACTAATCTGTTCATGTTTTGTTTGATGAACAAATAGTTATAAACATCTCCCAGATAATGGAAACTTTTCCCCTATTATATTCTTTTGAATGATGGATATCTAGTCCCTGATTGTTGCACCGAAATCTCCCTGATTGCAAGATGAAAGTGTTTGCGGCTCTGTACAGTACACATACATGTACACTATTCAGCTTAATATTGGTCCTATAGTCACTGGGTTTAAAGAAATTGAAAATAAATGTTTCTCTTCTAAAATAAGTAACATAATTATTATTTTAGCGTTGTGTGAGACCCATAGAAACTATGAGAGAAGAAAAAAACCAAACCAATATCATGATGGTAGTTTTATTAACAGTCAGACTGGCCCACGACTGCGATTGCTATACAACTGTATTGTTCCTTTTTAAAACAATATTTGTTATGGAATTGTAATGTCCATTTTCCAAAATTTGCCGGCTGACGGATATTTTTAATCATCTTAATTTGAATAAGCCATTTGAAAACCTACGTTTCTTCGTCATCATGCGAGGAGATATCAGATGTTTCTTTCTTAATTGGCATTGTTCCCCTTGCATTTTGCAGTCTAAATATTAATCTCATCATCAAAATCATTTCTGCTAAAAAGCTATCTTCCTCTCCTTTAAATCGGCCCAAGAAATCCTAAAGACACTCCCGATGTGCACAATTTACATTTATACCCTTCCTCCATGATTCGATTACACTCGATGGCAGTCAATTAGTGTTATATAGTTTGAAGCTGACAGCGGTTGAGAATGTGACCATGAACCCTCTGTGTCCAAATTAGGTCAGCTGATCTGAGCGCTGATACGAATAATACAATCTAATTTCAATAATGGCAGCCACTTTCGATTCATCCTGCATCAGTGCACCCCGTTCGCGTGCACCCCGTTCTGTCCGCGTCCCAGGGTGGAAGTAATGGACTATAATTAACGGCAGAGGTCGCACCACTATTTTGTAGAAACCGATTTTTATTATTTCATGATAATGGTCTATTATGGACAACAGAGGTCGCGCTACACTTTTGAGGAATGAGCTTTTTGTGGGAGGCTTTCTCGTTTCGAAATTCATTTTAAAAAAGTATCAAAATGAGTGTGTATTTCATTTTAAAATATTTGATTGTTTCATAATTATTTTCAAAACATTTTAAATGCAATCAATACATTTTTTAATTGTTTTTTTAATTTTATATAAACAAATTAAACATTGAACGTGGTTGGCACACATGTTAAAGAAACAATTGCCACACAAATCATCGTCTGCTAAAATTTGCTATACAAGTTCGTATACATTTTAGTAGATTCAACTCTGGCAGATGTAGAAAGTATTAATGCAGATTAAGATGATGACATTACGATATAACGGACGATAAACTTTTCACTCTGTCGGTAATAACGCACTGTGGACTGTGGTCGGGTGGTGTACTCTGAATGAATTGTATTGTAATGTGTAAGTGTAATTAATGTGTTCTCCCCTAGTCTGTACGATCCGACGCGTAAGTTACGTTTGCTCATCTGCTCATTGCTGCTGCGTTTGTACTAAATTGTAGTAGTTGTAGTAGTACAGTAGTGGTACATACAGTGTAGTACTCTACTTACCATAGACTCACTAGTACTATACCTACACCAATTAGTGTAGTACTAGTATAATGTAGTACGTACTTTAGTATTCGCAGTTTAAACTTTAATAGTAGTACTAGTAGTACTACGTAGTAGTTATGAAATTTGAGGCATTGCATGGTGAGGTATCAACAATGTTAATGTATATTTGGTTTGCAGTATCACCATGTGTATATCTACTTGCTTGTTAGATTTTGTTCTTTGAGAACTTGTCTTGCTATTTCTTCTACTGTCGCTGAGTACAGTGAGTTAGTCAACACAGACAAAGGTGAAAGTGTGACATGGCTGGATAATCCTTATGATTTTTGTACTTGTTTAATGTTTCCTGTTTAATTTTAAATAGCCTACCTCCCAAGTCATGGATACTTTTACATTCCAAATTCCTCTTTTACTTTCCAGATAGTGTTTACCCTGAGGGGTTGGCCTAAAATAAAGCCAACCCTTTATCAGTACTGATTGCCATTTGCATGACCGCATTCCCTTTCTCCCTAGTGATAGGTTTATTACTTCTGCTTGTATGCAAATCAATATTGTGACCCCTGGTCCTTTCCCCAAGACCATGCTTTTTCCAGCTAAGACAATTCAATTGCAGACCGGCAGTGGACTTGACCACATCACGTTTTCTGGTTACTCCATCATTGACATTTCATTGACATTGACATTTCTGCCTAGAACTTTGGTCTGTTTTCAAAGCTATTTGTGATTTTAATTTGTAACCCTCTTTGATACTGTGTTGGTTTTTGGGTTTTGGGGGTTTTGTTTCTTAGTTTTCTTATCCTATAGTTAGTTTTTGCTGGGTTTTTATTAGTTTTTGATTCAATCCAAGCAACGGTTTATTTCCACATTATTACACCAAGAGAAACATTACAGTCAACTCAATAGTTTTATTTTTTACAAGTGTTCTGGGTTTTTAGCATTTGGTTGAAACAGATTGTTGAGTTTATTTTTAAGGTATTCCAGTTTAGTTAAAATTATCACAGTTGATTGGTCCTTCTACATACAATTTCTATGCGAGTTTTGAGTTGATAAAATAAATACATTTTCAGTTCGTGCTTCTAAAAAATCAGTTGTCATTGTTTCTATTTTTACTAAATTCCTCGCGACTTTTCCCTACCCGATCTTGGTTTTTCTCATTTGTTCAAGCGAGTACCCCAACAGTTAGTGTTTTAATTAATTTTATTCATTAGGTTTTTTTAAGCGTACCCTTTTTCTGGGTTACAAAAGCTTGTGACACATGTGGGTTTTGTTTTATTTTCTAATTCTAGACCATTCATGACACCACCAACTAGAACTACTGCAAACACTGGAGAAAAACTGTTGGAATGTCAGCTCTACAAGCTCTTCAAGGTTATGAGAGTAGTTCAAGTGAATCTGAAGAACTGAACTTGGACAATGTCGTTGACGGTAAGGATTACATTTGAACCGTCATTATTCAGCCTAAAGAAATGTTTAACTTAGCCTAGTTCTTTTTTAAATACAATGAATTAAACTTGATAAATATTGTCATATTAATACTCCACTAATGTAAAATTTAACTATTCATACATTTTGTCACAATTGTTTTTAACAAAGTTATGCATTCTTCTGGTTGAAAAATTTGATTAAATCTATTTTTGTAAGCATTCTTGATACATTGAAATCAGTCCGCTGAGAACATTTTTACCAAGTTGTATTCAGAAAAAGGGGAATTGACATAAGCTGTTTGTAATTCAAGCCTACTGCTAGTCGCCACTCTGGTTTATCATCAGTGGTGATAAATGTTTGTTTAATTTTTTTTATAGATCACACTAAGAGTAAGAATGCTGCTCAACATCAGAAAGCAGAGAAAAGGTTTGTACTAGTATTGCTGCTAAACCAATGTCCATTTAACTGCACTGAGATTTTTGAATACCACAATTCAATAAAATAATTGAAATAATCTGTGGAAATTTAATTGAAGGGGGACGCTTACTGTAGGAGCTCACATTGAATTTTAAGAATAGGGTGTTTTAGGGGTAGTAGATTTTACAGATTTTGCCCTCTGAGTATTTGTTTAGAAAGAACATTGTTATTGAGTTATGTTTTTGAGCATTTTCTATGTTACAGAACGGCCTTACCTTCAGTTCCATCAGAAATACTTAGTATGTTTGACAAGTCAGCTGATCCCGCTGAAGGAAAAAGCAATGCCAGCATGCATGGTGGCAGAATCAGGACATTTGAGCATGTCGCTGGAAACTGGGCTACATTGGTGCACATTCCAGGTATACAAAGAAGATTATATTATGTCATACTATGAGCTGAGTTTTGTTAGATTCAATTTTTTCCTGCATGCATAGGTTTTGGTTCAGTTAGCAAATTAAATGTATCCTTGATTTCAAGGCTGTGCCACCTAAATGCAATTCAACCCCAGCCACCCAACAGACCCCAAAATAGCAAATCATGCTCTCATAGTGCTAGCTAGCTCTGCGTGGCCCCCCTCCTCCCCCAACACATTGCTTGTGCCCACAGTCTTAGCATGTGAGTGTGTGGGGGCTCGAGGAGCTAGCGCAACGTGAGTGTGTGGGGGGGTCGAGGAGCTAGCGCTACGTGAGTCCATGGTGTGCTTTTGAGTCTGTCGGGCTGGGGTTGCGGCTTGGGGTTGCGGCTTGGGGTTGTGGCTGGGGGGTGGGTCTGAGGTTATGTTTAGTATTAAAGCAAAGCTACCGCACAGCCTTGAAATCAAGGCTGAATTTATTGTTAATTTACAAGTGCTTCATCCTGTGAGAAAAATGTACGGTAGGGCTATAGGGGAGGGGATTTGTCTATGGAGGAGGGTGGTCAGGAGAAATGAAGACAATAGGGAGGAGAACACTTAATCCATATAGTTTGTCTTTATGATACAGTTGAACTAACAGAACAACTCAAAATCATCATGGAGGATCTTCTCAGCATCATGCCCTCTAGTGTTGACATGGAACCAGTGCCTGACCTCCATATTAGTTTATCGAGGACAGTGACCCTCCAGTACCAATGGATTGATCCCTTTGTTGACTCAATACGCAAGCGACTGGCTTTCTTTGAAGGGTTCACCTACTGCTTCGACGAAGTTGAGTTTTACGCCAATGACGAGAGGACCAGGTCAGTCTTAGACTTTGTTTCTTGAAGAGGCACACCAATTTCCCTCTGGTATAAAGAGCACTTCTGTGAGGGATATGTAATTAGCCTTCTCTGCTTGCCAAATGGCAGTTTAAACACCTGAGGACCAGTCAAAATTCACTCTTAAGTCAGTGGTCCGGCCGGCTAGTTCAGTGTTGAAAAGCATCCCTGTTTCATTTGAAGTAAGGACTAGTCAAAAAGCTAACTGGTCCTGCTGGTCAGTCACTAAAAAAGTTAAGGGCAAACCCTGTTAGTAATATTCGAACTTTGGAAAGGGCACTGCAGAAAACCTGTGGCAAATGCAGGTGGCACTGGTGCCCAAAGCAATTACCACAGGTGTGCTGTCGTTAATTCTAGTTCTCAGTGGTTTCTCAGCACCTCTGTAGTAATTGTGTGCTAGAAGTCACCTTAATAAAAATAAGAGCAGACCCATACAAATTGTTTCAAGTGCTTTTTTCTTCAGTCGTTGTCAACTATAGAATACACTCCGCTCGCTCGCTCAGGATCTCCGTTAACCAGAGAAAATAGAGTTATAAGGCACTGTACACGTTTGGTAATTACTCAAAATATATATTAGCATAAAAACTTACTTGGTAACGAGCAACGGAGAGCTGTTGATATTATAAAACATTGTGTGAAACGACTCCCTCTGAAGTAACGTAGTTTTTGAGAAAGAGGTAATTTCTCACTAAAATAATAAAAGACTTCTGGCCAGAAGCCTTTTATTCCTATCTGAAAGCACACTAATTTGTACAACAAGGGTGTTTTTTCTTTCATAATTTTCTTGCAACTTCAATGACCAATTGAGCCCAAATTTTCACAGGCATGTTATTTTATGCATATGTTGGGATACACCAAGTGAGAATACTGGTATTTGACAATTACCAAACGTGTTCAGTGCCTTTAAGAACGTATCACATACAAATCATCTCTAAAACTCTCAGTTACATTAGTATTGACCCAATTCACCCGATGTCATCACCCACGATTAATCTTGGTCGTACCATTTTGGGACTCAGATTCCCAATGTGTTACTACTGTGCAGGGCACTTTTCCCGGAGACACCTTACTTACAATTTGACTCCCAAAATGGCAGACCGTGGTCAGATAGTACCAGTGTTTTAGATGTCAGTGCAAGGGAACTCTAGAAGACGGACCTGTTTACTGAAAGGAACTTGATCATTTTATTTACAGCTGTTGCAGGAACTTGTGTGTATCGGTACCCTCCTAGAGTCTGTGAGGGACAAGAAACTAAAAACTGAAAAAAGTAGTTAATTTCTCTGTGAAGAAGTTTCTAAATTATTCACTCTATTCCCTTTCTTTGCAAAAATAGGTCGTTTATTGGTTTGAAAGCCAACTATGGACACCAAGAGATGTTGAATCTAGTGAAGATAATCGATGTCTGCTTGCAAGAATTTTCTCTTCCTGTCTATTACGAGGTACAAAATCATTGAACAATTCTCTTCAATGCATTTTATTTGCACTTGTGATATTTCTGTTAAATTGGTTGATATTTTAGATAGCTGTATCAAGTAGGATCTATGTCTTTTTAAACAAAGAATATTGAACAATTAATGAAAGGGTGAATATTAACTTTTCAGAGCTCTTGGTATGTGTCTGTTTTGCCCATAATGGGTCAATTGGTATTCAAGATGAATTGGGCTGAAACTTTTGTTTCAAAAGGTTGACTGAAGCTATAGTTGAAGTTGAACCTGGGACCTGTAGATTGCTGCATAGGTTCTCCTATAGCTCGGCCTAATTCTGTTTTCTTTTTTTCCCCCATTTTTAGAATCCATCATTTCATGTCAGTTTCGGTTGGTGCCTTGGAGATTATCAAAAGTTTCTTGGTGACAGTGACATGACCAGGATTCAGGTAATTCCAGTGAATTTTCTTAGTTTGATTTATCCCCATATCTATTAGATGACACTCCCTCCTGTCATCTCATTGATAGCTTTTAACTACAACTATATTTCTTCTTGTTGTAAAATAAAAATAAAATTGGTAATTATGTCTTAATGTAGTGACTGATTTGACCCAAAGGTTTCTGAACTTTTTTTTAATAGAGAGAATGCAGAAAGCTTTGTAGAGCCAGCCTTCCACTATCAGTCAGTGAAATATGGTGTAAAGTGGGCTGCAAGCAGTTCAGAATACCACTGGGAAGGTGACATCAGGTAAGACTATAAATATTCATAGATAATATGCAAACGAACTGATTCAGAAGCTCTGATTGGCAAGTTGAAGGACATGTAGATTGATTCTCAGGTGGAAGTCCAGTTGGATGTTTTATAAATATTCATAATGTGTTTTAAAGTGATATATCTAAAACTGTTGGTGGTTAATTTCTGCAAAGACATGATGGAGACAAAGTTTGTGAATAGACATTGAGATCAAAATGTAAGACTTCATTGTGTATGGTATTCTATGTTTTGTATCAAATTCTTACCATACCTGACTCTACGGAACGTGCATAACCAAGTGCTCTTTCTACTACAATGGTGGTATGACAAATTGCTTCCATTACTCTTTTCCATTCAAGATTTATAAAGCACTTCAAAAGTATAACGTTTATAAAGTTGGTCCATATTCTAGTTTTAAAAAAAAAATCAAAATATTCAAATATGCTACCTCACAACTTATCCTTTTAAAACAAATTAAGAAACTCTTTACAGACAAAGAACTCATTGGCATAAATGTTTTAATATCATTCAGTATATAAAATTCAAACTTTCAGTCATATATTAATGTTTGTCATGTTAATTATAATGTAACATTATAGTTACACAACATTTAAATTTGAAACAAAAAATTTATGAAGCAAGCTTTTTTTTTGCATCCCAGTCAGTTGAGTTTATTCTAAAAACCTGCATTAATAACACCCTGAATAGTTCGTCATAGTGTCTCGAGTTCGCTTCTGTCGAAGTCGTCGGACACATCAGAGAAATTTGAAAAACTTAAATTTGTTAATCTGCCAACATACAACAAATGTTGAAGAAACCAATTTGTGCGTAGACATACTAAAATTCTGCCATTTGTCATTGCAATTTGTCTACTCAGTGCAAAAGGGTTCTGAGCCAAGGCTAACAAGTGCTAGCGAAAAAATTATCCTACAATTTTGATCCTAATGTTTGTTTTTTATCGACCCATTTTTTCTACTTTATACTTTCAGCTAACTAAAAAAAGAGGGGGAAAATTTGATTTGTACATAACTAGTAATCCTTAATTTTCAATGTGAGCCCACTTGATGTACATAAAGTTGGCACAATAACCAGTCACCCTGAGAAGTTATCCAGCATCATTGAGAAGAAAGATAACTAAAATGTCAAAATAGAAAAGGTTTTGCGATAATTACAGGTTTGCATTTGTTGAGGAAAATGTTCACTGAGGATCCCACATTTAACAACACTAGAGAAACAATTTAACACCCCCCCCCCCGAACAAAGATATTGACAAAATAGGGAGACCGCCAACATAGGGCTAGATAGCTCAGTTGGTAGAGCGCTGGCACGTTAATCCGGAGGTCGTTGGTTCAAATCCCGCTCTAGTCAATTTTTCTTTGTTCAACCCAAAATCATTTTAAAAAATGTTTGTTCAATTTTTTGTTCCTATTGCTTCTTCTTTTCAAACATGAAATGATGAATGAAACCAAAGGCACATTCTTTTAAATCTCCCTGAAACAATGACGTACATTTTAATAAAAAAAAATTAAGTGAAAGATTATCAGAACTTTATACAGAAATTGTTTAATTTCATGAAAAGGCTCCACCCTAAAGATTATTGGCAGAGCTGACAACTCTCCCTGACTCTGCAGAAAGTTTCCTAGAAATAACCCAGTCATTCCAAGTTCTGATGAACAAATTTGCAAATCTTCCTGGTTATGGAAACCTTCCTTCTAATGTCTTGAATGTAACTTTACGTATCCCCTTGGTTGTTGTACAAAAACTCCCTGATTGCAAGATGCCAATGTTGGCAGCTCTGTAATGGTAGGAGGTGGTGGGTTTTTGTTTTCTAGAAAAATATTCTGGAATATGTGCAGTTTTTCTATGTCTGGCAAGCTCCTTCATCGAATAATTCAAACTCACACACACACCAGATATTGCATACAAAGTAAATGTACACCCGGTGAATACATAAATAAAAGTCCTTAGGGGAACATTTAAAGCAATTCAATGCCCAAGGCCTTGGCAACAGTGGCTGGGTTTAGATCATCAACCTACCCCCCATCCTTATGCAGCAATGTTTAATTTTTATTTAATGGCAGCAAAAAATGATACAAATAGATTCCCAAAGTAAAGAGCCTTTACACGTACAATGCATTCAATGTTATCAATTGGATTTGGGCCATGTATTCACTAACTCACTCACTCACTCGGTCGCCCACAGGCGGGCTCGAGTATGGCTTTTCCAAGTAATTCGGTCTTGCATCAGAGTGGCCAGTTCGTCTGTTGACTCCACACCGGTGTCCTTTTGCAGCACCCCTGTGTAAGACAATTTCGATCTTCCACGTCTCCTGTGTCCGTGAGTTGGTTTCCAGAGAATGACTTTGTGTGCCTCCAACTCCGGCCTGCTAACTGCATCCGACGGGCTGCGATTTTGTCTCCGACCCTAGGGAGGTCGCCATATAGGTCGTCATTGGTTACATGGTCCTCCCAGGATACATTGAGCACCACTCGGAGCATGCGTGTGTGCATCCATTGAACGACTTCTCCATTGTAGGAGTTAGAGTCCATGTTTCGCATCCATACAGAAGCACTGACTCGATGGTTGCCAAGAAGAAAGAGATCTTTACGTTGCGGCTAATGGTGGAGCTCCACACTTTCTTCATGTCAGCCAGTGCCCCGCATGCCTTTCCTTTCCTGACCTTGATGTCCTGGTCGCTAGAGTTGATCCATGCGCCAAGGTACTTAAAGTCAGGGACTTCATTCAGTTCTCTACCCTCCAGCGCCTTTAATGGAGTGTGTTCGGGCGTGTTGTAAGTGGAGTACTCAGTTTTCTTTGCATTGAGCCTGAGTCCTACCTTCTTGCACTCAGCTTCTACATGGTGTAGGAGTACCTGCGCCTGCTCGACTAGATCAGACATCAGCTCGACGTCATCAGCAAAGTCTAGATCAGTTTCAGTGACCGCTGGATGCCTTCTTTATCTTCTCGGAGTGATAGTGAATCCGAGCTCGGACTCTCTCCCACTGATGGCTCTACCGAGGGCATAGTCGAGAACGATGATAAACAGGAAGGGTGCCAGGGTGTCGCCTTGTAGCACTCCTGCTGTGATATCAAACCAGTCAGTCCCACCATCCGGAGTAACCACCTTAGCCTGTGTGTTGGCGTACATTGACTCTATGGCACGGAGTACATGTAGCAGGGGAGGAACCGCGTAGGCCTTTAAGATTCTTATCATTTTCCCCCGATGTATGGAATCAAATGCCTTCTTGAAATTGATAAATGTGAATACTGCTGGTAGGTTGTTTAATTTCACTTCCTCGATAATGCGTCTCAGAGCTAGGATTTGTGCAGTGGTTGTGCGCTTTGAACGGAAGCCATTTTGGTTATTTCTGAGCAGAGGATCAATGACGCCACTGATGTGATTAAGTATTAGACGGTTGTACATCTTTGCAATGATGCATGAGAGACTGATGCCTCTGTAGTTGTCAGGGGATGAGAGGTTACCGGTCTTAGGTATCGTTATGATCTTGTTGAGCGACCACTGTGCCGGCTTCTGATTCTCCATTAGGGCCGTGTTACACATCTCCAGCACTATGGCGTCAAGGTCACAGTTCTTGAGTACCTCTGGTGGAATGTCATCCGGCCCTGCTGCCTTGCCTTGTTTGAGGGAAGCCTTGACTCTGGCATATTCTGCAGCCGAGAATGGACCATCATCGATGTCAAGGTCCGGAAAGATATCGGGAATCTCCTCATCTGAATACTCAACCTCTGGTGCGCTGCCTAGCAGGTTGCGGAAATGGGTGTACCATGTGTCAACTCTTTCTGTGGGGTAGCTCCAGCTACCTGCCCTTCCTTTGCTTTCCTGCGCCCAGTTATTTCGTTGATGACCTTCCAGGCCTCGCCGTAGCGTGCTCCACCATGCTCCG
Source organism: Leptasterias polaris (assembly GCA_037783415.1). NCBI lineage: Eukaryota > Metazoa > Echinodermata > Asteroidea > Forcipulatida > Asteriidae > Leptasterias > Leptasterias polaris. The sequence goes on along the minus strand of JAZGTN010000024.1, from coordinate 85,891 downwards.
CCTCAATCCTTTGGGTCCTCTCATTGAGGACTTCTTCTTTAAGCTTATCATAGGTGTAGAATAAATGTTGTTTTGCCATTCTATGAGCTTGCTTGTTCTCTTCAGTCTGGTCACTGTCGCAGGACAGGCGTGCCAGTTTGACAGCCTCTCTCGCAGCTGTGATGTCTGGATGCTTCGACTGAAGAGATTTCTTTACCCGTTCCTGTTTAGGTACGCACTCCTTTGTTGCTATCTCGTTTGCTTTAATGAACCTTCCGTACCACTCAGTAGGGTCTTCATCCACCTGTAACAATTGGTAGTGGTTGCGCACTACCACTGTATAGCGTTCTTGAATATCAGGGCGGGATGAGAACTCCTTCCAGTTGTACCTAATCCTACAGCTCGGCTTTGGTACTCTGAGACTGAGGCGCACCTTCATGGAGACCACTCTGTGGTCTGAGCTGACGGAGTTGAAAGAAGAGTATGGTTCAGCATTCAGAATGCTGTTCCTCCACTTGCGCCGCACTAGGATGTAGTCTAGTTGACGCCTCATCCCCAAGCCTCTGTCTTGGAAGGTCCACATCTTTCCCTTGCGTTTTTTGAACAATGTATTAGCTGCCAAGAGTTGATGTTCCGATATGAACTCGGCTAGTAGTGCTCCATTTCGGTTGGTAGCATCATGATAGGTGAACGGTGCATCTTCAGGGCCTAGTCTAGCGTTGAAATCGCCCAGTATTGTCAGGAAATTGTGAGCCGGCACTCCCATCACTGCTGCTGTAAAGGTCTCGTAGAATTTCTCAACCTGCTCCTGTGGTGTAGCGTTGGTGGGCGAGTAGACTACGATGACGGTTGTGAGTGGGTTGCTGTTGAACTCAGCAATGAGAATCCTCTCAGATTGAGATCGCACTCCCAGTAGTGCCTTCCTCGCTCTCTGGGCCATGTAATTTGTCCAAAAGTCATCGTTATTTTTAAAATATTATTTCATTATCCAGGTCACTCCCCCCTCCCTCCCTCCCATCAATTCCCAAACATTGTTGTACAAATACAAGTAAAACGTAACATGACAAAAGTCAGACTTATCCAGGTCACTCCCCCTCCCTCCCTCCCATCAATTCCCAAACATTGTTGTACAAATACAAGTAAAACGTAACATGACAAAAGTCAGACTTATCCAGGTCACTCCCCCTCCCTCCCTCCCATCAATTCCCAAACATTGTTGTACAAATACAAGTAAAACGTAACATGACAAAAGTCAGACTTTTCCAGACACTTATACTAAAAAGTGCCAACATTTTTTAGCAGTATGCAGTTTATGTACAAACTAAAGATGTGTCATGTCTCATGCATGTCTCATGCATATAAAATAAGGTATGAATATGATATGAATGAGCAAGCATGGGCCAGGGACAACAACTATCACACACCCTCATTGTTCATGGAATGAGATACCGTAGAACCATCTAACGTCAAATTTAGTGGTTTTTTATGAAAGCCATTTTTGGGTCAGACTTTGGGCAATTTTTCTAATCACATGATTGTTATACAAACAAGGATTTGGAAGGCCACCTACATGTATAAGACCCCAACACTACTTACTTGTCAGTCTTCTACTACTTTAGTGAGTGATCATCCCGTCCTTATGCAAGAAGGCTTAGATGTTTCATGAGCACTGTGTGTTTATTGTCTAGATCTACTCTCTGGGGACAAGTATAACTAATAAATTACAAATCTGTTGTCTCTTCTGGGGTAATGTCTACCTCCTCCTTCTCATTGCTGGTGTCTTTGCTTTCTGTTTTCTTCTTGCGATTCAATTTAACTTGAACTCCGACCTCCTCATATGTCACAACTTCAGCATAATCTCGTGGCACCTCGTCACTGGTATCTGGCATAGTTTCATGCATGTTGCTAATACCATTGACTTCTTGCTGTTTGGAACCATTGGCCAGCAGGGATTTTTGATCTTCCTGTTGCTCCATGAGAAGTTGTGCCTTATTTATCCCTGGCCCTGTACAAGAAAAATGAGAGAAAACAATCTGTAAATCTGGATTGTTGTTTGAGGTTCAGACCTGTGACACACATCGGGATAGATTGTCATGGTCTAGCGGTTTAGAGCGTTGAATTCAAGTTCTGATGGTTAAGTCATCGGAGTTTGGGTTCGAATCCCTGTCATAACACTGTCCTTGAGCAAGATGCTTTACTACAATTGCTTCTCTTCACCCAGGGGTATAAATGGGTACCTGCAAGGGTAGAGGTTGATATTGTGTAGGAAAAAGCTTCGGAGCGCCATGGCAGCTCGGGCTGTATATGCTCTCCAGGGAGCTGAGAAAGGAATGTTATTGGCCCAATGACCAGGGCGCTAATGTAAAGTGCATTGATACGTTATTGTAAAATGCGCTATATAAGAACTAGTTATTATTATATTCCTATTGATTTAAAATTGAGGCTAAAGCCGAACATTGAATTTGTGTGCCTTTTGCAAGTGGTTAATATGTAGGAGTTCAAATCCGAGGGGTATGAGACACTACCATTCTACATAATGTTCCCTGAAAATAAACTAATCTGTCTATGTTCTAATGAGCAAACTTGAAAATCTTCCTGATTGTGGAAACCTTTTCCTTGTTTTGTTGGATGTAATTCTAAATATCTCCCTGATTGTTGGACAACATCTCCCTGATTGCAAGATGCACAATGCTGACTTAGTTTAGGCGTACTCACCAAAGTAACTGAGCAGAACTGGCAGGAAGATGATTCCGTGTGCAGTGCCGAGCAGCGTGATGATGAGGAACATCCTGAAGTAGAAGATCTCAAAGAGCCGTGAGGTGGCAAAGACTAAGACAATAGTACCCGGTAGATTGGTCATAGCAACTCCGCTCAGGACCTTTTGTTTGAGAATTGGAGGGACTGAATTATTGCAACGTTTACTGAGGAGCAATACTTGCAGCAATCTTTTGCCTCGTTAGAAAAGGAGAAACATTTTGGTTGTTTACTTACAGCACTTCCAGTGTGGTAGAGGGCATACTTTGCCCTCTCATTTCTTGTTGGTTTCGTACACATGCGGAACGTACGCGTTGTGTGGGACACAAACTCCACTGACATACCTATAGCCTGAAATGTTAAAATGAGCAACATACATCTCTATTAAGGTTGAGACATGATTGATAGTTTGAACTGCTTGTGTTTACTATTTGTTGTTATTGTTGGCTACAGCCTCCATTGTTTCCCCTTTATTGTTGGCCCCTCCCCCTATCTCATCCCTTCCCCCAACAAAATCTTTTGAAGAACTTGCCGTAACTCACCATTGTAAGGTTGACTAGAGATATAGCATTGAAGTCCACACCCCATAGGTACATAAAGCCGAGGGTATCCACAACAATCATAATGATGTTCATCAGAATAAAGAAAGCGGAGATGACGTCGAACCCCAGCATGAAGAAGCTGACAAGGAAGATAGGCACTAGAGCTATGGAGATGTTGGTGATAGCCTTCTCAACCAGATCAATGTATTGCTCGTAGTAGACATAGAAGAAGCTGTTGTAGAAAATAAACAATGCAAGATTGAAAGCAAAAATTAACTCAGGAGGCCCCTTGGCACCAGGCTAGCTTGGGGGTCTAGTGATTCAGCAGGGCCTAATTTCATAGAGCTGCTTAACGGTATGCAAATTTTCGTGCTAACTGTAGCAGAAAAATTTGATTAAGCATAAGCGTATTTCACAGGTTAGCAAGAAAATAAGGCGGCCATCTTGCGTGTTAACAATGGTTTTGCATTGTAACATTATTCATTTTCATGCAGGAAGTACCAGAAGGTTAGCATGCCTTTTCGGGTGCTTACGGTTAGCAGCGCTATGAAATAGAAAGTCGTGCAGTAAGCACAAAATCTGCCGTTAAGCAGCTCTATGAAATTGGGCCCTGGTTTGGGATAACTCAATGGCATGGGTTGCCATGACCTCTGCTGCCCTGGGCCCAATTTCATAGAGCTGCTTAAGCAGAAAATATTACTTAACTATTTTCTGCTTAGCAGAAATGAGCAGGACACCAGTCACAATTGGTGCATGTGAAATGGTATTTTGGCCGGTAACCCTGTTCTGGTAGGCACAAATTTGTTGTGCTTAGCTACTTTTTGTGCTTAAGCAGCTCTATGAAATGGAGCCCAGGTCTTGGCCATGGTGCCCTTTCAAAAGATTCCCATAGACTTGAAATTTTCCAATGGCCTTGCCCTCTCAAAGATGAAATTCCAGGCTTGAATAAGACAACTGCTCTTGCACGCACAAGGTGGTTGGTTCCATTCTCACCACAGACGCCTCTTTAATATATGTAATTTATAACATTTCAAACCAACAATTCCTTTACTGCCAATGGTACTTTGAATATTTCTTTTAAATAGTTGACTGTAATAAGTGACTCTCCGTATCTACTATTTAACCAACCTGTATGAGAACACATCAAAGTCCTCCCCAAGATCTGGGTTCTTCATCTGTAAGTCCGACTTCACCTGGGCAGCAATAACGCGGGATTCTCTGCAGGCTGCAGTGAACTGCTCAGACTTGGTCAAGACGGTGTGGAAGGAGAAGAAATACGCAGCTGGAATTTGCACAAATTACAAAAGCAGGGTTTTATGATGATAATAATGATGAACACTCAAGGCGCTGATTGGCCTCATGGCGCTGAGATTCGTCTCATTGTTTTTACGACAGATATGCAGAGTTATGAATATGAGACCCAATTGTTGTTTTTACAAGGTGATGTGGTGCAATCTGCAGCCAACCATGCCATAAATCACCAGGGCTAACACCTCTTAGTCTTAACAATAAGTGGACTAGATTCTTCGTCATGGGCTACACAGCACACAACAGCTTGACGTCCCATCTGAAGGACGCAGCAATAATGGTTAAGTGCCTTGCTGAAGGACACAAGTGTCATGACTTGGACTCGAACCCACACTCTGCTGATCAGAACACCAGAAATTGAGTCCGATGAGCTTGACCCCTTGACCTTGACACACCATAATGGGGAGAGGGGCCAAGATCTTGCCTATCTTGCCTAACTGTTTCTCAAAAGTCTCCCCTTAATGACCCTTAACTTGGAAACTGTATCAGAGAAGATGAAGGCACAGTTTTTGTATCTGAGCCTAACTTACCATCCAGTTGTGTTTGTGAATCATTTGTGAAGTGCAGCGCATCGTGGTAAGACGCTCTTCCACTGTTTGAAAAAACAACAACAAACATTTGTGTTAACACTCAATAGTAAGTTTGTTTAATTAAAGAGATGTTATATTTGGTTGTTTAAGAATACAGTTAGACATCAAGGCCCCCTACTTTGGAATCAGCTCACCCCTTTACCTTTCTTTAGAACTGTGCACAGCTTTAAAAAATACCTGAAAAACCTACTTATTTTATCTATGATGTAAACTCCTGAAATGGCATATATACATATTATGATTACATTCCAATTATCAAGTCTTGTATTCAATTACTTATGTTTATTTCTCTTTTTCCCTCGCTTTATGCGTTTTTTTGTATAAATCAATTCTGTTTAAATAGTTCTATAAATTTTAAAACTGTATGCAATAACTAATTGTTTTCTTTCTAAACGGACTATTGGTTGCGATATACAACTTCTCCTTATTCTGTTTCAATAATTATCATCGTTATTCTTAAATTGATATTGATTCATTTATTAACTAAAGGGACCAGGGCCCGTATAAGCCTTGGCTTTTTCCTGGTGCCCTCCATTGTCACCACTTGTATCAAATTCTTGTATTGACAGATTGTCTAGTTGTGATATATGGAAAAAAAAATAAACAAACAAACAAACAAACAAACATGCAAATCAAGCCAGTCAGAGCTAGAGGTACACCACAAATGGCCCCTTTGCAAAAAGAAAAAAAGAAACATACAACAGCTTAAAAGCCAACACAATAAACACCAAACCACAGATATCGGTCGACTTTTTACTCACCCTTTTGGGCAGGAAATCCCTGGATTATGATCGATAAATTCGGGGAGAAATGTTTCAAAGACTTTTCCTAGTGGACGCTCTCTCTTCTGATCCGCTGGGACGCACGTTTCACAAGTCTCCCAAGGATCTGTAATGCAGAACCGAGAAAATTTGTTGTTAGACCTTCTTGTTAAAATGTGGGATTTGCAAGGTTTGCCTCGTTTGACTGCAAACATTACTTTGTTAAGGCAATTACATGGTGAGTTGTGTCCTCCTCCTATTTCGAGTGGTGTCCTCAGTCAATGATGTTACGACAGAGTTGTCCCCAGACCTCCCTGTCCCTCATGCATGTAGATATTTCATCTGCTGTCACAAACCCAGTGTCCCTAAACCACATAATCAGAAATCTTGTTGTCTGATTGCTGTTTGGACTTGATATGTTGAGATTTGTGTTTTCTGGTGGGAGTCTTTTAAGACCGACGGCATTGTCAAACTTAGCCCCAAATACTGGGTCTGATGAAATGCAATGATCTTAGAAAAGTCAGTATTTTGTCTGGAATACTTGGCAAACATAAATTGTACAATGCTTTCCAACTGTTCACTAGTGAGGGCAAAAATCACTGAACAATAATGGAGCCCATTTTGTTTTCATTGATCCTGTCTTATTGAGGGATATTTTTTAAAGATTTTGTTTGTTTCTTGTTTAAATGAAGCTGACCAAATGATGAAACTGGAACGAAACTGAATTTTTCTTACCAAAGTTACAGAAGTCTTCTGGATGTTGCTCATATACTTTACAGCAGGAGTTTTCCAATGTGCTAGGAGTTAGCCAATCAAAGTAGTCATCAATCCAAGATGTTGGTGGAGTAGATATGCGAGTACTGAAAAATGTCATGTACATTTCAATATTGTTAATGTTAGTTCATCAAGTTGCTTAAAATGTTTAGGTAAAACTCTCTTCAAGTGGTCAAACTGGATAAATACTACAGGTACAGGGCAATTTACTGGATCTTTGTATGCCCAAATTGTTCATTATTAGTACTTGGCATATTAACAAATACTTAAGGGACACGTTGCCTTGGATCGGGCGAGTTGGGCTATGAAAAGCGTTTGTAACCGTTTGTTATAAAATGAATATGGTTAGATAGAAAGGTGTTTTAAAAGTAGAATACAATGATCCACACAAATATGCCTCAAAATTGGGTGGTTTTCCTTACTTTGCGAACTAACACGGAATGCCATTTTGTGGAGTCAAAAATTTGGCTCTACAAAATGGCGGGCCGTGTTAGTTCACGATGTAAAAGGAAAACCACGCAATTTCGAGGCATATTTGTGTGATCATTGTATTCTACTTTTAAAACATCTTTCTAACCATATGCATCTTATAACAAACGGTTACAAATGCTTTTCATAGCCCAACTCGCCCGATCCAAGGCAATGTGTCCCTTTAATGTGTGGGTTGGTCTTGACATCCCCAGAAGCCTGTTGTTTTTGGACCCCTAGGTCAAATGTCAAGGTCATGGTTAAACGAAAAACTGTTGTCCCAGTGATAACTCAAGAAAGACTTGATATCAACTCTAAACTTGGGTGTGTGGATTTGTCTAGGGATCCCCCTTAAAGCCTGTTGTTTTTGGATCCCCTCGGTCAACTGTCAATGTTATTATGGCTAAAACAAAAGAAATGTTGTCCAAGAAATAACTCAAGTATTTCAACTCCAAACTTGTTGTGTGGATTAAAGTTGGGCTACCCCAGAATTAAGCCTATTGGTTTTGGACCTTGAGGTTAAATGTCAAGGTCGTTATAGGTAAAACAAAAGAAATGTTGTCTGAGCAATAACTCAAGAAGAATGAGATTAATCTCAGCAGGGTGTGTTTGTGTTTGTCAACACACCATTTTTGTTTGACTTATAATGAAACTTAATGCAAGTGCTGATGTAGAAAATTTAATTTGTGGATGACCCAAGTAATAGTTGTGTATGACATATGGACGACCAGAGAAGGAAAAACTCAAGAAAATAAGCCTAGGTAGAGATGACTTACTAGTCTTTGATCTTAGATGCCCTGAAGACCTGTTGAGACAATGATTGTATATCACATCCTGCACTGCCACATAAGAGATTCTGATCCTCTACCTTATTCGCAACATCCAGATTTCCGAATTTGACGACAAAATATACTGGTGGTCCAACAGAGAGATAATTCTCCACATAGTCAAAATAATCTAACAGATAATGGTTCTGTGAAAGAAGAACATGAAATCAAGTACATCAATCGTAATGAAATCACTTGTTTACAAAACAACACACTGGTCAAATGGTGAGAGTCACAAAGTGTAATCAAGTTATGAACTTTCAAGTTATAAACCACAAGGGAAACTGACAGGGTAAATTTTTAATAATTTGGGGTTGAACAAAATTTGGTTTACTAGAGTGGGATTCGAACTAAGGACCTCCAGTTAAAAGTGGCTGCGCTCTACCAACTTGTTGAATGGTTTTTGACTGGCACCCCTGAACAAAGATATTGAACAAATAGGGAGACCGCAAAAATAGGGCTAGATAGCTCAGTTGGTAGAGCGCCGGCACAATAAACTGGAAGTTGTTGGTTCAAATCCCGCTCTAGTCAATTTGTCTTTGTTTAACCCCAAACAAGTTATGAACGTAAATATAAAATCATTTATTTTGTGCATAACCTCCTTTGTGTTAGTGCCATTTCTGTTGTGTTCCCACTTTGCAGCACAAAGAATGGACGGTATAATCCCCCTTCCAGTTTGGTGTCACACTAGTTTTCAGATTTTGGAAAAATAAGATGTACCATGTTTTAAAGAGTTACTGTAATATCTTCAGGAAACTTACATCAGGTACAGGGATTCGTTGTTCTAAGCCAACAGGTAGCCTCAGCGTTAGTAATCCACAGACTAAAAACAAAAGTATAAATCCAAGGAACTGTAATGAAAAAAGATTATATTTATTGTTAAGGGAAGTTTCAGCAGGCTCTTCAAGAAAAATATACACTCTAAAACTGTTATCAAAAATATTAACTTCACAAGATTCCCACGAGAAATTGCAACCATTATTCAAGTGAACTGTTAACGTTGTTTTAGTTTAGTGAGACACGGGAAGGAGGCCGGTCCATTCACCAAAATACACCAAAAGCAACAAATTCCATAAGATGGCTTCAAAAATATAAAATAATCTCCAGTGCTGATTTTAATCCTCCAATACTTTAACACACAATACAAAATAGCATTAACACACTCACTACGACAGGCAAATGGTCAGCACAACATGAAATTAAAATATAAAAAATCAGTCTTTAATGTAAAAAAGAAAATATATTTAAAGCCGAGTTGTATCTTACCACAATTGGCTTGACCCATGTGTTTAGTAGGAAGTGAGAGTAGAATTTCTTGAAGAAGATTTGAATGAATCCAGGGTGACGAACAATATCTCCCTTTCCACATGGGCATGGAGGAGTACAACAGACCACATCAATTCTGCCACTCTTTAAGAAGACAATTTAGAAATGGTTAAAATCTAATGTTTGCAATCAGTGCATACTTATTTGTTGAGCTCTAACATTAACTAAAAAAATAGTTTATAACTTTACACTTAATATCACTCTAACTTGTCGGTGATTTGAGTCCAGTTTGGGGCTATTTAAAAGTTGACTTTGACCTACTTCTTGTTTACCAGGAGAGCTACTGGGAGTTTCTTAGCAGTGATAGCCATTTTAATAAAATAACATTTCCTGCGTTACCAATTTCAAAGTGAATGAAGAGCTATTGTAAATGCAGAAGGTGGTGGGTTCAATTCCAACCTGGCTCCGGATTACCTTTCCGAAGGACAAGGAAAGTATCGTACATGGACGTGGCTCCATCATGCATCAATGTAGTGTAAATATAAGAAGCTAAATGTTGTCTTTGTTTATCCCCAATATAAGAACTTTTTTTGTCAAGTGGATCTGGCAGCTTTTGCCTTCTATTTGCCTTGCTCGATCAAGAAAAAGTGTGGAGTGCAGTTTCTAATTTCCTGGCTTGGGTTTTTGTGTTTATTCTTCACAGATATGGCTATGGGGCCTTGAATGTGGGGGTCATTCCTGCGTCATGAATCTAGGTTTGTAAATTTGTAAATGGTTTAATTGTTTTTTAACTTACTTCTTGTCTTGCCAGATCCAAAGAGAGGAGAGCTACAAAAGCAGTTATTTGAAGGAGAAAGTCAATGAGGACAGCCAGGCCAGCACACAGAGCAAATGTCTGCACAGCTGGTACATCAGTCAAAGCTCCTGCAAGCAAAGAGGAGGAAGGAAACAGAAGTAAGAAACATGGCCAGCTCATGGCACTATGAAAAATGAGTACAATGACCCCCAATGTGTTTTCATGTCACTGACATTTGAATTTGATTATTATTACTATTTTTTTTTTTCGTTTAAGTTAAAGTCTTTTCTGCTGGAGGATGGGAAGTTTCTTTGCCCTTTTTGTAGATTTCATTTTGAATCAACTGTTGCATTTTAGAAATAATTTTGTAAGCCTAAATCAACTAAGCCACTTGTATGTGCCTGCTTTTCTCTAAGCCAATCCCAATTTGGGCCTGGTTGCAATATTTTGGTTAGACTTAACTAACCACTGTGGCATATTATTATAGACAGAAGTCAGAAGAAGCTGTTACCACTGTTACTTGCTCATAGGATAGTCCTCAAACTCAGTTCAAATTATCATAGCTTCCAGGTTATACCCTTTCTCGACTCACCTTTGAAAAGTTTTATCACAGGTGATTCTCAACTCATTTGTGGTAGTATTTCCCTCGATACCTTTTTGGTGTGTAACTTATTTAGGTAGTTGTAAAGGAGTCTGAATAATATTTTGTAAGGTACTGAGAGGTAGTTTGCAAAGAAAACCTGGTATTACCTAGAAAGAAAGAAATGGATTCTGACAGCCCACACATAAGCATTCCTGGAGCCACCCTGCCCAAGACTCGGCCGATCTGTTGCTCTCTTGACTCTCCAGGCTGTCTCACATCGCGCTGCAAGTCAGAAACCAAGCTACCATTATACAAAGTTGTTTATAAAATGTAGTCTACTGCAAAGATGAAGATGTTTTGGGGGGATGGTGTCCTTTGGTTCCTCTTTTTAGAGCGACAAATCAATTCAGAACTTTTTTGTTTGATCCTTGGAAAAAGTCTCCTAGAACTTTCATATCAAATACACACTTTCTATTTTGTAATGAATCAGTAGTTGTTAAGATATTAAAGGGTGCTACATGTAGTTTTATATAACTGCCCAATTTTATACAACTGTTTTTTATAAACTATTATGTCCATAATGTCCTCACCTGATATTCCACGACTAAAATAAAGATATTATCAGCACCCACAGCAAGCATTAGGAATGGTACCACCTCAATGATGATGAGTGTTGTAGCCACGCCAAGGTATCCATAGATACCCATAGACATGGCGACTGAGAGTAGAATCACACAGATACCACCTAGTCCCAGAGTCACCTTAGAATCAATCTAAAGACAAAGTGTACAGAGTATAGATGAGTTTCAGTCTTTGGAGGCTGGATGATCAGGACTTGCAAAGCCCAAGTCACAAAGAGGGTTTGTGTGATGAATCAGATGCAGTTCCAACAAGAACCATGATTTAAACATTTATGGACTTTTTTACTTGGCGTGATGTTTATAAAATGTCTGTTTTGATAGATATTGACTATAGGGAGACCGCCAACATAGGGCTGGATAGCTTAGTTGGTAGAGCAAATCCCGCTTCAAATCCCGCTCCAGGCAATTTTTCTTTGTTCAAATCCAAACTATTGAAAATATACCCAGTCAGTTTCACTTGTGGTTTATTACTTGATTAATAATATTAATTAACCCTTAAGCTCCCTTGGTATTTAGCCATCCACATGTTTAAACACTAATAAGACTTGTATGCGTTGCATCAAGCTATAGAGTTGGCAATTGTGGGCAACAGTTCCAAATATATCAAATAGTTTGGAGGATTATTGTTGACTATTGTGCTCTAGTCATCGTCAAATGACCCATATCAGTTTAGGAGGAAACCCACAGATAGGAGAACTAATGTTCATTTGCACTAGTTCAATTATCCAAGCAGCTCAGTGCTGGCAAATAGGTAATAGTAATTATATGCCTTCCTGATACAAAACTAGAATGGATAAGTAAATTATTTAATCGTTAACAATAATGCAAATATGGCGAAGAATGACTAGTGTGTGTTTCATTTTGTAAAAATGCCTTGGGAAATATATATTTTAATCAAAAGATTGTGACATTTGTGACATTTTGTGTACTGTGTCGTGAAATCAGTAGATCATGATGAATCATTTGAAAAGACTGATCTTACTAGGATGCGTTTGAGACTGCTGAATTCTCCCAAAGCCACCGCGATGTAAGCAAAGATGACCAAGTAGCTGATGATGATAGTCAGTATGTCGGCCTCACTGCTCTCAATCAAAGCATCTTCAATGGAACGCTGTGCAACAGATAAATAAAACGGTGTCTTTAAGTTGGAGTAATTGGGTTTAAAACTGTTGGAATCAATCATTGAAAACAAGATCACTTTACTTTGTCATCCGTGACTCCAAAGTTGAATGCGTAATTCTGTGGTTTTTGTTTGATATCTAAACTTTAACCAACGTTAAGAGAATAAACACTTCTCAATCATTAGCATTTAATGTGAAGTTATGTTGATACGAAATATACACCCAGTTGTAATAAGTGAGTACTTAGTTTGAAACGCTGTTAAAACTACAGTAAAAGAACTTCTTGGAGGTCGTATTGGAGTGTCGTGGCCGAGTGGTTAAGAGCACCGAACTCAAGCTCTTGTGTTTCTTGTGAACAATTTAAAATGTAATTTTTCTTGAGATAAGAGAACCAAACTCTTCCAGACCCACCTCCATCATATACGTGATAACCAAGTCATCATTTTCTTCCAAGTATTTCTCAATGTAGTCGATGGCGGCTGCTTCCCAGGCCAGTGATCTCTTGAATTGAAGATCCTCTCCGTCGTCACGGAAATTGTTCACGGCGAACGTGACCATGACTGCCTCAGCAGTGTGGTACAATGGCTCGCCTATTTAGCATTGACAAAATAATAGGAAACAAAAGTATCGGTGTTTTCAAAGCGCTGGAGTATTGTCTTGATCGAGGACGTTTCTTTCTGTGTTGGGATGTTTTCGATAGTATGAGTTATCCAGAGGATTTGATATAATAATAATTATAATAATATATTCCATGTTCACAATATGTGTTATATTAGGGAAAATGGATTGAAGTCTAAAAAGATGCTAAATATTATAAGATAGGTCTTTAAAGGACAATTGTAAAATGGAGGCATGTGCCAATAGGCGGTTGCTTGGGTTGAAGATACCATTCACGTCAAGACAGACGGACGAATGGATGGATGGACAGACTAGAAAACTCAGTGTGCAAGTTGCAAACTTCATCAGCATACATACAGCTAGCTGTCCACTGAATTTGACGCATTGTGCTCATCAAGCACTACATACCCTGGCAGCTAGATACTCTATTTCTTACAGACCACTTGGCATTATATCGAAAGCCTTCAATGTCAAACTACAGAGTTGTCATAAGTCATTGCGATATCGCAAAAAGGGTGCAAGAATACCTTCGAGAGACCACGATTGCCACCCTTGCCCTTGGCTTGCCCTGGGCTTGCCCTTGGCCAGCCTTGTTCAGGAGAACCGTGGCCGTGCCTCCTTCAAGAACTGATACTTCAATAGGTAAACTCGTCGTCTAATATATGGCGTAGGAAACTTACCTTCATCAGTCACATCGAATCCACCAAGCACAATGAAGGGGTAGCTGGGGCCCAGAAACTCAGACACACACCCGAGGGGTAGGAAAAGATTAGTCCCGTCTGATAGAGCCAGTGGGTTCCTGTCAGGGGGAGAAAGCAAGAAGTTATCTCCAGATGTTGTCGACACGGAGAGGTGATGAGGTGTGTCGGACTAGGAAAGTAGCCTAGGCTATAATAAAGGCTATTTTGTTCCACAGAATCTACCGGTATGTCAGGGACAGCAATGGTAATAATTTGCCAAGACTTTTGCTGTTTGTGGGCTTACTTTCTTTGTGTCAAGATGGTACTACATTGGCTATTTTTTTGACAAAGGTTTTCTTGATCCGCTTTTTGGTTTTAGTTCCCGGTACAAATCCTGGTCCTACTTTAAACTCGATCCTGTTTGATAACTTTGTATCCTTTTGGTTGGAGATTGTGGGAATTTGAGCATTAATGCGTTGAGGTCCAATCTAGAACTTCTTCTTTTTCTTGACTGAGACAACTTCGCTCGCAGCATTTCGAAAGCTTTATGAAAAAATATACCCCCCTAAAAGGGTTTTGGGGAGTAAGATGACTCGTGCCTTTCCTCGTTATGCGACGGTGTTGTCTTCTTACCGGACGCAGTATAAGAAATGGTCGTGCCAGTCTTGGGGACTGCCTTCGTCTGATGTAGCCGTTCTGTGTAGACTCCTATTGTTACTCTGCCAGTATTGCAAAGGACTCGTGATGGCGCATGTCGTAGGCGGTGGCAATATGGTCACTGGTACCCAGCAGATATCGGAAAGGGAGATGGTCTCGCTGGTTCCATCCTCTAAAGGGCGCTCAACTTTCATATTCTGAAGGTATTTTTGGACCTCTAGAATCTAGCAAGTAAAACAAAAAATTGCGTTCTCTTTACCTTGTCTAGCTACAACTTTACGCCAATTTTTAACAAACTGGTAAATCATACTGCTCAAAGGTGTGACATTACAATCAGTTATCCAGAACATGTGCATGCCCGGTCTGATACTAACACAAACAAAACATGGACCATGGACTTCGATTAAAGTATCGACGTTACACTTTACCCCAATAATAAAGATTTTGTCAAGGTATATAATGTCCATGGTGTTAATACTCCAAGTATTGGTTACTCAATTAACCTGATATGGGCCTATCTTGATTTGTCATTAAAACTGTTTGTAGCATCCATAAAGTTAAAAAAGCATGCGGTTATCAGCATTATGAAGCAGCCATCTTCTTTTTTTTCCCTTTTTCTTTTTGGCGTTCAAAGCAACAACCAAACCGAGGTTTACAGAGGCAAATTGGTCTGGCCCCTCACAGCATTAGAATCAGTATCAGTGGTCATTATTTCCATTGCAAATAGGTAACATGACCAAATATTGGTAGCCCGAATAACACTTCAGTCTAGAATGGGGATCCAAACCTCCGGATTGGCAACCCGATCCTTTACCCAAAGTTCTGGTCAAAGGTGTTATTCGATCGAGCTGCTCCAGGAAATTTTATGATTCACGACCACTCAAAGTTTTTAGTGCAAACAAAAAAGTGTAGTTATTGTCAAAACATTTGAATTATTGTTTCAACAGAGAAAATCGTATATACCTTTTCAAGAACTTCGATATTGAGGACTGATCCAAAAGTGAGAGTCTCGTCTGAGTTCCAAGGCTTATACTCTGTTGGCTTGTACTTGTCTTGGTTGGCTGTAATGATGAGCTGCTCTGTCCTCTGGAACGGAACAAACTTCTCATCGAAGTACACTCTCTCCGTGCGAGCTCTGCTGTTGGGACCGGACCATAGCTGCACCGGGTCGGTCGTCACTGTAGAGAAGAAGAACCCTACGCTGCACGGTACGGCGACGGCGACTGTGATCAGCAAGACGGCTACGGGATGATAAGCAACATAGGTACCGAGTTTGATGAAGAAGCTACGGACGACATCGTCGTAGGCCTTTCCGATTTTCTCAAAGCAACTTACATCGTCCTCGCTAATCTGCGTTTGTTTCCTCGGTGATCTTTTCCCTTCTTCCATCTCGGGGTGGTCGTCCGAGGAACGCAGACAGTGGTACGCGACGACACCGGCTAGGAACAATACTGCGAAACCACTAAAGGCAACGACGACGGCGAAGGTATAGCCGTCGATGCCTGCCACAATGAACGGTTCTGGATCTGGCGGGATGGTAGGCTGGATTCCAGGTGGGCAGGCTGCACGGCAGTCCTGACAGCTGCAACTCGGTAAGTCCGGAGAGGCCTTCTCGGCGCATGATAACACTGTTGAATCCAACGGCGCCATACCGAGTATATCCACATTAGAAGTCAATATCGCATCAGTGGTGAATTTGGCAATTTTGTTAGAAGGATTTCCCATGGCGTCCAGCCAGATCTCAGGTTCGCATTGCTCAGCGGAGTACCCGTTGCAGTTGATGTCGATGACGGGTCTGTTAGCAGAAGGGAATAACACATCTCGACAGGCATCCAGGGTGGCGTTTGCCCACTCCTCCGTCGCATAGAGTCGTACTTTTGTAACTTCGATTGCGTCTGGCGACTCCGGGACCACCTCGACAAAGACACTTTGATCAGGACTACATTGCAAGTTGCACTGGTACCTTCTGATGTTGGCTTGGCAGGACGGGCAGCGGTTGAACACTCCTAGAACCTGGGCTAGGTATCCATTCAATGTGTTCAACTGATCTAGATCGCAGCAAACATTTTCACTGTCTGCGAGGTGCGGGCAAACTTGGGCTAAAAGTGCCTTATGGTCGGGCCCGCTTAGTGACACCGCCATTGTATTGTCAATGCAGTTAAATTCACCTGGTGTACATTCCTTGTACATGACACATCGACCTTCCTCGTGAATCGTTGATACTCCGAACTTTCATGGAAACAAAGTTAGACAAATTATGGTTAGAATAATGATTTGATTATTTCTGGTCTAATAATTTTTATGCCGAGAAGTTAGCAAACAGCAGTAAACGTAACACTTACTTGTTTCATACATTTACCGGGCACCACACCCCAAATAACAGTTTACAGTACAACGATTTTTTTAATTGTCCAAGGAATTTGTAAATTAAAATTTGTTTTTATAAAAACCTCATGTATCCTGTTCGATTCAGTTTAATATTGTTTCGTAAACAATTTACTTCTGCCCTTTCAGATTTAATATACTTTCTTTCACTTTACTATAAACATAGTTCCTAATCGACAAAACGTAAACACTGGCCCGCGTTAGTGTTATTTTCATGAACTCATTTGGTCCTTTTCCGATCTTCTCGGTTGTTTTGTGCTTATGTACTGGTACTTTATTTAAAGCCGAATCACTTTGACCCCGTGCGATCGCCATTTTGTGAACTTTGTAGTACGTGTTATGAGGTAAATTATATTATATGCGCTTTGCTTTGACTGGGACAATTATTGCTTACCTTCAAAACGAGTCCAAATATCAAGCAAGCCAACAGCTGGCTCCGCAGAGCAGTAGGTCTCGCCATCCTGCGGGCAGATATAACTCAACCCGAAGGGAAAAAACACAATATTCAATCAAATCTCTTTAAAATACACAGAGGTTATTAATTACAACGGAAAGAACCACCGAACTCCACTCTACACTCGCTACCCGCTACCCAGATTAACTGCAAATGTACGGGTGTGGTTGCGAGCACACTCTGATAGATTACCAACATCGGGCTGGCTCCCTGTAGACCAAAGTTCACCTCAAGTTTGTAGGGTGGAAATTATTGATATTAGTAAGTATAGTAACGATAGCATTGTTTCCAGGATCATCATGGTACGATGCTGTGATAAGCCAATCCAAGGTTGCTTAATGTTTGTTGCTTGCGTAAATCATTGACAGGTGCTATCGGATGGACCACCATGACGTCGGCTTAATTAAGTAATGTTAAATACCCGCCTTAGAACAAACAGTGGTGAGACAAGGGGAAAACAACTAGGCCTACGGACATCTCATAACAACACTAACCTTGTCTCAATCACTCATTCTATCACTATCAGTCTGGCGAATATTGACAAGCAATATTGCATAAAGAAGACACAACTATACCTGATTTTGAAGACACAACATTGTGAGGCATACTTTGGTGTGTCTGTCCATCTACTCATTGGATGTCCTTCACACACCCCAGGTTTTGCGAACTGTGGACTTGTGTTTCACCCATCTTGTTAAAAACTTGTCCGTGCTTTGTCAAATTAAAATCTACCATGGAACTCGTGTATTGTGTAATGGTTTGCTTGTCTCCGCACCTTTTCACTACAATTTTTAGATTTATGTGTAATATATAATATAAATGTTATTCTTTTAAATGAGCAAGGTCTGGGAGGGTACATCTTTTTATGATTTTTTTTTTACTTTTGCCTTTCCCTGGACGGCCTCTTATCGTATATTGTATTGTCCAAAGAATTAAACTAAATGAGAGAAAAATAAATAAAACCGAAAGATGCACAAGTTGGTAGCCTTTCCTTCTTTGTGCGGGCGCAAGTTTATAACGTTGGTGCATCTTTTTTACGTCCGTGGACGATTGTTAATTATTTTCTCGCAACCACTTCAGATAGACCGGATTTATCACTTGAACGGATTGTTTTGGTTTTTATTGCCATTACTCCTAGTTGGGTATTACGACTAAATGTTGGGGGAGAAATCCTTTTAATATGGGACCTGCTCAACTTCACGAAGGCCACTATAGTATGCCATTCCCCATCGCCTTAGGCTTCGATGCCCCCTTTCAAAAATTTCCCAAAGATTTTACAGAAATCCTTTTCAAATATACCCCCTTTAACATATGAAATTCCAGTATCGGTTCCATGGTCATGTTTGATTTAATAACAGCTTAAAACCGTCCATTTCAAGTTTATCTGTGCGCCTATGTACCTCTCAAAATAATCGTTTTATTAAAATAACATTTTCTTTTTGCTTTGCTTCCACCGGAAATGTGGTTTTAAAAACCAAATAGCCGATTAGACTAGCCAAAACACACCGATGACGTTTTTGTTGCACGGTTATTAGAAGACCTCGTCGAGGAAATATATTTTGTAACAGTCCTATTAATAGGGACCGTTAACTGGTCATTGCTCTATGGTATCGTACTTAGCCAATGTGCCGGAGTCCATCTTTTGGATTAGATTAGGGGGGGGGGGGGGGGGGGGTAGCTGCGAAGAAGGAACATCTGCCTCGTTGTCGGTAGTACGCCTTTCATGTTCGGTTGTTTGGTCTGTGGTTGCTAAGCAACGCCACTCAAGAAACAAAATAAATTGCGGATACAACCCAAGAAAATGATATTATAACAAATGGTAAAAGGAGCTCACATAGCAACCGCCTCTTTTTGTGATAGGTGATGAAAGAATGAACACTTATCAAGTTTGGTTGAGGGGAAAACAAACTTTGATACGATATCGGGAGATGAAGCAATCTTTCAAATTATGATTTTTATAGAGAACAAACCAACGATTTTGAAAACATCTGAAAAGAAGAAACGCTGTTGGGTAATTTTGAGTTGAATTGACCTATTCACTATTTTTAAAAAAGAAAGGCATTATTACACTCAAAAGCTCTGAAATACTCAAAATCTCTGAACAACGATGAATGATGAATAACGAAAAACCTACAAAGTCTAGCATGTAAGTAACTAGTAATAGTATGTAAACAAATGTTTTCAAAATAAAAATAATGTGTTAACTGTGAAGAAAACAAATAAATCGAAAACATGATCACGTTGATTTTAATTATGAGAAACAAAAACCAAAAACAGACAAACTTGGTGCTGTATTTTGTTTTTGCTGAATCAGTGGAGTGGCTGTAGCAGTATTGATAAAGGTCACAGGCTATTTTATACATTTTTAAATGCATAATTGCGCATGCTCTCTGGTCCGTCGTTTATGAAATACACAACATGTTGTCTTTTATCTTTCGTCAAAATCGCATACAAGTATAAGAAATTTTTAGAGTTTTTGTTTGTTTGTCTGGTTCTGTTTATTAGCTAATCGTGGGCTTTGCAAAACCTATACTTTAAAGTGCCTTTTGCAGTTTGTCTGACTTCGACGCTTTGATGAGTGATTTAATTTAGGCTATATTTTGAATGAACGAAGAACTAAATATAAATTATAAACTGGCCTATTGTGTTTACTTCCACAAATATACCAAGGGAACCGATCAAACTCATACCATTAACAATTTGACCTCAAGTGTTTGTTGTTCCTCAACAGTTATTTCTAGTGATGAAGGAAATGTCTAAAATTAAATAAAAGCCGCCCTTTATTCAGCTGATATTATTGATAAATCAATTGTGTTCGATAACGACCACCGAGGTTATGGTTGAAAATGACCTTTGCAATGACCACGAGTCCATTTCGTAAATGCAGAAAAATTAGGTAGTTTTGTCTTTAAATATAGTACATCAGTCTTTTATTTCTTCTGGAAAAAAACACACCCACCAAAAAATAGCAAAATCAACAACTACGAAAATCAAACAAACAAAGAAGACAACAACTAATTGAGCAATTGATTATTATCCCGTAGAGGAACCACTACATTGCAATTCAAATTAGTCCAAGCCAGCTTGTTCATTTTCCTTTAAACCCCAAAGTGACCATTACTTTCACAAAAGGGGGGGCCGGATCATTTTCCTTCCAGCCTCGGTTTGGATGCGTTGATTTGAATGCTTAAAAAACAAAATGGCCGCACCTTGTTAAAGGTATGTAGGTACATGTTTGATCATATCAGATTGCAGAGGTTATTTAATCTAACCCATACCCCTTGCTTTAGAATGCGTAGAGTGTGGGTTTAATGTTTGTATTGAATTGAGGAATGATAACGGGAGAAAATTTTACCGTTATAACCACAAACAGGATTACCAATCTTGAATCATGATCCGTCACAACATACACAATGGGGCAAGATAACACACATTGTTACCGTGTTTACACATCCATAAAATCATGTTGGTTAACTCCTATGTTAACATTTTGATAACATTGTGGTTAAAATGAATCGGGGGAAATGACCTCTAAAAGATGA
This sequence comes from Leptasterias polaris, assembly GCA_037783415.1. NCBI lineage: Eukaryota > Metazoa > Echinodermata > Asteroidea > Forcipulatida > Asteriidae > Leptasterias > Leptasterias polaris. The sequence goes on along the minus strand of JAZGTN010000024.1, from coordinate 65,145 downwards.
CGGGTGCCCCTTACTATCACCCGGCCGGACACTGTTCAAGCAGAAGGTTGGGTGGCGCCCCCATCGTTATCTGATGGGAATCCATTTTGTTTTCCAGTACTCAAACATAATATACCAAAGCGAGGCTAGGAGGCAAATAGCTCATGATCGTACAACTTTAGACAGCTAATAAAAACGAGAGATATAGTTTAAACTTGATGGGAATTGTTTCGACAATCATCCGGGCTTGGTTACATTTTGAAAGAAAGTGCAGTTTTGTTTTCGTTCGATCGCAGAACTAATCTATTAATATGTACTGTGGAACGGTGATAGAGAAGAATTACCTATAATGCACCTTCCACCCAAAGAGAAATTGTTAAGAAACTAAATAAAGCGGCAACAGACTGGGTATAATCCCGAATTCAGGAAGTTTGCATGAATATTTTAATGTACATGTAGTCATTTACAAGATGTAACAGCTAGAGCTAAACTAGCCAAATGAAACCAAGGTAAGCCGCTTAACTACAGCAAAAACTACATTGTATTTGAATTTAATTCGATTGGAAAAGCGCACAGATAAAGCCACTCTCCTGTAATAAAATAAACTTAGCCAAACAATTTGTGTAGATCTGAACATTTCTCATGTGTGGCAAAGCCTTCATGCGGTCCAATGGCCAAAGAGCTGCTTAGCCGCTCATAACAGCGTTTAGCAAATTTAGCTAATTTTTAGACATTTGCAGAGAACAGTCATAATAGAAAACTATACATTACATCGCATGACGTTTCATTTAGTGTAACCTGTAACTACAGATTATTTAAAGCTGTACAAAGCCCCTTATCTCACCATTAAACAGGCTTTTGGTCTACTAAACATGGCATAGTCTGTAGCTTGTAAACGTACGTTATGTGTACTGTCAGAAATGACATTCCGGTTTCAAAATACTGTAAAACATGGACTGTACAAGTCTGCCTCTGGTTTTAATAATACATGTACTGACTTAATAGCAGAACGACTTTTCAGAAGTGTAAACTTTGCCTCTTGAATCTAAACTGGATTCAGGGCATGATATACTTTTGGTAAATGTCAAAGACCAGTTGGGCTCAATTGGTCATCGAAGTTGCAAGTAAAACTTCCTTGTTCCATATAAAATTGTGTTTCTTCAGATGCCTGAGAAAAGCTTCACGCCTGAAACCTTTCTCAGATTCAATATTTGGGTGAAAAACTACATTACTTCAAAGGGTGTTGCTTCAAACAATGTTTTCTAATATTGACTGCTCTGCACCAAGTAATATTTTGGAGTAATTACAAAAGGTATACCCTCCTTTTAAGTCTATTGCTCTTGGGATGCATATGAATGAAGCATTTATGCCTGTTTTTTTTGATAATGTAACAACCCTATTATCTTGTATTATTTTGAGAAAGACTTGATCAAGTCCAACGCTCTTAATTTGCAGCAAAGTGTCAGTTTTTGTACTGACTTTGCACAAGCAAAGCCATACTTCAGTAGTGTAATACCAGTCCCACTTGTACAACTCTATGAAATAGACTTGAATGAGCGAGTTGCTTAGCACAAATATTGTTAACATTATTTACTGGTTGTATCAAGTGACTGCCAACACCAGCTTGTTAAAATCTTTTACAATGTATAGGATGTACAAGGCCCTACATTTGATACAGTTGTGTGTTTCACGAAGAGAATAAGATAATGCGCAAAGTTAGTTGTATACTTTTAGTTCCTGTCAGTAAGAATGTGGGATAGTTTCAGATCAAAAAGTCTTTTAAAATAAAACACAAAATTGAAGGGATCCTGACTATACATTTGATGTATTTCAACAGAAAGATAACTAAACGACAATTTCAGTCTAACAATATAAAAACTATAGCTTAACATCCTGATGAGCAAATGCGGCCAACAAACGCTCTACACCCTGTTCAGACTAAAGTAGTGGAGTGAATGCTCAAGTCCACAACTTTCCACCACTTTTTGTGCAAACAACTTTCTAAGATGACTTCCTCTCTTGTAGAGTGCAACGCCAAATCATACCAATAACTTTTTTTTAATACATTTTCTTAATAAGCTTTAGTTTAATTGCCTCTTTTGCATGCTTTTCCTCTTTTGCATGCTTTTCCTCAGGACACAGTAACTAAACTTGACACATGCTGCCCCCTTCCTCCTTTTTTCTTTGTTCTTGGGTTTCTTTCACAAAATAACAAAACTTAGTTTTCTATACAGTTCCCCCCCCCCCCCATAAAAAAGCAAAAACAAACATTTCTTTTTCAATGTTCGAGTAAAAACTTCTATGTAAACAAATAAAATAGAGACCTTCAAGTATGCCATTCACGTTATATTGATTATAAACAAGGCTTTTTATAATTCACACAGAACTTTCAAATCTTGAGGGCCACACGCTACGGCGGTTTCATACAAGTGATTGTTCCCCCTTAGTGAAAACCCCAGTCTTGCCAACCCTGAAATACACTTTAGCGACAACTTTTATTCTTATATTTCATCCTTTTACAAAGATTTACAGTTTCAATTGTTTTTCTCTTCAAAGGTTTGTGGGGTACCCTTTAAGAAACAGCCTGTGACCAGTCAAACGTTTTTATAAAAGTAACATGTCTACAAAATATGAAAGGACCTTTCCCAAATGTATCATCTTGCAAATAAGCATTAAAGTGTGAAGTTAACTTCATTTAGACTGACCCAGCTATATCACAACAGACCCTTCTTAGATGAGGCTAACCAATCCATACTGGAGTACTGACTTGTGCACGTCCTGCACTCACTAAGGACCTGCTCGAACATGTGCTACGAAACACAGCACTGGATAGCCCTACGCATCAGATCCAGGGATGAGAGTCATTGCTGGCAAAAAAGTCTGAAACTACATGTTGGGTCCAAATTTTAGGATGTATGCCGTAGGGCCTACATATGTTGAAATGATGGCGTTTCTACCTTTTGGTAACCCCTAGGGAGGGTTTGGAATTCAAAGGGCTTTTAAGAACTAGATCAAAGGGAAGTCTTTCTTTTTTCATTTACATGGCTGACATAAAAAGTCTGAAAAATCTCATCCCTGCAGATCGTGTGCGTAGTACTCCAGCATGGCATACCTCCTAGTCCTAAAGAAATGTGACGTCAGTGAGGGGGGGTCTGTATTTTGTCCACTACCGTAAACAAAACAGACTGTTAATCTACTGTGTGGTAAATAGCGGATAATTTTTCTAAGGCGTCCGAGTCTTCATTAAGAGACTGCAGTAATGAATCATCGTCGTCATCGTCAGCCAAAGGGGATTTGTATTGAACCAATTCGGTACCTGTAGGGGAAACAAAAAAATCAGTATAAATAGAATTAAACATGGGTTCTCCACAGTCGTCTGGGATTTTAACGATTTATTTGAAAGCTTTAAACCAGATGTGTAATACCCTTGTATGTCGGAGGCATTTTATTTTTTCCCATTATTTTTTTATATATTTATTCTTTATTTGTGTTCAAAAACCCATGAATACATGTAAGTGCTTGTTGATTTTGATTACGTTTCACACTAAGGAAAACTGGATCCAATGCAACCAGCACAAAGCTAATAATTTTGTGGCAATATTTCAGAACAGTTTGTTTTCAAGATCACAATTAAATCCTGTGATAACTAGGACGCACACACACTTATGACAGTGCTATCAGAAGTCTCGATGTAATAAGGTTTTGTGAGCAGCTGCTGATAGGTGCTAGGTCAGATCTAGATCTGAAAACAATTACAAAGGACTTACATAGACTCTGCAAAATGTCTCTAGAGAGAATTTAATCTTTCATCCTCACCTGTAGTGTTTGCATCCGAGTTAAAAAGCAGTGTAGAAATATTGTCATTCGGAGGTGGGAACAGGTCCTGGTTATGGTGAATAAGGACAAATAAAAAACAGATTCTAAATTTTCAAATCTCCGCTGGCATTTTCCTTTCTTTAAAGTGAAAGTACAACTTGGGTAACATGATTACAAAAATTAGCAAATATTCTAATGGAGTTTGATATGATCCTAAGTCAAAATCCTAACTAGATTTAGGGTCAATGGCCTACAATGACAGTGCAACAACTCACTTTTGCCTTTTTGTGTCTTGGGAAATTAGAACCTACTAACCATGTAATCTGACGTTCAATCAATGCAACTACCAATGACTATTATTAATACGCTATGGCTACATTAACGTACCGGCTCAGTGGTACTCCCACTATTTTCTGAGCTGAAAATCTGTGGAAAGAAGAGAACGAAAGCACTGATATGACAGTGAACGTTGAGCATTGCTTCTTGGATTATCTTTTTTAATGATCTTAAGATTTTCACAGCAGTATATTGCCTTTCCTTTACCCCATAAAAGTCCTCCGAATTGGAAGTTGATAAAGCTTTTCCCCCCGAGTTCTGCTCTGGAACTAGTTTGTAAATTGTCCATATACCCGAGAATTAACAGAGCCCCTGTAACACCCTTCTCAATTATTAATAAGTAATATCCCTTCCCAGCATCAGACCTTGTTGATTACCTAACACCCACAATCAGTACTCAAAAATAAAAGTTGTAAAATGTTTCCAACACTTCTTGTCACTTTCCTGAAGAGTGAGGGGACCAACAAATGTTTTCTTAGAAACAACCCACAAGAGCAGTTTGTTTTCTTTTACTTACACCAAGCAGTGAATCCATGTCAAGGCTGTAGCTATCAGAAGGTCCAGAAAATGTCAGCAAGTTTTGGATCATGTCTAAATTGTCCTGTACACTGTTGACGTGTTCTCCAATTTCATGCCTAGATATTTTGAAATAAGAAACGTCAACATTAGTGACAAAATTTAATATACACAATTCAGATGTGGCGTTTTATTTACAGGATAAAAGTGCTCATACCTCGACGTGCTCATATTTCATGACAGAGTTATTTAGAATTATGAGACCCAATTGTAAAGTTAACTTGTAAAAGGTGAACAATATCAGACCACGGAATAACCCACGGCACCCACAGCGATTGCCGTGGTGCCCTGTGCTTTTGCTGTGGGGCTCTCTGCAAAGTTTCAATACAAGTTTACATTTTCCTCATAGAAGTGCCCCTTACCAGAAGGAAATTGCTGTGCCCTTCAAGAGCGAAGTTCAAGGCCTGACTACGCCAGAAACACCCAAGGCGAGCCTATTCTCCATTTAGTAAGTGATTTGGGTTCAATTTGGAGAATAAATTCACAAGACCACAAGGCTTGTAGCTCGACCAGACCAGACCACAAGACCAGATTCAAAATGACAACACAGTTTTAACATAAACTGTATTGTTGTTGTTGTTGTTGTTGTTGTTTTGAGAGGAAAAGATTGAAAGCATTTGTCTTAAATGGGTTTCAAGTAGACTTTGGTACTCAACATAATTTAAAGATATTTATCAGACTCAAAATCTAGTTGAGCATAATTGTTTTTAATGAAGATTGAAATCATAAGACCGCCGGACTTGTCCAGTTGTGAGTTTACTGGCCTGACACTAAAATCACTGGCCTCGAGCCTGCGGTCCAGTGTAAAATTCCAGCCCTGACATGTATTACACTGGACCTACGGCTTAACATCACATTTGAAGGATGAAGCTATTATGATGAAGTGTCTTGCTTAAGGACATAGGCGTCACCACTGGGACACAAAACCAAACTCTGACAACACCAGAGCTTAAGCCTGGCGTACTGTACCGCTCGGCCACCAACACTCCACACTAATGGAGTGAAAGAATTAAGTGCTACAGCTTTTTGTGCTGACTCACCGCTGCTCATCATGCGAAGACATTCTCTTCACCAGACTTTTTGAGTTTGGATGAAAATTTGTCCTTGGCAAATCCCCCATGGATGAAAATGATCCTGCATCAAGTTCAAAGCTGCTCCCTTTCTTGCTCACTATCTGATGATCTACTCCCCCAAGCGCAAATGGAGCCATAGTGGAACTGCTGCAGGAGCCAGCTATCTCGGGTGATAGCTCCAGATCAGGATTCAAAGTAAGGTTCCCTGGTACTGTGCTAGCTGGTGATGTGACGATGTTAATGTTCTGCATGTCATCTGTTGAGATGGGAGATATCTCAAGGTCATACAGCGAGGGGTCAAGTTGTCCTGTGGACAGATCGAGTTCTGCTGGTGGCCCACTGTTATTATCACCATCGTTGCTTGGACACGCTTGGAAGGCATCAATGGGAACTTCGGTCACATCTGCCAAGTTGGGTTCTGAATGACTTAAGCCGGGCAGGTTGTCAAGGTCTGTGTCATACGTACTCTGCAGAGGTGTAAAAAGGAGTCATGATTATTAATGTTACAAATACTTTTATAAGGACAAGGTACAGTATACGTTAAAAATTGATTGTAAAATTATTGAATAAAAATTTCTAAATGATCTTTTGTGTTTAAATTAAAAGGTTGCACAAGAGCGCCGAAAGGTTTCCAGTTACACCCACTTGCCCTGTCAGAAGGGTTTTTGATTTGTAAAGTTCTCTTTGCAATTTTCAAGATAACTCCTGGAAAATAATGAACTTTTTTGTCTGAAACACAAAATCCTAAATAGTTCCTTGTTCATCATTTGTGAGCAGAAAGATTTGCCTGTTTCCAAATTCCTATGGACTTGCACAATCAATCCAAAACTGATTGAGGCAACTCTTGAATACTGTGGTTGTTTCCAACTTACAGGTTGTTGGCTAACGATCTGATGAGCGTCAGTATAAGGTGCATATCTTGAGTACTTAGAATTACTTTCTTCTGGGGCTGGCTCGAGCATCAGTTGCCTGATTGAAAGCAAACATAATACGATTAGAACATTTAGAAAAAAAACAGACAAATTATTACAGAAAAATTGCTGTGCTTTTGTCTCCGTCATTGATTCAATAATGGGGTTTTTTATTTTAAATGAAGTGTGAACAAAAGCAACACTGGATATTAATTAGCTACAAGAGGTTGACTTCCAAAAATGAGTTGGAGATGGCTACATGCAGATGAGGATGAGAAACGAAACAAAGAAGGCTGAGGAACCTTGTAGCCCAAACTAAACCTCTGCATAACGCCAATGCTTACCATACTAATCATAGCAGTAGGATCCTTGGGGGGGCGGGGGTAGGAAAGTTTGGTGATGTCACACATTTTACTCAGTCAAGATTCTCTGAGACTCGTTTTTATTTATAATCCAATTCAATGTACTCACTGTTTTCTCTTAAGGCCGACTGGTTTTACCATTGTAATCAGAAACTGGATAAGACGGTTCACAATCTTCTGCTGCTTCTCATGCCGCTGTCTGAGATGTACGACTTCCCGCCATAATACCTGATTCTCTCTATCAAGGTGAACACATAAAAATGACTTTTAAACTATAGCATTTTTCTTCACCTCCCATGTACACATAAATCAACCGCCGAAGTGATGCTGAGAGGCACAAAGACATGGCTAGGCGTCATCATGATGTATATAAAATGGTACAAATCAAGCAATGTACACACACACACAAGTGTGTAACAGCCTGCAATCGTGGACCCTCCTTTGTTCAACTCTTTGTGATAGCAACCGTGGACCACAATGCTTTCCTTTGTAATAGCAACCGTGGACCTATTGTCCTCTTTTGTTATAGGTCCCCGGTTTGAATGTGGTTACCTACTCACACACACACAAGTGTGTAACAGCCTGCAATCGTGGACCCTCCTTTGTTCAACTCCTTGTGATAGCAACCATGGACCACAAAGCTTTCCTTTGTGATAGCAACCGTGGAGCTATTGTCCTCTTTTGTTATAGGTCCCTGGTTTGAATGTGGTTACCTACTCACACACACACAAGTGTGTAACAGCCTGCAATCGTGGACCCTCCTTTGTTCAACTCTTTGTGATAGCAACCGTGGACTACAATGCTTTCCTTTGTGATAGCAACCGTGGACCTATTGTCCTCTTTTGTTATAGGTCCCCGGTTTGAATGTGGTTACCTACTCACACACACACATGTGTCCCATGCTGCAGCTAACCGTCCTTAGTGATTCCTGCCACGAAGTGATTCACCAAAGCAGTGACCTTAGGTGATCTCCAACAGCTCTGCAGCCTATATGCTGGGAAAAGAGATTGGGACTGGCCCAAGCGGTTACGTAGTTATTCAAAATGAAAAAAACACAACCTCTTTGGGGATTTGACAGCTGTTTATACTTGCCTCTGAATACCCTCCAAAGTGCCAGAGATATTGTCCTGTTTGCCTTTCATGTCTTGGACGTCGGTCAGAATGCGATGGACGTTGTCAATTCTAAGCTTTGACTCCTCTCGAGCAGACACCTGGATAACAAAGAGGTTTATTTTGTCAATTTAGAGCCTTGCTGCTAAGTAATACAACAAAAATGCTTTTTACTTTCCTTTAATAACACAACAACAAAACTAGAACAAACAAAAACTGCCCCCCTTTTGTATTGACATTTCCAAAAGCGGGTGAATAATGTCGACAATGCTTTCACTGTTCAGTGATACTTGTTTCTTAACAAACCTTTCTTTTGATTAGCTCAAGCTGGCCCACTTCCCCTCTTTTAAAGTTTGGGTGCTGAAATTCAATGTCGTCTTTCTCCGCTTTGAGAGTACCATGCTCGAGATTTGCCTTTTTCCGAAAACCATCTGTAAAAACAAGTTAGAACACTGTTTAACTCAACATGTTTAGCATTCACAAATCAATCACAAGCAATAATATAATATAACAATTAGGGAATTATATTCATTCAGTGTAAATTGGTTTTCAAGGACTCCCTTTACAAAAGTAGGACTACAGAGATTATTGTTCCCTTAACTTCAGTGAACTTACACATGTTGAGTTGGCGGATGAAGCTAGCCATGTTGCTGTGCTTGAAATAATTGGGCAAGATTTCCTTGGCAAAGCGGGTCTGGTCCTGAACAATAAAGCTGCTTCCATTCTGTAATAAGAATAAAAGTACATAGTTTTTTGCATTCAATGAACTTTCACTTTAAAGTCTTTATTTTGATTTCATTTTCAGATTTGATACATGCGTATCTAATTCTAATTAATATAGATGGGTTTTCTGTGTATGTTTTGGTTAGCAACAAAAAGTACACTACACTAGTGTACGTAGGTTAGGTAGTACTCAAAACTGTAATCATGATTGCTTTGGGGTTAAAAAAAGTTCCCTGTTTCAAGAAAGTTGTTTTCCACTCCCCAAGCTCAGCCCCCTCCTCCTCCCGATTCCCCCTAGCCTATATAGATTAGAAATATGAAATACAAAACCTTGACACCCTTGCGCTACAACTAAGGAATAAGAATTAAGATTAAAGAAGTCTCACTTGTTTGTTATAGATCCCTCCATTTCAAGAAAATATGGTGTCTGGCAAAAATGCTGTATCTGACTGATATTTTATCTCCTTACCAAAAACAGACCAACTTATTATTATGTCCATTAAAATTTAGAGGAACAGACATGGCACTTTTGTTTGAATAATCAAAATGAATGATGAAGTATTGAAATAATCAAATACAAAAGTATATTTAAAAAACACTTAGAAATAAGTGTTATATATTTGTGTGTTGGTATTGTTCTCATGTTTAATTTCATATCGGATGAAATTGGAATTAAGTAAAAGTTTGTAAAAAAATGAACTCAATGTGGATGTGTACTGTGATGATGAGACGAGGGATGAGAGACGAGTCTGCAGATATTTTCAAAACTTACTTTGCTCCACCCGATTAATTCGTCATTGTCTGCATCATCCACAAGCAGCCACAACTTCGACAAGAACCCAGGAACGCCAGAACCTGGTACAATCGAACCTTTGACGTCCTGAACAGCCATGATTTTGTTGATTAGTTGTTACAATCGTGTCTAAGATTAGTAAGAACACGAACAAATGCGACGTAAGCCTTGCGGATTCGGCGCCATATTGGAAATGACGACATGGGTTTGTAGGCCATTACATTAGTGCGGGAAATATGGGTGCTTCAATTAATGTCATCTTATTTTTGTGCCGGTTTCACAACAGTCGAATATTGTACTAATATAATTCCAATGCAAATTTAATATAAATTAAGTATTACATTTATAAAGTGATTACAAGTTACCTTTTTTTTTTTACCAACTGTTCATTCGAGAACCAAAGAAACCCCTACTGCATGAATGGTTTGTTCCACAGGTCTGCCGGCCTTATCAAGCGTTGCAAAAGTTTTTAAATATATAAATAAATGTGTAAAGCAATTAACTTAAAATCGGAGGTAATCAAGCAAAATAATATCTAACATTAACAATGGTTTGCTTGAAGAGGGTACTATTTTAACTCTCTTTTGTCCAATTATATGATGTGAAAAAGGGGATGGATATTGAAAACCATGGAAAAAGAAATAGATGACGCCCTCAATCTTTTCAACAGCTAAGTTTAAAGCAAGTTTATGTTTTGAACATTCCACCTAGGCCTAAAATGTTTTCAGTATGTTACATTTCGAAAGATAAAGAAAGCATATTGGGTTGTATATCTCAATTTACATGGAAAACTGAAAATTATATATTTCTGTTGTCCGTGAAATATTAAGGGACGGTTACAGAGTAATTAAAAATTATTATTACCAAAAATAAATTATTTCAGAAAAAATCGGGCGATGCTAGTGGTATATGTTTTGAGGGAAAACCTAATCGTTCCGAGTTTCAATCTGGAATTAAAATTCGTTTTGGGAAAAATAAGAAACACAGGTTTTTTAGGTTTTGGGATCAGCCAAGCTGGTAAATGCAGCCGTTTCGAAAGTAGGCCTATCGAGGGTTTTCCTTTTGGATTTTTTTTGTTTACCTTTGTGAAACACAAGTTTACAGGCTCGCTAAAAACGAAAGTTTGGTAATTCCAGTACGCCGTTTCAAAAATATCCAGGTTTTTTTTCTTTAGAAAAAATTAGGATCTTTGTCAAACGCTCAGGCAGAGAAAACAACTGGGAGCTTGGTAATTCCAGTGCGCTGTTTCGAAAATATAATGGTTTTTAATAGCAAACAAACATTTTTATACTCGTTTTGAAGGGTATGAATAACCATGGAGGTACTAGTAGGAACTAACCTCCATGGAATAACTAAGAAAAGACATTGCTTTAATTGAGGTCAACTTGCTCATTGTTTCTTCAGTTTTAGTTGCTGGTGAAAAAGCAAAAAGGAGAGAGTATTTATTTAGATGGGCGCCCTCTGTTGACAGAAGTTTCAATATGTCAAGATGGCTGCCAATGTTTCTGTAAGTTGGACTTTCGTAAAAGTAATGTTTTGTTTTGTTTAGTGTTCTGCGTTTACTGCTAGCCCAAAAGTTATCTCTGTTGGAAAGCGTATTGTTTCAGGTATCAATACATTCACATGCTAGGCTAAAACAATGTATAAACGAATAGATAAACTGGTTTTAAATTATGTCCCAAGTAACTTGTTTGTAAAAAATTGTAATTTGCCAATTGCGCATGGCCGGGATGGATGGGGATGGAGGTTTGCGGGATCACAATTGCAGTTGCACTGGTACTGCAGCAGCGTAGTGTCGAGTTACTAGTTCTGCTGCATGCAGCTGCAGTGCTGGTTGTTGGCATATTGTTCCTGGTGGACGTACTACTGCATCACAATCACATCACTGACATGATTGATGATACTGAGGGTGCATGGAGTGAGAGTGATTACTGAGTGACTGATAGTCATGATAGTGATTGTCACCACACCGGGTCACCGCCACACCTGACACTCAGTCACACTCAGTCACACTCAGCATGCTCAGTGTCAGTGCTCACAAACATCATGGAGGTGCACACAGTCACACTCACACAGTGGTGTCACTGTCAGTGACACCATTTCCTTCCTCCATGGTGACACTGACACTGTGAGTGTGACTGATGAAAGTTATACTCAGTCAGAACAATCATTATCATCTTCATGACAATGTATGTACACAGTGAATGCACGAATACGAAGAATGATCATATTCATTCATCAATCATACATGAGATAGACTCAGATGGTAACCACAAAATGTTCGGATTTCAATTCGTTTTGTATCACTCTCTCACCATGCTTACCCAGTCATTCACAGATTACCCAAAGTAAGGATAAGGTTGTGCTGGATCAAGCTTGTCCTTATAAAAGGTTAAGTTGCTTCCATTCCAAGCCATTCATTTCCATTGGCACTGTCAATCATGAAGAAAGCAACGTTGAATGAAAGTAGTTTTTTTATTAATATAAAGTTTATCAGTATCATGTTTATAACTATCATGACTATCTAAGGTACAACTAGTGCATGGCTACTTCAAATAACTAAGTCCAGTACTAAGTCACTGGGCACTGTATTGTCTACTAAATTAAGCCCCTATCATAACAAACATTCCTGCTCTTGTTTTCAGCAGGTTGACCAACTATTTGAAACCATTCAACTGCACTGGTTGTGGTGGCGTAAGACTCATATTGCAGGCTGGTGTGGTTTATCCATCATTCAAAACCACAATGGATGATATTGACTGATTAGAGAGTAGGAGGGTTAAAGCACATGTATCACATTAGTAATTGTCAAAGACCAGGCAGTATCCACACTTGATGTGACGGTCAGTGACCCAACATCTGCATGAAATAACAAACCTGTGTAAGATTTAGCTAAATTGCTCATTGGAGTCACAAGAAAATGGTGAGCAGCCCAATTATATGTTTTCATCGTTTTCAAACCACAGGTTTTGAACTCGCGAGATCAAAACTAAATGTTTTACGAATTCCTCATAAACTGTAACATTCCAAGTGATGATATTTCAAGGGATGTTTTCCACCATGACCATCTTCTTACTGTGTAACTTGTGTGCAAATCTGTGAACTTTAATATTTTCACTCTTTATTTTCACAACATCAGCCAATCAATTAATAATTGTACCTTGTCATGGTGGTTTGTGATAAAATTGTGTTATCTTTAACAATAAAAAAAGGGAGGCAAGTACTTTTTTAGCAAGTGGGTGGGGCAGCCATTAGAATTTATATTAAATAAAGCAGACTAGCATCTCATTTTTCTTAGATTGCTATAATTTTATGAATTGACAGGACTGAGACTAATTCTAGGACAAATGATAGTTTTTTTTTTTTATTTATACTTTTGGAGCTGTATGAATGAAATCCTTATAATGTTAAGTGGAATAGATTATATTATTGAGGCCTTGGGGCAACGATTTAAGTACACCACAAATAAAAAAAGCCCTGGCAATGACTTTATTTCAAATGTCATTACCTTGTATTTGAATTTCTCATTTCAGGAATCACCTGGCCAGCCACCAGGAAGCATCATTGTTGGCCGAGGTCATTCACATCCTCGTCAGATGACAACCAAAGAACCTCATAAGAAAACTAAGAGAACTACCAACCACACTGCCCAGGATAAACGAACCAAAGGTGAAGAATAGATTGTAGTGATCCACCATTACGGTTATCCCATTAATCTAAAATTGTGAGATAATATTCCGATCTTTGTTACAAAAGAAAGAAGTGATCTTGCTAATGCTTATGTACAACTCTTAACCCATTTAAGTATAAAGTTATGACCTCCAATCATATTGAGTTGTGTTCTTTTTTCAATAAAGTTCTCAGTAATGTTTAGATTTAAGTGCACTTTGTAAAATTCATGTGTGAACAACATGGATGTTGCTTGCCAGAAATGCCTTGTACACATTTGTATTTACTAAATCAATGTTTGGCTAAACTGTGTGCAACTACATATATGTACTGTAACTGTTAATACAAATTAACAGAACGAATGACAATTCATGCATAACTCTGCATGGCATACCAATTTCATTAATTTGGATGATTTTGACATCTTCAAAGAACCAGAATTGTAAGTATTGTATTTTTTGTATGTGTTTTAACACAGATCATCAGTTAGCCCCATCCGTATGCAGCCAATCCAAAGCCAAGCGAAGGTTGGAGTCAGTAGAAGGACATGATGACAGTTGCACTGATCCTCAACTGGAGAATCTCTGCCGAAAGAAGTTCAAGCCAATTGCTCCCAAACCAACGGTTAAGAAGGACCACCATCAGTCGGTCGTCACAGCCACTGTCCCCATCAAGGATGTCACTTATACAGACCATCTGACAAAAGGGGGCTGCAAGAATGGAGCCGTCATGTTTATGAGCCCCAAAGTCCAACTGATCCCCAGTGTTCCAATACTAGCCCGCGCTTCACCCAGTGAGGGCGACAATATTCCAATGAACACTTCTCCGTTTTCGATGACCCATACTTTGTTTCCACAAGGCAAGTACATGAATGTAATGACCCCTCCTGCCAGGGTCTCACTGACTGATATTGCTGGCCACTATAAGACAGTCGTTCAGCTTTTGCCAAATGGCACCAACAATCTTGGCATACAGACTCATTGTCAAACACCTTCTGATTGTACTGGGGGTAAAGGCAGCAATGAGAGGCGAGCTTCCAAAGCAGCTACAAGAAATGAACAAAGTAAATGTACAAATGTATCTTCAGGACCGAAAATAACCAGTCCTAACACTAAAACTAAAGGTGTATCAAAGCCTAAGGCTAGTAGATACAAGTACAGTCTTCTAATGAATGGAGGCTCGTATGATGGAGCTGTGCTTAATAACCCAGTTACAAACCAGAAGTTGCAGCCCTGTGTTACTCCAGCCCTTCCATTGAATGGAGGCGTGCGCCTGAATCTCCCAGCTGTACTGACTAGTTCTGGTGTACTGCAGATAACGGTGCCTAGTGTTGGGATCGCCAACGGCCAAGTGCAAATCTTTGATTGTAGTCAACAGGCTGAGGTCATACAACCAAGTGTGGCTCCAGTTACCACATCCCAATCGACATGCACATCAACTGCTACTGCGACTACAACAGCCACACTGCCTGCAGTGTACTCACCCAACACAGTAGTTTCTAATGTATTAACTCCTGAATCGCTCGGAAGTGACACGCAAGACTCTGTTTCGCTCCCCAATAATGACCACACCAGTGCCCTTGACACAAACAGTATGTCTCTGGATGAGACATTGAGAGCCATGCTGAAAAGTCCCAGAGCAACTGCTTCTCTTGAAAAACAAAAGGAAACCCTTCTACCAAAGAAAACAAAACCACATAGAACTAGTAGCTCAGCTGCAAGAAGTCGCCAAAAGGGAAAAAAGACTCAACCAGTTACGTCCAGTGCACCTCCAGTGATTGTGCACAGTAGTACAAGTGAGCAAAGCAGTGGCAGAACAGTGATAGTGGATTCTAGATCCAATCAAAGTACAGAAAGGGGCCCTTTGTATTCAACTCAAGTTGCTCATGGACCATTGGTTAGTCGATACACACCAGAGCAAAGCAGTGGTGGAGTGGCTGCTAAAGGGCAGAATGTGCAATATGGGTCGTCGATAAATAATGACAATGCTTTGGTGGGTCAGAGTGACTTGGGATCGGAAGTAATAGGGGATTCCAGGACTGCACACACTAGACATCCAGGTTACATTGCTAATAATGACGCGGTTAATCTGGTACCTCTGGTAAGTGATTTGAACAGAAAAGGTGCTGGAACACCAGATTTATCGAGGAGACTCGCAATTGCGTCAGATACTGCAGCTTCCCCTTTGACCGCAACTGTTAACAGTGGGCCAACAAACATGCCAATTTACACTTCCAAAACAGGTCCTCAGACTGTTGATCAGAGTCGACAAACTTTGGTGTCAACTTGTGTGGCCACAAGCAGTAACATTCAACACACGGGTAGGGTTATAAGTGATTGTTGGAGTAGGACAGACCACATGGCACCAAGGGCTGCAAGCCTTCCTAACTTTGCAACAGGTTCCAGAGGTGTTCCTCCAACTGCAACGACCACGCCTCCCATAGCGTTTCATATTCCCACAAATCAGCCGGCCCAGCTGAGAAATACAAGTAATGCCTCAGTGCCTTCACCTATGAGATTTGAACAACCAATAGACAAGTCACTTGGAGACAGTACTCAAGTTTTGTCCCCGTCATCTATTATGCAACCTATGCAACCCCAACAACCTCTGCAATCTTCAAATTGTGTCATCACCACTACAAACTTTGTGCCACTGCCAAACAGTATCACATCTAGTGTTATCACAAGACCAGTTTTCAATTCCAGTGACAATGTTATAGTGAGAAACTCCCACAACTTTCCCGATGGAAGCTCCTCCGTCCTACGACCACATGACAGCGTTCTTCCAAGATCATCCATTCAGCCTTCACTAGAGACTATAAGGCCCCAGGGTATCTCAGTCAATGCTTCTCAAGGAGCAGCGGTGCTAAATAGACAAAGTGTTAGCACTTGCACAGCAGTGACATATTCTCACAATACAATGACATCGGTACACAGTGGACATCCAGACTTTCCATCTCTTGTCAATAGTCCTACCAACTTGAGTTTACCTACCTTACCTACCCCGCTAACACAGCAGGAGGCTTACTTCTCGGAAATGGACAGATCAAGAAGACTGCCCTTTCCATCGGAAATAAGAGAGACATCTATAAGAGAAGACAGGGTGATGGTCCCAGCATGCAGGCAGCTACAGCTCCTGGATGAACATGAAAGAAACCCTCCGGCTCACACCAATGGTCAGATGGGTAGCCTGGTTCTCAACCAGCCAAATAGCGAAATGCCTTCAGTGATTTCCAGACAGAATATTCAAGAACCTGCTCTGCTTAGGCAAAATGTTGATGCATCTGTTCTTAGACCAAATGAACCCGACTCCTTGCCGACAAGAAACGGTGAACCAAGTTTATTCACTCCACCAACCACAGTTGTACCACATCATGCGGGCATTCTGGCAACAGCAATACTCAGATCAAGAGCTCTTGAGAGAAACCCATGGTTAATGTCTCCTTTGAATGTAAGCACTTCATCCACAGTTTCAAATAGCCTCCCGACTACAGCCACGTCTACTCTTTCGACAACAGTTGGTTACTCTGGAGGGACTATTTGCAGTTCCCATTCTGTCAGTGTGGTGAATGATAGCACCTCTCATTCACATCATATTGGAGATGTGCTTCACTTGAGAGCTGCCGCAGGCATGCATACATCACTGGGTAGATCCCCAGTTAGAGACACAGGCAGTTGGTGTATGCCTGCAGAGGGCATCCGTAACTCAAGAGAGGCAGACAATTTGATAAGTAGTCATGTGTCGCAGTTTAACCTCTTGAGGCAAAGGAGAATGGCAACCCTCACTTCTGACTTGGCAGGTGTCAGAAACTCTGAGATTGACCAGCCTGGTCCAATTATTCAAACGGCAACTTCAGGAGAGCAACATCACAATCCAGATGTTCTTGTACAGTCTGTGCCGCTTCACAGCAATATTTCAGCCAATGCCAGAAATGCCATGAATGAAGCACTGCAGAAAAGAACCAGAGCCCCACGCATTCAGGCGCGAAGGTGTACAACACCAGCTTCAGTAGTTAGCTCACAGAGTCATGCCAGCAGTGGTGTCGTCACCTTAAACCAGGAGTGCATCAGTTCGATTGAAGTGCACCATCAACATGGATCTGATCGGCAGACACTGCCACCCACAGATTATCAACACGTTGTGATGGGGCAGCCAAGGCACACCATGCCCCATCAGCATGCTGCTCACCACATGCATGCTGTGCCTGGAAGCAGACTTTCTACAGATTCGGTGTCTCATTTGCCAATGCCACTGATGCCTCCTCCATCAGTTTTGTATGGAAGTTCTACTCCTGTTCCCAATCTTTCCATGACACCTCTCCACGGGGTTCCACTTCCAGGAGCACTGCCTGGTCACTCTATGCAGGGGCATGGAGTGACTCACCAGCTACACAGCACACCTCCGCCAACGCCGCACCATGGGCAGCCCACAGGACCTAACCCCCAAGGAACTGTCAACCACATGTTTGTATCCACTCCATTTGGACCTATTCACCGCTCACTCTATATGCCATCTCCGAGTCCCCACCCTCCAGATCTCAGTCTCATGTCTCCAAGATCTTATGGGCAAATCCACATGCATGACAGTGTTTTATACAGTCCTCGTTTCTCTTCTCCACTGAGGAATCTACCGACCTCAAACCTGACCGAAGGAATGTTTAGCTCTTCCCTTCCAAGAAGTTTCTCTGAAGAACACCTGGATACTTGTTGCTCTGTACCCTATGCTCACTCCCCTCCAATACATGACAACTCTGGTCACATGTTCCCACCAGGATTCATGTCTCCTTCAATGAGTCGAAACCAGCCCTCCATACAGACAAGCCTTTGCAACAGCCTCCAGAGACCATTTGGTCATCGTAGCCATCAGAACATGACAGAAAGGCTTCCTGGCCCATTTTTCCACGAAGGCATAAGACACCCCTCTCCACATCAACTCCACACACCTCTTATACCAACCAGTAGTTTTTCCAGTCCACCCACCTCTTCAACCATGACAAATGTTTGTAGCTCCCTTGATACCAGTGTGCAGCCAAACAGTGTTGGTAGTCTTGTTAACTCAGTGAGTCCAGCCATGTCGTCAACAGCAGCAGCAACTCCCGGGAGTACAATATCATCAAGTGAAAGTGATTGTCCCTCAGCATTAGCAATGTCCTCAAGCTCCTCAAACACCACACCTACGCGGGTGTACAATGTAGGAAACACAAGCGACAAGTACCTTCCTCTGGAGTTAGTTGTGTCGTCTCCTTCCGCCACAGTAACCACACCTGCCCCTGTCACAATTCCCTCCCAACTCATCAGCGAGCAGATCGTCAAGTTTGGTGATGTCACGCTTGAATGCAGTCGGCAGATCCTGCGGGAGTCTGGCCGCACAGTGCTGTGCTGCTGGGGCTGTGATTACCACACGGCCGAGCCAAAGAAGATGTACAGGCATCAGCGACGAGATGAACAGCCAATGAAATGCCAGTTATGCAGTCACATGGGTCAGTCTCGTTGCCAGTTGAATCAACATTTCAAAGAAGAGCACATGGATAAAGATGAAGACCCATTTAGGTCATCGGCTGTAACCTGAAGTTAACTCTTCTTTGCTTTAGTACAAAAAGATTTACTGCGTTATAAAACCATTGTACTACCACAGTTTCCCATGGCTTAAATGGGCATTGAAAAGCCAACTTGCCTTTTTTTTAAAGTGCATAAAAAGCACACATTATTATTACAGCGGCAGCAAGGTCGAATCTTCCTTTATTTAAACTTCTCAATGTGCACACAAAACAACCAGTTTGAAATACTTGCACAGCCCTGTTGCACTGAGCCAATGTGAAAGTTTGAACGCATGGTTGAAGCAGACTTACCAGGTAAATCTCCATTGTTGACATTGTTTGGAACACAAAGACATTTTGTTAGCACAATGGCTTTACCTGTTAAGTCTGCTGCCAGCTGGTGTCCCCAGAAGTCTTTGTTTTCAAGAGTGCAAGGTAGAGCCTTTCCAAAAAAGTGAGTTTCAGTCTTGTACTATTCTGATGAAGTAAAGCTAAATTGATAATTCTCAACTGTTACAGAGCAACCAGTGTCTCATAGACATTTAGGCCTATGTCTTAATCACTCTTGCAAACTCTAGGGCATCTTCCGTACAATTATACTTATAGTGTTAATCTTTTACATGGCAAATCCATATCTTCTATCGATTGAAAGTGTCACTTCCAATCTAATCCAAAGTAAGACACTCATTTATAAACACACCTATTGACTTTGCCAATATATAGAGCATCATCAACAGGCCTGGAATTCCATAAAGGCTATGGAGGCTCTATTGCCCTGTTATGGCCTTAGTGCCCCATCAAAAACTTCCCACAGACTTTCAGCTTTACAAATGGAAGTGCCCTTTGCAAATTGAAAATGGTCTTGCCCTTTCTAAGATGAAATTCCAGGCCAGCATTCAATGCTATGTGGGGGGTTTTTTAACTTAAAATGTTAATTTGTTTACATTTGTAAAGTGAGGTGACGTGAGGCCATTAACATTATGGTATGCCTTAGAACAAAATGGTGGACTTGATTCCGTCTTTTGTATACATTCTAAGCTATAACTTAGAAATGTTGGTCCTTTATATTTTAAATTTGCTGCGGGATAAAGAATATTCTTTGTGTTTTCTCCTACATCTATATTTGTTAGGCACTGTATACTCAAAACTTTCCCGAGTGCTGTGAGAACAATCCAGTGGTTATAACTCGGGTGGGATTTGAACCCATGTACTTTGCCATTCTGGAGAAGATGTCTTACCACTAGACCACTGAGCTTGCCCGGCAGCTAGAGGCCTTTGTTCACAGCACTAGGGGGAAAGTACTAAACATAAGATGTGGGGTCAAACAGAAATAATCTTCTACTCAACATGAAGAAGAGGTAGTGAAGCAATGCTGTAATCTGAACTTAGTTTGAAGGGATACTTTAATGTTTGATAACAGATTTGTAAACAAGTTTGTATCCATTATAGTTCATTCACATTTTTCCAAATTGCATCCTTCTGTTGTGTTTTTTTATGGCCCAATTTATCTGAGGGACAACAGAGTCCCCTTAAGCTAAACATATACAAGTATTTTCTTTTTTCACAACAACATTCTTTCCATGCCAAATATTGGTTTTTCACTACTTATTTATTTTGGTTTACTATTACTTTGTTGAGTTTAAAACACCGGGAAGTCTCAGAAATCACCCTGTATTTCACAACCCTATATTATTTTTATATATTTTTGGTTACTCTACACGGATGTGCGTTAATCACTGTACACTCGGTGCTTAACCGAATCTTGTGGTAAACAAAAATCCAAAGGCATACTACTCGGGTGGAATTCAAACCCATAACCCAAGCCATTCAAGAGCATCCTAGATTTAGTTTTTAATGCTTATGTATGGGATTCGAACTGCTGGTTAAATGGTAAGACATCTGCTCTAGAATGGAGGAGTTTAGCGTTTGAATACCACCCAAGTAGTATGCCTGTGGATTTTCTTTTCCGCGGGACTCTGGGAGAAAGCAAAGCGCCGAGTATGTAATGCTTATCAAGCATCAGCGTAAAGTTGAAAAAACAAATAATCATTTCATGTTTTGCAAAAATAGCTGCGCAGTAGATAACAAATCATTTGAGCTTCAAAACAAACAAAAATAAACATTTGTCAGGTTGTCAGTACCCTTGCTAATGCTTCTAAAGGTCAACAAATTATAACAGTTTGTCTTTTGTACAAAATCTTACTTCTAAAACATGTAGTTTACACAAGCATGGAATATCCCATGAAATCATCCCCATGGTTACCTTTGAGTTCTTGAAATATATCTTCTTTATTTTTTTTATTATTTGAAACAATTTCTTCCAACTTTCTTCATGCCACTCTGATCTTTTCAACTTAACACTCTGAAGAATTTTTTTTACAAAATCTAAACTGATTTCTTCCAGATAATTATGTGATTTTTATTGTAATTAAATTATAAAAATGCAGCTGAAATAACTTTTATAATGAAAACGTATAAATAACTTCTGTAGCACATCTTCTGTACATTTGATAACAACTTTTACTGATTACTGTACATTGTTACTAATCTAACTCCATGTAAAGTTAACGAATGAGAGCCTATTTATTTACCAAACCATGCCTATATTTTTCATGTTGTTAATTGCTTTTACAAAAAGTTTTAGAACTATGTTTTACCATATATCCTTTGTGAAGCCTGTAAATTAACAGGAAGTGTATTTAGAGTGAAATATTCATATTTGGGTTTTTTAAAAGACTAACAAGTTTTTTAACATGATCAGGATCTGCTTGTATTTCTTTAAAATGTAACAAAATATTGATAATTGTGAAAAACTACAGGAATTGTCTTTTCATCCATAAGTCATACTTTTGTCAACCACTAGACATGGGCAAAGTTTGCACATTCGTCGACTAGGGGCTGATATTAACTGGTACTCATGCTCTAAAACATGGTCTGGGTACCAGGCAATATTGATCTCTAGTTGACAAATGGTCCTTATGTAAACTTGCCCTTATGCTGTTAGGTTTTAAAGAACAAGTGAAAGTGACTTATTTTGAAGAAAACAAGTTGAAAAAACTACTTTCAGCTCCCATCTACAGTGAGAGGACTAACTTTAAAACCAGAATGCTGTACTAATCACAAAAACTTGTTATTAAGATAAGATTCATTTAAACCCCATTGTGCAATTGTTTTTTAGCTCATCTTTTAAGCACACCGGGAAAGTAGAAAGTTCCCTTCCAGTGGTTAATAGCACAAAAGAGTGCTTTGTTATAATTTGTACTGTTTTGCAAAAATGCACAAATTAGTTAGTGGTCTGATGTTTCGACCCTAGCAGAGTCTTTCTCAAACCGTCAGGCCACTGACTATTTTTTGCATTTACACCACAGGTCCTTTTGTTGGGTAAGCAGTTTGCAATAGCTAATTCTATTTTCTCATTTTGCAAAAATATAAACATTGTAAAGGATACATGTATACACCAAATAGCCGGATCCATTGAGCCACAATTTTTGTGCGTGAGTAATAAACAGAATGTGGAGCACACTTTGCGCTACACTGCTGCTGTGATTGGTCCATATTTTGGGCTTTAATTGACTTGACTCTTAGCAAAGAAAAAAAAATGCTTTTGTGGCATATTAAGTATTTCTAGATCGCACTTCTTTTTGTTACCAGCCTTGGGATGTCATGGCCCAGCAGTCTAGGGCAGTGAACTCAAGTTCTGTTATTTACAGAATGTGGGTTTAAATCCTGGTCTGGTCAGTCGGGACACTTGTGTCCTTGAGCAAGGCACTTTATCATAATTGGGTCTCTCCACCCAGGTGTACAAATGGGTACCAGCAAGGGCTGGGGAGTAGCCTGCAATGGACTGACACCCTGTCCAGTGGGAATAGAAATATTTTCAGTCGTTTAATGCCAATGAAACCGGATGTAAACTCTGGCCTGGTGAGCCATATTGTCTCAGGACAGACTTAACTTTACTTTTCGCCAGCCAACTGGCAAAATCCTAACAGACTAATCTGTACCTGTTTGTTTTACCAATACATATCTTACAAGTTTGTTTGAAATATTTTTTTATTATTTTTTTTACAATTATTATATATATATATATATATATATTTTTTTTCTTGATGTGGAGTTATACTACTCCGTTTATTTCACCCTCTGAAAAATACAGCACTTCAAATAGACATTCTGCAATAAATCAATAAACAACAAATACAATTACAATAAACTACCAAAATAAACTATAGGGGAGATACATGATAACAATGGATATATACAGTTTGTACAAAAGAAGTTTACTTTAAAATAAACACATACAGCTCACTTACACTACAGAATGATGATTTAAAAGGGGGTTAATAACTGAATTCCAATTGGTTTTTCTCATTGATGGAGCACAGAGAGTTATTACGAGCATATACAGATTTAAACTTTTCACAATTCATTCTGCCCTTCTCTAGAGTCAAAAACCGTTTAAGATTGAGTTTGAACTGAAAAATTATAAATTTATTTATTTATTTATTTATTTATTTATTTATTTATTTATAAAACTTTTTCATGTAGCTTATTCTCCTTGAGCTATAAAAAGTAAGGTGCATTGTCTTTTGGAACAAGAGACTGCTACCATCCAATCTTTGGCAATATTATACATTTCATTAATTTCTTCGTATTACTCTACTTTAAATATAGTTTTCCATCACATTTTAAACTTAATTTACCTTCCCATTCGAAGCTAACTCCAATAAAAGTATATCAGAAATCCAATATGAATCAAAGTTGTGTTGCACTTATTGGGGAAATGGAACTCGATTGATCACTGATCAACTTCCATTGCATGCTTGCTAAAGTTGGGACATGGTTCCCCCCCCCCCCCCCCCCCCCCCCCACCCACCCCCACCCACCCCCACCCACCCCCACCCACCCCCACCCACCCATGCCTAGCTCCTTTTGGCCTGCCGGGATGCCCTCACCTCAAATTGTCATTAGCCCTCGAGATATATTATAACTGAACAGACGTATGAAGTTAAACCACAGCCTCTACCCCCTTAAAAAAAAACTGATAGTGCTCCCCCCCCCCCCCCCCCCAATAAGGGTATTGATTTAGTCTGTGAACTGTACCCCTTCATATACGATACGGTTGGGGAAAAACCCTGAAATAATTGTTTTTGCATTAAAGGAAAGATACACCTACCCGCCCCCCCCCCTGCCGCCCCCAACACTGAGAAAAAACATTACCCTCCCCCCCCCCTCCTCCCCGCCAAGCGCCCCCCCCCCCCCCCCCCCAACTTCTATAAAAGATTTATGGCCACTCCTTTTGGGGGAATTTCTTCCTCGTTTTGATTTGATTGTCAGTTTTAATCTCTATGGAGATATTAATTAGGGTTAGTCATGCGTAACTCATCTCCAGTGTGTTTCTTAAAACTATTAATTAATGAGAATCACATTGGGGGGGGCGGGGGCGGGGGCGGGGGCTGGGATTTCATTTCGCGTAAAAAAGTAATCGCGGGTATCCGGCGGAGGGAACATGTAGGTTTAGTTAACTAACTAAACGAGTACCATCGTGTACCATCTAATAATCACAGCCTGGGCGCAAGCTACACTCACTCGGCTCGATTGCTTCGGGAAAAGGTTGTTAAAAGGTGACATTACGAAGGCATGTAATATTTACAGAGAGATTGGTAAGTGTAGGGGACAATGTTATTTGCATTTGACTGATTTTGCAGTAAAGATGTGTATTTAAAAGTAACGAGAGCAAAGTCTTTTACTAGGTCGGTGATGGTGTGTTAATAAGGTAAGGGGAAATCTCATACATATACACTGCACCCTTTTCGTGAAAATGTTTATTTTGTTACACTTTTACTTCACTTGCACTTTTTACAGTGCTAATTAATTAGTTTTTTATCTAAATAATTGATAATACTTCATATTGTTGTGTAAAGCTTTTAATCATTTCGGAGGAGGGTAACAATGGTCACAAAAATGTTGAAAATACATAGGCCTAAGCCTTTTTGAGTTATGGCGAACTTAACTCTTTCGCTACGGCGAGCCGGCCGCTCACAGCGGCTCACAGAAATGTCCCGTTCCCTACGGAAAGCCGCTCACAGCGGCTTGTTGACATCAGTGTAGATAATTCAGGGCACACGTCATGGGGATTCCCCGTATTATCTACACTGACGTCAACGAGCCGCTGTGAGTGTGAGCGGCTTTCCGTAGGGAACGGGACATTTCTGTGAGCCACAGAATTTTTTTTTTCTGTGAGCCACAGAAAAGACACATTTTTGGGGAACTTATTGTGCACTGCTTTACCTTCATTTCCGTGTTTTTGCTGAATTTCCAGAAATTAATTACGTACAAACGCGCGAAATTCAAAAATTAAATTCCTGAGCGAAAGAGTTAATGCTACAACACTATACGGTTTGTGGGTAAATTTGTCTGTATACACCCAAACTAAACAGTGCACTCCTATAGTGTCCGCCATATCTCAAAAAGGCTAATGGCGTTGGAATGGATCGCATGATCATGATGCACTACTGCGCTGCTGCTGCCATGCCACGCACTGCTGCTGCACTGAATACACTGTCAATTCGTCATTCACGTCAGTGTTCTTTCCTCCTCCATACCGTCATGCATGCATGAGTGCAAATGCAATGCAAGGAGGTAAGAAGGGTTTTAGATAATTCATAGCACTCTGCTTGCAAATATCTTGCTTGTTTGCAAATAATCGATACGGCCAAAAAGCTTTGCAAGAAGACATTGCTTGCGATGCACCATGTGTTTTTCAACAGCCGCAGCCGGGCTGGGAGTAAAAAAGATTTGTCAATGATTAATGAGCTTAATATGACAGAAAGCGGTTTCAAGGATACCCTTATCTCAAACCTCTCAGTGGGCAATTGAATGAGAACAATACATTTGTTTATTTTAATTCTACTCTATGGAATGAGCTCAGCGCAGCCAGTGGTGGCGCCAAGTGCAGTATTGCATTCAATTCGTCACCGTTTTCACGAAGGGACGGGTATCTTTAAAGGACAAATTATTGATTATTTCAGCAGGGGCTTTTATCTCAATAAATGCGTTTTGCGTTTTCACAAAGAGACGTCGGCCCCAAAAATGCATTGTAATGCGTTGTAACAGAAGAGCGTAAAATGTAGCAAAAGTCGTTTTTCAGGTTTCACGAAGAGGCACCTATTTTTGCGCGCGCGTGATCACGTGACACGCGCGCCCCTTTCCTATGTTTAATACGTTATCCAGTTGGGTGTTTAAGTAGGTCATCTCACTTTTTAGGTTTCACGAAGAGACGCGTATCTTTGACTAATTACTATGGCAATTAGCCAATATATTTTAAGAAATTAGTTAGTCAATGGAGAGGTTAAACTTATACAGAATCATATGAGATGTTTATAACTGCAAACCGTGGCTTTAGTATTGCAGATTTTGCAGTTTTAAGCCAAGCATAGCGTAAAATGGTTATCTCAATCAAGCGTTTGGACATGTATGCCAGTCCCTTCGTGAGAACTGTGACGGATTGTCCCCTGAGTTGAGAGATTTGAGATGGTGGTATCCGTGAAACGGCTTATACAGAGTATGGAGCTTGAATTTGGCGAATTTGTTTCTTCAAGAAAGATACACTTGGCATGTATTTGTATTGTACCAAAACGTTCTCTTGCAGTTTACTACAGACTGTGGGTTAACAGTAATGAAGGTTTATAAACCCTGCAATACTTAGTCATTTACATCAAAAGTGTTTGAAAGGAAACAATTGTAACGACTTACATTGATCTCTTGTTTGCACTCTGTTTATATTCTAGATCTTGGCTACCACCTTATTATATCAACATGGCATCGGAGAAGTTTGATCCACTAGTTGAGAGTCTTGAACGCTTCATTGAGAACACTCGACAGCTAGGAATCATCGTCAGTGACTTTCAGCCTCAGGGACAAATAACACTCAATCAGAAATTGTAAGAGTTCACCATTCATCAAAGTTGTTGTTTTTGTTTTTGAAGTTCCAATGAGCACAGGCAGTTTGGCTGAGAGGAAAATGGGGTAGCACTAAAGTGTTGGCTGTTAACAAATGCAGGGTTCTAAATTGACAGTTGACTGCAGAATTGAGGCCAGTGATGTAAGCATCAGGCAAGCAAACTCACGACTGGACAACTCCAGTGATGATGTATTTTTTTTAAATGTTAACTATCATGAGTCTGACAAAAATCATTCAATACTGTTCAGTTTGAAGAATACTTACCCAGAATACAATACAAATGAGCTAAACCTTCCCTGACTTGTTTAAATTATAACAGTTCAAGTGTTATACCGTGTAGGTATTTTTGTTTTCTAGTTTCAATTCTTGTCTAGTAAACAAATTCTGGTCCAGTCCCCAGTGACCATTTTGATTCTTGTGGGTTTTATCCCCAAAATTGAGCCCGAAGTACACAGCGAAAACTCTGAAGGACAAAGAAACAGCTACAGTAAGGTTTTCATGTTGTTAGTCTCTTGGTAATAGTAAGAGTACACTAGTCCAAACATTGAGAATAATCAACTGGCTTCTTTTACAGCATCATCTCTCCCAAACTGGCTTCTTTTACAGCATCATCTCTCCCAAACTGGCTTCTTTTACAGCATCATCTCTCCCAAAGGAGAACCTTTTTTAATAGTTTCAAATCCTTCTAAATCCAATTGCCAAAGTGAAAGGTTCAGATGATCATAGGCCAGTAGGCCCGGACAATTCTTGTCAATGTGTCAGGCTTTTCAATATTATTTAAGTGCAAACAATTTGGTATGGAGTGACATAGGAGATGAGGATATGGAAGGATTGAGGCCACATACCAAAAATGCCTAGTCTGTAAGCGTTGTATACATGATGTATCCTTAAGACCAAAACCCTTCCCCATGCAGAGTCATAAATTCGACATATTGGTTATCCTCTTGTGTGTAGTTACTTATTACTAATTTTTTTAAAACATTTTCTGCAGACACACCCTTGTTACAGGTCTTTTGGAAATTGAAAAGACAAAGGCACAGGTCCAAGATGTTCAGGTGCCTCTGGAGGTGTTCGAGTAAGTCATCAATTTGCTCCCGATTGCCTTCCTTGTTTGAACAATTTCTTTTTCAAGTTAAATTATTAGAAACAACAAAATTGTACTCCCATCTTGCTGCGGTAAATAACTAAGTTGTAAAACTTTATTTTGTAATTTATTTTCAGCTACATAGACCAGGGTAGGAATCCACAGTTGTACACGAAAGACTGTATGGAGAAAGCTGTCATCAAAAACGAACAAGTCAAGGGCAAAATTGAAACGTTCTCGGTAAGTAATGAACCATAAGCAGGCCTGATTCTTCATGGAGGCAACAGAGGCACAGGCCTCTATGACCCTAGTCATTGTCCTGATGCCCCTCAAAATTTTCCAGTAGAAATTAACATTTTGGTCTTTTGTGTCTGTATCTGATATCTGTATGAAAAGATCGATGCCTGTAGCCGATAGTCCTAATACATTTATAAATAAGAAATAGTAGAATGTATTTTTTTTTGGTAAAGATATTTCAAGACCCAAAAATCATCATTTGAAAATGACTTGAAACTTGGACAGCAGGCTTCTTGTTTTATACATTTGTTTTGCTTTTGACAAAATGTTTTCTTCGATACTCGCTGATTATTCTTCAAAGTATACAGCTTGGAAGCTGTGTCTTGTGGAATCTGTTTCTATACTTCAGTGAAGTCAAACAAGGAGTGGAGGCCCCTGTGTCTCTGGAATTTAAGTAAACTTTTGGGTTGGGCATCTGTTGTGTCTAAAGCAATCTGTCAATTGCGGAAATTTGTTCTAGCCTACAATGTTGCAAGTTAAAAAGGATACCTTGTATGTAGGTGTCTGTTTTGGCTGACAAGTTAGTGAATTGTCACTTGCTGTCTTTTTTTATGAGATCTCAGTTTCGATGCTTTGTTTTGCTTTAGCTGATGGGTTTATGTTAGCTTAGCTGTACCGGTTTATGACCATTTTACTGGCCTGCCTCCTTTCAGTGGATAGGCTGAATTCCTCTTTATTTCTGTGGTTTTTGTGCCACAGAAAACTGACTGAAATACACTAAACACTGTGTTCAAGGCAGTTTTCTTCCTTTTTTGTGGCAATTACAAAGTTGCTTGTCTGTTTTTAGAATGTAGGTGAGCTTTTAAAATAAGTTGCAATTGTCATTGGTCAATCTTTTGTTGCAGAAATTCAAGAAGAGTTTGATAACGGAGTTGAACAAGATGTTCCCTGAAGAGATGGAGCAGTACAAAGCGCAACGAGGGGACACTTGAGATCCAGAAGGCAATGCCACGAGAGCTTCATCTGTTTGAACCAAAACTATCCCAAATTCATCATAATGAAATCATGGTTTGCCATGAGTTTTGGTGATTTGGTAACAGACAGTGAATAGGTATACCACCCATTCTTTGCATAGAGCCAAGCATACAGCAAGCTACGTTTTGGGGTGTTGGTTTACCATGGACAAGAGGACTGACAGCTCTTTGCCAGAACAAAGAAACTGAAAACACTGGAAGTGATCCTGATCCAAATGAGAATGTTGCCTAGAAATGACATGCAGAACTGAAGTCCGCCATCCATCTATCCGTGAGTGGATCGTACCAGCCCAAGTTAAATACAGTGTGTCATTACACGGCACTATGGCCTGGGGTAATGGAACAGAGCAGTATTAGGTTCAAAACTGTAGAGCTGTTAACCACTTCACGTTGGTATTAAAAGAATATTTACCTTGCTTCTGCGCAGTATTATTTTTCTGAACTTTTGGGAACTTCTAGAGTAATTTTTGTTTTGCTCAGGATATCCTTGTCACAATGAAATCCCAACTAAGTAAACTAAAGGCAACATTCCCCAAGTTGTACTTTCTTGATAGGAGAAATCAAGGAAAAGTTAAATTCATCATCATTAATGGTTAAATTTCCTGAGAACATTAAGAAGGAATCACAAATCCGGACAATATAATTAAATCATAAACCTGGCGGACAAGCGTAATTACCGATGTCCAATACCCCAACAAACTCACAACCTTAAAAGTCTTGGTTTTGTTTTTCCTTATGTATAATAAGTTCATAATTTATTTCATTTTATCATCTATATAAATCAATTGAGTTAAAATGTAATCATCACATGATACAGAATGACAAGATTAACTTGTGAATTATTTCAATTATGTTCACTTGAACATTATAGAAAAGGGTGGGAGGGGGTTTCTGAAGAAGTACTCTAACTAGGTTTGTGAAAGAGCTGGCACGTATTCCTTTCATTAGTAACATGACACTGCCGAGTGTTTGTTGTGTAGGTCAAAGGGGCTTGGAGGTACGTGTAACAGGGCTGCCTGGAAATTACCTGTCATGGACTAAATGCTTGATCTTAGTTTTTTAATTATTACAAAAACTACCCAGATGGCGAAGTTGTCAAATAGAAAGGAAAAAAACATCTAACATTTTTCACTGTCTAATATTGTTGGCATTTCATGGAGACATCTCAGCAGCATCGTTTGATGTAAGAGTAAACTTACAAGAAGGAAAACTTCATGGTAAAAGAAATTTTTCTGTGGTGCTAAAAAAATCAAAAAAGAGGAAATAGTACATGCATATTGTAAAGAACATTATAAACATTATAATACCTGCTGTCATGAGAACACATTTTCTAGCCGTGCATGCTTGCCTAAAATACATTGGTTGGTGTTGGTAGGTTTAACCACCCCTGCAGCACATTGGTATAAGAACACATTCTGATTGGTGCTAAACCAACAATTACTTATCCTTGATTAGTAGGATTTGAAACTTTGCATGGTGGGAGTACAATCAGGTGAGGTTTGGGGTGACACCATGTTCATAAACCTCTTTTGAGTATTGGTGGTTCTAACCACCACTACTTAAGAGATTTATATAAACGGCGTCACTGCAAACCTCACTGATTATCCTTGATTGTTTACTCTAGTCGGATCTGAAATACAAAAGAGGTACATTGTTTTGGAAGTTCAAAATTTAAATCAAATGTTCCAATGACATGACAGCACTTGGATCAAATTATTTATGAGGGGAACATGATAAACTTTTTACAGACTGTACATTGACATTATTAGAGTAACTGTTAATTTGATACTATCTTAAGTGAGCATCTTAAAACTCAGAATGGTAGGGACGTTCTAAATGGAATCGGTTAAGTATTCCAGCAGGTGTTCATCATGGACTGGTCCAATGGATCACTGGGGCATTCCATTAGAACAATCAAAATGGCAACTAATCCTCCCATATAGGAATGATCCTGTAGTGCGGAACAATGTTGCGGTCTAACAGAATGTTCTTGCGGTCCACTGGATTGTTTCTTCACGGCTGACTTTTAAGATGCCCTAAATAAGCCCGGAATTTCAAGGGCACAGACTCCATCATGGTCTGCTTTGCCCTGGGTCTGGTTTCCCCTTGAAAATGTTTTCAAAAACCTTGTGCCATTCAAATGAAAGCATCCTTTAAAAGATGATATTCCAGGCCTGTCTTTATCATCCATGTCTTAGATGCTAGCTGGAAGCAAGTCCTCTAGTTGGCACTCGGACTTGGTGCTCAGACTTTTGTATGAAATGGGGTGATAATTCTCAGAAACTTCATTAATGATGCCTCCACTAATAAGACCAGGTGTAGTTGATGTCACATTGAACGTGGCTTAAGTATAAGTTTTCCTGTCTGTGAATCAAAAAGCAAAACAACGTCTGACCCTCGTTATCATCAAAATGAATAAAAGTGTTACAGCAGCATCTTGTGACAACTCTCGGATAAAAGGAAAATACTAAATATTTTGATGTTTAATGGTATTATACAAGATTGGTAGAGCTGACACAGTAGTTACAGTGTTCATATTTTGTTTGATTTACCATATATATGAAATAACAAACCTGTGACAATTTGGGCTTAATCCATTGTGGGTCAGGAGAAAATAGTGAAAAACCATGCACAATTTTCAGCGTTTCCTTTTTTTTTTAGGTTTTCAGAAAAAGTTTTCTCAAATATGACTTCATTTCAGAGGGAAATGTTTCACAGAAGAAATTGATTTAATATAAACTTTATAATCAGTAAGCTTTCAGCCTAAAATTAAACAATTATGTTTTGTATCCTTACCAATCCTGTATAATAACTTTAACTGGGTAAACACTAAAGAAAATTGAAAAAACAGAAAGTGTTTATTCTTTTAAAAATTAACATATTGAGGTCAATTTTAAGAAAGTAGTCTTTAAGATGCAACTTTTGACTGGTTTTGATATCATACTTACATCATCGCATGACATGTTGAAATCTGCAAGGACAGAGCGACACCGGGCTGTAATACTGTGATATTTATTAGTTAAGTTTGTTTAACTCAAATGTCGAACTGTAAAGTAATAATAATAGTAAAAAGTATACCCTAAGTTGTTCATTCCACCACAAAGTAAGCAATTTTCCTCAATAAGATTGCTATCAAAGTCACAGTTAAGGGCTGTGTTGAATATTTGTAATGTTTAGTTAATCTAGATTTGCAGATACAGACTAACCAAGTACAATTGATTCCAGGCAAGCTTTAAAGCAAAGGATACATAGCTGGTGCAACAACTCGTTTGTGTATCCCACATAGGAACAACAATATTAAACAAAGTCCACTGATGGCAAAATACGGATGGTTGTAGAGAGACTGTACAAAAGACACCTGTAAAAAAGAGGGAGGGAAGGTAATTTAGGATTAAATACAGCCTTGTTTTGAGAAAGTCATTCAAAAATTTACATGCCATTAAATAATTATGTTTTTAAAAGAATAAATTGAATAAAGATAAACAGTTATGAGTTATTGTTTGTTAATGAACAAGTTGATTTATGTTGTCTGTTTCTTTGGCCTTGCTTTGTATTAGAGAAATCTTAAACAGGAAAATATAAACCAAATGTGACCGCCACTTTTTCAATCATTTTAACTAACAAATATCACCATCCAGGTTGTAATATTTATGATCAAAATGAATGAAAAAGTGTCATTCGGTAATCTGCATCTTTTCTTGAAATGGTAATGAAGGTTCACTCAAATATGTCGGCATTAAAGATGAATTGGTTAACTGGACAAATAACAGAATCTTACTTGCGATGTTTCCTTGTCAAGAAGCCAACACCAGGCGCCAAGAGCTGTAATTGTAGCAATTAAGATAAGGACCACTAAAAGTACAAAGGAACACAACAACGAGTCATTAAAAGAGTAGACTCCCATCTTTATTAAACGTTTAAATACGAAGCTGTCATAATTCTAGGTCACAGTTTTGTGTTTTGAGTACTGTGTAGCAAGCTATGCTTTAATCACAGGTGAAGAAGGTAAGTTAGACACTTGCATAACAACTTCCAGCGTATTCATGGTTCTTACCCCTCCAGCACCATGATTGAGGGCGCTGTTTTTCTATGTACTCGGTCAGTCTCCGCTCGAACGCCTTCAAATCTATATAGAACAAAGAAATACAAACAGCATGACAGCCACGGCTGTTTAAAAGTTACTGCTGTTTAGCATGTTATTTTTTTTAGATGATTGGATATTAAAATATAATGTTATGTCAGTTTGACTTGAGGACTGAGGGCTGATATTATTTAAATGGGTCATACTCATATATTCTTCACAAACATTTGTTTTAAATTAAATGAATACAAATATATATATATTCTACAAACAAAATCATGGAGGTAGACATTTTAGTTTTTAGTTTTGCTTCATGCAGAGTAGAGGTCGGGAGGTAGTAGTGTACTGCTGTAGTGTATTTTTTCTTTAACTAACTAATTTAAACATGAATGGAAGACATTGAACAAGTAAACTTTCATCAATTATACTGCATAGTTCAAGTATCCAACAAAACATCGGCAGGCTGAAAACGTAAGTTTTCTAGAATACCCCCACCTCCAAACCCACCCGGCAACCCGACCCCTCCCCCTTTCAAAAAACAACTCAAAAATAGTAAATATTATAGGAGTCAATGACAGAACTGACGAAAAGAATAGGATACCTTCAGTTTGAACTTGCTCCACGGGCATTTTCATCATCAAGTCTTGTTTGTTGATCCTAATTTTTTCGTGAAAGTGTGAAATATCTCCCAGATATTATTCAAAATCAAGAAAATCTGCAGCATTTCAGATTTAGAACACGAATTAAAATCCAGGTTGATTTAGTGTGTGAAAAAGACGTCAAGGTTTAAGACTAATCAATTGTGTGTATGCTATGGATAATTTCCCCAATCTAGAGTGGTACCCTTCTCTTCCATCTTGCCAACAACCTCGATCTCAATTATATAAATGAAAAATTTTCTGTTGGTGTACGCGCGTACATTAGTATACATTGTTAACGTTCCCAGATATCCATTGTGATGCTGATTCTAAACGCGAACGCGGCATGTGCAGAAAGTGAAATCCCTAAAGCAACGGAATAACTATTTTATTCGCAGTGAAAAACGGTAGGTTGCTTTAATTTGTATATTTTACCCTAAAGCTTAGCCATTTTGTCGAACTCATAAATATTTTGAGCTCAGGGAAAAGGGCATGGAAGTATTTTTATTTGTGGTCATCAAGAGAGTGGGCTCGTTCTGTTTTTTATAACCTCCCTCCTCCACGCGTCATGTCCGTCCATATACATACATACATACATATCCTCCCCTGTCCGGTTTTCGATGTATTATGCCTTTTTCTTTGAATTGAAAAAAAATAAAAATATTCCATAATCAACTGATGCCCTAATTACCTTCCTTTGTTTATAAGAAATATGCAAACATATATTAAAACGTGATGGACATTGAAACTTTCACACCACGCACCGATCTTCGATGACTTCAATAGCGTCCCATTTGTTTTGAGTTTGACCTGTTTTCGATGCAAACAAGAAAGTATGGTGTCCGGGTGAAGCCATACGTGGAAGAAACATCTGCAGTGACTACAAGTGTTCTGTGAGACTTAGTGTATGACTCTATAGCCAGCAGTTTTCTTCATTTTATTCAACATATCTTTTATCTAGTTCTAAAAATAACCATGGTATTTTTCAAAAACTTAAAAAAAAAAATATATAAAAAATAATGTAAATAATTTTTGGCTTTGAAATCTTATTTTTATTTAGTTTTGTGTCTTTTTATGTTTCTTAACATTTAAAATAAAGCATATAAATAAACAGTGATAATCGAATCACAAAGCTGATGTTTAAATTTTAATATTAATAACAAAAATGATAGAGTGTTACCAAAAAAAAATTATCCAGACTATTAGAAAATGATATAAGGCACGTGGCTTCTTTAAGCCTCTGTATTTTTTTTCCCAGAATGCTCAGCAGAATGTTCAGTCACATGATTTGATCATCGTGAATTGTGAATTGAAAAAGTGTTTGATGAAACTTTTTCGGTGGGGAATTTTTTTTTTATGGCCCCGACAGTATGACATATTTTTGTACCTTGCAGAAATGCCTAAATACCACAACTTTTTGCATTTACAAGTGCAACTAACCAGTGGAGCCTTACATGTTTCTAAGTTTTGGTCAAATGAGAGGAGACTCTTTGCTTGGCAAGTCAAACCACAAAAATTGTATCTAGGGACTGTTTACATCGCGCACAGAGAGGTAAAAGATTTGCCTCGATTTCAGGGACGCCCTGAATACAGGGCGTCCTACGATACATACATACATACATACATACACATACATACATACATACAACAAGGTATTTATATACCGCCATTCCATCTAGATCACGGCGGTTGATACTTTCAGAAAGATAGGTTATTGCAGTGATGAATTCTGAGACCCAATTATTTAGCACCTTATAAGGGTTTACAAGGTGCTACGGCGCATTAAGCAGCCACAACCAGGAACACCGGGGCGAACCCCTTCTCTTTTCGATAAGTGCACTGGGTTCTTTTACGTGCATTCACAACGCACGGGACCAACGGCTTTACGTCCCATCCGAAGGACGAAGCATGTGGTTAAGTGTCTTGCTTAAGGACACAAGTGTCACGACTGGGATTCGAACCCACACTCTGCTGATCAGAAACACCAGAGCTTGAGTTCGGTGCTCTTAACCACTCGGCCACGACACTCCATTCGCCATTCCATCCATTGAACTCACAAACTCTGTTTCTATGTAATGCAAATAATCTACTTAACTTGAATTATAATTCATAAATACCTTGGACAGTTTATCCATTCTGATTGGTGGAGAGCACGTCACGTGGGGGTGTTTAAACGTGTGATATAAACACGGCTAGAAGTGTTTAAACACGGCTGGCTTCGCGTGTTGGGCGCAAGCTTGTTTATTTACGCTAATTTTTTACTTACTCGGGAACGCAATATACAGCTATTAGTATACCCGCGCGTAATCTTGTCGACACGCGCGTGCACACAACCCAACGCGCTCAAAACATATTTTTACAAAAGTTTTTGAAAATGTACAAACTTCGAAAATTCGCTAAACAAACAGATTGTCTTTTTACCACCGATTATTTCCTTATTCTTTCACTTTTTAACAAATTGGCATTTATGAATGGGAATAAAAGAGTAGTGACTCGTTCTTAAACGGTCGTTTAAAACCTTGCAGGGTCGTGGCCGTGCGATAAAGGCCCTCGCTTCGGCTCGGGCCTTTATCGCACGGCCACGACCCTGCAAGGTTTTAAACGGCCGTTTAAGAACTCGTCACCACTCTTTTATTCCCTTATTAATAATACGTACAGTAAATTATTAGGTGTTCGGGCACTCCGCCCGGAACACCTCTTGTTTTTGTTCCGTTTTTTTTCTTTCTTACTTTTTAGGTGTTCGGAGCGGAGCTTAGCTCCGAACACCTCTTGTTATTGTTCGAACAATAAGAAGAGGTGTTCGGAGCTATGCTCCGCTCCGAACACCTCTTCTTATTGTTAGTTTTTTTAATTTTTTTACTTCGTCTTCTTCTTCTGGCCGTCGATTGTCCGGTAACAAAAGCACACTTCCCAAGCTCAAATAAACTTGAAACTTTACATGTAGTTAGATAACCATTAGGAGATGAAACCGTTTCAGTTACGTCATGATGACGTCATCAGGTGTCAAGTTATATTAGGTTTTTAAACATTAAAAATGTTAATCATTGAAAATCCATATCAAATCAAGATGAAGAGACCGTCGGTTGCTTTTTGCGGAAATATATAGAGGGATTATAGGTCTTCATTTTTTATTGTGTGCGTGACATGACTTGACCTCTACTTCCGGTCGAAACCGGAAGAAACCGGAAGTGCCTTGTAATTTAAAAGTGGCACATTTTTTGAAGTTTTTTTTAACGGTGTTACTAGTCGAGCAAGGGTTTGGTTTTTTAAAAAAAAGACAAGTGACGTCATAAAAGTCAAGAGCACCCTCTAGCGGCAGGTTGAAAACAGTTAAAAATACACTTTTACTAGATGTTTGTGGCGAAATTTATGATAATCGTTTCAAAATTGGTATACATAATGACCTTCATGCAGACAACATATGTGTGAAGTTTTAGATTGATGACGTCATCGTGTGTCACGTGGTATCGCCTTAAAGGTTTACTTTTTGAAGCCGTGTATTTACAAAACCACAAGTTCGACTGAGTTGAAACTTGGCATGTTGAAAGACAGTGATATTGACTATGTAAATCTAAAGAAACAACATGATGACGTCATTCCTTTTTTTAATACAAATATTTGAAATATTGACCAATTATTACGGGTATTTATTGACCCGCTGTTAAACCACGGGATACACACACACTATGTGATCTAAACCGGTGGGCAAATCAACCACAAGGTTCAAAGTCCAATAAACAAGCTTGTGGTCTAGTCTCTGTTCAAGGTTCGCGCAACCTGCTTTTGACAACACGCTTTGTTAGTCTCTAAAACAGCTGTCCATGCAAACCTCGTTAACAAACAAATGCTAGGCTTTTGAAACTTGAAAGGTAATGAATTTATAAAATATGAAGTGATGACGTCTGCATGAAGTCATCAATTTTCAAGTTATATTACCACCAAGGTAGTGTTTTACAAGATCTAATACGTACAGAACAACTTTGGCATCAAGCTTAAACTTTGCAAGTATTTAGGCTGGGATGTGTTACATCAGCGCTGCCTTTACACAGAGGGCGCTAGATAAAAACTACGGTCACGAGCTGCTGATGTTTTGTTGCATTCATAGACACAGGAATGGTGGCAACTTTATTTATTATTTTGAATAACATCTTTAGGCTTGTAATCAAGTGGATAATCATTCAAAAATATTGGGTTTTGATTCCAAAGCGACTACCATGGAAATTAGCATGCAGATCGATGCCCGCGCCCGTCAAACACTTGATTCTTATGTTCATATCATTCTAAACATGTAAGCATTGTTGTGAAAAAAAATCGTACACGATTATTTCATATGTGATCATAAAGGGAACCAGCCGATCATATTAAGAAACATTATACTTCCATCCAATGGCCGTCCAAAAACCAATTGAGTAATTAAACTCGCAATTCAAAAGTCAACTCTAGCGGGCGCTACAGACATTTTGGGATTTGTGGAATAATGTAAACTCGGAACATTCTATAGTTTGTGGTGCTTCTGTTCTATGCGTGATATGACTAGGAACTTCAGTATGTAATACATGAAGTCCAAATTGCACGGGAAAAGGATAACTTTATTGGGTTCAAACTATGGAAGGAAGTAACTCTCATGAAAGTAGTTGGGGAATAATTTGTTTCTAAATAGACTCATTCACTAACTTTTGATAAAAACTTATCGTACAAATTTCTAACAGTCATGTTTACCAAAATTTTCATTTACATTTAAGCCACTGCTAGTTCTTACAAGATTTATGAGTACAGAACGACTTTGGTAATCAAGCTGAAACTTTGCATGTATCCAAGTTGGGATATGTTACATCAACAAAATTTGTTCACACCACGATGACGTCATCGAGTGTGACATGATGTCACCTTAAAGGTACAGGTTCAAGATCTATATACTGAGTAGTATGCTTGGTCAAGCTGAAATGTAGTTTACATGTATTCAAACTGGGATGTGTTACGACCAAATTGAACGTCAGTCCGAACACCTTCTTTTTGTTATACAACAAAAAGTTAAGTCTAGTTACTTCTTCAGATTCTTCTCCGGCCCGATTGTCCGCTAACAAAAACCCACTTCCTAATCTCACATAAACTTGAAACTTCATACATAGTTAGATATTCATTAGTAGATGAAACCGTTTGAGTTTCGTCATGATGACGTCATCAGGTGTCAAATTACAAGCCATTTAAGTTCAAAAAGTGACCTCATGCCAATGCCTGTATGTCTCTAAATATTAAAGCTACAGTATTCATATTTAGGCATATGATAGATCAAGACACGGGCAACATTTGAAAAGTTAACGCCAAAATCGTACGACCTTAACTTCCGGGTCGTTACCCTACATGTAGGTCGAAGTTCGCCATCGTTTTTTTCCTTCAAAAAAACACTTTCGAACTTATCTACGGAATAACTTGAGATTGAGATTGAATTGAACAATGAAACTCAACAGATAGTTGAACCTCAATATTAAGACGACACAAACTCAATTACGTCATGATGACGTCATCGGGCATTGAATTATAAGAAATCAAAGTTTAATATTTGTAAATATCATATCTCATAAACCATTTGTTTGTTTCTTACAATCTACACATCATCGGATAGCTCATTTAAAGTTCGACAAACGCTACACAAGACCCCTACAACATTTGACCTTACTTCCGGTTCAAACCGGAAGTTGAAAATTTCATAATATCTTATCTTATTCATATCTTTAAAACTACTGATCGTTTCAGCTTAATTTTTGTATCAGGGTGTAGAACGTTAGTCCTGCTCCAACTTTTGAACACAGACATGACAACAATTTGACCTTAACCCTAACCACCCCAGACCTGCCAAAATCAAACAGATGGTTTTGTTGGAATTTGGATGGTTTAGTACTGTGAAAGCTGGCTTTGCTGTTGGACTATGGATGGTTGAGTACTAATGGGTCAAGGTACTAGTGTTGGACTTTGGCTGAGTGTGGAAGGTGGTAGTGTACAGTTTGCAACAGTGTTGGGCTTTGGATGAGTGTGGAAGGTGGTAGTGTAGTTTGCAACAGTGTTGGACTTAGGGCATGTGGGGAAAAAGTGTATGTTCACAGTGCATGTAATAGGGTTAGCTATTGCATGTAGGGCATGGAATTGCTTGGTCACTGGGTACACTTTGACCTCTTATTGGGAGGGACAATGGGACATGTGTTTCAGTTGAACATGGACAACCTGCTGATGAAATAAACAAATGATAAAGGCAGTTATTGTACTTGGGTATCCCATGGAGCAATAAACTAGTCCTTGTCATTGCACCAACACAATAAAAGTAGAACATACCATTTATGCCATGGGGTGTTTTAGTTTTTGCAGAACTTTATTGTATTTATTGAATAGTATTTATAATATGAAAAGACTGTATTGTATTTGATATCAATAGTACATGAAGTCAATATGATGGCAGTTTTCTTGTGAACCACCAGGTGTGGTACACGCCCCCGTACGCAAGGGCAGAGCAATGTGATTTGCAACTGTGCTGAGCCCACAAAAAAAAATACATATAGTTTGGCAGAAAACAATTGTTGGGTATTGATGGGTTTGGTACTGGAGCCCTAAAATAGAAACAACTACACATTCCCCTGGTGTACCCACTCAGCCAAAATCCAACACCCCAGGACTGTTGGAGTATGATGGGTTGTGTACTGTTCCAATAAGTGCACTGTTGGAGTATGGTGGGTTTGGTACTGTCCCAATCAGGGAACTGTTTGAATTTGATGGGTTGAGGAAGCTTCCTAGTGAGAATCACTAGGGGGTTAGGGTTAATGTATGGTCAAAACCGGACAATGAAGCGCACCTACCCACTCGTACCCCCCCCCCACACTTTGATTGACAAAACATTATGTACACATAACGTTGAAACTGATGCAAGCTGCAGTTCACGCACTGACTGTATGCGTGCACTGTCGTCTGGCGGGAAACACAATCTCAACAGCGCCCTCTTTCGTTGGATATTTAATAAACAGCGCTGATAATAAAATCGTTTTTTGGGGCTTATACTGAATAACTCAAGATTTGAATTGAATTGAACATTAAACTCATAAGATAGTTGAACCTCAGTATCAAGACGACACATACTTAATGACGTCATGATGACGTCATCGGGTATCGAATTTCAATAAATCAAAGTTTAATATTTTGTAAAAGTCATAATTCATGAACCATTTATTTGTTTTTTACAATCTACACATCATCGGATAGGTAATTTAAAGTTCGACAAACGCTACACAAAAATCGACCCCCATTTGACCTTACTTCCGGTTCAAACAGGAACATGAAATATTAAATTTGAAAAAATCATAACTTCTGAACCATACATTGGATTTTTTTAATCCATCCAAGGTCTTCATAAACTAATCACGCGCTACACAAAATGTGACCCAATTTGACCTTAAATGACTGCCGGTTCAAACCGGAAGTTGATATTTTCAAAAATTCATATCTCGAGAAGTACTCATAATTTCAACACAGGATGTAGGTCCTTGAGCCTGCTCAAACTTATTTACAGAGAGACTTCTGGTCGAAATCGGACGTATGTGTTGACCAGCACTGTAACATACATTACATGTATACACTGCAAAAGCGCTGTGGCTGGCTGTTTTGCTCCATTGATCTCAACAAGCATCTGTTTAGTCCCAAGTTTGTTGATGGATGGTGGCAGTATATCAATTATTGGTCATACATTGGTTGTTAGGTGTTCGGAGCATAGCACGGAACACGTAAACTCGGGACATAGTTAGGTCATTGTGGTGCTTCTGTTCTATGCGTGATATGAGTAGGTACTTCAGTATGTAAAACATGCAGTCCAAATTGCACGGGAAAAGGGTAACTTTATTGGGTTCAAACTATGGAAGGAAGTAACTCTTGTGAAAGTAGTTGTGGAATATTTTGTTTCTAAATAGACTCATTCACTAACTTTTGATAAAAACTTATCGTACAAATTTCTACCAGAGTCATGTTTACCAAATTTTTCAATTACATTTGAGCCACTGCTAGTTCGTACAAGATCTATAAGTACAGAACAACTAATCAAGCTGAAACTTTGCATGTATCCAAGTTGGGATATGTTACATCCAAAACATTTGTTCACACCACGATGACGTCATCAAGTGTGACATAACGTCACCTTAAAGGTGCAGGTCCATATACTGAGTAGTAAATGCTTGGTCGAGCTGAAATGTATCTTACATGTATTCAAACTGGGATGTGTTACAACCAAAAATTGAACGTCATTCCGAACACCTTCTTTTTGTTATACAACAAAAAGTTAAGTCTAGTACTTCTTCTTTTTCTTCTTATCCCCCGCGATTGTCCGCTAACAAAAGCACACTTCCCAAGCTCATATAAACTTGAAACTTTACATATAGTTAGATAACCATTAGGAGATGAAACTGCTTCAGTGACGTCATGGTGAC
This sequence comes from Leptasterias polaris, assembly GCA_037783415.1. Classification (NCBI taxonomy): domain Eukaryota; kingdom Metazoa; phylum Echinodermata; class Asteroidea; order Forcipulatida; family Asteriidae; genus Leptasterias; species Leptasterias polaris. The sequence continues at coordinate 22,768 of JAZGTN010000024.1, read as the reverse complement.
GTCATCAGGTGTCAAATTACAAGGTTTTTAAGTTTTAAAAGTTACCATTTGCTATACGCTGTATGTCTTTGAATTTTACAACTATGATATTCATAATTGAGCATCTGATAGATCAAGACTGGGGCTACATTTGAAAAGTTAACGCCAAAATCGTATGACCTCTTCTTCTGGTCGTACCGGAAGGTCAAAGTTTGCCTTTGAATATTTTCTTCAAAATCGGACGATAAAGCCCACGTACATGTATGTATTAACCTGCATGTTAACTATGTACACAGCACTGTGTGTGTCTGGCTGTTCCGCTCCATTGATGACAGTGTCATAAGTCCACGAGGCTTGTGTGTAGTCCAGCCATGTAATGTATTGTGTATGTGTACAACTGGACATGTCAAACGTCATCGAACAAAACATGGTGTTTGGCACGATGAGTTTATCGTTAACTCGTGCGAAGTTAAACTTAAGTGATTTCCCTTTTGCCCGTCTGATGGTTTGATGGTAAACAACGAACAGAAGACAAGTTCTCACTGAGATGTCCACCTGATTTAGTAATATGTATGACGTTTAATAACTGACTTAAACTCAATCTGAAAAAGATCGAAATTGGTTCGCTTCTCATCAAACATCGAGACCGACGGCACGTTGATCGACGTGACCATGCCTGCCGAAGGCGCTCTAGGCCCGCCGAGTATGTCTCTCAGACACGGCGATGAAAATTGTAAGATTTATGTAAATATCATCGTTTACAAAAAACGTCGCAATTTACTTCGTGTACAGTACTTGTCATATATTTTGTCCATTACTTGACAAGTGATGGCTTTTTTAAAATTCAGCATTCCATAAAGGGTCTACTTCTAGGTCTGAAATGTGAGGTCATTATATAAATTGTCTGCATTTAATTTAACATTTAAAATTACACTAAAAAAAAAAGTAAAACTTAAAACTAAAAAGTAAAACTTTAACAACATGTTTATAAAAGTAAAACTAAATAATTTAGCCCAACTTTCTTGTTGTGTGGCCAGCACAAGGTCTCTAGACCCAGTAACTTGGGCGCTGTACATCTGCGGTCGCATTATAAAGCGCCCCAGCGGATTATCGTAGCTATGATATAAAACTTAAAAGACCCCAATTTGCTATGATTTGACCACACCAAGCCACAAAAAATGCCTCAGAATGAAAAGAAAACAAAATAAAATAGCTTAAAAAACGCCTACTGCCTACTGGCTTCTTTATATGTCTAAGAATAATACACCTATCAATTGTATGACGCACTATATGACCCCCGGGGATGGTGCGTCACTGTCCATATGTGGGGTCTGATTTGCGTGTCCAAAGACCCACCCTGGGTCAAAAAATTGACACACTTCACTTGTTGCAGATTTGGATGGTGATCGCTGACTTTCGGGCGGTAAATTCCCGACCCTCAAGCAACATAAATGTTAACAAAATAATACCAACATCATTTTACACAGGTGGGGAGGGTAGGTGCATTTTTATTCTCCACTAAATAAACAAAATAAATGTTGAAATGGACATCGACGGACCATGACAAACCTCGACACCTTGCTCGAAGATTTTTTGACTGATCACTATTGGACTTTGACGTACCCACAGTCACTTTTTCCGAGAGTAAAGATGCAAACTTGACGCACCATCCCCGGGGGTCATATAGTGCGTCATACAATTGATAGGTGTATAAGACAGATGCAACATCAGGCATTTAATTGTCATGATCATGTTTTGAATTTGTGCTCCAAATTGAAGATTTTTTAAGTCAACAATCAGAGAAACAATCCATGACAATCCAACTCTCGCTTGTATCGACGAGTGCCCTGCCTCAACCACGTAGTCGTAATGGTTGAGGCAGGGCACTCGTCTGAAATTTGACGGGTGCCCTGCCTCAACCGTGATGACCACGCGGTTGAGCGACCGTGACGACCACACTATTTTAGCTGGTTTAAACTGCCGACCCGCCCGTAGGGAAAGTGCCTTCAATTTACGATCATTACTAAGCTTAAGAAAAAAAGGGTTCGGACATGTGACCAAGGATTCTGAAACTTTGGCCACACAAGTGGTCCTAACTTAATATGGAAAGGTCAATTTGGTTGGTAAGCAGTTTGCAGTAGCAGCTATAATGTTTTTGTTTTGTTTTGTTCCCTCATTATCCAGTGACGTGGTTCAATAGAATAATGGCCGCTGAGAACCTTCCAATTACAGCACGTCTCCATGTGTCTCAAATACCTTTTGACATCAGTGAAGAAAGACTGAAGGGGAGGTTTGCCAAATATGGCCGTGTCTACGGTGAGTACCTGTCATGCCTGTGTACCACAAAACCTGATAGTTAGTGTTGTGACTGAGCAGTCTGGTGTGTGGGTTCAGCTCCTGGTCATGGCACTTATGCCATTGAGCAACATTATTATTTGTGGCATATCATGGCCAGGTGGTCAAGCCCACTGGACTCAAGCTCTGATGTTTCTAACCAGCAGAGTATGGGTTCGAATCCTGGTCTTGACACTTGTGTACTTAAGCAAGACAGTTTTAACTGGTTGGTAATGGTTAAAACCAATTGCTTTGTCCTTCAGATTGGAGGTAAAGCTGTTGGTCCTGTGTGTTGTGTAATGCTTGTAAAAGAACCCAGTACACTTATCGTTCAGAGAAGGGGTTTGCCCTGGTGTTTTCTGGTATGATTGGCTGCAGTTTGCGCCACAGCACCTTGTAAACCGTTACATGGTGCTATGTAAACAAATGGGTTGTATTTCTTGAACATAACTCTGCATACCTCATAGAAAAGACTCCCTCTAGTGTGATAAAGCGCTGTATAAGAACTGCGTATTATTGTTACGTAATTTCTTTGTCCTTTGGATGGGGTATATATTATAGTATATTAGCCGTAGGTCCCGTTTGTTGTGTAATGCACGTTAAATAACCTAGTGCACTTATCAAGAAAAGGGGTTTGCACCAGTGTTTCTGGCATTGTTGGCTGCACGTTGCGTCAAATTGCCCACCAAGGTGCTACATTAAATGGGTCTCATAATTCAAACATAGCTCAGCAGCCCTTTTGAAAAAATAATTCACTTTGATATGTCCATGCATGTGATTGTGATAAAGTATAAGATTAACAATTTCTTATTATTTTTTACAGCCTAACTATTGGTTAGCCATTGAGTTGTACATATTTGGTGCTCGATTTGGGGCATGGTGTGTATCCCCCCCCCCCCCACACCTTGTGTCTTCATTGTGTGAGCTTTGAATCTCAGGAATTCTTTAGAAGATTGAAGGGGGGGGGGGGGAAATAGAGAAAAATAGTGTGTTAAAGTATGGGTACATTGGTGGGGGGGGGTACCCTCTGCCCCATATCAGGCAGGGTATGCAAACTTTTCAGGTAGAGTAGAGTAGTTGGCCTCCATTGCTGTGATGTCATTAACCCTAACAGACTAGGCCCTTGGGTAGACATACTGCCCAAATCCTTCGATATCCTTCAGATTAAAGTTGTCATAAACCTAAAGTGCCCAAATCCTTCGATATCCTTCAACTTATTGTAAGTATACATATTAGCCCAAATCCTTCGATATCCTTCAACTTATTGTAAGTATACATATTAGCCCAAATCCTTCAAAATCCTTTTGAGACAGAAGTTAGGGTGTCAACTTTGTGATTTACTTTAGGTGCTATGCTGGGGCCCTTGGTGTATGATATTTGATCAATTGTGTGTTTTTGTTTCTTCTTCTTTTTTGGGGGGGGCTCAGTCAACAGATATTTTTATAGTGGAGTTCGTATTACCAGTTCGCCCACTCAGATTGCAAAATATTCTGATGTCATCATTGCCTTTTCTGTGTTTTATGTTTTATTTGTTGGTTGTTTTTTTTTTTTTGGGGGGGGGTTCTTTTTAACCCTTCTTCCTCCTACTTCTTGCTCTTGGCCTTCTATCTGGTCTTCGTCTCTCACTCCTCTTTTTCCATCCTCTGTTTCTTCTCTTTCTGACTGTTCTTCTTCCCTTTCTTGTCTGTTTTCCCTCGTTTCTTCTCTGCTCTCTGTTTGGAGCGCTCATTGGACGTGCTGGTGTCTGCTGCTGATGATGAGTCAGTCATGGCCTTGCTGGCATGCTCATGGAATTTGATGAAGCAAGTTCCAGGACATAGGTTAAGCATGCACTGCTTGCATCCGAATCTAGTTGTCTTTATTCGTCCTGATGCAGTGACCCCGTTGTGACTGATGCACCATCTACATCTTTTGGGGTAGAGCCCTGGCATCTTTGACGAGATGTGGCCACCTATATTGTGATGAGCGACGGGTAAAGATGCCTTGCTCTGACGGTGGCTTGAGCCGTCGGCATAGCCATCAATAAAGTCCATGGCCAAAGACAGGACGAATTGGCTGTGTGTGAGGGGCTTTGATGGTGCTGGCACATCACTGACATCACTGTCCTCAGTTGACTGAGTATCGATGTGGTGATGCTGCTTGTAGGCAATATAGGCATTGACCCTGGCAATATCCAGTAGAAAGTAGAGGATTTTTTTCCACCAATACTGAGACTTTCTTGAACATGTGTGGTAGGCACGGAGTTGGTCGCTTCTGTCTACCCCGCCCATGTACTTGGTGTAGTCACACACCTGAGGATAAAAAAAGGATTTTTTTTCAAAACTTCCAATATAATACAGCACACAATTCAATGTAAATTTAGCATCTGATAAAAAAATTACAAGGAAAAAACATACCTGAGGGGGGGCAGCAATTGTCTTGGTTACTCTTCGGGCAGTGATGTCATCTGGTATTTTGCGGTTGAGGGTGTGGACATCTGGGTCACGCCAGCCTTGATGTGATGTAGACAGTGTCAGCATGACCCGGCTGTCCTTCCACGCTGTTACCACCATCTGGCCATTCTGCCGGCTATAGAAAGTGCCACGAGGAACTTTGGTCATGTTTTTCATGCGCTGTTTGTTTGGATTTTTGTTGGAGTTGGTTAGATCTTTAGGAAGTCCTCTACTGTTGCTCTTCACTGCGCCGGTGAGGTAGGTTTTTTTTGTTAAGAGCAGTTCAGCGAGTGGCACTGATGTATACAGCCTATCTGTATAAATATTGTGGTAGCGCCCAAGATGGTGTTTTGCAACTTTCATGGCTATTGCTGTCATCTTTGTCGGCTTGTTACTCCATGGATGGACAATGAAGTTGAGGACGGCACCAGTTATGGACTCAGCAAGAACATAGATTTTGAAACCAGCCCGGATCGGTTTCAGAGGCATGAAGAACTTCTTCACTGCTGACTTGAACCCTCGGTACTTGATCATGGCTTCATCGATGGTCAAATTTCGAGCTGCATTATACTTGTGGAGGCATTGCTGCCTCACACGCTCCCATATCGGCTCCAGTGGGTAGAGGGGGTGCCTTTTCTTGTATTTGTATTGGTGTGCCTTATCATAGTATGAAGGGTCTTTGTCGGGGTCGTTGCAAGCAAGATAGGTGTTTATTGTGTTGAACCGGTTCCTGGACATGGTTGAGGAGATGAGATTGTTCCGGAGTCCTGGGTGGGTCGACCAGTAGTTTCTGTAGTTTGCCTGCTTTATCAGCCCCATCAGAATGTGTATTCCGAACCATGCCCGAATCTCCGCTAGGTTGGTCGTTTTTGTCCCAGCTTCCCTCATCTTTAGGTTGGTCCACTTAACGATCAGCAGCAGCAAACTCAGGGGAAAAAACTGGAAAAAATATTTGATGGCTGAGCTCGAGCGTGTGAATGATGCACCTAGCGGGTTTTTCACTATGAACGACCGCACCATCACATTCTGCAAAGATCTTGTCCAGCCATGGTCATCTGGGGGGTAGTTGCGTGCTTGAGCGATGGGAGGCTCTGGGTCGTTGTCTGACTCCGGCTCTACCACTCTTCTTCTTCTTCTTTTGATATTTTCCTTTGGTGCCAGATGTCTCTTTCTTGTCTTTGGGGCCGGCTCGGGGATGTCACTGTCATCCTGTTCATCCTCTTCGTCTTCATCGGCCTTGTAGTCTTCTTCATCATCCGAATCAGCGACGTCGGGATCTTCCCCATCTTCATCACCCCAATCATCGTGGCCAGGATCATCACCAACATCATGCTCACCATCACTTTCTTCAGCTACATGTAAGTCATCCTCATCATGACTTCCATCAAACCAGTCACTGCCAACACTGCTGTCAGTCTGCCGTGATGACTCGGCACACTGGTCTTCTGCCATCATTTCATCTACCGCCTGATCTATATACTCCTCATCACTCTCAGAGGAGCTGACAACTGCTCTGTATTTTTTCCCAAAACGGACACCAGCAGCTTTGGCACTCGTGTATACCACACTTCTCAGCTCCTGCTTTTGGGCATCAGCCTGACGCCGCAAAAAACCTTCATCTTTCTCCTTTGGTAGAGGTTCTTTTCCCCTTCCTTTCTTTTTGCTCACACCTTTTCTTGGTGTTCCTTTCCCCATGGCAGATCTTGTGAAAACATAAGACTCCTCTTGAGTTAAAGACTGTTGCAATGCTCTTGCTTCTCTCGATGACATGATTGCTAAAAGGTTGTCTGAAGTAGACACCAGCACGTCCAATGAGCGCTCCAAACAGACAGCAGAGAAGAAACGAGGGAAAACAGACAAGTAGTGGAGGAGTAGCAATCTACACTGATATTTATAGGAAATCAGCACTTAGTTATTACATAATTCTTCATTGATATTAAAAGCAATTCAACTTTCATATTGTTGATACCCATTGACCTATATATCTGACTTAATTTGGCTTATTGTTATTGAAATCGGCTTATTGTTATTGAAATCAATTTAGAATATTACATAACATTACCCTCAAAGAAATGGAAGTGCCCGTGCTGTATTATGGCTAGGACAATGGCTAGGACAATGGCTAGGACAATGCCCTAAATTCCAAACATTCCAAACATTCCAAACATTACAATGGTGTGTGGTGGTGATACATGTACATGTACAATAAACCACAATAAACATCCAACAGCACTGACCAAGCAAACAGAAACACTTTAGTTGCCAATAATCAAACCAAAAAAATATGTCGGCTTTATTACAATCTCCACCCCTAAAAGCCCAAAACCTTCAGAATCCTATTTTGGCTAAGCTGCATAATACCTAAAACCTTCAAAATCCTCCTATGTAAAAACAGCCCGATAGCCCAAGTCCTGCAAAATCCTACCCTAACAAAAACTCATTTTAGCCCAAACCCTTCGAAATCCTCCTGTGTTGCAGATCCCTAATAGCCCAAATCCTTCGCAATCCTGCACTTTGGCAATGAGGATATTGTAGGACTTGGGTTCTTTAGGGTTAATGATTAAACCATGGTTAATAAAACAAAATGGTAAAAAAATCAAACACACTCAGAGTCAATATTGACTCTGAGTGTGTTTGATTTTTTTAGTAAAATGACCAAGCTGGTACAAGTAAAGTTTGTGAGAATCCAAATGTATGCAGTGTAGATCTCCCAAAAGAACAATATGGATTGTTTTTCAAAATGTTGGATGCTTTTAATACACAAAGATTATATTAAAACGCTAGTTTGGGTTTGCTCCTTTTTGTGTGTGACTAACCAGCAGGACCAGATACCCTTTTATGTCACTAGTCCACCAGCCTTTTCACTAGTCAATACTTTACACATGTATATTAAAGGCAGTATACTTTTGGTTTTAGGAACTGTTTGATTGTTTTAATCCTATATAAATGTAGATACAATAAAACTGATTAACCTGTGAAAATTTCAATTCAAAAGGTGCTCGCGTTTTTGGGATATTCCCTAAAATCCGGAGCGAATATGTCCACGCAGGAAGAATAATCCCATAGGAATACACAATCTGAGAATCGCTTAATCGATTTTGACAGTAACGCTTCTCAGATTCAAATTTTGGGGCATAAAAACTGTTATCTTTTTACATAACCACATTACTTCGAGGTGAAATGCTTCTCAAAATGCATCCAGACTATCAAAAGCTGCTGTAGGTTTCTAACAAATAAATTGTTATTACCATTAATCTTAAGAGTGATTACAAAACGTATACGTGCACAGCCACAATCATGGGTACACTTTTTGTTACAAAGACACCAAATGACCAACATATAAATATTGAGTAACTACTTGCAGATCTTGTATTTGACAAACTCAAGCACTTTTTATTCATCATTGACACAGCGATTGCCAATTGATGTATAAATAACATTGAGATATAACTGCTACCAGTGGTTTTCAAACTGTTGTTCATAAAATGGACACGGGGAAAAATGTGTACCCATGATCGTGAGTAGGTAACCACATTCAAACCGGGGACCTACAACAAAAGAGGACAATAGGTCCACGGTTGCTATCACAAAGGAAAGCTTTGTGGTCCACGGTTGCTATCACAAAGAGTTGAACAAAGGAGGGTCCACGATTGCAGGCTGTTACACACTTGCGTGGCTGTGCACATACACCTTCCCTTTAAATAGAGATACTACTCAAAATTGAATCATTGTTTATACATCATTGAGCCAACAAGGTGGCCTGGCTGACATTAATAGAATGAAGGGACAGAGGAAAGAGTGTTTTTGGTTTTTTTTTTAATCAAAGTCATTTTCACCTGCCTGTCGTGTACATGTAACTCATTTTCACCCCCATCTTATCACGACTTTGAGATCGCGTTCCCGGTGTAAGCTAATTATTATCACTGGTTACCAGAATATTTAAAATTATTCTCCAAACTTTCTCAACAATCTCCTCAGTTGATAAAATGCAATTTAAAGAATCTGATGATGGTTAAATAAAACAAATATTGTCATTAATTTTAACTCATTTTTATAAAATTGGGTGAAGAGAAGCAAATTATGGTGCACTATAAATAAGTCACCCACCCAAAGACAAAAGTACAGTAGACCAAAAGGCCAGTTTATTAACTGAACCACGTAGAGACATACAAACACTAAATTGTGCAACAATTTGGGCCACAAAAACCAACAAACTCAACAAAATTATTCCATGGATTAGCAGTTTGCAGAGATGAAACCCTACGTTAAGGGTTAATGTGTGTGTAGTACAAACTGGTTGAATTCAGTCTATTTAGCTGGAGGTGGAAGTCTGGCTTGGACTACAAGTTTAAAAGAAAGACAAAGTTCGTGACGCCATTTCCTACAAGTGCTGGCAAAGTTTTACAAAACAAAGGTCTCAAATGTTTTCTGGGTGCTGTGTGTACGTATTTGTCAACAAACCAGCAAATGTTTATAAGCTGAAATTCTAAAAACTCGGTTTCAACATCTTGACTTCGGAACTTTCAAAAGAAGAGGCAAACTAGTGTTACTGTTAGGTTGGTGAAAGGACTAGAACAAGTGTCATCTAGTGACTGAATCACTATTGATTGGTTTGTGCAAATAATCATTGACGTTAAACCAATGTTTATATCAGAGAGATTGCCAGCTGTTGCCAGCTAGGCGTTTATGTCCCTTTGTGGAAGCATTGCCATGTTCTCTTGTTGGGAAGATCATCCTAATAAATGAACAAACAAATAGGCAAACAGTATTAGCGCAATATTGATTGCATTTTTCTTTTCTCTTTTCAGAGGTTTGTATAAGAAAAGGCTTTGCCTTCGTACAGCTTGGCACTGAGGAGGATGCAGACAGAGCAATAGCGGCTGAAAATGGATCTCTGTTTGAAGGGAGAAAAATACGTAAGTAAATGTAGCACTACACTGTGTGTGGATTAAAATTAGAAGAGATTTCTGTGACGGATGTAGTGGGAAAACATCAAAAAGTTAACTAGAATAACAAAGCAAATTTGAATGTATATCGACAACCTGAGATGGGAAGTTAAAACATTGTAATTCCCGTAAGGTAAAACACGAAATAATATATTTGGATTTAGCTTTATTAACATAGAGAAAAGTGCTTTGTGAGCCATTGAAAAAACTCCTTTTCAATCACTGTGACTAAACTGGGATGTGATTTCTCTTTTTTTAACTGGAAATCCAGGTTTTTTTTGCCCCCCTCCAAAAAGAAAATGAAGATAAAAACATATAATAATAATAATAATAATAAAGACTTGTTATGCGCACATATCCACCCTGCTGGGTGTTCAAGGCGCAGTAAACCAAAAAAACAAACAAAAGAAAAACAGAAACAACTAAATTATTCCTTGAAAACCTGTGACATTAGATAAGTTTTGAGAAGTGATTTAAATTTTGTGGTACAAAGACAAGATCTAAGATTATGTGGTAGAGAGTTCCAGATGCGTGGCGCAGCTACAGAAAAAGACCTGTCACCCCAGGAGTGTTGAGACTTGGGTTCCTTGAGGAGAAGCATGGTACTGGATCGAAGATTCCTTGACGGAGTGTAAACTTGAAGCAGTTCAGAGATATAGTGGGGAGCCTTGCCGTTAAGTGCTTTGTGGACAATGAGCATCAGCTTGAAGATGATACGTTGAGAGACAGGGAGCCAGTGAAGTTGTTTCAGAATGGGGGTGATAGAACAAGACTTTTTAGACAGTGTCACGATGCGGGCTGCGGTGTTTTGGAGGCGTTGAAGGCGGGAAATCTGGTTGTTAGGAAGACTGTAGAGAAGAGCATTGCCGTTGTCAAGACGAGAAGTTACGAATGCATGAATGACTTTTTCAGTGGCACTCTTGTTCAAGTACTTGCGTATCTTACCAATATTCCTGATGTGAAATGATGACACACGTATGATGTTGTTGATGTGTGGTTGAAGTGTCATTGATGAATCAAAAATAACCCCCAAGTTCCGAGCTTGCAACGAGGGAGCTATCCGAGCATTACCAATGGAAATGTATGGCACTGAAACCTTTGTTAATTGTTGACGAGACCCAAAAAGAATGAACTCTGTTTTATCATCATTCAACTTCAGGAAGTTCTGTTGGGTCCAACGTCGAATCTCTTGGATGCAATTCTCAAGTCTTTCAATAGAGGTATTGGCATTTTCTTGAGTAGATTTAAACGTGATGTATAGCTGAGTGTCGTCTGCGTACACATGGTAATTCAGGTTAAATTTCAGGATGATGTCACGAATCGGTAAAGTGTACAGTGTAAACCACTGTGGGCCCAGTACCGACCCCTGTGGCACAGAGTAATTTAGGACAACAGGGTCTGATACCACATTGCCGATACACACATGCTGAGTTCTATTGAATAGATAGGATTTGCACCATGCCAGGGCTGTGTCCTGGATGCCAAGATGATTCTGGAGCCGAGAGAGAAGGATGTTGTGATCAACAGTGTCAAAGGCAGCACTCAAGTCTAACAGTACTAGTGCTGTAAGGTTGCCATTGTCCATTGCTGTAAGAATATCGTTGCTCACACGGACTAGTGCAGCTTCTGTCCCATGGAAAGGCTTGTATGCCGACTGGAACATGTCGGACAGGTTGAAAGCATGAATGTGATCGCTAATGCGTGATGAAACTACTCGTTCGATGACTTTTCCAAGATATTTTAAGTTCGCAACCGGTCTGTAGTTTTTGAATACCTCCTTGTCCAGGTTTGGTTTCTTGATGAGCGGCCTGATGTAGGAAACTTTTAGGCTATCGGGGAAACAACCAGAGCTAAGAGATTCATTAACAAGATTAGTGATGTACGGAGCAAATACATCAATGTTTTGTTTTATCATGGATGTCGACACTGGATCCAGCTCACAGGATTTTGAAGGAGATTTCATGATACTTCTTTTAATCTCAGTAACAGTGGCAGGCTCAAACACAGACAGTCTACACTCTGGTTGAAGATCTGGCATTGTCTGCAGCACGTCATAAGGGACTGATGAAAATGATGAGCGGATGTCTGAAATCTTGGTGACAAAGAATTTTTGAAATTCATTTGCCAGTTCCTGATCATTGTTGGTTGATGGGAGGACAGGGGTTTTGGGTTTGAGCAACAGCTTATCAATTATCTTGAAGAGCTTCTTTTGATCTCCTGAGGATTCATGCACTTGGGATGAGTAATGTGTAATCTTTGCCTGGTTGATCAATTTCCTGACCACAGTACATTGGTTGCGGTATTCCCGTCGTTGTGATTCCAGTTTGCCGTTTTTCCGCCATTTCCGCTCAAGTTGACGACAAATCTTTCTCGCGGTTCGAATATCAGCATTGAACCAGGAGACTTCAGTTCGGACCTTGACTGATCTTGTTTTCCAAGGTGCGTGTTTATCCAAGATGTCACGGACAGTACTTTCGTATTGGCTAACATAGGAATCCAAGCAATCATGATCAAGTTTTAGCTTTTCTAAGTGAGTTCCTATGTCTTGGAACACTTCAGGAAAATTTACTTTTTTCCACTGTCGGCTCTTTACAGTGATGGTTGGGACTTTGGGCTTGCACAGGCTCAAGTTACACATAACTGCATAATGGTCTGATAACCCAGGTAGAGTGACAATGTTTGAGACAATAGGTGGGGTGATATCACGAGTTATGACAAGGTCCAGGCAATGGCCAAGACGATGAGTCGGCTCCATGACATGCTGGGTGAGACCAAAAGCCAGAAGCAAAAGCTTAAATTGGTTTGCATTGGTGTTATGGATGTCATCAACATGAATGTTAAAGTCACCAGTGATGATGATGTCAGATGGATGAAGGAGATATTCCAAAATCAAATTCTCAAATTCTCTTAGAAAACTTGAGAAAGTCACATGTCGGCCGTTGGAATCTCTTTCTGGTCTGTACACAATGACAAGGCGAACAGATTTAGAGTTTCCAGAAATCTCAGCATGAAGAGATTCAAAGGTTGTGTATTGGACGTCATTACTTTTCACAGAGACAGATAAAGTGGATCTGTACAGTATTGCAACTCCTCCACCAGTCTTTACAGGTCTAGGGATGTGATGAAAATAGTAGCCAGCAGGGGTACACTGACGGCATGTTAAGTCGTCACCTGGTCTCAGCCATGTTTCTGAAACAGCGACAAGATCCAGATTTTTGTGCAGAACAAAATCAACAAAATCATCATACTTGTTGCAAATGGACTGTGTGTTCAGAACACAAAGGCTGAGTTGAGATTTTTCAGGAGTCACTGTTGCTTGAACAGATGGAAGAATAAATTCAGGTTTTGGGGTATCATGGACTGTTCTACGGCGGCCAGCTTTTTTACCACGATGTGTAGGCCGGTAAACACTGCTGGGATTTACAAAAAGTCCAATGTTCTGTAAAGCAAAGCTACACGAAGGCAGGGTTGTAGCACATGTGGATGGGGCATATCGTAGACTAAGAAGCTTATTACGCGAGTATGAAATCGCAGAGTTAGGACTAGTTTCTGCTGAGTTTAAGTTATTTTCAACTTCAGGACCGGGATTTACAGCAATGTCACCGAAAATCACAATTTCCAAGTGAAAAGTGGCTGGTGAGTTGTCGTAGTAGGAAATAGGGCATTTCAGATATTTTCGATGCTTGATGATTCCTAGCTGTGTCTTTGGCAGAATGCATGCACCATACAAAGTTGATGTTGGTTGAACAAAGCCGACCACAGATGAGTCATTGCAGCACAATGGTCCGGCAAGCAGGGAGAAGATAAACAGGAAACAGACCACCATTGTTCCTACTGCACAGCAATGCAACCACCAATGTGTGTGTTAGCTTTGTACAGCAAACTTTCCAGCTGAGACGGTGAAAAAAAAAATCCAACAGAAAATCACTAATTTCACAACTCGGATGACTCCAGGATGCACAGAAAATGTCCAGTAGATTCCAGGTGTAGTAATAAATTCAGTGGTATAAGAATGAGGACACAAATAAGCAAAAAACTAAAGAAATTAGCAAACAAATACAGAGCAGATTTGAGTGGCAGCTTGTCAGGCGCGCATCTCTATATAGATTGCTCCCAGATTGCAGAGTAGGGCTTTTAAAACTAAAGAGAAATGTATATTAGTGGGCTTCGCGCTCGCAAGCTTTCGCTCACAAGCTTTCGCTCACAGTTCAGTTTTTTTTAAACAGGGATCACTCTTAGGGCATGCTCATGTTCAGAGACTTTGTGGATGTATTCTTTTATGTCAAAGTGGAAAGTAATACTTCAACAGCAATAATAACTGGACACTTTGCGCAGCTTGGTGAACATCTTTTATTCTGATCGAGAAACGTGCTAAAGTTAGTAGGAAATAGGGTATTCCATCCTACATGAAAATCACTCTAATGAGTTGTGGTGGTTCTGAAAGGAACCAGTGGTTTAACAACTCAATGTTTCGATCAGTATCCTCTTAGTGTCTTCAGGAAAAAGAAACTATTCAAGGTCTTTTGAGGAGTTGTATAGAAATATTCATCTTGGAAATCATTTTGTTTGCAGGGGTTTCATTAACCAACAAAACACGATTTGGTAAATCAATAAATTCCGATGGAAACTACAATGGAGGTGGGCGAGAGAAAGACCCCTATGGCAGCATGGACAGGTAACAAATTTAACTTTGATCTTTTAGTTGCAACAATTTATTCTGTAGCTTGTCTGTTTACGCTATTCAATAGTGTGGATTATTTTCTACTAAATGTCCAGTGTTTTAGAGAGAAACTATTTGTTCATTTTATGAAGGGGGGAAAAAAAGAGTTTATATCCAGACAAGTTTTTCAAGTGTGATTTACTAAATTCTCCAGGGAGTTGAGCCGATATGGTGACAGGGATCTTCCTCCCTCGCGTCTGAGAGAGCGCTCACCTCTCCATGACCGCTACAGTGATCGCTTTCTTGATCGATACGATGACTCCTTAAGAGATCCATACGAAAGAGATTTAAGGTGAGTCCAGTTGAATTTATTTGTGGAAAAAAACAACTCAAAAAGTGTTCTGAAGCTGGGTTTATTTTAAACAGTTGCAGGGGGTTTGGGGGGAGGGAGGTCGTTTGAGGTGATTGAAACGCTTCTGAGGCTGATTTTTGCTGGACAGCTTTTTTATATCAAAAAGTTTAAACTCCTCGTTTTACGTCACAGGATATCAACCCTCCTACTTTCTGACCATTCAGTGTAATCTACTTTAGCTTTGAATGATAGATAAACTAGGGTATGCAAGCCTGCAACATCATATATGATATCATGTGGTGAATGTATTTACACTGTACATAGTCAACCCTCCTACTGTCTGACCATTCAGTATAATCTACTTTAGCTTTGAATGATAGATAAACTCTGGTACGCAAGCCTGCAATATCATGTGGTGAACGTATGTACTTTCTAAACTGTACACAGTCAACCCTCCTACTGTCTGACCATTCCATATCAGTCACTGTGGTTTCAAATGATAGATAATGATAGATAATCAATATTGTATTGCAATATTGTATCCTGCATTATGCACAGTGAAATCATGATATTCTACTTTCAGAACGTCCTTCCAACCGTATTATTTTTATGACAAACGCTTTTATCCAAACCGAAACGCTTTCGCCCAATCGGAAGGTAATGTGTCCCTATAATGCAAGAGAAACCTAAGGACTTCACTTGCCTTAATTGTATCCGGATGTATCTGTCCTTGTCCAACCAGGAAGCGAGACCGGTACTTCGATGAACGGTTACCATCAAGCAGGGATCGTTACGACGATCGCTTTGTACCGGAGGACGATTACAGATGTGACATTGCATTCAGAGACAGAGACAGGCTGCCTGACAGGGATAGGGACAGAGATAGGCTGGATAGAGACAGGTAAGCCCCTCCCCTCCCCCCAGTCTTTTACCTTCAGTCTCCATCCTCATCTTCCTGGCATTCAATTGAAATTCTGGGTGGCGCAGAAAAAGGTATATTGCTTGGAAGGTACTTTTTTATTATGCTGAGTTACCTGAAATGGTGAGGCTGGTGGTAGAGCAGCATCACACTGATTCAAACCCCCCAGGCATTCTTATTGTTATCTTGGTTGTTACAAATTATTATTAAGTCCTTAAGGTGATCCCTCTGCCTCCGCTTTCCAGGTTGTATCGTTAACTTGGGTGTGATCCCTGACTGTACCGTAGTCAGAGGTCGAATGACTTTTGACTGGCACCCATGAACAAAGATATTCACCAAATAGGTAGATTGTTGCTAACTTTAGGCCTAGTTTAGTTGGTAGAGCGCTGGCACATTAATCGGGAGGTCGCAGGTTCAAGTTCTGCTCTAGTAAATTTTTCTTTGTTCAACCCAGAATTATTAAAAAAATTACTCAGTCAGATTCCCTTGTGGTTTATTACTTGATATTATTAGGTAAGATCCCATTAAACGGAGACATCAGAGAGCTCATCTGGGTTAATTGTGTGGTGCAGATGGTTTATCATTTTACCTTTCCTCCACCCCCCCCCCCCCCCCCCCCAACAACATCAACAAAAAACACCCCTAAACAACAACAACAATAACCCATAAACAAACAAAAACTATTGTTGGCTCACTCTATGTCAGTAATGGAGCACCTAAACAATGGATATTTTCCAGTTATGTCTGTTGTCACATAGCGTGCCTCATACCACATCTCTAGGTACTTTTATCTGTGGAGATTTCCCCCCAACCTCAACTCGCTCTGATCTCCTCTGGGTCTTGTTTCATTCCACAGAAGGGATTCTCTTGACCGACCGAGACGCGATATTGCAGATAGGGAGAAGGACCACTATGACAGGAGGCCGCTCCACGGTCGCTCCTCTGATCCATCCCCTCGCGGGGCTTCTCCAGGGCCATCCACCCCTTCTCTGCCACTCGATGACAAACCAATTGACTGTGAGATACTCCTGCTGGGAAAACACCTCCGGTAAGTAGGAGTCATGGTATAAGTCATCAGGGGTGTCATGGTTTCATTTGGACTCTGTGTTTCCAACTTTGGCACCCTACTGTATCTTTATCCTAACTTGCCATGCCAGAAAAACAAAAACATAAGCGGTCAAATTGGCAACAAAAACATGAGAGCAGTCACCAACAACAGGCCGGGGGTTTCATCTTTGAAAGGGCATGGTCAATTTCATTTTGCAAAATCTGGAAAATCTTAAAGTCTACTGGAAACTTTTGAAGCGGCACCAAGGCCAAGACAAGGGCAGCAGAGGCCAAATACATCCGTTTAAATTTCAGGCCTTTGCAAACAATAAGTGTTGCATGATGTGCTAAATCCTCTGGAAAATAATTAAGTTAACTTTCCCAAACTAGCCATGCTGTGGCTGTTCATGTCAGTTATGATATAGAAAAGCATCATCTCCAAAGGGTAAGTGTGACCAGTAGCTTTATCTGTTTGCAACCAGGGACTACGCTGATTTGGTGGAGCGTCGTCTAAAGGGGTTAGCCCTCAACACAGGCCTGCTCCTCATCTCTATTGAGGCCTCCCTACCGCAGGCCCTGGAGGACGTGGCTCGACGTAAGGTCCTCTACGCCATGATTCTTACCAGTCAGAATGAAGTCCATCGATCTGTCACCCTCAACATCCTGCACGGAAGCCCCCAGGGTAAGTTCCCAATCCTGGCCTCAATTTCAAAACTTAACGGTCCCAACACATTTCTCCCTATAAATTGGTGCAATTCTTTTTCGGTGGTTGACAGTTTTGTGAGAGAAGGTGAGATGTGTCTTTCCTTGAGAAAGGATTTTTCAATTAAGACCAAATCTTTCTTCCTTTGAGAAGAGCAGTAATTGAAGTTGGATGTGAACTGGAGACCTATTCTTAGGGTAACCCTTTATAAAATCTAAAAATCCACAGGAAAAATAATCCCAAATAAGTGTGGTTTATTTTGATGGATGGTAATACAAAATATTTTATCGCCAACTGTCTTTTGATATTGGCTTTTCATTAAAATCGAAGTGTGACATCGAACTTTAATATATCTTTTTTGAAGTCTTAAAATCCGTGTACGTTGCGAAAATCGGACAGCGTGAAATTGCCGTATAAATATATAGCTTCACATGTGTAGTGTTGTATCAAAGAAACGAAGTTGAACACTTTTTTGGAGTGAAATAGTAATGAATCATTTAACAGGTATGTAGTCAGTGGAGGTAAACTTCAAAAAGCTCTTCATTGGGCAGGAGAAATTTGTCGTGTTCTGTTGCTTTTTTTTAATGAATTTTTAAAAAGTTATCATTTTTTGTTAAAAAAATATTAACATTTGTTTTTTCCTCTGAATAATTTATTTTCAGGTTACTGGTTTAGCGGTCAATTTTGAAAGAATTCTGCGATTTTCAGTCATGAAATTTGCTCTTGGACACTTGTTGTTGTGTTTGTTTGTTTTTTTTTTTGTTTTTTTTTTTGGGGGGGTTGAACTTGTAGAGTAATGTTTTCTTCCTACTTTAATCTGATTTCCAATCTTTTTCCTCAGGAAAATTATCAGCACAAAATTGTTATTCAAGAAAATAATTTACTGTAAGCGAGACATAAAGTGTGTTTATATTTCCTCTTTCTTCGAACTACCTCCTACCCCCCCCCTGCTAACAAAATATATACAAAAGCAATTAACCTTAAAATTTAGTTGTATAAACCATGGCCACGTGTTACGTGCTTGGAAATTTATTCTTCTTTCAAACCAACAGAGGTCTTCACTCCTACATATTAAAATTTCTCTTCTCTCCCAGCAAGTATCTTCATTTCTATTTCAGATTCCCAGAAAGCGGAGTAGATGACACAAAATAACTCTGGTCAAGAGTTTTTCCTTTTATTATTTACTAGCGCACAGAAGCTACTTTCCCCTTTATGTCCACAGAAGAAGTACATCAATGTAGGGTTTGCTAACATTTTTATTTGAAACAGGAGTTTTTCAGTTTTCCGTTACTTCAGTTGAACTGATTGAAATGTTAACATTGTTTCATTTTGATATTTAACTTTACAAATTGATTTTAGGCGTAGGGTTTTTCTGTCTCACATAACTGTTTAATACTAATGTTATAAATATTGTAGTTGTTAAGAAAAGGGCACAATTTTTACGCACTTTCGGACTTTACAAAGAGTGTATAATTTGAACAAAGCACTGTTGCAGAAAATTAAAACCATGTTTGACTTTGTTTCGTTCGAACATTGTGTATATTGTGCGCTGTATGACGGAAATAAATGCAACATTGTTAAATAATCCTTATTCTGTCTGCAACATTCTGTTTGTCTAATTTCATATTTTTTAACTAAAACAAATATTTTAACCTGAATTTATGAATAATATAAGTTACTTTGTTTCTTTCCATTTTATTGTACATCTTGTAGACTTGTCAGCTTTCGTCATGCAGCAGCTGGAGAGATCGTTCAGTTTTTGTTTTCCCCTTTTGACTGATCTTAACATTTGTTTTCTACCATTATATTGCATCACGTTTCCAAATGTCTGTCGTTCCATGCATGTTTTATCACCTTCATTGGTTTTTTTGAGCAAATATCAACCAAAGTAGAGTCGGGAAAAAAAGGAAAAATGTTAAGACTCATTTATTTAAAAGAATTGTGTAACTGCAATTCAAATGTAGACACGTTATTGAGTGCATGCTTTATTTAAAAAATAAATCACTTCATTAGTATTAAACACTTTATTGAAATTAAAATAAAATGCATTTACAAATAATTGGGTTATGTGAAGTGTGTGAAGGTGTCATACTTTGTTTTAAAGAAATGTTTTTTTAGTGGTCTGTCATTAGTTTAACTTGACTAATAAGTTTATACAGATTTTACTTAATTGGAATTAGTAGTGAAAGTGGAAGTTTATATTTGGAAACCAAACAAAAATGCTCTGAACTGAACTTCACTCAGCAGATTGGACTCAAGTTATGATGTCTGAGTCAACGGTGTTTTGTTCGCTCGAATCCCGATAATGGTATCAGCGATACAAACTTTAATTGCCTTGCATCAGCCAGGAGTGAAAGGGTACCTGTGAGGGTAGATATTGTTAATATGAATTATTATCTTGCCTGTGTACCAATTTAGTTTCTGGTGATACATATCCCTAAGGAGATGAGATGGTTTTGGGATGCAAATAAATCCAATGAACAGGGATAATCAAAGTGTAAGGTGGTTTAATACTTAGAAATACGTAATATTAAATGTTTTATTTGAATAGTAGGTATAAAATACTGTATGTCCATTTGTTCAGATTAACAATGTTGTTTCATTTTCTCTCTTGTATACGAATCAGAACACAGAAATATGCCACTAGAAGATGCACTGTCACTAGTCGAACGAAACTACACAAATTATCTTCAAGATCGAACAGCTCCAGCCAAACTTCCCCCCAAAGCGGCCCTCCCTGTAGCGGCGGCACACACAGCAACTGCTCTTGCAGCGGCTGCACACGCCATGCCCCCTCTTCCCAGCGAACCGACCCAACCACGTATCCAGCCCCCTCTACCCACAGCACCTACTCCGGCACAATCCTCCGGTCAGACGCCAGCCACTGCCATGGTCATTCCAAACGTGGAACTGACCATTCCGCAGTTGATCAACCTATTGGCTGATCGCAAGCAGCTGACCATACAAGAGATGGATCGGGTGATCGGTCATTTACAGGCTGTACGGAGGAAAATGGCCGTAGAGCAAGGTGTTGAAACTGACCCTGTGCAGAGGCAGAGCACCCAGCCAAAAGCTAGTGAGTATGAGATCTGTTCACTCTCAACAACTCAAATATTAACACCTACTGCTCGCTGACCAATCTCAGACATTTTAATCATCTAGTGAATATGTTTGACGCTGCTGCAGTGGCACAAATCAAATTGTTACTTTGCTAAGTTGAGATTAACCACTCTCTGTATAGACTTCATGATCAATGTTGATTTTTATTCATTTTGCTTCTGGAATTCCTCCACTTGATCATGTGTCACCTTTCAAGAAATCTTGGCAAGATAATGTATTGTTTCTTAATACTGCACTTATTTAAATCTCAATGCTCGGCATCTGCGACTGTGCAACACATTTCTTGAAAGCTACTGCAGTTTATCCTACAGAATGATCATCGAAAATTGTAGTAATACTTTGTTAAACAATCTAGTAAACTTGTCAACAGTCATTTGATCTGACAAAACCTAATGAGTAAAAAGAAAAAAATAAGAACAGCCTGTTAACTGAACCATTGTCTCCTAAAAGAAGCTATAAATATATATACATGGAGAAAAAGAATAGCAAAAAAACCACACCCAAACAAACAAGCAAACAGTCAATTAAAGAATCCTTCCGATGTACAGTGCTGCAATTTTTTGTCTGTTGTTTTTACAGTGACTGATAATCCAGCACAACAAGCTCCGGTAGACACCAAACACAATGAGCTACAGGCTAAGATCCTGAGTATCATCCACCCTGGGGCCGGCGGCTCAGCTACCAGCACATCCACCAAGACCACCCCAATAATGAGTAGCATGCCTAGTGCAACCAAGATGGGATTCAACCCTCTCCCACCTGCTGCATCAACCCCGTCCTCTCGCCCCGTGGCTGGTACGCCTCTTTCCTTTACATATGGTGGAAGTCTCGCTTCAATGAATAGTACCTCTGCAGGTAGCAAGGCTCCTTCAGTGACAACAAACAAAAACATTAACCTAGACAGTCCAATTGTTCAGAAGGCGTTAGATAACCTAATCCAATCTGGCCCCACAATGCTGAAGCAGCTAGCTACTTCAAGTAACATGACAAAAAGCATCAACACCATGAGTAAAACCCAGGCTAGTAACAAAGCCATTCTCGACATTAAGAATGCAGTCAGTGGTAAGAAGCTTACTGGTCCTAATAAGGAACAGATTGAGGCTCAGTTGAGGGCAGCACAGACAGCAGCCCTTCAGACTCTTCAGCAACAGCAACAGCAACAGCAACAGCTGACGCAGCAACAGCAGCAACAACTGAAACAACTGAAACAGCAACAGCCGACCCAGCCGACGCAGCAACAGCAGCTGCAGCAGCAGCAGGCTGTTTTGGCTGTTCAGGCCCACATGGCACAACAGGCTCAACAGAAGCAAGCATCCCAAAGTACGGCTCAGGGTCAGCAGCTGCAGCAACAGCAACAACAGCAGCTGCAGCAGCAGCAGCAGCAGTTTGTACAATACCCTCAGCTGTCTCAGTATCAACAGCAGCAGCAAGCTCAGTATCAACAGCAGCAGGCTCAGTATCAGCAGCAGCAGGCCCATTACCTACAGCAGCAGCAGGCTCAGTACCAGCAGCAGCAACAGCAGCAGCAGCAAGGACAACCTCAGCAGACACCTCTGATGCAAGTGCAGGGTAGGGGAGCCCAATCGATGGGCTCTCAACAAAATAGTGGTCAGACCATGCCATCTGCAAACATGGGTGCTGGTGTCGCGGGTGGCAATGCTTTGATGCAAGGTGGCGCTGGCTGGCCTCAAAATCAATCTTTGTCCCAGCAACAGAGGCAGCCAAGCTCATCTTATCAGCAGAATCAGGCAAAAGGGGCTAACTCTAAATCCCAGCAGCCCTACGGTTGGCCTGCCACCCAGCTGGGACCCCCAGGTCCATAGAAAGCTGATGCATTCATGCATCCCACATGAGGAGAGGTCTGTTTAGGATAAGCACCTGGATTGAGCAGATACACCTTTGGCAGGTAGTTTACCCATGCCGCCTCTGATCAAGTACCTTATAGACTGTCTGATCCTTCTTATTGAAGTTGCTGTGTAAATAAGTTAAGCGTTTGCTCTCGGCACTCTCTCTTTGTAGACCTTATCAGAGAATGGTGCCCTCTTTTCATTCCTTTGACGCTGTACACCTTTACCATGTTGCAGCCTTCTTGTTTCTTTCCTTACGAAATAATTCCCCCAAAACCGAGTCGGGATGGAACAAAGAGTCTGGTCCCGCGTGTGTATGATTGGATTCAGTATCCACCTTTCAGAGTGAACACAAGGAGCCTGACGAGAATGGTGGCAGCATGACAAAGGTTAACCGCCTCTGCACAAAGAAAATTTAGCTGCAGTATT